>JARQOC010000003.1:663096980-663820158 GCA_033576535.1 Allobates femoralis | reverse complement strand
GGAGCCTGAAATTCACATAAGGATGTGTTCTGTCACTTTGGAATAATATGGTACACTGCCGATTGTGGGGCTCTGGTGAAAAGAGTGTGGATTGGTGCAAAGAGGAACTGTGTTGATGATCCATATGTGCTGTCTGCAAGACCTGTGATATACATGTAATTGGTAAGCTTTCACGTGTGCCACATGTGCCACGTGTGAACTTGAAGAGAGAGCAGTTTGAAAGCATCAGTGGAGACAAGAACATAATGTCTATCAAGACAAAAAGAGACAGTGCATGATGGCTTACCATAGTCAAAAAAGGCAATTGTCATATTACCAAACAAAGAAGGTAGAATGTCAAAGTGTTAAAGAGGTTACACTGACAAAGGGAATTGTTTCTGCATTAGAGTAGTGTACTGAGAGTCTGTCGAGCAAGAGGCTGCTTGTGATCACTTGCGGGTCTCTGTGGAGATTGTCATTGAGTTTATGGCTGTTAACATCTAAGGGGGTGTGCGTTTGTGTTCCTATGTATTTTTTCACTGTCCCGATGGGACAGTTTTCATCCAAAACACATAAAATGCTCTATTGTGTATAGCCAGGCCATTAGATACAATTCGGATATGTTCCAACCCTACAGATAGAGACAATCACCTTGAGGACCTCAGAAAGACCTTTTTGAACCAGGGCTACCATCCAAGAGCAATCGAGAACCAGATTACAAGAGCCACCAGAATATCAAGGAATCATCTCCTACATTACAAAACTAGAGAAGAAAACAACAGAGTTCCTCTCGTAGTCACCTACAATCCAAGTCTGGAGGTGCTAAGAGGGGCTGCATGGAAACTTCAACCACTCCTACAAAAAGATGCCTGACTAAAATCAATATTTCCGGATCCCCCACTGTGTTTTAGACAACCTCACCTGAGGAAGACAACATACTGGTTGTGGCATATAAGGGACCACCAAGGAAAGGTTCCCCCTTGTGCCTTCAATCTAGTGCATCACCAAACCGTGTTTGTGTTCGCTTCGATTTATGGCTTTCTACAACTCACTAAGGAATCTTCAGGTCTCCACAGGCCACTAATCATAGAACAATAATACAATCGGTTCCTCTTATCTTAGCATTTTTACTTTACTTTCCTAGCTCCTCTCTCCCTCCCTAGTCTGACTCTGCTTTACGTCACCTGTCGTATTTACTACAGCATCTAACCCTGCTTATGTATATGTGTATGTGTCCTCAGAATTTGTGTCATTATTAGCCTGATGAAGGGGCTATAGTGTCCTGAAAACTTGCTATGCTTACCATCTTTCCAGTTAGCCATTAAAAGGTATCAACCACTGAGGACTCTCAGATTCCAATATTTTTCTATGTGTTTTTACATTAGTTTTCATTGTGTTTTCAATTGAAATCAATGGGTGCGTTTTTGAATTTGTTTGCAATATGTTTTTGACACACATGCTGTCAAAAATGCATTGCAACCCAAAAGGAAAAGAAATGCAGAAGTAAAAGGCCCTATATAGGTGGAACATGCTTCAAAATGAGGCTGGTGTCCGTGAAAGATATCTGAAAGGTCCAATCCTGCAATACTGTAGGTGGGGTAAAGTTAAAGATGGCTGAAAATTGGGCAATAAAGAAGGGTAAAAAGTGACTTTTATCCTTTTTAACAGTTTAAAAGTTAACAGTTTAACTGCCTAGATATAGGCTTATAAAAACCTTACAGTAGAAATCCATGGAGGCGGGCCCTTGTGCTTCAGCCACCTCGTAGCATAGGGCCATTACACACCCCCTGTGTCTCTGTGCCGCCCGAGTCCTCGTGCCAGTCATGAAATCCTCGTTCTGCATGTCCTTGTGCTGGTGTGCAGAGCGAAGTATTGCTTATCGCCGCCACCAGCCACCTGTCCCACCTCCTGCTGTGATGTCAGAGCCTTTCCCCGCCCTGCTCTGAGTTGTGATATGGAACAGGGCAGGGAAAGTAGAGGACGCCTGTCCCGGCCCCTGTTGTGAAGTCAGAGCCTTTCCCCACCCTGCTCCATAGCATTTTTTTTATTTTACCACCACACTACAGCAGATAACTCTGCTTTTAACCCTAGTACGAGCTGATCAAACACTTCAAGAGGCAAACACTGGGCCAAGCACTAAGCGTTCACAAGCACAGCTATGCTCACTGAAGTGCTTTATAAAAGTAAAGTACCCGAACTCCAACCTTGAATAGGTTCACTCATCTCTAATCATAGCCCATATGTATGTGTATTTCAGAACACTCAAGTGTTTCATTCCACATGAATAGACCATTTACAACCAAGCATAATATGCTACTTAGAAGGTATTGGAACTGCTGAGCTTCTTTGCTTATTAAGCAAGATGTGTTCTTATTGTTTGAAAGAAAAAGAGGAATTGTCATCCACCACCTTACAAGCTGTAGTAGCTGCAGCTGTTACAGAGAAAAGAAGCAGCTATGAGAGAAAAGAATCCACCATTTTGTGTTTAGCATCCTCCATGTTATGTCATGAAGCCTCTGAAGTCACAGTGATCAGGTAACACTGAGTGGGTGGGGAAGGTCACATTAGTGTTCATGCCCATATTGCTATTGGCTAATGGATTAAAGCCAAACCCTCTTTTTGTAACACTATTCACTGAGTACAACCAAAGCATGTTGTACTGTATTGATTCTCCATGAGCGCTCATTAAACATATTAATTTGGAGCTTGCATGGCATAGAAGGATTTGATTTCACTCACAAATGGTGCCTTTACCCGGGCTTGGAAGAATTATACCATCCGGACCCAGAGAGAGGAAAACTCTCCAGCGAAATTGAAATGGCTGCAGGATAAAAAACGGTAAGAAAAAATTATTTCTTACAAAAGGAATTTCACTTTTACTGAGAGTTTGGTCTTTCTCCAGTCTGGGTTACCTATGTCATGTGAATTGTATCCAAAGGGTTAACAGAAAGTGCTGGGTTTCATAGATCCACCGCGCTGGCCTCCAGTGAAGACAAACAGAGTGATGTATAAAACTCTGTTTAATGGGTAATTTGCCCATTAAACAGAGTTTTATACATCACTCTGTTTGTCTTCACTGGAGGTCAGTGCGGTGGATCTATGAAACCCAGCACTTTCTGTTAACCCTTTGGATCCTTACTTTTGCTGGGCACCTGCTGCGACCATAACAGAGAGCGGAGTTAGTTGGTTGTGACTTGCACAACCAAATCAGGTGAGTCCTTCCACTAAAGGGGGGCACTGAGGATAATTGTACAAAAGGAAATTACTCTATGTGCGCTCCATTTCCCTTTTTAATGTGAATTGTATGACTCTGATTGACCCAGATGATTGTGGAATTAAGAAGTACTACTATAGATGATTGATACATTTGCTGTATCTGTTGAAAATTATCAATTTAAAGGGCACCTGTCACCTGATTCTGAGTCCCTACACTTTCACTAGCTGTCCCTACACCTTCCTAGCTGCTCCCTATCTATCCCTTTCTCATCTAAAGTGTCCCTATTAAACATGTGAAAAAGAAGTTTAAACTTACTGCAGTCCCCGTGGTTGGGGGACTGGGTAGGCGTGGCCACGCTTCATTCACCACTCCTCTGTGGTGTAGTGCACGCCCCACTGGGCGGCATTATTCTGTGTCCTCTCTGCCCCCAGTATTTGGAATCTCCCGCCCTCTGTGTCCTTGTATGCACCGACCAGACGTCACATCCGGCGCGGTGCATTATGGGGCCGGTCACGTGATCGGCCCTAGAGCATTATGTGGCCGATCACGTGATCGGCCCCAGTGCATTATGGGCTTGATCACGTGATCGGCCCGGCTTCAATAAGCGCATTGACAGGTGCAAAAGTATGGGCATCTCAACATTAATATTTAGTGGATCCACATTTTGCAAAAATAACAGCCTCTAGTCGCTTCCTGTAGCTGTTAATGAGTTCCTGGATCCTGGATGAAGGTATTTTTGACCATTCCTCTTTACAAAACAATTCCAGTTCAGTTAAGTTTGATGGTCGCCGAGCATGGCCATTCCAGAACATTGTAATTGTTCCTCTGCATGAATGCTTGAGTAGATTTAGAGTGGTGTTTTGGATCATTGTCTAATGTCTTGCTGAAAGATCCATACCCGGCGTAACTTCAACTTTGACACTGATTCTTGAACATTATTCTCAAGAATATGCTGATACTGAGTGGAATCCATGCGACCTTCAACTTTAACAAGATTCCTGGTGCCATTGGCCACACAGCCCCAAAGCATGATGGACCCTGCCCCAAATTTGACAGTGGGTAGTAAATGTTTTTCTTGGAATGCTGTGTTTTTGTGGCGCCATGCATAACGCCTTGTTGTATGACCAAACAACTCAATCTTTGTTTCATCAGTCCACAGGACCTTTTTCCAAAATGAAACTGACTTGTCCAAATGTGCTCTTGCATACCTCAGGCGACTCGGTTTGTGGCGTGCATGCAGAAACGGCTTCTTTCGCATCACTCTCCCATACAGCTTCTCCTTGTGCAGTGTGCGCTGTATTGTTGACCGATGCACAGTGGCACCATCTGCAGCAAGATGATGCTGCAGGTCTTTGGAGGTGGTCTGTGGATTGTTCTTAATCTATAAAGGTTGAGAATGCGCAATAGGGTCTTATCTTTTTACAATCAGTTAAAAAAATGGTCTAAATCAGAATCGCTCACCTGATAAGGTTGTGTCACACACAACCAGCTTGATCGCTCAGAAATGCAGCTGCTGCAGGGACCGTACTTCCACAAGTTACTGCGGTAAATAATCAATCATCTGGACGAAGTACCTCAGATCCGCGCTGCTGCAGGATAGATGTAAATGACACCAGAGACACCGGGATGCCTGGTTGAAAGTGATGAATAACTTTATTTTCCAACGCGTTTCGGAGCTGCTTGCCGGGCTCCTTCCTGTGGAAGGAGCCCGGCAAGCAGCTCCGAAATGAATCGGAAAATAAAGCTATTCATCACTTTCAACCAGGCATCCCGGTGTCTCTGGTGTCATTTACATCTATCCTGCAGCAGCGCGGATCTGAGGTACTTCGTCCGGATGATTGATTGTTCTTGACTGTTCTCACCATTCTTCTTCTCTGACTTTCTGATATTTTTGTTGGCCTACCACTTCTGGCCTTTACAAGTACTGTCCCTGTGGTCCTCCATTTCCTTACTATGGTCCTCACAGTGGAAACTGGCAGGTTAAATCTCTAAGACAACTTTTTGTATCCTTCCCTTGAACAACTATGTAGAACAATCTTTTTTGTCTGATCATTTGATAGCTGTTTTGAGGAGCCCATGATGCCACTCCTCAGAGAAGATGCAACTGGGAGAGCAACTTGCAAGTGGACACCTGAAATAGCTTTTCTCATGATTGGATACACCGGGCTATGAAGTACAAAGCTCAATGAGGTTACCAAACCAATTTAGTGCTTCAGTAAGTCAGTAAAAGTAGTTAGGAGTATTCAAATTAGGAAAATCAGAAGGATGCCCATACCTTGGCACCTGTCAAATTTTTAAATAATGCATATTTCACATTTTTGGTTAGTACAATAAACCTCATTTCAATCCTGAAATATTACTGTGTCCATCAGTTATTACATATATCACACTGAAATAGCTGTTGCAAAAATCCAATTTTAAACAAAAAAAAAAAGAGTAAGATTAAGAGGGGTGCCCAAACTTTTCCATATGACTGTAGTAGTAGGCAGAAGTCACTGAGTTCAAGCAAACCGTGCTATGCTGTATTGATTCTCCATAAGAGCTCCTTAAATATATTAATTTAGAGTTCACATGGCATAGAAGGAGTGGATTTTGCTCACACAGCTAATGGGAATTTCCCCTGGTAAAGCAGTTGTCTGATCGCCAATCTTTTAAATTTCTTCATAATAGTTTTCAACTAAATTACATTTAATGTAGCCAAAGCTTAATTCACACCAGTATTAGGATTTCTAATTGTTTTTCTGTTATAGAAAAGTAAAATAGCATTCATTTAAGGCAGTGTTTCTCAACAACAGTCCTCAGGACTAGAGGTGAGCCAATTATCCCCAAACACATTCGACAATTTCAAATTCAGAACAAACAGTTTGCAATCGGAAACCTTAGCAATTTAGTAAAGTATTGCCGAACTTGGCTTTGTTTTGGAAAAAGGTTGAAATTTAAAATGGCCCTAAAACTTTCCCTGATTGTTTGGCCCCAAAATGCTAACTGGAAGACCCACTGGCTGAGAACATCTAATCATGTTAGGAGTATTCCCAGCCATTGGCTATATCATTTCTTTTAGACTGTGAAATGTTTTGGAACTTTAAAATTGTTTTTTAAGCTTTCTGGAGTTTGCATGTGATTTTTGACACCTGCAGGGTTGGAATTTTGGAAACAGTGCCAGACATGGCAGCAGCTTTGAATTTGAGGAACCCTAGAATGTCCTTAAAGCATCCCTTTAAGAGCTTAATAGTTTACAAAAAAAATGTACATTATTATTATTATTATTTTTTTTTTTGGGGTTGGGGGGTGAGAGAAAACCTTTATTATTGCAGAGAGTCAGCAGTGTGCAAGGCCATCTATTCCACACTTATGTGATGGCAAGTCATATATTAATAGGATATGGCCATTATATGCTTCACATACATGGTCTTATAGTTCTGTTTTTACTCATGAAACACCCCACTATGGATATTTGGATATTGCTTCTTGAAAATGTGTAATCACTTTATTTTATTTCATTTTATATATTTAGAATACAGATTGTTGGCGTGTGCACAAGTGTGTAATATGTATCATTAATATTGAATTTCTCTGTGAATTGCTGCAAACTAGCCTTATTCAACATTTAAGATGAATTGGTGCTGAGCTGAATAAACTTATTTGTTTTTTTTATTTCTCCTCCAACTATGTCAAGCATCAATAATCACTCCACACAACCACAAGCTCAGGTATTATCTGTAGCATAGGGAATAGGATTTGTAAGTCAGATGACTTCAACAGCCCATCCCAAGAAGGGGTTAATGGTTCAGATTTATTTTTCTGCATCAAATCTGCAAGGAAAAAAATCATGTGGGTATAGTATGTTGGCATAGCACTTCTGAACTCTCACTCGATAAGCTTTGCTGCCTTCAAGATAGGAATGCAGATTTTGATGCACACTCTCAAAATCTGCTTCAAGAGAATCACCAAAAAATTTACCATTGGCATGGGGCCTAACAACAATATGGTGGGGTCACATTTACAAAAAGCATCCCCTATACGCTGTGAGAGCAAGCAAATAGGCACGCGTGAGAGTGTGACAAGCTGTGCCATTGCAAAGATTACTGCAGTTTAAACTCGAGTGTCACACAGGGGCTATCCCACAACTTTGAACTCTGCTGCACTCCCTGACCATTTCACCTGTTCACCTATCCACATCTAGCGACTCTCACAAAACAGCTAGCATTACAAATGCTGATGCTGCTGAATTTATTTCAGGTCACACAGTGGGATTCCCTGCTGCGTGATACCCTCTGTGTAACCTGGGACTATCTCAGAGAAGTAATGAGAATGTCTGAGGTTCATGAGTGGGCCTCAAAGCATGATGATAGCAGCGCTGAAGCTTGCTAAGTAATTGAGTAGAAGGGATAATGTCTATACCAAAACAGTGGGGCTCCATTGTAAAATTGTTTGAGCTATGCTTAGCAGCTTTTGGGCCCCTTTAAAGGTATTTTCTAATCCCTTGATTTTGTCTCCCCATTGATTTGAATGGGGTTCAGAAGTTGCAAACTCTTCGACTATCTATTTGGTAAACATGTGTCTGTTCGGCCAACCGAGCCGAATCCGAACTTCAAAAGGTTCTCTCATCTCTACTCAGAACCCACCAGCAGTGCATGTTTTCAGGATTTTCTTAGGCTGGGGTCAGACTTGGGCATAACGCCAGGGCTAAAATCTTGAGAACTCAGCCGCAGCGCATAGAGGAAATGCTATAGCGCTGCTTGTGGATGGCAACCCCATAGCAACTCATTGTTTATTTTAGCAGCAGTCACACAAAAAGCTGCAAGATGTGCGCTTTATCCGAGTGCACATGGAAACGCTGCTAAAGCCCACTTCATGCAGTTTGGTGTGTGACCGCTGCTAAGATAAACAGCGGGTTGCAATGGAGCTGCGTTCCACAGTCAGTGCTATAGCATTACTACTATGTGCTGCGACTGCTTTCTCAAGATTTTAGCGCTGGCATCATGCTCAAGTGGGACCCCAGCCTTAGGGTTGTAATCATCACCTGTGCAGTACTAAGGAAATCCTGAAAACTTGCAGTGCTGTTGGGTCCTGAGGCCTGGAGTTGATAAACACTGATTAAGGTCTTGATGGAAACAAAAGAGTGCCAGATGATTCACATCGTCTGGACCCCTTGGGATATTTTTTAGGAAGTCTATTATTTTAGTGGCAAAAATGGAGCAGCATGCTGGGCTTTTTTTCCAGCTTATTTTTCTTTCAAACACATTTCTGGACAAAAGTGGAGTCAATAGGAGTAGTATTTTATTTCAGTTTGATTTTTTACAGAACAGAATACTGTACATTTCTCTGTCTCTTCCCTTATAAACACAGCATTGAAAATGAATGAATGGGTGTTTTTTTTGTATTTTTATTCTATAGGCATAAAAATCTATTGCATGACCTCTTTCTTTGTTCAACTGCAGAATAATCAGTTGCGGAATCCCAACTGCGGAGATATTCCTGACATGTCTCTGAGTCTATCAGTGCTCTGCTCAGCTGTCCTCTTTTTCATTTCCACTTGGCTAATTCTCTTCTAAGGCTTTTGTATAGATTCTTACCCTGTCATTTTCTAGCAACTCCTGTTTCTTTCTTTCTGTTCTTTGCGCTCAGTGGTGCTGTATGATAAGAAAACCAGCAAACAACAGTTGAAAATAATGCTAGGTACAAAATAGAACTGATTGACAGAATAAAAATAAATGAGTAAAATAAAAAAGAAAACTATGTAGTAAATAGCAAGCTAGATTAATAAATGTTGAAACTCAAGCTATAAAAAGACTATAATGTGATCTAAATAAACCGCAAAATAAAAATATGAAACAAGGTAAAGGTTTGTTTACTAAAAATATATGCAAAATATTCAATGTAAATTACTTCTGAAAACACACACAGCCAAAAAATATTTAAAGGTTGGTTAGAAAATGTCTGACAAAGGTTGCCAATTGGTAATTATCTTGTAATAAGCAACAATGTTCAGTTGTAGTGTTGGTAATGCTTAACAATTATCCTTTATGTAAAAATCAAGGCAAGCAATAAGATTTACCTTTATAGCAACTTAGCAAGCAAATCTGTAGAAGACAATAGCAGTATCAGCATCTGTAGAACATTGAAAGATAATTGTTAAAAAGAAATGTTTAATTATTGTTCATTTTCTTTTGAATTTATTTATTTTGGTTTGCAATATTAATTTTTTTCTACCATAGTCTTTGGACTGTAAAACACACGTTTTGTCAATTAATTTTATTTTTAAAGTCCATATGTCTTTTTGGTTTGTGGTAAGATGACTCTAAAGGCCCCCTAACACCTATCGGTGTCCCAGCGATCCAACCAACGATGTAGATCGCTGGGACATCGTAAGCTGATTGTTGGTGAACTGTCACACAGGCAGACATAACATGGGAGTCCATGGGCACCAGATCGCGCCGGATCCAGCAAAAAATCATCCGGGTGCTGAAAGAAGGCAGCTCTGAAATGCAGCTGCGCTCGTTCAGCAACATGGACAGCACAGCATTTCAGAGTCACCGCTGAAGTTTAGCACCTGGAGAACTCCACAGCTGAAATTTCAGCACTGCGGCAGCTCCCCTGCACCCGCACTGCTGAAATTTTAGCATTGGACAGCGGCTCAGATGCACACAAACGAATCCGGCACAAAACAGGATCCGAATGCATATTTGCCCTCAGCTTGTGCGTGTTTGGGGCTGTCAGGTTGTGTCCGGTGCATCCTGCAAAGCACTGGACACAACCTGACAGCTCCAAACCGTGATATGAAGCCGGCTTAACAATATTGCACCAATCTGCTAAACAGGAACTCTTAAAGATTACACACCTACTAGAACAGGTGTTGGATGAAGGTAAGTTCAATTGAGACCACATTCACTTATTTCTAATTAAGAAAGTAGCAAGGGAATAAAAAAATGGTAAAATGTAGAGTAGCAATACAACAGATTGAGGGGTATGTAAACACTTTCTTGGTAACATGGCACAGGGTAAGGATGTAACAACTTGTGTTATTGTGGTATTGCCATTGTACTTGGCCACTGAATTGTTGTTGAGCATGAAGGTCTGGAGTACAGGCAACCAGGTCAGTAACCAGTGTTCACGGTGGTTGAACCCAGTGCTGTAGCCTTGGCTAACATCACAAATGATGAAAAGTAAAAATGGAGAAAAATAAACAAAAAGGAAAAATAAAGATAGTTTGTGATGCCAGATGAAGTTTCCAGCCACTAGGTGACTGGCACTGCATGGGTAACCGCAAGGGTTAGGTCTTGTAGCAGTGAGGCTGAATACCCCCTTTAGCCAGAGCAGGTTCTTGAGGTTTAGAGTGTAGTTGCAGAGGAGCAGTGTGAACATGCAGGAGGACAGAAACACCACAAACAGTCTCTTACAGTTCTTTACCTTTACTGAGATGTTATACACCATGTTCCAAATTATTATGCAAATGTTCCTTTTCTCTGATTTTCCTAAATAGTCGGTGCAAATGACAGTCAGGCTACTTTCACACATAGCGTATTTTATTGCGCTTTTTTGGGACACTTTTTGACGTGGTTTTCAGCCGCGCAAAAAAGCGCAACAAAATACGCAGGGGCCTTCACACGCTGCGCTTTCTTTACTCCAGAAAGCGCAGGTGATGTCACAGAGGGGAGGAAGAATCCTACTTCCTCCTCCCTTCTGTGACAGCTGTGACCGCCCATTAGATTTCACAGTGTATTAATAAAATAAACAAAGCCAAATGTATGAAAAATAAAACATAATTAAATATTTACCTGTCCAACGCCTTTTCCCAGTGTCCGGTGGTGAGGCCAGGCGATGTGTATCCTGCAAGAGCCTGCCGTGATGTCAGAGGGGCGTTCCCAGCTCTGATTGGCCGCTGGCGGTCATGTGATATGTATCACATGACCGCGAGTGGCCAATCAGCACCGGGAACGCCCCTCTGACATCACGGCAGGTCCTGGCAGAACACACATCTCCTGGCCTCGCCACTGGACACCGGGAAAAGGCGTCAGAGAGGTAAAATATTTGATTCTTTTTTATTTTACATACATTTGGCTTTGTTTAATTTAGATTTCGCAGTGTATATTAATACACTGTGAAGTCTAATGGGCGGTCACAGCTGTCACAGAGGGGAGGAGGAAGCAGGATTCTTCCTCCCCTCTGTGACGTCAGAGGGAGAAAACGCAGGAGCTCCTGCGTAAAGAATTGACAAGTCAATTCTTTTTACGCCGGCACTTTCTCCTGGAAAGGCGCGGCGCGAAAATATGTGCTGCCTGAACGTCATACTGAATTTTACATTCACTTTGCTGTCAGACAATACGCACCTGCGCAATTTTGAAAAGCGCTCGTAAAAAAGCGGTCAAAAATGCACAGTGTGTGAACTTAGCCTCAGTGTAATAAAAGTCATCTCCCGTTAGAGCAGAGGTCCCCAACTCCAGTCCTCAAGGCCCACCAACAGTCCAGGTTTTCATTATTTCCATAGAAATTTGACAGTTGGTAATTCAATCTCCTGCACAGGTGGTGATTCCAATTGTCAAATGCCAAGGAAATCCTGAAAACATGCACTGTTGGTGGGCCTTGAGGCCTGGAGTTGGGGACCTCTGCGTTAGAGTATACATCGAATTTTATTGAAGAAATCTCCCAATGATAACAGTATAATCATCATAATTAAAAAAAACTCTAAATGCACTGTTCCAAATTATTAGACACAGTAGAGTTTCTAAACATTTGACATGTTTGAAAGACCTGAAAATGCTCATTTGTTGAATTAGCAGCATTAGAAGGTCACATTCACTGAAATAAAAAACTGTTTAACTCCAAAACATCCTAAAAAGCCAAGTTACATGTTAACATATGAACCCTTCATTAATATCACCTTCACAATTCTTGCATCCATTGAACTTGAGAGTTTCTGGAGAGTTTCTGCTTGTATTTCTTTGCATGGTGTCAGAATAGCTCCAAGAGCTGCTGTTTTGATGTGAACTGCCTCCCACCCTCATAGATATTTTGCTTGATTATACTCCAAAGGCTCTCCATAGGGTTGAGGTCAGGGGAAGATGGTGGCCACACCATGAGTTTATCTCCTTTTATGCCCATAGCAGCCAATGACACAGAGGTATTCTTTGCAGCATGAGATGGTGCATTGTCATGCATGAAGATGATTTTGCTCCTGAAGGCACGTTTTTCTTTTTTGTACCATGCAAGAAAGTTCTCAGTCAGAAACTCTATATGCTTTGCAGAGGTCATTTTCATACCTTCAGGAACCTTAAAGGGGCCTACCAGCTGTTTCTCAATGATTCCGACCCCAAAAATGACTTTTTGGGATATGGTGGCCAGCCACCAACCATCTATCCTTCTGGACCATCCAGGGTTGCTCGGCATTCATCAGTAAACAAGACTGTTTGAAAATTAATCTTCATGTATGTCTGGGCCCAATGCAACCGTTTCTGCTTGTGAGTATTGTTTAGGGGTGGCCGAATAGTAGGTTTATGCACCACAGCAAGTCTTTCAAGGATCCTACACCTTGAGGTTCAAGGGACTCCAGAGGCACCAGCAGCTTCAAATATCTGTTTGCTGATTTGTAAAGCCTTTTTAGCAGCTGCTCTCTTAATCAGATGAACTTGCCTGGCAGAAACCTTCCTCATTCTGCCTTTATTTGCATAAACACATCTGTGCTCAGAATCAGCCACAAATTTCTTCACAGTACAATGATCACACTTAAGTTTTCGTGCAATATCTAATGTTTTCATCCTTTGTCCAAGGCATTGCACTATTTCTTGCTTTTCGGCAGCAGAGAGATCCTTTTTCTTTCCCATGTTACTTAAAAACTGTGGCCTGCTCAATATTGTGGAACATCCAATTTTCCTTTTATTCGGCTCACCTGCCAAACTAATTATCACAGGTATCTGAGATTGATTTCAATGATCCAAAGAACCCTGAGACACAATACCATCAATGGATTTTATTAAAAAGAAAAAAAAAACAATGACACTTAAAACAAATTTGCATAATAATTTGGAACATGGTTTAGAAGGTAAGTCCAGGGAAAATGCAAAACCAGACAAACAGTTCAGCCAGTCTGAAAAGGACTGAAGTGCACTCTGCTGGAGTAAGATATTATGGCTTTTCAGATGACTTCTTGTCTTAAAGTTACTAATTCCTTTGTGGTTCTTTCAGCACCTCTAAATTAGTGGATACCCTCCAGCCTGGCAGGTGACAAGGACCCTGCGAACAACTCCTTCCTCAGTCCTCTAGTCCTCTTTGTTACTGAGCCCTGGATGGGCCCACTAAGGGTAGTTACTTTATGTTCAGCAGCTTTCAGGTTCTATAGCCAGATCATGGAAACCTGCCCATGTAGGGCCTAGTACCTTTTCTGTGGCTAGTCTCTCTGCCAGCCCTAAAGGCCTGCAGCAGGTCCATCCTGTTGTTCTGTCTTCAACTATCTGGTTGGAGTTTGGAATGTGTTGGATGCTTTGGGATACCAGCAGAGGGCACCTCAATTCTCTCTAAACATGGCATTGTAAACAATGCAAGACAATACCATCTGTGGCAGCCAAACTGCAGTAGCGCCACATTGTCCTATGTGAAAATATCCTAACATTAGCAAAGTAGCAGTATTTTAACCCTAGAACGCATATCCATAGAAATCTACACATTCACGCACCTGGGGCCTTTTAGGCCTGTTTACAATTATCATGGAATAACTAAAAAAAAATACTTTTCAAAGTTTATTGCAAAGTAAGGACTAGTGCTAGGGGTCCGCGAGGATGGGATTCCGTAATGGATCTGACCTCCTGGTGACCCCAGCTATGGCTGGCGGACACATACCTGGGGCCTCGCAGGCCTGCCAGGTTACCTGTTTTCTATTTTCTGTAAAATTACTTTAGTTAGATTTTTGAAACTCTAGGTATTCCTCAGGCATATAGTTGTTAGTAATTTCCAGTTGTTCATATATTTTTATGTTATAGGCATTTCGGTATAACAACCTTTTTTTGGGACTACCCCATATTCACGCACCTGGGGACTTTTAGGCCTGTGTGCAAATAACACGGAATAACTCAAATAAAAATACTTTTCAAAATTTATTTTACAATTGCAAAGTAAGGATGCATTCCCAGTAGCGCTGTGGTCCGCCAGGAGGGGATCCGTAATGGATTTGACCTCCTGGTGACCCCAGCTAAGGCTTGCGGAATCCTGCGGAAAACATCTCTTTTGGACATGAATTGGGGAATTCCGACAGCTCCTTGAGCAACTCTAATAATGTTATGTGATGGGGTGCGTGCAGGAGCCGCAGCAGTACTGTTCCAAAAAATATTCGTTTTAGATGTTCTATTTGAACGTTCTGCTGGATCCACTACTTCTTCATCATCTGAACAATCGCTGGACGATGAAGTTGATACATTAGCTGGTGGCATGTACTCTTCATCAGACAAAGAAATTTCTCTTTCATCATCACTATCAAAAATGATTGCCTCGATTTCATGGTCAGTCTATCCCCTGGAAGTAGACTGTGCCATTGTAATATTAGATGTCAGTAAACTAAAAAGAAAAAAGAAAAAAGATTACAATCAGGCTTGTGCACTGTAAACAGTATGTGATAAGACTCTTTGTTAGGGTCCCAGCACACCAAGCGATATAAAGCAGGTAAAGTGCAGCCCCCCTCCTCTTACCTCCAACAGATCACTTTCTTGTAGTGCAGTAGAAGCCTCTGGTTTTGGAGCTCAGAAAGTTTCCATTTCCAGACAAAAGAAAGCTGACTTCTTCCTTCAAAGTCTCTCCAGCAATTAGGACAAAAAAACCTGCAATGAGGTCAAAGACATATGACTTTGTGAGGGAGCATCCCTTCCAAGATCACATGACCATGTTGTCATGCAGAATCCACACTCTTCCCAGCAATAGCAGAGTCATAAAAGTTCTTCCCCAGCAACAATATAGACAAAAAGAATGAGTATCACATGTAAACCTAGTACAGGCCTAAAAGGCCCCAGGTGCGTGAATATGGGGTAGTCCCAAAAAAAGGTTGTTATACCCAAATGTCTGTAACATAAAAATATATGAATAACTGGAAATTACTAACAACTATATACCTGAGGATTACCTAGATTTTCAAAATTCAAACTAAAGTACTTTTACAGAAAATAGAAAACAAGTAACCTGGCAGGCCCCAGGTATGCGTTCTAGGGTTAAACTTATTTCGTAAATTGAATATATTGTAAAGCACATAATAAAAGTGAAAATGAGATAAATGAAAATGAACGCTCATCAAAATTAAAGAACACTTTCAGATATCTGTAAATTATTGGTGTTAATCTGGCACCTGGAGCTAATTTTCTTAATTATCTGACAAACCCTATTTAACTGGCAGCCTAACTTTCCAGTTTGCACTCACTTTGCAAAGATAGTCTGTTGTTCCAAAGTGACTGAAACTCTCCGTCAGTAGGTTGTCCAGATGAAGGCCAAAGCAGTGAACCTATCAGCCACTGCAACAGAGGTTGGGCATTCCAAGTCTGTGGTTTCTAGAATATTGCAGCTTTACAACATCACAACTCTTTCAAGTCCCCCAAAAAGGCTGGACACCTTCAAAAGACAAATGCAAAAGATGACAGGATAATGCAGAACATCTGGACAGAAGAGAAGTGGTCCACAGTTAATTTTAGTGATGAAAGCAAGTTTCATTTATTTGGCTTTGATGGGAAACATTATGTTCATCAACAAACTATGAAAAGACTGAACCCAAAGTGTGTAAAGAGGTTAGTGAAAGGTAGTGGAGGAAGTGTCATGATTTGGGGAATGTTTTCTACTGCAGGGGTTGGACCTCTCATACAGCTACATGGCAGAGTGATTGCAAGTGTGTATCAGAACCTTCGTCAAAGACTCTTGGCTTGTTACTTGCGTTCAGCACTCAATTAACCAGCAGTTCCTTGAAACAGAAAACATTAAAACAAAGAAATGGCCAGCCCAGGTCTAAACCCAATAGAAAACCTCTGGAAAATCTTGGTGACAAAGTTATGACAAAGAAACCCATAACAGTCACAGAACTGTGGAAGAGACTGGAAGAATAGTTCACCAAAATCACACCAGAGCAGTGTGAAAGACTAGGGATGTCCTGTGGCCACAGATGTGCTGAAGTAATTCAAAGCAAAGGACTGTACACTTCCTACTGATTGGTGACTGTTGTAACCTTCCGAAAATTTAGTTTTAATCTTTCTCTTTGCTATAGTCATTGCTGTTCTCTAGTTATGATCATCACGTTTTATGTAAAATAAAGGTTTTAAGTTGATAAACTTTGGTTCTTTTGGAAAACACTGTTCTAGTGGCATGGTGAAACCCTTATGCAAAAACCTTCAAATGTTGATCAATACAGATTACATTCTGTCTGAATAAAATGATGGATCATACATTGTTCTCTAATTTTGATCGCCAATGTGTATGCTCACCACTATTTCCCACATTGCCTTTTTGTGGCTGTATTGGCTTTCTTAAAATGCCCTTCAGCTTACTTGTAATACTGCCCATCTCTTATGGTACCTTTACACGCCGCCACAGAAAGGTAGAAACCGCCAGGCATTGGACAAAATTGTGCCTGTTGCCTTGAAAAGACCGCGAAGTGGCGGCGTGTAATTCAGGCTGTGTCTTGCAGTGCCTTCAGATACCTGTGTCTGGGCCGTGCTCAAAAATAGGAAGGCACAATCCCTATGGTGGTGGAGTGTAATTCGGACACAGGCAAGGTATTTGCGTGCCCTAGTGAATTCCCTGGGGCGTGCCACAGCGTCATGTATACCACGCCCCATCAGCTATCATTGGTGGGGGCTACAGTGTAACCATTGGCTGTCCCTGCACAGGGCGCCATATTTAACGAGCTGACCAGTCACACTACTCATTTGCAATAGCGTCATGTATTAGCCAGCCTTTCTGCGCTGGCTGGCCAATCATTATGCTATTGCATTGTCCAATCACCGTTTGAGTGTCACGTAATACACAAGTCTGTCACGCCTATGTACTTTCGGGGCGTAAGATGTACGCCCATATTCCCTTGTGGTAGCGGCGTGTAAATCAGGGAAGGTACTCCATAGAAGGTAACGCACGGCACCTGTCGGCACTTCCGGGGAACGCAAATACCTTCTGTGGAGTACTTTGTGGCGGTGTGTATATGCGGCATCGGCAACCGTTCGCAACAGGTAAAAAAGTGCGCGTGCGTTGCCTACCTGTTGCTGCCCTCTGTGGTGGTGTGTAAAGGTACCATAAAAGTATCGTAGCTTGTACAGTGGTGGTCAGTGTCAGGGACATTACAGATTGACAGTTTCCAGTGGATGCAGCACAGTTGTTTTCCATCTCCAGAGTAACTGGGTAAGTCTCTCTCTTCTGTAATATATAAAGTCCTATAACCAATAGAGCACTCTCTTTTTTCTTATAGAGTGTAAGCTTCTATGATTAGTGGAGTCATCTCTCTCCTATAGAATATGTTAACGGGATCCTCTCTCTCTCTTATAGACTGTAAGCTCTTATAGTCAACGGGGTCCTTTCTCTCTCTCCTATAGAATGTAAACTCGTATGGTCAGCATTATTCCCTCTCTCCCTTCCTCTACACAACTGTATTTTTTAACAATTACAAGTTTTTAATGATTTTATTTGCCGCACATCAAAAAAGATGCATACATTTTGAGAAGCCAGCGAATTCAAAATTCAAAAGATCCACTTATTTCTATTCCCATTGTCTAGTTGCGCACACATATAATACAGGTCACTGAAGAAAGATGCCCTTTCATGTTGCAGCAATGTTGCTTATAACTTGTTTGCAGGCTAATGGAACACAATGCATTTATTATTTGAAAATGTGATGTTAGCAACAGAAAAATAACGATAAGTACCCTACTATGAATGAATCCTAATAAGTGAATATGAAATGTACAGTGGATGCTACTATTCTGAATATTGAAATATTAACCACTAGTTCTACTCTAGAACATCAAAAATGAAGTAGAAGCCTCATCAGTTATTATGGTGCTTTCAGTATTGACATAACATTTCACCACTATAGACCATTAAGGAAGTTTTAATTATTATTAATTTGATTTGTATTTGGATTCCAGCCCCCAGCTAGACATCAAATGATTTCTAATAATATCATGAAATTCATGAAATAATTAAAAAATGGGCTTCCCTGTATTTTTGTTTCCAGCCAGGTACAAATAGGCAGCTGGGTGTTGGGGGCAGGCCATTCCTGCCTGCTGTACTTGGCTGGACACAAAAATATGGCAAAGCCCACGTCAAAACTATTTTGAAAAACTCATTAAAAAATTAAAAAAACAAACATTTATGGACTGCATCTTTATTAACCCCTCCACTAGAGGCCCCTGTGTGTGCCTAAACATTGGAGCTCCCCCACAAGTGACCCCATTTTGGAAACTAGACCCCCAAGGAACTTATCTAGATGCATAGTGAGCACTTTGAACCCCCAGGTGCTTCAGAAATTGATCCTTAAAAAATTAAAAAGTACTTTTTTTCCACAAAAAAATTATTTTTTCATTTTTATGGATTAATTTGTGAAGTACCTGGGGATTCATAGTGCTCACTATGCATCTACATAAGTTCTCTGGGGGGTCTAGTTTCCAAAATGAGGTCACTTGTGGGGGAGCTCCAATGTTTAGGCACACCGGGGCTCTCCAAACGCGACATGGTGTCCGCTAACAATTTGAATGGAAAATTAGCTCAAATTGTTAGCGGACACCATGTCACGTTTGGAGAGCCCCTGTGTGCCTAAACATCGGAGCTCCAGCACAAGTTACCCCATTTTGGAAACTAGCCACCCCCAGGGAACTTATCTAGATGGGTGGTGAGCACTTTGAACCCCCACATGTTTCACAAATGGATCCTTAATAATGAATCAGTACTTTTTATTCCACAAAACCTTTCTTTTTTCATTTTTACAGATTAATTTGTGAAGCACCTGGGGGTTCCAAATGCTCACCACCCATCTAGATAAGTTCCCTAGGGGGGTGTAGTTTCCAATCACTTGAGGGGGAGCTCCAATGTTTAGGCACACAGGGGCCATCCAAATGCAACAGGGTGTCCGATAACAATTTGAGCTAATTTTCCATTCAAATTGTTAGCAGACACCATGTCGTGTTTGGATAGCCCCTGTGTGCATAAACATTGGAGCTCCCCCACAAGTGACCCCATTTTGGAAACTAGACCCCCAAGGGAACTTATCTAGATGAGTGGTGAGCATTTTGAACGCCCAGGTGCTTCACAAATTATTCTGTAAAAATGAAAAAAGAAAATCTTTGTGAAAAAAAAATACTTTTTCATTATTACAGATCAATTTGTGAAACATCTGGGAGTTCAAAGTACTCACCACCCATCTAGATAAGTTCCCAGGGATGTCTAGTTTCCAAAATGGGGTCACTTGCGGGGGAACTCCAATGTTTAGGCACACAGAAGCTCTCCAAACGCTACATGGTGTCCGCTAACAATTTGAGCTAATTTTCCATTCAAATTGTTAGCAGACACCATGTCGCGTTTGGAGAGCCCCTGTGTGCCTAAACATTGGAGATCCCCTAAAAGTGACCCAATTTTGGAAACTAGACCCCCAGGGAACTTATCTAGATGGGTGGTGAGTACTTTGAACCCCCAGATGCTTCACAAATTGATCCGTAATCATGAAAAAGTACTTTTTTTTTCACAAAAAAATTCTTTTAGCCTAACTTTTTTCATTTTCACGTGGACAAAAGGATAAAATGCTTCCCATAATGTGTTGGGCAATTTCTCCTGAGTAGGGATAAGCGAATCTACTCGCTAGGACTCGTTACTCGGCGAGTAGTAAGGGCCTCGCAGGACTCGGTACTCTGCGAGTTTCCCAGTGATTACTCGCACAGTAAACGAGTCCAATGCAAATCAATATCAATCCTAGTTTTGTCAGAGACTCTGACAAAACTAGGATTGCCATTCACTTGCATTGGTCTGATTACTGTGCACGTAATCGCTGGGAAACTATCAAAGTAACTGCTGTTACTTTGCGAGCCGAGTCCAGCTGTCTTCTCTGTGCAGGCTGCCGCAGCTCCAGGGTCCTAGAGCCCGCATGCTCACAGAGATGATGTAGCAGAGCTGCGATTGTTCTCAGTCTGCTCATTTCCTGTGCATAGACATCTATATCTATGCACAGGGGATGTAGCAGAGAGGACATCGCGTTTTGGACTATGTCGGACGGAAGAGGATTTTTTTTTATTAAAGATGGAGTCCCTAATGGCTTTTTTTTTTTATTTCAAATAAAAAATTTTCTCTGTGTTGTGTTTTTTTAACCCTTTATTGGAGATTCTTAGTGGCTGGATCAAACGTGGCCTGACATTAAGAATCTCGGGCTTAATACCAGCTTGTATAACAAAGCTGGTATTAACCCCTTTATTACCCAGCGTGCCACCGCCACCAGGGCCGCTGGAAGAGCAGGGTTCAGCGCCAGAGGATGGTGCTTCAATGAACGCGCCATCTTCTGGGGCGGCTGCGGGCTGCAATTTGCAGCAGGGAGTGCCCAGAAAGCTTGGGCATCCCTGCGCTGCAGATTCCAGCCCCCAGCTGCTTAGCTGTACCTGGCTAGACATAGAAATTGCGCGGAGCCCCACGCATTTTTTTTTTATTATTTCATGAAATTCATGAAATAATTAAAAAAAAGGGTTCACCTATATTCTTGTGTCCGGCCAGGTACAAATAGGCACCTGGGGGTTGGGGGCAGCCCGTCGCTGCCTGCTGGATCTGGCTGGTTCCAGAAATACGGCGAAGCCCACGTGAAATTTTTTTCTGACAAATCCATAAAACAATGTAAATAAAAGGGACTGCATCTTTATTAACCCCTGGACCATGGGTGAGGGGTTAATAAAGATGCAGTCCCTTTTTTAGGATTGTTTTATTGATTTTTCAGAAAAAAAATTACATGGTCTTCGCCGTATTTCTGGAACCAGCCGGATCCAGCAGGCAGCTACGGGCTGCCCCCAACCCCCAGGTGCCTATTTGTACCTGGCCAGACACAAGAATATAGGGGAGCCCTTTTTTTTTATTATTTCATGAATTTCATTAAATAATTTAAAAAAAATGCGTGGGGCTCCGCGCAATTTCTATGTCTAGCCAGGTACAACTAAGCAGCTGGGGGCTGGAATCCGCAGCGCAGGGATGCCCAAGCTTTCTGGGCACCCCCCGCTGCAAATTGCAGCCCGCAGCCGCCCCAGAAGATGGCGCGTTCATTGAAGCGCTTTCCTCTGGCGCTGAACCCCGCTCTTCCAGCGGCCCTGGAGGCGGTGGCACGCTGGGTAATAAAGAGGTTAGGGCCAGCTTTGTATTATCAGCTGGCCCTAAGCCCGAAATTTATGGCGGTCAATATTAGACATGACCGCCATGAATTTCTATTAAATTGTTTTAAAAAAACACAACACAGAGAAAATTTTTTATTAGAAATAAAAAAAAAAGCCATTAGGGACTCCATCTTTAATTAAAAAAATCCTCTTCCGTCCGACGCAGTCCAAAACGCGATGTCCTCTCTGCTACATCCCCTGTGCATAGATATAGATGTCTATGCACAGGGAATGAGCAGACTGAGAACAATCTCAGCTCTGCTAAATCAGGCAGCAGGTGGGCTCTAGGACCCTGGAGCTGCGGCAGCCTGCACACAGAGCAGACAGCCGGACTCTTATCTGTGCGAGTTTCCCAGCGATTACTTGCACAGTAAAGGAGTCCAATGCAAATCAATGGCAATCCTAGTTTTGTCAGACTCTCTGACAAAACTAGGATTGCTTCAGGCTGAAGCTTCCGAGACACATCTGTGATTTGTAAATCGCACACTACTCGCTATTACTCGCTTCCCCATTCATTAACATTGGACTCGCTAGACTCGCAACGAGTAGCGAGTCCCGGGCTCGGACTCGCTAGAGTCAAGCGATTCCGATTAATTTAGAATTCGCCCATCACTACTCCTGAGTACATTGATACCTCATATGCGGTCATACACCACTGTTTGGGCGCACAGCAGGGCTCTTAAGTGAAGGAGAGCCATTTCACTTTTTGAAAGGAAAATTAGCTCCAAAAGTCAAATTGCGCTCCTTCCCTTCTGAGCCCTACCGTAAGCCCAAACAGTGGTTTATGACCACATATGAGAAATCGGTGTACTCAGGAGAAATTGCCCAACAAATTTTAGGATCCATTTTATCCTGTTGCCCATGTGAAAATGAAAGAATTGAGGCTAAAAGAACATTTTTGTTACAAAAATTAAAATGTACATTTTTTCCTTCCACGTTGCTTTAGTTCCTGTGAAGCACATGAAGGGTTAATAATCTTCTTGAATGTAGTTTTGGGTAGCTTGAAGGGTGCAGTTTTTGGAATGGAGTCACTTTTGGGTGTTTTCTGTCATGTACGCCCCTCAAAGGGACTTCAAATGTGATGTGGTCACTAAAAAAATGGTTTTGTAAATTTTGCTGGAAAAATGAGAAATTGCTGATGAACTTTGAACTCTTAACTTCCCACCTAAAAATTCTTTTTTTTTTTTTTTTTTACAAAATTGTGCTGATGTAAAGTAGACATGTGGGAAATGTTATTTATTAACTATTTTGTGTCACATAACTCTCTGGTTTAGCAGAAAAAAAATTCAAAATGTGAAAATTGCGAAATTTTCAAAATGTTTGCCAAATTTTTGATTTTTTCACAAATAAACGCAAAAATTATTGACCTGAATTTACCACTAACATGAAGCCCAATATGAAAACAGTGTCAGAATTGCTAGGATCTGTTGAAGCGTTCCAGAGTTATCTATTATATAATCACGAATGGGATTTTTGCCCCTTCTGAGTCCGCTCACGCTGCGAGTCAATGTCGTCATGTGGATACGCCCGAAGCATTGGCCGCGAAGCGGCCATTGCGAGTCAGAGACTCGCTCTGCTAGAATCCCGATGCATGTGCATCGGGCACCCAGCTAGTTACCTCATAAAGGGACACTGGTCAGAATTGACAAAAATGCCAAGGTCTTTAGGGTCAAAATAGGCTGGGTCCTGAAGGGGTGAATTACCTGCACTGGCAATGATTCTAACCTCTGTGCAGTACTAAGGAAATCCTGAAAACATGACCTGTAGGCAGTTTTTGAGGCCAGGAATTGGGGACCTCTGCTTGAAACCATGTGTAAGAACAAAAACCTGGAAATGTATTGGGTCAGGAACAGTGGTTTTTGACCTGGTCTTGAAAAGATTAATAGTAATAAAATTTAGGGTATGTGTTCACGATCCTGAGGCCCTGCGTGTTGGATACAGTGCCTGCGAACCTGCAGGAACCCACAGGTGAGTGCAGGGAGACCACAGCTGCACTGTGCCCACGATCTGTGGTGGGTGCAGGCCGGTTTCTCCCTGCATTCACCCGCAGGAGATCGATTCCGACTCTGCAGCATAAAATTAACATGCAGACGTGTCTGATGCGAAAGTGTCAGAACTAAATTGTCTAGATATGAAATAGACCTGAAATGATATGAAGCAACTGGGCTCCATCATCCGCCCTGTATCATAATTCATCTGCACTCCTCTGACCATCACCTAATCATCATGTTGTTTCTGTGTTTCTCTACAGGTATGTTTGACTGTATGGACCAGCACCAAACTTTAATACTGTTTTAATGTATTTTGTCTGCTGAAGATATCTGGGGTATGATTGACTCTATGGACCAGCACCAAACTTTAATACTGTTTTTGATGTATTTTGTCTGCTGAAAATATCTGGGGTATGTTTGACTGTATGGACCAGCACCAAACTTTAATACTGTTTTAATGTATTTTGTCTGCTGAAAATATCTGGGGTATGTTTGACTGTATGGACCAGCACCAAACTTTAATGCTGTTTTGATGTATTTTGTCTGCTGAAAATATCTGATTCCAGCATCAATGTAACTATCCTTCCCCGTGCCCCCCAATGCCTGTTTTTGATCCTTTGTTCAAATATGCCTGTGAGTGAACATTTGGTGCATCCTTGCTTGGACATGGCCTAATGGACTCCAATTCCCTCCCCCTTCCCCACACCTGAAATCAGTATCATTGAGCATATAAGGAGCCTTGCCTAGTCTGATGCAGACGTGTCTGATGCCAAAGTGTCGGATCTAAAGTGTCTAGATATGAAATAGACCTGAAATGGACAGGAATTGACTGGGATAGACTGGAAGGTACTGACAAATAGCCATTCAAACAATGTATATTGCTCTATTCTCTACTAATCACTACCATGTCTTTAACTGCACTGTTTGTGTTTCTATGTGCCACCACCACCAACTTGTATCACCCTATCCCTCCTCCATCACCACTCATCCGCATCAGACCCTCTCTCCTGCCCTACCCTATGTACAGCTCCCATGCCATCTTCAGTTTACTGAGGATTCTCAGCCCACCATATTCTAACATTTGTCATAATAAACCAAGTCCTACATCTAAAAACTATCTGGTCTTCCTCTTTTTGCTGCTGCTCCTGTTAGGTGATATGTCTCCTAACCCTGGTCCGCCCTCTAACTTCAACCCCTCTCCCACCACACATAGAAACCCCACTAACCTTATTACCATCACTTGCACTCCTTCATCTCGCTCTTTTAACTGCGCTCTCTGGAATGCACGATCTGTATGCAACAAACTTCCCTTCATTCACAATTACTTCATTACAAACATTCTCAACCTGCTGGCCCTCACAGAAACCTGGATCCAGGATTCAGACACTGCTTCCCCTGCTGCTATTTCTCATGGTGGCCTACATTTTTCTCATTCCCCTAGACCTGGGAACAGACATGGTGGTGGAGTTGGCTTCCTCCTGTCCCCACAATGTACTTTCCAGGTCATTCCTCCAGACCCATCACTCTCAATCCCTTCTTTTGAGGTCCATACCATAAGGCTATTCCATCCCCTCCCCCTCAGAGTAGCACTGGTATACCGCCCCCCAGGATCACCCACCCAGTTCCTTGACCATTTCATCGTGTGGCTCCCGCATTTCATGTCCTCAGATTTACCAACCCTTATTTTGGGAGACTTTAACATTCCCATAAACAGCCCCATATCCCCATCTGCATCCCAGCTCCTATCTCTAACCACCTATCTTGGCCTCTCGCAGCTCTCAACCTCTGAGACGCACAAAGACGGTAACACCCTTGACTTCGTCTTTACCCGGCTCTGCTCATCCTCCTCCTTAGATAACTCACCTCTTATCTCCAACCACTACAATCTCTCCTTCTCACTCATTAACCCTTGGCCACCACAGCCCAATCCTACCTATCACACATCCAGAAATCTACAGGCCATTAACCCTCATGCACTCACAGACTCCCTCATCTCATCTCTGTCCAGATTAGGCAGTAAATCACTACAATGACACTCTCAGAAGCTCCCTGGACCAAGTAGCGCCCCTCACCCTCAGAACCTCCAAACAGAGAACAAAACAACCTTGGCTCATATCACAAACTCGATTCCTCCAGCGATGCTCTAGGAGTGCTGAACGCCTATGGAGGAAAACTCGCTCACCAGCAGACTTTATCCACTATAAATTCATGCTCAAAACTTACAACTCTGCCCTTTACCTTACCATACAGACCTACTTCACCACCCTGGTCTCCTCACTATCCAACAATCCAAAAAAACTCTTTGACACCTTTCAGTCTCACCTCAGTCCTAAAGTGCAGGCCCCCATCACTGACCCCATCACTGACCTCTGTGCTGATGATCTGGATTCTTACTTCATGGATAAAATAGACAACATCTGCCAGGAAATCAGGTCTCAGCCTCCAAGCGCTGCCACCCCCATTCTTCCCCACATCTCCTCCGGTTCACTCACCACATTTGACCCAGTCACAGAAGAAGTCTCCAGGCTCCTTTCTTCCTCTCGTCCCACCACATGCACTACTGACCCCATTCCCTCACACCTGCTCCAGTCTGTCTCTCCAGTATTCACCACTCATCTAACCAAAATCTTCAATCTCTCCCTCTCTCCTGGCATCTTCCCCTCCTCCTTCAAACACTCGATCATTACTCCATTATTAAAGAAAACCACTCTCGACCCATCCTGCACAAATAGCTACAGACCAGTCTCCAGTCTCCCCTTCATCTCTAAACTCCTGGAGCGCCTGGTATACTCCCCCCTCACCCGTTACCTCTCCGCTCACTCTCTTCTAGATCATTTACAGTCTGGTTTCCGCCCCCTTCACTCTACAGAAACTGCCCTCATCAAAGTGACCAATGACCTTCTGACAGCAAAACGTAATGGTGACCACTCTCTGCTTATTCTCCGTGACCGCTCTGCAGCTTTTGACACTATCGACCATCAGCTCCTACTCTCTATGCTGCACTCCATTGGCATAAAGGACACTGCTCTCTCCTGGCTCTCCTCCTATCTTTCTGACTGCTCTTTCAGTGTATCTTTTGCTTGCTCCACTTCTTCCCCTCTTCCTCTCACTATTGGAGTCCCTCAGGGTTCAGTCCTCTTCTTTCTCTACACAGCCCAGATTGGACACACCATCAGCACATTTGGCTTTCAGTACCATCTTTATGCTGATGACACACAACTATACACTTCAGCTCCTGACCTTACCCCTGCGGTATTAAAGAACACCAATGACTGTCTAGATGCAGTTTCCAATATCATGTCCGCTCTCTATTTGAAACTAAACCTTTCCAAAACTGAACTTCTTCTGTTCCCCCCATCCACTAACCTCCCTAAATCTGACATCTCTCTCTCAGTGTGCGGTACCCGATAACTTCTAGGCAGCAGGCTCGGGTGTTATGTTTGACACCGATCCCTCCTTCTCCTCCCACACACAATCTCTCGTCCGCACCTGTCGCTTACACCTGAAGAATATCTTTAGAGTCCGCCCCTTTCTCACCATGGAAACAACAAAAACCCTCATCGTGGCCCTAACCCATTCCCGCCTTGATTATTGCAATTGTCTATTAAGCGGCCTCCCCCTCACCAGACTTTCTCCTCTCCAGTCCATCCTTAATGCAGCAGCCAGGATCACCCATCTGGCCAATCGTTACTCAGATACCTCTGTTCTGTGCCAGTCATTGCACTGGCTGTCTGTACACTACAGGATCAAATTCAAATTACTTGTTCTCACCCACAAAGCTCTTCACAGAGCAGCACCCCCCTACATCTCCTCCCTCATCTCTGTCTATCACCCCACCCGTTCTCTACGTTCTTCAAATGACCTTTGACTAACGTCTGCACTAATCCGATCCTTCCACTCCCGACTCTAAGACTTCTCCAGAGCTGCACCAATCCTCTGGAATGCTTTACCTCAAGACATCAGGACTATCCACAACTTGCATGGCTTCAGATGATCCCTAAAAACACATCTTTTTAAGGCGGCCTATCATATTCCCTAATAGAAGTCCTTTGTACTGTAGATAGTGAATGAGCTATCTCTCTTGACATTACTCTTCGACAAACTCCACCAAACCAAAAAGGTCTACACAGACTGTATAATGACCATCCATGTAAGCTTAGTTCTATGCCCCATTTCCTCAAGATGCCTGGACCATCAGTGCAATAAGCCCCTGTACCTTGTGCATCCCCTATCCCGTTGTAGATTGTAAGCTCTTCTGAGTAGAGTCACCTTCATTTCTTGCTTTATTTATTGTATTTTCTTTTTTACATTGATTCTATGCCTATTGTTTTGTATCCAATTACTGTACTGTATTTGTTCTCTACTGTAATTACTTACTGTATTATATTTTCTGTACTCTAACCCCTACATTGTAAAGCGCTGCGGAATATGATGGCGCTATATACAGTCATGGCCAAAAGTATTGACACCCCTGCAATTCTGTCAGATAATACTCAGTTTCTTCCTGAAAATGTTTGCAATCACAAATTCTTTGGTATTATTATCTTCATTTAATTTGTCTTCAATGAAAAAACACAAAAGAGAATGAAGCAAAAATTAAAACATTGATCATTTCACACAAAACTCCAAAAATGGGCCAGACAAAAGTATTGGCACCCTCAGCCTAATACTTGGGTGCACAACCTTTAGCCAAAATAACTGCGATCAACCTCTTTCAGTAACCATCAGTGAGTTTCTTACAATGCTCTGCTGGAATTTTAGACCATTCCTCTTTGGCAAACTGCTCAGGTCCCTGCTATTTGAAGGGTGCCTTCTCCAAACTGCCATTTTTAGATCTCTCCACAGGTGTTCTATGGGATTCAGGTGCTTTCTCTCAAGCCATTTTCTAGTGCTTTTTGAAGTGTGTTTTGGGTCAATGTCCCGCTGGAAGACCCATGACCTCTGAGGGAGACTCAGGTTTCTCACACTGGGCCCTACATAATGCTGGAAAATTTCTTGGTAGTCTTCAGACTTCATAATGCCATGCACACGGTCAAGCAGTCCAGTGCCAGAGGTAGCAAAGCAACCCCAAAACATCTGGGAGCCTCCGCCATGTTTGACTGTAGGGACCGTGTTCTTTTCTTTGAATGCTTCTTTTTTTCTCATGTAAACTCTATGTTGATGCCTTTGCCCAAAAAGCTCTACTTTTGTCTCATCTGACCAGAGAACATTCTTCCAAAACGTTTTAGGCTTTCTCAGGTAAGTTTTAGCAAACTCCAGCCTGCCTTTTTTATGTCTTGGGGTAAGAAGTGGGGTCTTCCTGGGTCTCCTACCATACAGTCCCTTTTCATTCAGACGCCGACGGATAGTACGGGTTGACACTGTTGTACCCTCGGACAGCAGGACAGCTTGAACTTGTTTGGATGTTAGTCGAGGTTCTTTATCCACCATCTGCACAATCTTGCGTTGAAATCTCTTGTCAATTTCTTTTTACGTCCACATCTAGGGATGTTAGCCACAGTGCCATGGGCTTTAAACTTCTTGATGACACTGCGCACGGTAGACACAGGAACATTCAAGTCTTTGGAGATGGACTTGTAGCCTTGAGATTGCTCATGCTTCCTCACAATTTGGTTTCTCAAGTCCTCAGACAGTTCTTTGGTCTTCTTTCTTTTCTCCATGCTCAATGTGGTACACATGAGGACACAGGTCAGCGGTTGAGTCAACTTTAATCCATGTCAACTGGCTGCAAGTGTGATTTCGTTATTGGCAACACCTGTTAGGGCCCCTTTACACTCCACCACAGAAAGGTAGCAACTGCCGGGCACTGGGGATAATTGTGCCTGTTGCTATGTTGCTACGAATTGGCGGCGTGTAAATAGGGCAGTTCCTCCCGGTGTCCTGCAGTTGACTCAGATACCTGTTGCTGAGCCGTGCTCAAAAACCGACGGCAACAGAAAGGCACAATTGCCATTGTAGTGGCGTCTAAGCGGGGCACAAGCATGGATGTTGCCTCGCCTAGTGAACTCCCAGGGGCGTGCCACGGGCGTGCCACGGCGTCATGGATACCACGCCCCATCAGCGATCATTGGTGGGGGCTACTGTGTAACCATTGGCTGTCCCTGCACAGGGCGCCATATTTAAAGAGCTGACCATTCACACTCCGCAATTGGAATGGCGTCATGTAATAGGCAGCCTTCCTGCGCAGGCTGGCCAATCATGACGCTATTGCGTTGTCCAATCAATGCTTGTGCATCACGGAATGCACAACTCTGTCACGCCTATGTACTTTCGGCGAGAAATATGTACGCCCATATTCCTTTGTGGTAGCGGCGTGTGAAGTAGCGAAGGTATTCAACAGGAAGTAAGCCGCAGGATCTGTCGACACTTCCTGGGAACAAAGATACCTTCAGTGGAGAACATAATCGCGGCGTGTATATGCGGCATCAGCGATCGGTATCCACCGTTAAAAACGTGCGCGTGCACGTGCTGTGGATACCTGTTGCTAGCCACAGTGGCGGCGTGTAAAGGTACCTTTAGGTGCCACAAGTAAGTTACAGGTGTTAATTACACAAATTAGAGAAGTATCACATGATTTTTCTAACAGTGCCAATACTTTTGTCCACCCCCTTTTTTTTGTTTGGTGTGGAATTATATCCAATTTGGCTTTAGGACAATTCTTTTTGTGTTTTCTTCATTGAAGACAAATTAAATGAAGATAATAATACCAAAGAATTTGTGATTGCAATCATTGTCAGGAAAAAACGGAGTATTATCTGACAGAATTGCAGGGGTGTCAATACTTTTGGCCATGACTGTAAATAAAGCTTTATTATTATTATTATTATTATTATTATTATGCTTCGGAGGTGCTGGCACCACACCTGAAATAATGCTGCGGTCGATAGAAGCATAATGAGCCTGGTATTTCTTGAAATCCCATTTACTATGCTGGTACTGTACAATGCAGTGCTATGGAAGCAGTGGCAATACTCTCCAAAATGCTGCTTTCCCTGATCATGAGTATGCACCCTAAGATGCTTTTTACTGTAAAACAGCTTCTTTAAGCAATCAAGGGTCTGAAAAATATTTAGTTAGTCAACAGGCAGCAAAATACAGAGTTCTCCAATATTGCAACTTGAAATGAGGTACCAGAGAACAACAGCTCACCAAAAAAAAAAACAATAGGTGGAGTAATCAGTAAAGACTCACACTCACAAAATGAAGCGTTTTAAAGCCACTGGTGAAAATTACCGTGTTTTTTTAACTATAAGACGCACTTTTGTTCCCCTAAACTTTGGGGGAAATAGGGGGGTGCATCTTTTAATCCAAATGTACAGAGGGTAGGTGCAGGGGATGGTGGGGGCAGCTCTGGAGTGTGTCTGGGGGCTGGAGCGGGCTGGCTACAGCCTGCGGGAGCCAGCAGGAGGTCACGTGCTCCAACTTATTTAATATGTACTGCACCCGCTGTCCATCACCACGGTGCTGGAACTGCACTGCTTTGATGGACTGGGGGAGCAGCGCATATTAAATTGCCTGCACCCCCCCTGTGATGGCACATGCCCTATCGAGCTAGATATAGCCCCCATGCTGCTGCCCATAATAAAATAACAACCACGTTACTCACCTTTTCCAGCGGTGTCCCGTCTCCCTCTGTGCCACTGCGCTCCTCCACTTCCTGCTTTTTCTCTGTAAAACTGGTGATGTGATCGACTCAGCAGAGTGACATCATCTCTGTGTGCCTGATCACATTACCAGCATTACAGAGAAGAAGCAGGAAGTGGTGGAGCACAACGGCACAGAGGGAGACAGGACACCGCTGGAAAAGGTGAGCAACGTGGTTGTTATTTTATTATGGGCAGCATCAGGGGGGCCATATCTAGTACGGGGGGCATGTGCCAGCCCTGGGAGGCGTGTGCCAGCCCTGGGGGATGTGTACCAGTCCTTGGGGGCGTGTGCAAGCCCTGGGGGGCATGTGCCAGCCCTGGAGGACGAATGCCAGCCCTGGGGACGAGTGCCAGCCCTGGGGGATGTGTGCCATCACTGGGTGACATGTGCCAGCTTTGGGGGACGTGTGCCATCACTGGGGGACGTGTGCCAGCCCTGGGGGAAGTATGCCAGCCATAACCAGATTAAGAGGGCCATATCTAGGATGAGGGGGCTATATCCCAGGATGAGTGACTATGTACCAGAATGAGGGGGCTATGAGGGACAAATACCCTATATGATTTGTAAGATGTACCTTGACATTATAAGGCTGACCCCATTTAACCTTAAAAATTATTTTTTTTTCTCCTTTCTTTCACCAAATTAGTGGGTACATTTTATAATCCAGTGCATTTTATGAAGCAAAAAATATGGTAAGTGTAATTGACCTATTAATAAACATAAGAGATTATGTTTGGATAAAGTTAAACAAAGTATTGACGGCACGATGGTTGTTGCAGCAGTGACCAAGAAAATATACTATAGCTGACCTGCTTATATTAGTATAATATAACAAAGAAAATAGCATGTGCATAAAAAAACATTTTATAGCCACAAGCTGCTATTACATGTTATTTACCCAACAAGAAACTTTTTTTGCAAGAAAAATAGCATATGAATACGAACAAGTTTGTAGCTACACGGGGATATTAAATGTAATTATCCTAATAAGAAAGTAAAGGGCTTCCGATTAAATATAGTTGAAGAAAATATCCATATCAGGATGCCAAGCAAGTAGAGCTATACCTAATGATAGAGAAATATATGGCACTCCATAGTACAGATATGCTTATGTGGCACCCCACCAGGTAAGCCACCAGCAGAGGTACTGCACTCCTCCATTAGATGGAGAGTAGTGCCTCTGCTCTCTAGGTGCTAGGATGGTGCAGTTGATCTTCATACACATACACACACAACACTTAGGACTCTGGGACAGTGGGAGAACCCAAGCATAGCTGGGAGGGAAATAGAGAAGTGCAGGAAATGGAACAGCAAAAAGAAGGGAGTAGGAGAGAAGTGCAGAAACAAGAAGAGGTGTTGGGTCCCGCAGGCTGGAGCATGGTCACGCTCATCCTGGGAGGGAATGACCGACGAGTGTGGAGGAAGAACAAAGTCCTTGGGGTATGAAGTGAGAAGTAGATCCCCGTACGCTCATATCTGGCGAGGGGACAGAGGGGCTGGTGGACGACACAGGGACCCGGTCCTGAATATGGCATGGATTCTGTATGCCCAAACCGTTGAACCTGAAGCCCCAAGATCCTAACAGGAACTGTAGCCGAACACCTGACACAACTTGGAGAAGGCAGCAGAACTAGGGAGCAGTGCCCGGGAGCGGTACAATTAAGCACCCGTGGTTGTCAGTACCTGAGCTCTGTGTGCGGAGGTGCTGAGAGCCTGGGGGCAGAGCGGTGTCATGCTAGCCCAAGAAGAGAAACTACCTTATAGCGCTGAAAGAGAGAGACCACTAGAGACAGTAACACCCAGTAAGAGAAAGAGAGAGAGACAAGAACACCACAGAGGCTTGACTGCACTGTCCCAGTTCTGGAGACAACGCTGAACTGGAGGCTGGCACGGGAAGCACCCGGCAGCCATGCTGAAACTACTGAATAAAAGTAACAGAACTCCAGTTGTCATGTGTGAGACATTCTTTAGTGGCGACCACTGGCTGCAGAGGCCACACAAGACACCGAGGTGCTGATGACCTAGTGAACATCTGCCAAGGTACGAACTGAACCCTCCTTCCAGCTGCCCTGGAGACCGCACTCTGCCTGCAGGGAGCGAAGCTATCCAAGCTGCCGGTCATCGTCCCCAGAGGTTCTGAAGCAACAGTGGCCGTCCTGGCCACGTACCGCAAGTGGTACCCCTTTTCCCTGTCATCTCCCCCCTGTTTATTAAATTGACACCACCAGGGTCAGAGATTGAGTCTTGGCCCCCGTCTGTCCCCGTGAAAAGAACCAAAAGTGAAGAACAACAACAAGCTGCCTGGATCCCGAGTACCCCCGACCCTGGAGTGGGCATGCCAACCTGGTGTCACAAACAGGATACGAGCAGCCAATAAACACCGGGTCTCGTGCGCCTTAAAGAACTGTTAAAAGACTGTGTAAGAATTAGCTCGCAAAAATGGTGGTGAGAAAGACCGAGCACCACGAGCAGGTCCGGGGGTGTGTTTAGGCCCACATCGTGGGAAGGACCAGAGTAAAGGAGCGAAATAGCAGGCCTGCCCCAAGTACTAAAGAAAGGCCAAGGGGGCCTGCTATAGAGTGTTGGTGACCCTGCCTAAAGGAGTGAGAAAAGACCAGAAGGGTGAGACTCCTGAACCAGAATGAGAGAGTCACGTGGTGCAAGGAGCAAGGGAGCATCATGGTGAGCAGCGGGATGGACACTCTTGCTGGCAGACAAGAGGGTGAGAAAGCTCTCCTAATGCAACTGGGGAGGCTATAGACTGGGTACACTTTACCGACTCTGACGACTTCAAAGAGGCTAGGAAAGAACCGAGCCAATTGCTGAACAGTGCACAGTTGTGGGCCATTAATGTCAGGAAGCAGTCCCAGCTACAAAAAGAGGCACAACGAGTGCAGCGGCCAGAGCCTCATGAACCACCGGAAGCAGCACCAGCAGTAGAACCACCAAGCCAGAGCCGGACAGTGACACTAGAGCTAACAGAGGAGCCACCGGCTGCCACACCAAACCCGCCTGAACCAGCACCACAGCCAGTGCCAGAGGGTGAAGCCGCTGAGCAAGAGAGCAGTTCGAGCTCGGCAGAAACCCCGACCCTGGAGTGGGCGTGTCACTTATAAGGGCAGAGACACATTTATGTGAGCTGAATGCGAGATCATTGCATGCATGTCGCATGACTTACCTTGCCTTGCCACTGCCTCTCTGGACAGGAGCGTGGAGCTGCATAGAAACACAATCAACTGATGCGCTCCTGTCCAGAGAGGCAGGGGCCGGGCCAGTTGGGTCATGTGAGATGCATGCAAGATAATCTCATGCATCTCACGTAGTGTGTCTCTGCCTTTAGTCCAGGGTGGCACTGAGCGAGATGCATTCCAGAATTTCACACGAGTCTCGAATGGCTCACCCGACGTGGCTGCCGTCTCTCTGGACAGCAGCTCATCAGCTGCTTGTGTGCAACTCCACGCTTCTGTCCAGAGAGCTGGCAGCCATGCCGGGGGAGTCATGCAAGACTCGTGCAAGTATCTAGCAAGCATCTCACTTAGAATGTCCCTGGGCTTAGGTCAGGGTTCCAGTTGCGAGAGCGAAGAGAAAAATTTGCATCACCCAGCACATCCACCGGCTGTCCGGAGAGGAGAGTGTCAGCTGTATGTATTCCTATGCAGCCTTTTGCTCTTGTCTGGAGAGCCAGCAGCCATGCTGGGTGATGCAATGCAAGGCTAGAGCGAGATTCTAGCATGGCTCTCCCAAGTGTAACCCCAGCACACAGGGCTTTTTTTTCTGCAGAAAAGGTGCAGATTTGACAAACGTTTGCATGTATTTCCTGAAGCCAGAAAACTCTATGAGAATTCTGAAGTGTTAGGCTAGGGTCACACTTAGAGGGTGACCCTCGTTTCACAGATCTGGTAAATGCATAGCAAAGCCTGCTGTAGCGTATAGCATTAACGTCGATCGCTGGCCAGCAATGCTGCTCCATAGTAACCCATAGTTCACCTTGGATGCGGCCACACACAGAGCCCCAGGAAGTGCGCTTCAGCTGAGCGCATTAGGAAAACGTTGTCTGCAACGTTTTCCTGTGCGCTCTGCTAAAGTGCTGTTCCTGGGGCTTCCTATGTGGCTGCATCCATGGTAAAAATCGGGTTACTATGGAGCAGCGTTTGCTCTCAGCACCTGACATTAATGCTGTCCGTTACTGCAGGCTTGCCTCTGCAGTAACAGGATCTGTCAAACATAAGTGACATGATAAGTGTGACCCCAGTCTAACTGTGTCATCCATCTCTCAGATATTGATGACCTTGGACACATTTAAAGTAGGAATGAACATTTCACATGGATTCATGTCTTTTTACATCAATTAAAAGGGCATTTGGGGATATCTCTGAACAGACCCCAATTAGAGGACAATAAAACTTTGACACCTCTCATCAGTGAACTTTTCCAATATTTACTGCCAGAACCGTTTCACCCCATCTCATTCCTGTTCTGCTCCATCTCACTTGTCTTAAGAACGGCAGTATTCTATGTCATGTTGAGTATATATATGTGCCACATCAGATTTTGTCTTATACCAGCCTGAAGAAGAGACCTGAGTTGTCTCGAAAGCTTGCTATTCTCAGATTTTAATATTTTCCAAGTTTTTGATGCATTCGTGGTGTGTTTTATGTGCTGCCAACCTGTTTTTGATGCATTTTAATTTTATTACAATGGGGTCTATGTTAAGAAAAACACTGGAGATAACAGATCACTAATTGACATCTTCATTCTTTTTTGGATGTGTTTTCTGCCCCAAAAATGGACCAGTAACAAACACAGCATTGAAACAGCATTCCTGAAACATTATTGACTTTGCTGGGCACCACAGGAAGTATTCTGTTTTTCATGCAAAGACGGAACACGAAAAAATTGGATCAAAAACACATTGTGTGAACATTCCCTTATGGTACCTTTACACGCCGCTACAGAAGGTTGAAAACAACAGGGTTTCGGAGACAAATGTATCTTGCACCGTCAAATCAACCCGAGGTAGCGGCGTGTAAATCAGGTTGTTGACACCCGTCACTTTCGGCACCTGTTTCAGAGCAGTGCTCTAAAACAGGTTGGTTTCAACCCGATGGTAGCGGCATCTAAATAAGGTATGGAAAAGTTTTTTCGACACCTAGCTAACTCCCTGGGGCGTGACACAGCCTCCGGGAAACCGCCCCCTTTCAGCGATCATTGGTGGAAGCTCCTGCGTTACGATTGGTTGTCGCTGCATAGGGCGGCATATTTAAGGAGCTGACCAGTCACACTACACATTTGCTGTAGCGTCATGAATTAGCCAGCCAGCCTTCCTGCGCTGGCTGGCCAATCATGATGTTATTGCTTTGTCCAATCACCGTACGAGCGTCTCGTAATCCACAACTCTGGTACGCCTATGTGTTGTCCCTGCTGCACCAGGTCCTCCCATATTATCTTTTGTAGCGGCGTGTAAATGAGGGACAGTGCTCTACAGAAGGTAACTTCTGGCACCCGGCAGTGCCTCCAGAGATAGATTAAACCTTCTGTAGAGCACCTAGTAGCGGCGTGTAAAGGCGGTATCGGGTACCGTTTGCAACCGTTGGTGCGTGCTCGGGCACGAGAGACACCCGGTTGTTTACAACCTTCTGTAGCGGCGTGTAAAGGTACCTTTAGACATAGCATGTAGTAGAGCTCAGAAAGGTAACCACTAGCACAATACAGCTTTCTGTATACAATGTCTATTAAAAGTGAGCTGCTTCTCACATGAGAGGTGTTGTTGGACTAGCAGGCATATGGGACCTAGTCAAGGTAGTAATAATGTACTGGTGATAATACCTTCATTCTAGTGACATGCTCTGAAATCTGTGTCTGTGTACGTTCATGGCATAAGTATGGTAAGTCAATTTCCAGTTATACAATGAATGGTTAAAGCACCTCTGCAGCATTTTATTTTTAGATATTTTTTTTTTATTTCAGCCCTGTAGTGGTCCTTTACATGTAAGTCTCCTGCTCCTACCTTATACATACCCTCTGCTGTCTTTATCTGCTCCCAACATCACTCCTTTTGGTAATTTTTGACCTGCACCTTAATTGTGTGTCGGAGGTCACAAATCAATATAACTCTATGAGTCATTATCAGGCTATACCTCCTTTAATAAAATGTTTTTTGGGGGATATTTCAATCTTAGAGAAAAACACAAAAGAAATACACAAAAGAAATATGTAATAAACAGATCTAACTTCACTGTCAAAATGTCAGTCCCAAAATAATATCGTTTAAATCTCACTGGAGTCAGTTGCACTGTATTCTTTCTAATAAAAAAAAAAGTGTTAAGCATTAAATTCAGAAAAAAAATGTATTAAAGTGTTTCACTCTCATTACGGTTGAATAATTCCTTTAAGTGCTAAAACTGCCACTTACAATAATCAAGCCATCTTTCTCATGACTAAGGTCTATCAAGTTTCAATCATACGCCATTATGTTTCAATCACCACAGAACCATCTTCTATATGTAATAGTAAAAGGATTAGCTGTTTTTTAAGTATGAAATAAATTAAAGGAATACTTTTGTTCCCAAATAAGGTAGCAATAAAAAAAAACAAAGAGCTTACATTGCATGTAAAACAGGTCAAACAAAGCTGTCCGCTGATCGTAGCTTCAGTTGATCATTTGATCCAAAGCCAGCTCAGCCAAATCTAGCTAAGTGTTCCTGTGTTTTCTATGAGAAAGCTATTGGCTGACACATCATTGGTAGAGATGAGCGAAGTTTCCCTGATCATGTTTGCCAATTTCAAATTTGGCATGAACATTGCAGGTTCAGCTTGTGACTGGAAACTCAAGCAAGTTACGTAACGGAAGTGCTGGCGATTAACGGAGTCAGACAAGGTACCACTGCCACCAATGATGACTAGGAACAACTGAAAGGGGACAGTCCTAACTAAGCTAAGTATTTCTCAACAACTAAACTCTATACTTTCTTTGCCAATTATAGTTGAAATACCAATCCACATAATACTGGGACCTAGGGAAGGAGTGGGGATTAAACCAGAACCTGGTTCCTTGGATTCTGAACGCATGGAGACAAATTTTGAGTTATCTCTCACACATATGCCCGATAACAAATAGATATGGGGATAAACTGATTTAGTTTACATACTACAGGACTTCATAAACCTCATACTTCATTGATAGTGAAAGCATCAACTCAATGGGCACACCTTCATAATAAATACTCCAGATAGGCCTATCTTACCATGTTTTTGTTAAACACATAATATATGGGGCCCCAATAGTCATAATCATACCATCACTATATAATCCCCATATCTCCAGAAAAACTCTACCAGCTGAGGGTTTCCATCTACCAACATGTGATTCCAGGAACCTGACAAATACTAGGTACACCTATTTTCAGCTCTATTTACCCTACTTCAAAACCTCTTTTCATACTCCACCATTACCTCGGGAACTCTACTTGGTGGACACTAAAATATCTCCAGCTTTCATAAGTTTGTTTGCCACTACAGGATTGAGTCTCAAACACCCTCACCATGTACCGAAAAAAATCAAAATCGTACTTTAAAACTCTGATGTTGATGTGTATATATGTATATATGTAAATAATGTATTTTGTACATTGTATTGATTTGTTTTCCTATACATTATCTTTACAGCGACTGTTTTGATAAAGGCCTTTGGTGTGTTGGCCGAAACGTCCTTCTGTTGCAATACATGGTAAACATCGGGTTACTATGGAGCAGCATTTGCTCGCAGCACCCCACGTTAACACTGCCCGTCACTGCAGGCTTGCCTCTGCAGTAACTGGATCCAGCAAATGTCGGTGACATGGTAAGTGTGACCCTAGCCTTACCCTCACCATGTATCACCCCTTGCAGCCTTTTAATTTCATGAAGGTGACCCATCCCCAATATAGAGGGTGTTTAGTTGGGAAGGCAGATGGTTGTGCTGCAGGGTGGACTGGTTTAAATAGCATTGGTCACCAGTCCCATCTTCACTATTAACCCAAACCCCCTCTTCTGGAAGAAGGTCACTACCCAGCCCTGGATATATTGCTCATTAAAGTGGTTACAACAAGACCCCTGCATTCACTCTAAGGCGAAGGCATCTGACAGCCTCATCTCTTGAAAAATGACATGGCCTGGAGTTGTTCATGTCTATAAAAATACTTTCTTGGAGGGGGTAGGGGCCCCAAATGGCATTGGTCTCTTGTATGGGTGCTGTGTATGGCAGGGAAACAGGGGCTTTTTGTACTACGATAATAATGTATAATCTGGCACACCAAAAAGAGTCCAAAAGATTCATGCAGAAAAAATATTCTTTTATTAATGGTTTTCAGACCAGTGTCGTATGTTTTATCAACAGTAAATCATATAGATTTGTCAAATGTTTCGACCGTAGTCTTCTTCTTGTGACGTAAATGATTTACATAAAAGAAACAAAAAGAATTTTTTACAAACATTATTAACATACATAATGTTTAACAATATCGTCAAAAATTACACTCATAATTTTGTTAGATTACCACAAAGAATATTAGAAAATAAACAAATGATCATTATCAATTTACAGAGAATTGCTGGAAACATGATAACAAAACATAAATAATAAGTCATGTATCACCGTGGAGGATAAAGGCATATATTACCTGAATACAGCCTTGTGCTATATGGTGTTACTGCAATTAACACTGTACACGTCTAATCTAAAATGAAATAGTATACACTCAATCAATGTCAAAATTAATAATTCATCAAAGGATATGATATAATTATGAGCAGAGGTACACTAAATAGAGCAAAACGTTCCAGTAACTTCTATATGAAAAGAACACTTGGATTATTAAATAAGAATATATGTATATAACGGTCTATTTTCTCATAATATAGTACAATATAGTACAATTAAATAAAATCGCTGCCATAATTACAGTAACATAGCGAATTCAACCATTCACGTATGTTATACATAGATGTATTCATAGGGCATGTAGTACATGTAGTACAAGAATATAAATACCTGTCAACCTTGACAAAAGGATAATTATCCTGACACATATTCCTTTATATCTGTCTATAACTAAAGAAAAATGGAGAAATTATGTATCTATATGTGACCCATCAATACATATATTTATACAAGTGTATCCAAATCTCAATATCAAGCACTATATAGGTACCTGTATTTCATAAGGGTTTATATGTACACCCCCATATAGCGTAAAAAGGATTGGCCACTGCTGAATAAAATAAAATAAAGTAAAGAGAACACATGATCCATACACTCTAGAGTAATTCAAATAGTGAATACCACAACCTGTTAACATGGTGCGCATACATGTATACAATGCGGGATAGGAAAGCCAGAAACCTATAATCAGGTAAGAAAGGAAAAACGTCCCAGTCAGAGAAAAGTCCAAGTGAATCCTCATATGCACGCTGAAGAAAATGCAGGCTGGGGAAATGCAGGACATCTCCATACTCACTGGACTGAATATATGCAGCCTCGTCGGGGTGTGCGCCGCCATGTTAGCCTGAGGTATTTATAGGGGAAGAGCTCCGTAGACACTCCTCCTGCTTCCTGTAATTGGAACGCAGGCGTGTGTAGCTGGAACTCAAGCCAGCGACGCTGGATATAACGTCACCGGCTCTGCGCCCCGCGCATGCGCAATGTTCAAAAGAGATTTCTTAGCGTTATTGGGATTAGATAATGGTGTTTCTGCAGTGAGGTAAAGGAAGACATGTGTTCTATGCCTAAAAAGAAGAAAAAGGAAAAGGAAAATAGTAAAGAAAGGGTTTATTATAGTAAATATATCTCTCACTCTAGGTTTTTGACAAAAAAGGAAATGATAAAATTACTGTTATCATAACCTAACATATACGTATATGTGCAACCTTATTGTATAAAAAGGAATTGTGACAGGAAACAGTTTGTGCAAGGCTATACAGAGGTACTAAACCTCCTGAATTACAATTCACTTCCTAAAGGGAATTAACATAAAACATAAACCAATAATAACAATCATGCATATGGTTAGAGAAAAACCTCATATTCCCGATTCATACCTAGGGGTTCAAGAGTTTGTAAGCGGTGAATCCAATAAGATTCCCGCTCCTTGAGTTTCTTAATACGGTCACCTCCACGCCTAGCCAATGGAACCTGTTCTAGAACTTGACATCTAAGTTGTGAGATATGATGACCATGGGTGATAAAATGTGAAGGTACCGGTAACAACATATTACTACACCTGATTGTCGATTTGTGTTTACTTATGCGGTCTCGGACATGCTGGGTAGTCTCCCCAACCTATCCAAGACCGCACGGGCACTTCAGTAAATATACGACATAATTAGAATCACAGCTGAAATAACTTTAATTGGGAATACTTGTCCAGATCTCGGATGCGTAAAGGTAGCCCCTTTAACAATGTGAGAACATTGTGTACATGCCAGACAAGGAAAATTTCCTTGTCTAGGTGTACTGAGAAATCTCTGGCTAGGTATTCTTTTCTCAGAGCCTATGTCTGCTCGAACAAGACTATCATGTAGATTCCTAGGTCTCTTATAGCACATCAGGGGAAAGTTACTGAATTCGGCAATCAAAGGGTATGATTTCGTAAGAACTGGCCAATGCTCTCTAATAATCTTTTTCACCATATGTGAAAAGGGGTGAAAGCTGGTTACAAAAGCAACCCTAGGAGGAGGTGAAGATTGTCTATGCGTTCCTTCTTCTCGTGGTTTAGATAACTCTAATGGATAACCACGATCTAAGAATTTTTTGGTCATCTCAGCATGACGCTTAATTCTTCTAATTCTTGATGTGCTTTGGATGACAACTGGTATAATGCAAAATGCTGTTTTTATCAGTGGGTTTAATATACAAATCGGTGGAAATCATACCCGTTGAAGAAATTTTAATCATGGTGTCCAAGAAGTTAATCTCCTCATAGCTGTGATGTAAAGTGAACGTCAGGTTTGCTATCAATGTATTTAACCTTAACAAGGTTGTTTCAAGTTCAGATAATGTACCTGTCCATACCATAAAAATGGCATCTATGTATCGTCTCCATAATAGGGACTTAGACTGTATATAAGAATCATGAAGGATGATTTTGAATTCAAAATATGCCATAAATATGTTAGCGTAGGGGGCGCCATGTTCGAACCCATGGCGGTCCTCCTGCACTGCAAGTAAAACTGATCCTGAAACAGGAAAAAGTTATTGTACAGTACAATATTCAACATATCATGACAAAATTGCTTTTTCAACGCTCCAAAGGTTGTATATGAATCAAGGAACCATTGTATAGCTTCAAGGCCTAAATCATGTGCTATGGACGTGTACAAACTGTTCACGTCCATAGTGACCAGTATACAGTTTGCTGGAATTTGACCTAATTGACTAATCACAGACAAAAAATGTGAAGTATCTTTTATATATGAAGGGATACTTGGTATGAGAGGAGACAAGATTTTATCCAGAGTAATCGCTAACGGCGATAATAGAGAATTAGTAGATGCAACAATCGGACGACCGGGTGGTTGCATTAAATTTTTATGAACTTTTGGCAATGTATAGAAAACAGGGGTGATTGATTGGGTTATGGACTACCAAGTATTCAGCCAATTTTTTATCAATAAGCCCCTCCTTTAGATAAAAATCAAAATTCTTTAATTAATGATCTGATCGTATATGTAAGGTCTCTAGGAATAGCAGTATATGTGGATGTGTCTCCCAACTGCTGTAGAATCTCATTCACATAATATGAGCGGTCCATAACCACAATAGCACCCCCTTTATCCGCTGGCTTTATTATAATATTTTTATTCATCTGCAATAGATGAATTGCGTCCGATTCTTGCTTACTCAAGTTTTTCTTTAAATAAAAATCACCCCTCTCTACATTACGTATCAGCTTCTCAGTGTCTTACTGGATTCACCGCTTACAAACTCTTGAACTCCTAGGTATGAATCGGGAATATGAGGTTTTTCTCTAACCATATGCATGATTGTTATTATTGGTTTATGTTTTATGTTAATCCCCATTGGGAAGTGAATTGTAATTCAGGAGGTTTAGTACCTCTGTATAGCCTTGCACAAACTGTTTCCTGTCACAATTCCTTTTTATACAATAAGGTTGCACATATACGTATATGTTAGGTTATGATAACAGTAATTTTATCATTTCCTTTTTTGTCAAAAACCTAGAGTAAGAGATATATTTACTATAATAAACCCTTTCTTTACTATTTTCCTTTTCCTTTTTCTTCTTTTTAGGCATAGAACACATGTCTTCCTTTACCTCACTGCAGAAACGCCATTATCTAATCCCAATAACGCTAAGAAATCTCTTTTGAACATTACGCATGCGCGGAGCGCAGAGCCGGTGACGTTATATCCAGGGCAGCTGGCTTGCGTTCCAATTACAGGAAGCAGGAGGAGTGTCTACGGAGCTCTTTCCCTATAAATACCTCAGGCTAACATGGCGGCGCACACCCCGCCGACGCTGCATATATTTAGTCCAGTGAGTATGGAGATGTCCTGCATTTCCCCAGCCTGCATTTTCTTCAGCGTGCATATGAGGATTCACTTGGACTTTTCTCTGACTGGACGTTTTTCCTTTCTTACCTGATTATAGGTTTCTGGCATTCCTATCCCGCATTGTATTCAGGTATGCGCACCATGTTAACAGGTTGTGGTATTCACTATTTGAATTACTCTAGAGTGTATGGATCATGTGTTCTCTTTACTTTATTTTATTTTATTCAGCAGTGGCCAATCCTTTTTACGCTATATGGGGGTGTACATTTAAACCCTTATGAAATACAGGTACCTATATAGTGCTTGATATTGAGATTTGGATACACTTGTATAAATATATGTATTGATGGGTCACATATAGATACATAATTTCTCCATTTTTCTTTAGTTATAGACAGATATAAAGAAATATGTGACAGGATAATTATCCTTTTGTCAAGGTTGACAGGTATTTATATTCTTGTACTACATGTACTACATGCCCTTTGAATACATCTAAGGCGGCCGTCACACGCTGAGATATCTATAGCGATATTGTAAGCGATCACGTGCACGCGCAATCGCTTACAATATCGCTCACATCGCTGGTGAGATGTCACACAGACAGACTCACCAGTGATGCGGAGCCGCGATCTCGCTCGTTACTATGGTACACATAGGGTAACTAGGGCCGCGCGTCGCTTAGTTACCTGACGTGTACCATAGTTACTATCTCCCAGCATAGACTCTGCGCTGGGAAATCGCTCATCATGGTGTTATACACCACGATGAGACAGATCGTCAAATCGCTCATCGCTAGATCTGAGAACCGGACCTCAGATCAGCGATGTCACGATCAAGCGATTTCACATCGTGAATCGCTTGATTACATGCATCGATTTTAAGCCCGATATCGCTTAAGCGATCAAAAAGGAGATCGCTTAAGCGATATCGGGCAAGATATCTGTGCGTGTGACGGCCGCCTAAGGCTGTATTCAGGTAATATATGCCTTTATCCTCCACGGTGATACATGACTTATTATTATGTTTTGTTATCATGTTTCCAACAATTCTCTGTAAATTGATAATGATCATTTGTTTATTTTCTAATATTCTTTGTGGTAATCTAACAAAATTATGAGTGTAATTTTTGACGATATTGTTAAACCTTATGTATGTTAATAATGTTTGTAAAAAATTCTTTTTGTTTTTTTATGTAAGTCATTTACGTCACAAGAAGAAGACTATTGTCGAAACGTTTGACAAATCTATATAATTTACTGTTGATAAAACATACGACACTGGTCTGAAAACCATTAATAAAAGAATATTTTTTCTGCATGAATCTTTTGGACTCTTTTTGGTGTGCCAGATTATACATTATTATTGAATTCTAAAAATTTTTGAGCACCCTGTAGATTGTGAGCCAACCTTCATTGATTATTGACATTTTGTACTACGATGTCCTCCTCCTCCTCTATTTGCAAATCCACCAGCTTCAGCTTTGTTATGGCCAGGCATGCTACAGGATCCTGCCTTTGGCATTTGGACGTCGCGGTTGGCATATAGAACGGCTCACTTTCTCCTGACTCTTTTCTCCATTCCAGCAGGACCTATTTAGGCAAAGCGGGACCAGTATAGTGCTGCGCAGCCCACCTGACCTATTTGTATCGGCCAGATCAATAGGCTGCATACAGACACATTGCATCATACGTTCTTGTGTGACAGACGCCCTATGGAAACCTCATCTGTGTGCATATAAAATACCAACAATCACCTTTAGGTTTAGAGTGATTGTTGCATTGGTATTATGCACCTGTGTTGCCTTTGTTACTGGGACCTGCAGCACCCTGCTAAAGGAAAACTGTCAAGCCAAAAATCCATATGTAACTTCTATCATTTTCTAATTCCTTTCTCTAAGCTCTCTCTATTCATGTATTCCTATTACTTATTTTCCTCCCCTCTTTTCTTCTGTAAACTTCAAAATAAAAGATGAATTCCTTCTGTCACTCACAGTGATTTCTCTGCTGCACACTTCCACTCAATGATTGAATATTCATGCTTCATGACACTGTCCTGCCTCCTCTCTGATCTGTCTGTTGTGTGACTCATTCACTGCAGACACAGAAGGGAGGGGAGAGGAGGGGGGAGTTTAGCTGCAGTTCTTCATGTAATTATGTGTATGAGACATATGTGTAGTAATTAAAAACAAGAAAGCCAGGCATTATTTGCACAATAAGGGCTAATAGCTCTGTAGTCTCACTATAATCAAATGGCATATAATTCACGTGCAAATCATAGTCCCGGGTGCTACCTATAAAGATACATCATATATCAATAATTCAAGGGGCAAAAAAGGTGCACTCACACATGTCAGACATTATGCACACAGACTTTTAATTAACGGTGGAAAGTCCAGTGGACTAGACCAGTGGAAGCGCTAAGTAAAGCTCGAAATGACTCGTTGTCCATTCCTTCTCCTCCCTCCCTGCTGTATGTAACTTTCCACTCTTAATTAAAAGTCTGTGTGCATAAAGTCTGACATGGGTGAGTGCACCGTTTTCCTTGAATTTTTGATATAAGACATGTGTAGTGTGTGCAGTCTGAGATGTTGCAATGTGATTATAAGAACATTTGATAATTTCCTCAGCAGATACATTACATGTCTGCTGGAAAACCAAAGTTTATATATACACATAGAAATCTTACAGGCTGCAGCACAAAACACCTCTCCCCTCCCAGCCCAAAGCACAGAGGGAATGGAGTGAACACTAGTCATGTGTCATGCGTGAACGAGTCAGCCCAGAGCCGACTCCCTGCTGTGAACGATAAGAGCCGGTCTCCACTATTAGTGAGCCAAATTTTTTTTTATCCCTCTGACTGCTGGTGACCGGGTACTTGGAGAGCAGGAATTGCAGTGCTAGGTGTGGAATGGCAAGGACTGACAGTTTTATTTCAGAGTCAGACCTCTTTCACACATCTGTGCCTCCGGCATGTGCGCGGTCTGTGCCGACACGTGGCGAAGGCACAGACTTATGGAGCCACATCATATTCTATGGCCCCCTTCAGACATATGGAGGCACATCGTATTCTATGGCCCACTTCAGACATATGGAGGCACATCATATTCTATGGCCCCTTTAGACATATGTACATCCGCACGAACGTTGTCTCCGTGTGGAACAGAAGCGTGTTCGTGTGCTCCACACGGTGACATGTCTATTTTTTGCTGGCAGCACCGACCAGTTTTGGTCAAAAACGCCCTGCACACAGATGTCCTCCATGTGACATTCATGTGCACTGATTAGAGCCAGAAGTTTTAAGTGTTAAAATAAAGAATTTCATACTCACTTGCCTCCAGCGCTGTCTGTTCCTCTCACCTCGCTCATTAGGCTCATCTAATATTCACTGCTCTGAGTACAGCGCCCTGGAAGAGAGGAACAGGCAGAGTTGGAGGGAGGTAATTATGCAATGACTAATAGCGCATGGATAGCACACGGACAGCACACATATAGCACACGGACAGTGCATGCTTCTCTCCCTTTCCCTCCCCTGGTCTCCATCTCTCCACTCTCTGCACAGGAGGGCAGAGAGAGTGCACAGGTGGCACAGAATGAGAACACACAGGGGAAGCAGAAAGAGAGTGCACGGGGCAGAGAGAAAGCACAAGGGCAGGGAAGAGAATACAAAAAGAGTGTGACAGAGAGAGCGCACAGTGTGGGTCAAAGAGAGCTCACAGGGGGCAGAGAGAGTGCATGGAGGCAGAGAGAGTGCACATGGACAGGGAAGAGAGAGCACACAGGGCAGGAAAGAGAGAGTGCACAGGAGGGGAAGAGAGAGAACGCACAGGGTGAACAGAGGGAGATTGCACAGGCAAAGTAGAGAGCCATGAGAGGAGAAGACAGCGCATGGGGAAGACAGGTTAAAGGAGAGAGCACAGGGGAAGAGAGACAGCACATGGGGAGGGAGCAGACAGGTGCATGAAAATCTGCATGAAAATCTTTACAGGACGATAATAATACAGCATCCAAAAAATGGATTCTTTTACTGCACGTATCAGTGTAATCAGCATCGCAGTGACAATACCGCCATGGCTGCACTGTGTAGTAATAATCCTGTTGACAGGATCCTTTAAGAATTCTATTCCTATAAGGAGCAGCAGATATCACAACACTCACTAAGAAGTGACCAACAATGAGAGATAGAAAGTAACAAAGGAGGAGCAAGAGCCGTGTTCACAGGAGCTGACAATCTGAAGGCACAGAAATGCTACAAAACAGTCTATACTGCTTCACTAGATCCCTGTACATGTGTAGAATGAGGAGACACTGTACAGGATAAGTTCTGTAATCATTACAAGGTGTACCGCAGGATTATTTCCAAAAAGAGCCATTTTTTGAGTCAAAAGAGACTTCTTTTTGGTGAGCGGAGCCAAATGAGCCGGATCCCTAAAAAGAGCCAGCCTGCCCATCACTAGTGAACACAAGCCTAGATGGGTGTGGATATTAAAATAACACTTATACAACAACTGAATTATTCGGTTGGAAATATAATGAAGAGGACTAATGCACCAGCTCCTTGCAGGGTATGAAGATTATTATTATTATTACTAGATGGGGGCCCGATTCTAAAGAATTGGGTAGTCTAGAATCCATATATAGTTTATTTACTAATAGTTAGGGGAGTGCAGTGAAATTAATTGTGTGTATACAGGTGGCTCAGTGGGTAGCAGAGTATACGGTGGCTCAGTGGTTAGCACTGCGCGGTGACTCAGTGGTTAGCACTGCGCGGTGGCTCAGTGGTTAGCACTGCCCGGTGGCTCAGTGGTTAGCACTGCGCGGTGGCTCAGTTGTTAGCACTGTGCGGTGGCTTAGTGGTTAGCACTGCGCGGTGGCTCAGTGTTTAGCACTGCGCGGTGGCTCAGTGGTTAGCACTGAGCGGTGGCTTAATGGTTAGCACTGCACGGTGGCTCAGTGGTTAGAACTGCGCGGTGGCTCAGTGGTTAGCAGTGAGTGCGGTGGCTCAGTGGTTAGCAGTGTGTGCGGTGGCTCAGTGGTTAGCAGTGAGTGCGGTGGCTCAGAGGTTAGCAGTGAGTGCGGTGAGAGTGGTTAGCGCAGCACCGTAAACAGAGTGGGCAGCGCAGCGCCATGGGCAGAGTCATCAGCGCACCGCCGTGGGCAGAGTGGTCAGCGCAGCGCCGTGGGCAGAGTGGGCAGAGTGGTCAGCACAGCGCCATGGGCAGAGTGGTCAGCGCAGTGCCGTGGGCAGAGTGGTCAGCGCAGCGCCGTGGGCAGAGTGGTCAGGGCAGCGCCGTGGGCAAAGTGGTCAGCGCAGCGCCGTGGGCAGAGTTGTCAGCGCAGCACCGTGAGCAGAGTGGTCAGTGCAGCGCCGTGGGCAGAGTCATCAGCGCAGCGCCGTGGGCAGAGTCATCAGCGCAGCGCCGTGGGCAGAGGGGGCAGAGTGGTCAGCGCAACACCGTGGGCAGAGTGGTCAGTGCAGCGCCGTGGGCAGAGTGGTCAGCGCAGCACCGTGGGCAGAGTGCTCAGCGCAGTGCCATGGGCAGAGTGGTCAGTGCAGCACCATGGGCAGAGTGGTCAGTGCAGCACCGTGGGCAGAGTGTCAGCGCAGTGCCGTGGGCAGAGTGGTCAGCACACACATACACACACACACACATACACACACTCCGCTATACTTACCACCGGCCCTGCGTCTTCCCCTGGATCCTCAGTCGACATGTCGCCGCCCCCGGACAATTGGATCCAATATGGCGTCTGGGAAGTCGGGTGAGACTTCCCGGACGCCATCTTGGACAAAGTATGTCGCCGCCCCCGGACGACTGGATCCAATATGGCGTGCGGGAAATTTCGCGAGACTCCCAATTTCTCCTGAGTACACGGATACCTCATATGTTGTGGAAAACCTTTGTTTGAGTGCACGACAGGGACTCGAATTGGAATTAGCGCCATTTGACGCTCCAAGCGGAAAATTAGCTGAAATTGTTAGTGAACACCTGTTGCATTTGGAGATTCCCTGATGTGCATAAGCAATGGAGCTTACCCACAAGTAAGATTTTGCACTCACGATATGGGGCTCCAGTGTATTTTTGGTCACCAGTACAGGTACTGCAGGCAGTTAGCTCAGGTACAGCAGGCAGGTACAGGTTGTCACCCACCTCCAGCTGCCTAGTGTTAACTGGCTGGTAATCAAAATAAAGCGGAACGCATTTTTTTTTTTATTCTTGAAATAAATAATAAAAAAAAAAATGACTGAGGCTTCACCATATTTTTAGTTTCCAGCCAGGTACAACTAGGCAGATACGGGCTGCCACCCGCTCCCAGCTGCTTAGTTGTACCTGGATGTTAACCAAAATGCAACAGAGCCCTTTTTTAAAAATTATTTCTTGAAATAATTTAAATAGAAAATGATGTGGGCTTCGCCGTATTTTTAGTTTCCAGCCAGGTACAACTGGGCAGCTGGGGTCTGGGATCCATAGCATGGAGAGGCCCAAGCATTCTGCACCCCCTATGCTGCAAATTGCATCCCACAGCCGCCCCAAAAAATGGCGCATTCATTAGAAGTGCCATTTCCTGGTGCTTTACCTAGACTCTTTCAGTTGCCCTGGTGCCGGTGGCAAACTGGGTTATAACGGGGTTAACGCCAGCTTTGTATTGGCAGCTGGCACTAAGCCCAAGCCAGAGAAATCTGTGAGCAATGTAAAGAGCATAAAATATGGCAATTAAAATAAAATTTTAAATATTTGGAACCATAAATCAGATTTTTAAAAAGTATGAAAACAGATCTTAGTAAAGTGTGAATTCTCAATAAACAGGAATAAAATAAAAGCAAGAAATATGCAGAAATCTAGCACTGCATTAGGGCCAGGTCACACACACAGATATTTGTGCAGATACTGTTTGCAGATCTCTGTTTGCAGTGAAATCATGGACACATTGCTCTATTTGTACACAGCCACAAAATGGAACAAAGTGTCCATGATTTCACTGCAACCAGAGATCTGTGAACAATATCTGCACAATTATCTGTGTGTGTGACGAGGCCCTTAAACATATTTCAGGTTTGGTCTGTATTAATTAAATTAAATCTGTCACCAGGCATTTTCTACTAAATTTGAAAACATCATAATCTAGGGTATTAGGGTCAGAGACCCTCATTCTAGTAATGTCACTTACTGGGATGTGTGTGTAATGCATGTAAACACTTTCACACATGGGTAAAGGAAATGTTAAGGGATCGTATAGCAGTAAGGATAGGGTCAGACATGCGTCTGCCTCTAGACTGGCGGATGCACTGCAAACTTAGAAATTTCTTACAGACTTGTTCTCTGTGTGCAGGACTCATTTGTTTCTAATTAAGTTGCCTCTTGCTTTGCAAGAGATGGAGTTCCCGCCCCCCCTCTGGGCCCTGCACACATAGAGCCCCGTCGCCTTCAGTCCATCTCAGACACAGGTCTTGCTGGCTCCTGCTCACTGGTAAGTATACACACTAGTCAGGTTTTTTAATACAACAGTTAGGACCGCGTCAGAGATGGGTACACTTTGAAGTTAGTGACGTGGCTTGATATAACTCTTTTTGCGCAAAAAAACGGATAGACTAAGTACCCTGTATTTGTTATACTATTTTTTATACTGCACTTGCATTTAATACTTTTACTGCAGTGTACTGTTGTTTTTGGTCGCATTTAGCTTTTTGGTCTCCAAATATGTTGGCGGTGTGAACATGTTCTTACAGACTTGTTCTCTGTGTGCCGGACTCATTTGTTTCTAATTAAGTTGCCTCTTGCTTTGCAAGAGATTGAGTTCCCGCCCCTCTCTGGGCCCTGCACACATAAAGCCCCGTCGCCTTCAGTCCATCTCAGACACAGGTCTTGCTGGCTCCTGCTCACTGGTAAGTATACACACTAGTCAGGTTTTTTAATACAACAGTTAGGACTGCGTCAGAGATGGGTACACTTTGAAGTTAGTGACGTGGCTTGATATAACTTTTTTTGCGCAAAAAAACGGATAGACTAAGTACCCTGTATTTGTTATACTATTTTTTATACTGCACTTGCATTTAATACTTTTACTGCAGTGTACTGTTGTTTTTGGTCGCATTTAGCTTTTTGGTCTCCAAATATGTTGGCGGTGTGAACATGTTCTTACAGACTTGTTCTCTGTGTGCAGGACTCATTTGTTTCTAATTAAGTTGCCTCTTGCTTTGCAAGACATTGAGTTCCCGCCCCTCTCTGGGCCCTGCACACATAAAGCCCCGTCGCCTTCAGTCCATCTCAGACACAGGTCTTGCTGGCTCCTGCTCACTGGTAAGTATACACACTAGTCAGGTTTTTTAATACAACAGTTAGGACCGCGTCAGAGATGGGTACACTTTGGAGTTAGTGACGTGGCTTGATATAACTTTTTTTGCGCAAAAAAACGGATAGACTAAGTACCCTGTATTTGTTATACTATTTTTTATACTGCACTTGCATTTAATACTTTTACTGCAGTGTACTGTTGTTTTTGGTCGCATTTAGCTTTTTGGTCTCCAAATTTAGAAATTTGCAGGCTGAGTGCATAGCGTTACCAGCTGGTAACGCTATGAGCCACCTGTCTATTGATCCCTATGGCAGCCTAATGTTTACCGCAGTATCTGCCTCCACACAAATCTCCAGGATGTGCACTTTAGGAGAGCACACAGGAAAACGAGGCAAACAGCGTTTCCTATGCGCTCTGTAAAAGAGCATATCCGGGGATTCGCTGTGGAGTCGGTTGCTGCGGTAAACATTGGGTTGCCATAGGGATCGATAGACAGGCGGCGCATAGCGTTACCTGCTGGTAACGCTATGCAATCAACCTGCAAATTTCTAAGTTTGCTGCGCATCCTCCAGGCTAGGGGCAGACGCAGCTCTGACCCTAACCTTAGGGAGACAAGAGGTAAGTGTCATGGGTGTGTCAGAATGCACGAATGAGACTGTAGAGGCCACTCGCAGAAGGTCCCAGCGTTTAGCCAAACAGTCAATATCCTAAAAAAAGTCTCTGTTGCCTTAAAGGTATCGTCACACACGGCAATATTGCTAGCCAATTTCACTGGCAATTTGCTGTTTGCAATGAAATCATGGACACATTATTCCATTTGTACACAGCCACAAATGAGAACAATGTGTCCATGATTTCACTGCAAACAGCAAATTTCCAGTGAAAATGCCTAGCAATATTGCCGCGTGTGATGGTACCTTTAGAGATATTTCCCTTTTAGTGAAACCTGGAGGTCACTAGTAGAGATGAGCCATACCCTAGTGTTCAAAGTCAATTTGATTCATCGAAATGAGGGTGTGTTTGTTGAATGTTCGTCGATAACCATGGAAAACAATGGCAGGCAAAAACAAGCACATACTGTAGAAAACACATAGAAAACACCTTCTAAGATGTCCAAAAGGTGACAAACTACTCAGAAGACACAACAAACACATGGAAAAGTGACAAGTACATATAACAATGCGAAAAGAAAAGAGCTGGACGAGTAAAAGGAGGAGGAGACACAGATATAGGCATGTCATGCCCTTCTAATATCATGTAAAACACAGCAAGGGGACTCCAACAAGAGTCTCCATTTTTTCCAAAGATTTGGGCACAGACACCACTTAAGTGGCATCAATTGCCCCAGAGTTCCAAGCTTAAAATGGTTGGTGAAGTGACCTTTATGCAGCACATTCCAAAATCCACAAGCCTTTAGTCTCCCCATGTTATCTGTAATGGTACCTTTACACGCCGCCACGGCAGGCTGGATACATCCCGCTACTTCACGTGCACGAGCACGCTCAAACGGCTACAAACGGTCAACGCACCCTCTTTACACGCCGCCACAAGGTTCGCTACGCCACGCTACATCTATAGCTAGATACATCGCCGGGTGTCTCAAGTAGCCAGCTGTAGCTCATTTACACACCACTATAACCAGCTACTATGGGTGGACCTGGTGCAGCAGGGACAGCACATAGGCGTGCTCCAATTGTGGATTACAAGACTTCCGTACGCTGATAGGACGAAGCAATAACATCCTGATTGGCCAGGCATCGCAGGAGGCTGAGTAATACAGCACGCTCGAGCGATTGTGTAGTGTGACTCGTCAGCTCCTTAAATATGCCTCCCTATGCAGCGACTACCAATCGTCATGCAGCAGCTTCCACCAATGATCGCACATGGGGCGCGGTAACATGGAGCCGAGGTCACGCCTTAGCTACATTGCAGCTACAGCCCGGGTGTCCAGAGTTCCCTTCCGTTGCTTCTTTACACGCCGATACAGCTCGCTACCATCGGCGATATAGCCATCTGTTTTCGAGCAGAGCCCATAAACAGATGTATCTGTCGCCGGCTGTAGCGTCGCGTCTTCAGACGCCGCTACGACGGGCTACATTGACGCTACAAGCTACATTTGTAGCCTGTAGCGCGATGTATCCAGCCTGCCGTGGCAGCGTGTAAAGGTACCATAATGGCAGGCTGGATACATCGCGCTACAGGCTACAAATGTAGCTTGTAGCGTCAATGTAGCCCGTCGTAGCGGCGTCTGAAGACGCGACGCTACAGCCGGCGACAGATACATCTGTTTATGGGCTCTGCTCGAAAACAGATGGCTATATCGCCGATGGTAGCGAGCTGTATCGGCGTGTAAAGAAGCAACGGAAGGGAACTCTGGACACCCGGGGCTGTAGCTGCAATGTAGCTAAGGCGTGACTTCGGCTCCATGTTACCGCGCCCCATGTGCGATCATTGGTGGAAGCTGCTGCATGACGATTGGTAGTCGCTGCATAGGGAGGCATATTTAAGGAGCTGACGAGTCACACTACACAATCGCTCGAGCGTGCTGTATTACTCAGCCTCCTGCGATGCCTGCCCAATCAGGATGTTATTGCTTCGTCCTATCAGCGTACGGAAGTCTTGTAATCCACAATTGGAGCACGCCTATGTGCTGTCCCTGCTGCACCAGGTCCGCCCATAGTAGCTGGTTGTAGCGGTGTGTAAATGAGCAACAGCTGGCTACTTGAGACACCCGGCGATGTAGCTAGCTATAGATGTAGCGTGGCGTAGCGAACCTTGTGGCGGCGTGTAAAGAGGGTGCGTTGACCGTTTGTAGCCGTTTGAGCGTGCTCGTGCACGTGAAGTAGCGGGATGTATCCAGCCTGCCGTGGCGGCGTGTAAAGGTACCATAAGAGTTGTCACCAAAATCTAAGTAGAGGCCAAAAAATCAATAGTTTGAGTACTTCATGCATGAACCGTCACATAGATATGAAGCAAAAGTCGCAGTGGGAAGCTCACTGTGCTACAATGCGGCCTAGCGGGCCAGGACAACCACCGTCTGCCCCATCAAGTGCATCCGCGGCCTCTTCATCCTCTGTGACTGTGGGGACAGCTGTCACACATGCTTTTGGACGCAGACCTTCCACCTCTTTATCAGTAACAGCCAGTGTTATTGGCAGGTCGTCAGTTCTTTTGGAAATGGAAACACCTGCTGGTGTTGAGCGCTGTCAGACATCGAGAGCACCACCTTTGGATGAAGGCAACATTATATCTCCACCTGCACCTTCCTCACAGACCAGCAGTTTCTGCGGACACCCTACTCAACCCTGTCTCAGCACAGCAGCCAGCCATCGGTCCCTCAGATGTGGACAAGTAAAAGGCCATTTCCTCCTAGTCATGAGGAAGCTAGTAGGTTGAATTTCACCATCTGCAAGCTGTTGGCTACAGAAATGCTGCCTTTCCGCCTAGTGGACACAGAGAATTTTCAAGACCTTACAGTGTTGGCCAAAAGTATTGACACCCTGCAATTCTGTCAGATAATACTCAGTTTATTCCTGAAAATGATTGCAATCACAAATTCTTTGGTATTATTATCTTCATTTAATTTGTCTTCAATGAAAAAACACAAAAGAGAATGAAGCAAAAAGCAAACCATTGATCATTTCACACAAAACTCCAAAAATGGGCCAGACAAAAGTATTGGCACCCTCAGTCTAATACTTCGTTGCACAACCTTTAGCCAAAATAACTGCGATCAACCGTTTCCGGTAACCATCAGTGAGTTTCTTACAATGCTCTGCTGGAATTTGAGACCATTTTTCTTTGGCAAACTGCTCCAGGTCCCTGATATTTGAAGGGTGCCTTCTCCAAACTGCCATTTTTAGATCTCTCCACAGGTGTTCTATGGGATTCAGGTCTGGACTCATTGCTGGACACCTTAGAAGTCTCCAGTGCTTTCTCTCAAACCATTTTCTAGTGCTTTTTGAAGTGTGTTTTGAGTCATTGTCCTGCTGCAAGACCCATGACCTCTGAGGGAGACCCAGCTTTCTCACGCTGGGCCCTACATTATGCTGCAAAATTTGTTGGTAGTCTTCAGACTTCATAGTGCCATGCACATGGTCAAGCAGTCCAGTGCCAGAAGCAGCAAAGCAAACCCAAAACATCAGGGAACCTCCACCATGTTTGACTGTAGGGACCGTGTTCTTTTCTTTGAATGCCTCTTTTTTTCTCCTGTAAACTCTATGTTGATGCCTTTGCCCAAAAAGAGAGAACATTCTTCCAAAACATTTTAGGCTTTCTCAGGTAAGTTTTGGCAAACTCCAGCCTGGCTTTTTTATGTCTCGGGGTAAGAAGTGGGGTCTTCCTGGGTCTCCTACCATACAGTCCCTTTTCATTCAGACGCCGATGGATAGTACGGGTTGACACACCTGTACCCTCGGACTGCAGGGCAGCTTGAACTTGTTTGGATGTTAGTCAAGGTTCCTTATCCACCATCCGCACAATCTTGCGTTGAAATCTCTTGTCAATTTTCCTTTTCCGTCCACATTTAGGGAGATTAGCCACAGTCCCATGGGCTTTAAACTTCTTGATGACACTGCGCACGGTAGACACAGGAACATTCAGGTCTTTGGAGATGGACTTGTAGCCTTCAGATTGCTCATGCTTCCTCACAATTTGGTTTCTCAAGTCCTCAGACAGTTCTTTGGTCTTCTTTCTTTTCTCCATGCTCAGTGTGGTACACACATGGACACAGGACAGAGGTTGAGTCAACTTTAATCCATGACAACTGGCTGCAAGTGTGATTTAGTTATTGCCAACACCTGTTAGGTGCAACAGGTAAGTTACAGGTGCTGTTAATTACACAAATTAGAGAAGCATCACATGATTTTTCTAACAGTGCCAATACTTTTGTCCACCCCTTTTTTATGTTTGGTGTGGAACTATATCCAATTTGACTTTAGGACAATTTTTTTCATTGAAGACAAATTAAATGAAGATAATAATATTAAAGAATTAGTGATTGCAATCATTTTCAGGAAGAAACTGAGTATTATCTGACAGAATTGCAGGGGTGTCAATACTTTTGGCCAACACTGTATGTCCGTCGCAGTGCCCCAGTACCAGATGCTCAGTTGCTACTACTTCTCAAAGAAAGCTGTGCCTGCGCTATACCAGCATGTCGCACACAATATCACCACTTCCTTGAGAAACTCTGTGTGTGACAGGGTGCATTTCATCACAGACACATGGACTAGTAAGCATGGACAAGGGCGTTACATGTCGCTAACTGGGCACTGGGTAACTATGGTGACAGCAGGAGAAGGGGCTGCTGTCCAAGTCTTGCCATCCCCACGAGTTGTGCGTCAATCCTCTGTATGTAGAAGTTCATCCACTGCTTCTGCATCCTCAACCTCGTCTCGGTCCTCCATCTGCACCCATAGCCTGTCTAGTAATGCCACCCACGTTCTAACTGCGCAGAAGAATCCTGCACACCGCCTTACTATTCTGGCAGCAGGGCTCAACGACATAAGGCGTGTGTTTATGTTGAAATGTCTGGGAAATGTGAGTCACACTACTGAGGAGTTGTGGTCAGCTGTGGAGACCGAATTTCATCAATGGTTGTCTCCACTGAAACTGCAGCCAGGGAAGGCCGTGTGCAACAATGCTGCAATGCTGGGTTCGGCCCTTCGCCGGGGCAATGTGACACACGTACCTTGTATGGCTCACATCTTGAACATGGTTGTCCAGCAATATTTAGTCCACTATCCTGGCCTAGATGGGCTTCTGCAGAGGGCACAGTCGCTGTGTGCTCACTTCCGTCGTTCGCATCCCGCAGCTCAACAACTTGCATCTCTACAGAAGTCCTTCGGCTTGCCCGTTCACCGGCTGAAATGCGATGTGCCAACATGATGGAATTCAACTCTGTACATGTTGCAGCAACTGTGGCAGCACCAATGAGCCCTGGTGCAATACGTTATGACATATAACCTGGGCCAACGAGATCCAGAGGTGGGGCAAATCACGCTGCTGGAGTGGTCTCAGATCAAGGACCTATGCACCCTTCTTCACAGTTTTGAAATGGCGACGAAGATGTTTAGTGCTGCCGATGCCATTATCGGCATGACTATTTCGGTCAACTACATTCTGAAGCACACTTTAAGCAGTATTCGGAGTCAGGTGGTGGGACAAGAGGATGGGGAGGAAGTACCGGAGGAGTCGTATGAGGAAAGGACAACAAGATCTCCAAGGTCCAGACGGTTGGCAGCACCAAAGTGGCAGGCATCGGAGGTTAGGGAAGAGAGATTAACGGGGTGCACGGTAGCAGCCAAACTGTTGAGGAAGGTGCAGGAGCCGAGGAACAAATGGAGGAAGAACTGGGGAAGGGAATGGAAGACTCATCAGATGAGGGAGACCTTGATCACATTTCTGTTGAGCGAGGTTGGGGGATAAAGGCAGAGGAAGGAAGCATGATTCTTACCTCGCCGCCACCAACACAACAAGGACTTGGGCCTCCTGGATGTGAAAGACACATGAGTGCCTTCTTGCTGCACTACTTGCAACATGACCTTCGAATTGTCAGAATTTAAAGTAATGCCGACTACTGGGTTGCCACACTTTTAGATCCCCGGTACAAGAGTAAATTTGGCTAAATAATTCCTGCCATAGAAAGTGATTCACGCATGCAGGAGTATCAGCAGAAGCTGTTACAGAATCTTAGATCTGCTTTTCCACAAAACACCATTGGTGCACATAATGAATCTCACAGGAGTATCTCCAAGTGAACATCAATGCCATGACTGTAGAACTGGACCCTTGCTCATTTTTGGTTTCCAATCTGGAAAATTGGCTTGAGCTCGCCACTCACGCCTTGGAGATTTTATTGTGCCCCGCAGCCAGCGTCCTCTCTGAACGTGTCTTCAGCACTGCTGGTGGTGTGCTGACAGATAAGCGCACGCGGCTGTGTTCAGTGACAATGTAGACAGAGTAACGTTCATCAAGATGAACAAGCCATGCATCCGCAAAGACTTTTCTACCCCAGTGTCATCCTGAGTTTGGTCATCCTTTGCGATCTCAAAAAAGGCCCAGGCTTGGCAAGGCTTAAAGTCCATGTGACCTGAAGAAGAGCCACCATGACCTCTGCTCAGAGGCAGAGTTGTGGTTGAGGATGCAGTTGTTGACGTGCTTCCAGTACTTTGTCTCTGTCCAGGAAGGCGCAACCTAACCTCGTCATCATTAGCATCCTCCTCCACCTCCTCTGCTGACTTTCATCAACTGGCTGACTGTGGGTTGACAGTAAGTGAGATCTCCAACCTCATCATCACCCTGTGTGCTCTCACACCCATTGTCCTCAGAGTCAACCTCTTCCTGCCCTGACTGAAAAGTCAAGTCGTCGTTCCAATCAGGTATCTTAGTCTCATCAGCATCTTCCTCATTGTCTCCACCAACAGGACTTACAGTTTGGGAATGAGGGTCTACATAATGCTTGCTCAGAATCTTCTTCATCTGGGCCTGGATGTGACTCACAAAGCTTCTGGGCATCAGTGCAGATCATTTCCTCATCTGGACTCACAGAAGCTTTGGAGCAGACCTCTGATTCCCAGGCTATAGTATGAGTGAACATCTCTTCATACTCAAACATCTGTCTTACCCCACACTCAGACAGGTGGCTGGAGACTTGGGAGCTGTGAGGAAGCAAGTGCGATTGGGGTGACACCTCTGAGGACTGGTGTATTTGTGATATTGAAGTTGAGGTGGAGGAGAGCCCACTTGAAGCGCTTGCTATCCATTCAAGCGCCTGCTCTTTTTGTGCCTCATCTACAATTGGTAGCGATCGTCGCCTGACTCGTTTCTGTAAGAAAGGGATCATATCAGATTGTCCACAGAAAGAAGTAGACATCTTACTCTGGCTGGAAGATGGTCTTACTTCAGCAGATGTTACTGTTGCTTTACCACCTACCCCACGGACACAAACTTTTTTCCCTTTTCCACCACTCCTATTCCCCTTTCCACCACCAGCAGGCCTTTTGCCACTCATTTTGTATGTGACAAATTTGCAACCCTGCAGTTGTTGGCAAAAAACATTTGGATGGAAATCGAGCAGAGCTGAGTGGCCAAACAGTGCTACTAGGCCCAAACTATTACCTGGGCTAGATTCAGTTATAAATTAGTATGAAATAGACAGGCGGTGTAGCTTGGTTCACAAGTAGGCTACACCACTGAATAACAGAGACTACTACTAGGCCAAACTATTACCTGGGCTAGATGCAGTTAAAAATTAGTATGAAATAGACAGGCAGTGTAGCTTGTTTCACAAGTGGGCTACACCACTGACTATTAGACACTGCTACTAGGCCCAAACTATTACCTGGGCTAGAAGCAGTTAAACATTTGTATGAAATAGACAGATGGTGTAGCTTGCTTCACAGCTGGGCTACTCCAATGACTACCAGACACTGCTACTGGCCCAAAAGATCGCCTGGGTTAGATATAGTAAATAATTGTTTTTAGATACACAGTAGTGATGGGCGAATCCTAAATTACTCGGAATCGCTTGACTCTAGCGAGTCCGAGCCCAGGACTTGCTACTCGTTGCGAGTCTAGCGAGTCCAATGTTAATGAATGGGGAAGCGAGTAATAGCGAGTAGTGTGAGATTTACAAATCGCAGATGTGTCTCGGAAGCTTCAGCCTGAAGAAATCCTAGTTTTGTCATTTATTTGCATTGGACTCGTTTACTTTGTAAGTAATCGCTGACTCGCACAGATAAGATCCTGGCTTCTCTGTGTTCTGGCTGCCCCAGCTCCAGGGTCCTAGAGCCTGCCTGCTGCCTGATGTAGCAGTGCTGAGATTGTTCTCAGTCTGCTCATTCCTGTGTACAGACATGAATGTCTGTGCACAGAGATGATGTAGCAGAGCTGAGATTGTTCTCAGTCTGCTCATTCCCTGTGTACAGACATGAATGTCTGTGCACAGAGATGATGTAGCAGTGCTGAGATTGTTCTCAGTCTGCTCATTCCCTGTGTACAGACATGAATGTCTGTGCACAGAGATGATGTAGCAGAGCTGAGATTGTTCTCAGTCTGCTCATTCCCTGTGTACAGACATGAATGTCTGTGCACAGAGATGATGTAGCAGTGCTGAGATTGTTCTCAGTCTGCTCATTCCCTGTACATCTATATCTATACACAGGGGATGTAGCAGAGAGGACATCGCGTTTTGGACTGCGTCGGACGGAAGAGGATTTTTTAAATTAAAGATGGAGTCCCTAATGGCTTTTTTTTTTATTTGTAATAAAATTTTTTCTCTGAGTTGTGTTTTTTTTTAAAACAATTTAATAGAAATTCATGGCGGTCATGTCTAATATTGGCGTGACCGCCATAAATTTCGGGCTTAGGGCCAGCTGATAATACAAAGCTGGCCCTAACCTCTATTACCCAGCGTGCCACCGCCACCAGGGCTGCTGGAAGAGCGGGGTTCAGCGCCAGAGGATGGCGCTTCAATGAACGCGCCATCTTCTGGGGCGGCTGCGGGCTGCAATTTGCAGCGGGGGGTGCCCAGAAAGCTTGGGCATCCCTGCGCTGCGGATTCCAGCCCCCAGCTGCTTAGCTGTACCTGGCTAGACATAGAAATTGCGCGGAGCCCCACGCATTTTTTTTTTTATTATTAATGAATTTCAGAGTCAGAGGCTCAGAGTCAGAGTCTCGGAGTCGGATGTTCCTCAGAGTCGGAGTCTCAGAGTCGAGTCGCCAGAGTTGGAGTCGCCTCAGAGTTGGAGTCGCCTCAGAGTCGGAGTCGCCTCAGAGTCGGAGTCGCCTCCGAGACGAGACGACTCCGACTCCGAGACGACTCCGACTCCAAGATGACTCCGACTCCAAGACGACTCCGACTCGAGACGACTCCGAGACGACTCCGACTCCGAGACGACTCCGACTCCGAGACGACTCCGACTCAGAGACGACTCCGACTCAGAGACGACTCCGACTCTGAGACGACTCCGACTCCAAGACGACTCCGAGATGACTCCGACTCGAGACGACTGCGACTCCGAGACGACTCAGACTCCGAGACGACTCCGACTCCGAGACGACTCCGACTCAGACGACTCCGAGACGACTCCGACTCCGAGACGACTCCGACTCCGAGACGACTCCGCCCTCGACTCCGAGACGACTCCGACTCCGAGACGACTCCGACTCCGAGACGACTCCGAGACGACGACGACTCCGACTCCGACTCGACTCCGAGACGACTCCGACTCGACTCCGAGACGACTCCGACTCCGACTCGACTCCGAGAACGACTCCGACTCCGAGACGACTCCGACTCCGAGGCGACTCCGAGGCGACTCCGACTCTGAGGCGACTCCGACTCTGAGGCGACTCCAACTCTGAGGCGACTCCAACTCTGAGGCGACTCCGACTCTGAGACTCCGACTCTGAGGAGACTCCGACTCCGAGACTCTGACTCTGAGCCTCTGACTCTGAAATTCATTAAATAATAAAAAAAAAAATGCGTGGGGCTCCGCGCAATTTCTATGTCTAGCCAGGTACAGCTAAGCAGCTGGGGGCTGGAATCCGCAGCGCAGGGATGCCCAAGCTTTCTGGGCACCCCCCGCTGCAAATTGCAGCCCGCAGCCGCCCCAGAAGATGGCGCGTTCATTGAAGCGCCATCCTCTGGCGCTGAACCCCGCTCTTCCAGCGGCCCTGGTGGCGGTGGCACGCTGGGTAATAAAGGGGTTAATACCAGCTTTGTTATACAAGCTGGTATTAAGCCCGAGATTCTTAATGTCAGGCCACGTTTGACCCAGCCACTAAGAATCTCCAATAAAGGGTTAAAAAAACACAACACAGAGAAAAAATTTTATTTGAAATAAAAAAAAAAGCCATTAGGGACTCCATCTTTAATTAAAAAAATCCTCTTCCGTCCGACGTAGTCCAAAACGCGATGTCCTCTCTGCTACATCCCTGTGCATAAATAGATGTCTATGCACAGGGATGAGCAGACTGAGAACAATCTCAGCACTGCGGCAGGTGCGGCAGCGAAAAAAAACCGCGGTCAGCCGCGTTTTTTTTCTCTGCCGCACCTGCCGCAAGTGCAATACCGCACTTGCCGCATCTGCCGCAAGTCCCCCTATACTTCCTATGGAAAAAACCGCAACCGTGCCGCAAGTGGAACGGTTATGCGGCAAACGCGGCAGATGCGGTTTTTTCACCGCATCTGCCGCGAATTACGAAAAACGCTGATGTGAAAGCACCCTAACCGTTCCACTTGCGGCGCGGTTGCGTTTTTTTCTATGCAAAGTATAGGCGTACTTGCGGCAGGTGCGGCAAGTGCGGTATTGCACTTGCGGCAGGTGCGGCAGAGAAAAAAACCGCGGCTTACTGCGGTTTTTTTCGCGGCCGCACCTGCGGCAAGTGCAAAACCGCACTTGCCGCACCTGCCGCAAGTACGCCTATACTTTGCATAGAAAAAACCGCAACCGCGCCGCAAGTGGAACGGTTATGCGGCAAACGCGGCAGATGCGTTTTTTTCACCGCATCTGCCGCGAATTACGAAAAACGCTGATGTGAAAGGGCCCTAAGTCACACTTTATAGCGCCCACAGCAGCAGTAGCGGTGGCAGGGTCTTAAAGGGCAGTGACACATGCCCTTGCTTGTGTGCAAAAAATGCACTTTGCTGTGTGTGTGTGTGTGTGTGTGATTGGCTGACAGCCTGCACCACTCCACTGTATATGCAGTTAGGATAAAAAACAATTGAGATCGGCATTATTTCAGCAGCACTGATCTAAACTCCGTCCCCCCCTTCTCCCACCGCACACTATACAATGAAACTGGATATTAACATTCAATAACAGTATTACTGTGAAAAGCCAGTTACGCTTTTGGTGAACGAGCCGTTATCGAATATAACCTCGAACTGCCGAATTTTAAGCAAATTGTTTGCATTCGTCAAACGACTCGAACAATGCCCAAAACAGGTCGAATTTGAAATTGGCGAACATTTCGAATCGAACATCGCTCATCTCTAGTCACTAGGACCTAGCTGATCCCTTACCTTGAGCTGTCTATATATTCCCCTTGACTCCCAGGATGCACTGCTGGTGATAGCTTGTCAGGTGTTTGGAGGAAGCTTCTCAGCTCTTGCAGTGTATCCGGGAGTTTCTGTTGAATTGCTGGGGGGGATCTTCTCAAGCTAAGTGTTTCTTCCCTTCCCTCTTTGTTTGTTTCCCTTGTGTGTATCTTTAGTTGGTAACTGGGCTGACTAGTGTTCACCCACTCTGATCCTTATTTAGTAGTAGTTCTGGGTCAGTTAGGGAATAGGTATCTTGCTGGCGACAGTTGCGGAAACTGTATAGGGATGATAGGAGAGTCAGGTGCCAGTGCTAGTTTATCTAGGGGTCACCATGTCCCCTTTTTCCTTTGCATCAGGGACTCCTTTCCCCCCGTCCTGTCATTGTCCAGTGCTGGGTGTCTCATCACACACAGCGTGACAGTAAGATGATTGGTAAGATAGGCAAGGCATTCAGAAGAGCAAGTCTGACTAATAGATTAGGCTTCCCTAACTCACCCTATTCCCAGAGGTACCCCAGATGATGGGGCGGTCTGTGTTGCCACCCTAGCCATTGGCTCCTGATTATCCCTAGGCACTTTACTATAGCAAGGTCCCAGCCCTTTCATAAAGTAAGTGTTGAGGTCCCTGTTTCCATAGCAGCAGCGGTTACTATGGCAATGGTGAACTCACGGCTTACTATATGGCTACATTCACACACAGTGTTCCGGCTTCATTTTGTTAGAAAACTGCACAAAGATTGGATTCCCACAAAATGCAGCCAAAATGCTGTGTGTGAATGCTTCTGTGCTATTTTTTCACCTTCCTGCGCTCCTCCAGTGATATCCATCATTGTCCTGTCATCCCAGAGGCTGCAGTGACGGGTGCCTGGAGGATGCTGATCAGGTGACCAAGGGATGTCACTCAGTCACATGGTGCAGTCTCCAAGATGTGAAAAGATCACTAGACAGCACAGTGACAGCACTGTCATGCTCTCCCACTGTAATCTCTAGTGATCTTCTCTCATCCTGGAGACTGCAGGAGTCACGAAGAGCTTACTGCACAGTTCTCAAGGACCTAGCACTGCACCATGTGACTGAGTGACATCACTCGGTCACATGATCAGGGTCCTCAAGGCACCGATCTCAGCAGCCTTGGGGATGACAGGACAATGCTGGACATCACTGGGGAAGCGCAGGAAAATGAGTAAATAGCACAGCAGCATTCACACACAGAATTTTAGCTGCGTTTTGTGAGAATCCACTCCTGGTTCTGTTTCTGCACCAAAAACAGATCCTCGCAAAATGCAGCCAAGATGCTGTATGTCAATATAGCCAGATAGTAAGCCATAAAGTCACTATTGCCAAAATAACCGCTGTTGCTATGGCAACATTGACCTCACTCCTTACTATATAACAGCACTGAGACAGGTGTCGTAGCGCTTTACTATAGCGCAAGTCTCAGTGCTGTCCATAGCAACAGCGGAAGAGCAGTTATTATGGCAACGCTGACCATATGATAGCACTGAGACTTGCTCTTTATTGCTTAGCTATAGCGCAGGTCTCAGTGCTTTCATATTGTAAGCAGTGAGGTCACTGTTGCCATAGAAACCATGGCAATGATGACCTCAGTGCTTAGTATATGACAGCACAGGTCTAATTTTTTTTGCCAGCCAAGGTAAAATTATGCAGCTGAGGGTGGCAGCTCACAGCTCTCGGCTTTCACTGGGCTAGACTTAAAAATAGTGCGAAGCCCCATGCATTTTTTTAATTATTTTTTAACACCCTATGACAGCATATTGGTTGCCATACACTAATGTGTATGGCAACCAAGCACAATCACTGTCCAGATTGTGGAAATCCACTCTGATTGCAACAGCCAATCACAGAGGCTCTCACAGAGTGTGAGCCTCTGTGGTTGGCTGTTGGTCTGATAGTGTAGTGAATATGCAAGTAGCTTAATAGTCGGCCCCGTAAGTGATTCAGTGGGTGACTGAGGTGACCTGGAATTGATTCTGCAGGAGAGTGGGAGACTGAGCTGCATCGGGAGCAGCAGCAGGAGTCTGGTAAACCCCAATCTACCTGTTCTTCTCTCTATTGATCTTCACTAGGTTGTGTCACAGCTGTATGGCAGAACAGTATGCAGACAGTGTACACCATGTCTGCCTTCTGTTCCCATGCAGTTTGAGCACTGTTTCAGCCATCTCTGCCTTTTTACAGCCGTGCCAGACCCCTTTGTAGGGTCCAGCAGAAAATGACTCGCCTATCCCATTGACTTACCTTGTACTCGCTATTCGAAGCGAATACTCGAGTATTACAAAGTACTTGTTACGAATATTAAAAATGCCCCTCCAAAGCCTTTTTTTGTTAGTTTTTAAAGAAAGTTGTAATAGACTGCTCTGTACGTAAATCTATACAAGAGTCCAATGGCACCTGATGCATACGCAAAGTGTCCTGACAGGTTTTATTTAAAGATAGTTCATGTCCTTGGTGGACACAGACTGAGGAGCGCCCTTGTTCACGAACAGTATATGGACCCTTTCCAATGCAATAATGTGTTTTTGACAAATGCCATGTACTGCTTTGAAGAAAAAAAGTGTCCCACTTACATCTTAGGACTATATATGACTGCACAGGCTGCACCAATGCTACGTGCGCCCCAGGTATATCTGCAAGACACTGTGAGACTCCCCTCTGGACACTTCTTAGGTAATTTACATTAGACACATGCTGTGTTTCATATATATATATATACACATGTATATATATATATATATATACTAGCTGTGAGCCCGATGCAAATGCATCGGGTGTCTAGAATATTTTTAAATTTTTTTAAAGATTTTCTTTACAGGAGAGGCTCCGGAGCACTGTGTCAGCATGTGCTGACAGCAGCGGCTCCGGAGCGGGATCGGAGCGGGGGGGTGCGGACATATGGGGGGGGTGAGTACATATGGGGGGTGTGTGGTGACAGGGGTTGGGGGTGTGTGCTGACAGTGGCGAGGGGTCGCAATGCTTCGCTTGTGGTGACGTCACAGAGTGACAAAGCCACGGTCTTTTGCGGGGTCCGACACGGAAGTGCCTACGGCAATTATATATTAGATGTGAGGACATATTGGGGGGGAGTGAGGACATATTGGGGGGGTGTGAGGACATATTGGGGGGGTGTGAGGACATATTGGGGGGTGTGAGGATATTTTGGGGGGTGTGAGGATATTTTGGGGGGGTGTGAGGACATATTGGGGGGTTTGGGGGGGTGAGGACATATAGTGGGGGGGTGTGAGGACATATTGGGGGGGTTTGGGGGGGAGAGGACATATTTGGGGGGTGTGAGGACAAATTGGGGGGGTTTGGGGGTGTGCGCACATATTTTGGGGGGGGTGTGAGGACATTTTGTGGGGGGTGTGAGGACATTTTGGGGGGTGTGAGGACATTTTGGGGGGGTGTGAGGACTTTTTGGGGGGGGTGAGGACTTTTTTTGGGGGGTGAGGACTTTTTGGGGGGGTGTGAGGAAATTTTGGGGGGATGTGAGGACATTTTTGGGGGGGGTGAGGACATTTTGGTGGGGTGTGAGGACATTTTGGGGGGGTGTGAGGACATTTTGGGGGGTGTGAGGACATTTTCGGGCAGCGACTCGCTCAGAATCGCGTCTCAGGCAGCGACTCGCAATGGCCTCGCGGCCATTGCTCGTGCTACATGAGCGGTAAATCGCTAACTTTGTGGCCGAGCCTCTGGTTCGATTTTCGGCCAGCGACTCGCAATGGCTGCTTCGCGGCCATTACTCGCACGTGGTGACGTCACAGAGTGACAAAGCCACGGTCTTTTGCGGGGTCCGACATGGAAGTGCCTACGCCAATTATATAGTAGATAGTTCTGTCACGGTATAAATGTAACATTACGTCACCACCGTATGTTAGTAACAAAGGGGTTGTATGATGGCATTATTCAGTCATTGGAAACCATATTAATTAGTCACTGCACAGTGACTGTATGGCGGTATTAATCACTATAAGCAACGGTTCTCATTCACTGCACAGTGACTGTATGGCGGTATTAATCACTATAAGCAACGGTTCTCATTCACTGCACAGTGACTGTATGGCAGTATTAATCACTATCAGCATTCACTGCACAGTGACTGTATGGCGGTATTAATCACTATAAGCAACGGTTCTCATTCACTGCACAGTGACTGTATGGCGGTATTAATCACTATAAGCATTCATTGCACAGTGACTGTATGGCGGTATTAATCACTATAAGCAACGGTTCTCATTCACTGCACAGTGACTGTATGGCGGTATTAATCACTATAAGCAACGGTTCTCATTCACTGCACAGTGACTGTACAGCGGTATTAATCACTATAAGCAACGGTTCTCATTCACTGCACAGTGACTGTACGGCGGTATTAATCACTATAAGCAACGGTTCTCATTCACTGCACAGTGACTATATGGCGGTATTAATCACTATAAGCAACGGTTCTCATTCACTGCACAGTGACTGTATGGCAGTATTAATCACTATAAGCAAAGGTTCTCATTCACTGCACAGTGACTGTATGGTGGTATTAATCACTATAAGCAACATTTCTCATTCACTGCACAGTGACTGTATGGCGGTATTAATCACTATAAGCAATGGTTCTCATTCACTGCACAGTGACTGTATGGCGGTATTAATCACTATAAGCAACGGTTCTCATTCACTGCACAGTGACTGTATGGCGGTATTAATCACTATAAGCAACGGTTCTCATTCACTGCACAGTGACTGTATGGCGGTATTAATCACTATAAGCAACGGTTCTCATTCACTGCACAGTGACTGTATGGCGGTATTAATCACTATCAGCATTCACTGCACAGTGACTGTATGGCGGTATTAATCACTATAAGCAACGGTTCTCATTCACTGCACAGTGACTGTATGGCGGTATTAATCACTATAAGCATTCATTGCACAGTGACTGTTATGGCGGTATTAATCACTATAAGCATTCATTGCACAGTGACTGTATAGCGGTATTAATCACTATAAGCAACGGTTCTCATTCATTGCACAGTGACTGTATGGCGGTATTAATCACTATAAGCAACGGTTCTCATTCACTGCACAGTGACTGTATGGCGGTATTAATCACTATAAGCAACGGTTCTCATTCACTGCACAGTGACTGTATGGCGGTATTAATCACTATAAGCAACGGTTTATTCACTGCACAGTTGACTATGTATGGCGGTATTAATCACTATAAGCAACGGTTCTATCTAACTGCTACAGTGACTGTATGGCGGTATTAATCACTATAGCATTCATTGCACAGTGACTGTATGGCGGTATTAATCACTATAAGCAACGGTTCTCATTCACTTCACAGTGACTGTATGGCGGTATTAATCACTATAAGCATTCATTGCACAGTGACTGTATATTCATGACGGTATTAACATACTTAAGCAAGTTCTCATTCACTGCACAGTGACTGTATGGCGGTATTAATCACTATAAGCAACGGTTCTCATTCACTGCACAGTGACTGTAGCGGTATTAATCACTATAAGTAACGGTTCTCATTCACTGCACAGTGACTGTATGGCGGTATTAATCACTATAAGCAACGGTTCTCATTCACTGCACAGTGACTATCTGGCGGGTATTAATCACTATAAGCAACGGTTCTCATTCACTGCACAGTGACTGTATGGCGGTATTAATCACTATAAGCAACGGTTCTCATTCACTGCACAGTGACTGTATGGCGGTATTAATCACTATAAGCAACGGTTCTCATTCACTGCACAGTGACTGTATGGCGGTATTAATCACTATCAGCACATTCCCACTGCACAGTGACTGTATGGCGGTATTAATCACTATAAGCAACGGTTCTCATTCACTGACACAGTGACTGTATGGCGGTATTAATCACTATAAGCATTCATTGCACAGTGACTGTATGGCGGTATTAATCACTATAAGCAACGGTTCTCATTCACTGCACAGTGACTGTATGGCGGTTATTAATATCACCTATAAGCAACGGTTCTCATTCATGCACATGTGACTGTACAGCGGTATTAATCACTATAAGCAACGGTTCTCATTCACTGCACATGTGATGTTACGGCCGGAGTATTAATCACTATAAGCAACGGTTCTCATTCACTGCACAGTGACTATCTGGCGGTATTAATCACTATAAGCAACGGTTCTCATTCACTGCACAGTGACTCGTATGGCAGTATTAATCACTATAAGCAAAACGGTTCTCATTCACTGCACAGTGACTGTATGGTGGTATTAATCACTATAAGCAACATTTCTCATTCACTGCACAGTGACTGTATGGCGGTATTAATCACTATAAGCAACGGTTCTCATTCACTGCACAGTGACTGTATGGCGGTATTAATCACTATCAGCATTCACTGCACAGTGACTGTATGGCGGTATTAATCACTATAAGCAACGGTTCTCATTCACTGCACAGTGACTGTATGGCGGTATTAATCACTATAAGCATTCATTGCACAGTGACTGTATGGCGGTATTAATCACTATAAGCAACGGTTCTCATTCACTGCACAGTGACTGTATGGCGGTATTAATCACTATAAGCAACGGTTCTCATTCACTGCACAGTGACTGTATGGCGGTATTAATCACTATAAGCATTCATTGCACAGTGACTGTATGGCGGTATTAATCACTATAAGCAACGGTTCTCATTCACTGCACAGTGACTGTACGGCGGTATTAATCACTATAAGCAACGGTTCTCATTCACTGCACAGTGACTATATGGCGGTATTAATCACTATAAGCAACGGTTCTCATTCACTGCACAGTGACTGTATGGTGGTATTAATCACTATAAGCAACATTTCTCATTCACTGCACAGTGACTGTATGGCGGTATTAATCACTATAAGCAATGGTTCTCATTCACTGCACAGTGACTGTATGGCGGTATTAATCACTATAAGCAACGGTTCTCATTCACTGCACAGTGACTGTATGGAGGTATTAATCACTATAAGCATCGGTTCTCATTCACTGCACAGTGACTGTATGGCGGTATTAATCACTATAAGCAACGGTTCTCATTCACTGCACAGTGACTGTTATGGCGGTATTAATCACTATAAGCAACGGTTCTCATTCACTGCACAGTGACTGTATGGCGGTATTAATCACTATAAGCATTCATTGCACAGTGACTGTATGGCGGTATTAATCACTATAAGCATTCATTGCACAGTGACTGTATAGCGGTATTAATCACTATAAGCAACGGTTCTCATTCATTGCACAGTGACTGTATGGCGGTATTAATCACTATAAGCAATGGTTCTCATTCACTGCACAGTGACTGTATGGCGGTATTAATCACTATAAGCAACGGTTCTCATTCACTGCACAGTGACTGTATGGCGGTATTAATCACTATAAGCAACGGTTCTCATTCACTGCACAGTGACTGTATGGCGGTATTAATCACTATAAGCAACGGTTCTCATTCACTGCACAGTGACTGTATGGCGGTATTAATCACTATAAGCAACGGTTCTCATTCACTGCACAGTGACTGTATGGTGGTATTAATTACTATAAGCATTCACTGCACAGTGACTGTATGGTGGTATTAATCACTATAAGCATTCACTGCACAGTGACTGTATGGCGGTATTAATCACTATAAGCATTCACTGCACAGTGACTGTATGGCGTTATTAATCACTATAAGCATTCACTGCACAGTGACTGTATAGCGGTATTAATCACTATAAGCAACGGTTCTCATTCATTGCACAGTGACTGTATGGCGGTATTAATCACTATAAGCAACGGTTCTCATTCACTGCACAGTGACTGTATGGCGGTATTAATCACTATAAGCAACGGTTCTCATTCACTGCACAGTGACTCTATGGCGGTATTAATCACTATAAGCAACGGTTCTCATTCACTGCACAGTGACTGTATGGCGGTATTAATCACTATAAGCATTCACTGCACAGTGACTGTATGGTGGTATTAATCACTATAAGCATTCACTGCACAGTGACTGTATGGCGGTATTAATCACTATAAGCATTCACTGCACAGTGACTGTATGGCGGTATTAATCACTATAAGCATTCACTGCACAGTGACTGTATAGCAGTACCATTCAATCACTGTCCCCTGCGTACATTTGCCCCCAGACAGGGGGGCCCCTGCGTACCATTGCCCCCAGACAGGGGGCCCCTGCGTACCATTGCCCCCAGACAGGGGGCCCCTGCGTACCATTGCCCCCAGACAGGGGGCCCCTGCATACCATTGCCCCCAGACAGGGGGCTCCTGCGTACCATTGCCCCCAGACAGGGGGCCCCTGCATACCATTGCCCCCAGACAGGGGGCTCCTGCGTACCATTGCCCCCAGACAGGGGGCCCCTGCATACCATTGCCCCCAGACAGGGGGCCCCTGCGTACCATTGCCCCCAGACAGGGGGCCCCTGCGTACCATTGCCCCCAGACAGGGGGCCCCTGAGTACCATTGCCTCCAGACAGGGGGTCCCTGCGTACCATTGCCTCCAGACAGGGGGCCCCTGCATACCATTGCCCCCAGACAGGGGGCCCCTGAGTGCTGTCCCAACCCCTCACGCACCCTCTCTCCCAACTAACCTGAGAAGCAGCTGGCATAGGCTGATTGAAGCGTCTGACTGTAGTTTGTAGCAGCAGCTCTCTTTCTCCCGAACCATCGCGGTGCAGGAAGTAAACATGCTGCTGCTGCTGCTGCTGCTCAGGTTAGGAGGGAGAGAGGGTGTGGGGGCCGGGGCCAGCACTCAGGAGCCCCTGCAAGGTGAAAAGTACACAGCACCCAGGGGCACCTACATGGACTCCACGGACCCCAGCGAACAGCCAATCAGCCATACTCACTTGTAGTCTGCACAGGGGCACAGGCTCCGGAGCACTGTGTCAGCATGTGCTGACAGCAGCTGCTCCGGAGCGGGATGACAGCGGCGAGGGGTCGCAATGCCCGCTACGCGGGTAATGCCTCGCACGTGGTGACGTCACATAGTGACAAAGCCACGGCGTGCCGGGGTCCGACACAAACGTGCCTACGGCAATTATAGAGTAGATATATATATATATATTAGAAAGTGTTAAAATGGGCAGTTTTGATAGGAGCTTGTTGAGAATGCTAAACCCCAGCAGAATTATAATTGGGTGATGAGTTACACTTTACCTGTAATGGTTGCAATGTCTTCCAATCATTCCACCAAAATGCCTCTGTTTATACTTATTTCAATGGTTTAAATTAATCTCCTTTTGATTCAAAGCTTGATGTCTTAGCCCTGGTACACTGGTTTACAATAAAAGAAGTATTATTTAATTGTTTTTCTACTTTCAGCCAAAGTTTTAATCTTCTTAGTAAAATTGTCTTTACAATGAGATGATGTTTTGTCATAGATTGGTCATTGAATCTTTAGGAGCTTAATGAGCTTTTCTGGGTTATTTGTCTGTAATAATCATGATTATTCACTATACGCAATAAATGCTACTAATACATTCATCATAACAAAACCTACAAAGATTGACTGTCATATAAAAAAATTATTCTTTAGAGTAAAAAGTTATCAATACATTTACCATAAAATGTAAACAAGAAGTGATACTGTGGCGCCCCTGCAAGTCCAGTTGCCACAGAGGTACTGCACCTTAGCCAGAGGTGTGGTACCCCCAACCCCATGTAAGGAGAGGATACTTACCAGTACCCACACACCTGCATCCAATACAAGCCACTCCATGCCAGAAGGATGGAGGGATTGGGTAACACCCTCATCCATGGCTGGAGATGGGGCTTCAACAAGGAGGTGGATGGAACAGTAGGAAGGAAGAGCATAGGAAGTAGGAGACGAGATCGAAGGGAAAACAACAGGAAGTAGTTAGTGAGTCCAGAGGAGGAGTTCAGAGTGAAGGGTTGAGCAGCTCCAGTCAGGGAGCTGGGAAGGAGTGAGACCAGGATACTGGAGCTGGAGTAGCTTGTCCCCAAGAGCGAGAAGGAGAGACAAAGGGAGCAAGGCAGAAGCTCCAAATAAGGAAGGGGTCCCAGAGGCATGGGAAGTGGGAGATCTACATGTGGGGTTTGCATCCATTGCCGGTCACAGTCAAAAAGAGAGACAAGGGCCGCAGAGGGTCACCGGGCCCAGACTAGTAGAGGAGACTTGAGGCCTTAGCTAGCCAGCCGGAGGCTGCTGCATCCCCAAGAGCAGCAACCGAGTCTACGTAATTTGCCTGAAAAGTGGCCAGATAGGGCCAAAGGGGACGAAGAATACACAGAGTGGGGTGCCAGCTAAATGTTTCCGATCTACTTTGGAGTGGCTGGACCCCTAGCTCATAGGACATAGCACCTGGTTGGACGCTACATTCTAAGAACTGTGAGTAAAAGTGAGGAACTGCACCAGCTGTGTCCTTGCATCATTCCTTGTCCTGCACTACACCTCTATTATCATCTACACATTGACTTTCACATCTGCCCCGGGGTATCACTCCACGTACGGGGAGCGACAGCATCTGGCTGCACCGACATCTGCCCCAGGTGTCTGAACTGCAGTTGGCCATCCCTGTCCGGGCACCATAGGTGGCGTCACGACAACAATCCCCAAAACCCTATATTACGAATTTTTATTGACACCGCTAGGGTAACGGAGCCAGATCTCGACCCCCGTTACTCCCACAGCAGAACTGTAGCCCGATTCTGATTATCCCATGACCCTGGGAGGCGTGTCAATGCAAACAATACAATACAGTAATAAGTTTATCATAGATACATATTAAACAAATGGTATAAAAATTGGGTATGAAAATGTGATTGTTGGCTAAAATGTCCAGGAAAATGGAGGATATAAATGCAAAGATCCATCAGATCCCATAAAGTCCTATGTTGAAATGTGGAGAAGGTCAAAAAAATTATTTAATACATCCGTGATATAATTACATAATAATTTAAATTGACCAATGCTTAAAAAATATAATTAATAATTAAATTTACTGTAATTCATTTCATATGAGAAAAGAAATCTTTTTTGGTTTGATCTTTAATTTATATTAATCCAACTTAAAATATATATTACTCCCACAATTCAGCAATGTACTTAGTTATTTGGCTCGGCTAAAAGGTAAAAGGTCTCGGCTAGGTGAATTAATATCTGCAGATTAAGCTATGGTGGGAATCTTTATCTCCAATATTATATTTAGTGATATTATAAAATGATCCCTTGTATTAGCTTTAGTAAAATACAGCATTAATTAAGATCTTAAGAGAAGATAAAGAAAAAGTAAAGCACATTTTTGTCAGCTATCCCATACTATCATACTGATTTGTTAAGCACAATGTAAAGTCAGTCACTAACAATTGTCTCACAGTAATTGCTCACTATTTACAAACCTATTCACAGATTGCTTAATAGACTATGCTGGTATCTTGAATTTAAAGGCAATCAAAGTTTTTTCTATCTAATCTGAGAGCTGCTTAGTGTATGAGCAGAGACCCTGTTTCCAGTGATATTTCACTTACTCGGCTGTGTGATGTAGTTTTATTAAAGGCATTGTTTTATTAACAGGAGGTTATCACAAAAGGACTAGTGAAGCTATGTTAACACAATGAATTTTTGCTGCATTTTTGTGCTCAGTTTTTACCTTGGTTTTATGCTAATCTATACTAATCTAAACAAGCATTTTTAATTCCCAGCAAAACCTATGTGATTCATGAAATGTTATCCACACACATTGGTTTTATTTATTTGCAGAAACTGAAACCTGCACAGGTTTTGCTCTGTATTGAAAAAAATTATTATGTCAATTCTTTTCTATGTTTTTGCAGTGTTCCATAGGCAAAACTGGGAATAAAACAAAAACAAAGTAAAAATGCACAAAAAACACCGCAAACTCGCTGCAAAAATTGCAGGCTTTCTCCTGCCAAGAAATCTTTATTTACTAACAAACCCTTCTGGTTTTGCTCTATTTTTGTTGTAGCAAAAACCACATTGTGTGAACATAGTCTAAACCAGCTGCCTGGTAGTCCGACCACTGATTGGCAGGTTTCTACTTATTTTGGATGCGGTACATCGATGACATCTTCTTGACCTGGCATGGAAGTGCAGATGAGTTAGACTTTTTCTTTAAGGAGTTGAACATGAATAATTTGAATATTCATCTAACATACAAATTTGATAGAGAGAGAATCGACTTCCTGGACTTCACGGTGAGAAGGTATCCATCAGGGACCCTGCAGACTGATCTGTTTTGTAAGAGTACCGCCATGCATTCTGTTCTGCATACAAAGTCATTGCACCCTCCCCATGTGGTAAATTCAATACTCATTGGTCAGTTCCTTCGCGTAAGGCGAATATGTTCTTCTGACGAGGATTTTGAGAAAAGGGCTCTTGAACTAAAAACAAGCTTTTTTTAACCGTGGCTGTAGAAAAATATATGTCACAAAAGCCTACAATAGAGCAAAGAACGGTAAACGTCAGGATTTATCACATTCCACATGTAAAAATAATGGAGAGCAGAAAGGTAGAATGGTTTCACAATACTATTCTAACTGGAACAAAAATATGGGGTGCATGGCTAAATACTGGTCCTTTCTGACAATGGATCCCATCTTGAGACAATATATTCCTGCAGAATCACGTGTTGCTGCCCGGTGGCCAAGGAATATTAGAGACATATTGGTTCAGAGCCACTATGATAAAAAAGATCAAAGTTTCTTGCCTTTTTGGCACAATCGTGGTAGGAAATGGAGTTGTAAGCCCTGTGGTTCCTGCGTAACCTCAGAATTCTCATGTGCCGATGGCAGTAAAATATTCAAGATAACCCATTACATAGATTGTTCCACAAGGGCAGTTGTTTACTATGCAACTTGCCCTTGTTCGAAGATCTATGTTGGGTTAACCACTAGACCTCTGAAAGTAAGAGTTAGAGAACATGTCCGGGACACGATAGCAGCAGAGGAAGAAAGTGATGTTAGTGATTTACGCATGATTCTGAAACACTTCAAGCTGAACCACAGTTGCAATCCATCTGGTTTTAAAGTTCGTGGTATAGACAAAATAGTCCTAGGTGTACGTGGTGGTAAAATCAGTCAATTGCTAGCTCAGTGTGAAACCAAATCGATTTGGACCCTTAACATGCTGCAACCTAATGGGCTCAGAGCTGCAGGACGCCCGCTTTTCCTCAGTGCACAGGAAAACGCTGCAGGCAGCGTTTCCTGTGCACTCAACTAAAGCACACGTCCTGCAGCTCTGTGTGCGGCTGCAACTAAGGTACATAACGGGTTGCTATGGGGCCCCGTTTCCAGGCAGCACTTGCCATTAACGCTGTCCGGTATTAGCGCTGCCTGGAAACGTGTGTCCAAAACCAAGTCTGACCCTAGACTTAAAGCGAACCTGTCACCCCCCCTGGACATCAAAAGCTATAATAGCCACCTTCTGCAGCACTAAGGCTGCATTCAGGGAAGGTGGCTATGGCTTTTGATGCCCTATATACAGTTAAATATTCACTTATATAACTGCTTACAGTTTAGAAGACCTAAGACCGGAGGCGGGGTTTCGCGCTCCTCCGGCCCGCCAGGTGTCCAGGAAGTCGTCGGGCGCGGCGCCATAGAGGAGAACGGAGGCGCGCGTTCATGCTAGACTGTGAGGGGAGGCAGCAGCAGGCGACCAGGCTGATTGACAAGAGGGGGCGGGTCGGAGGAGCGCGAAACCCCGCCTCCCGGTCTTAATATGAATAATGTATTTGGAGACTTTATTGTGTTTTCTAACACTTGTCACATTACTATGCAACATTTTTAATTTATTTGTATATGTGCCCCATGTATAGTTTATATATTACATGTACCTGTGTTCTCTTTCTGCTTTGGTCTGGCCTCACACTGCCTTTGTACTACTGTAGATCCCAATGATTTTCTATTTATCCCCTTGGAAGTAGTTTGCAACTTTGTTTGTGCTAATGGGCGCACAGAGCGGCTCCTCAATGCGTTGCTATGGATGCGGTCCTGGTGGTGATGGCGGCTTCCATTTCGGTGGATGTTGTCCCTTGTTGAAATGAAGGCATCTGACACATTGAGAGATGTACTGCCTTCAGTGAGCTTACATCAGTGCGTTCGCCATACCAGCTTGCTTGTTGGTTACCAGGGCGGAGGTTTATGCGTCCTAATTACCCTTGTCCTCTAACTAATGCCGGACACGTCTGCTGACATGGACCGGATGTTCATATATGGATATACTAGGTGGTATTGTTCCAATTGAACCTAGCTAGGTGGACCAATGGTAGGATTGAATGCATGTAGATATGATTTTGAACCAGGTACCCTGAGTGTGATTGGGCATAGTCAAGTATTTATTGGTGCCTCTTCCTGATCTGTCTCCTCCCCGGAAGAAGATTTGTAGCCGAAACGTGCATGTAGGGGCAATCCCTGGCTGTCTTACCTTTTCAGGTAATGGCTTGAATGGGTTGTGTTTCTGCACTTTCTTCTTTACTTTTGCTTTAGTTATGTCCTCTTGTGTTATACTAAGTATGCTGTTTTCTTTTTATCTCCTGGAAACTAAGAGCTTAGTCTCTTTTTCCTTTTTTGTGATACATAGGGGGGCACTTGTACTGTGGATATCGCATCGAGCACTTTACTATACAGCAATACCTGTGGCTGATATTAGACAGCCACCTACTGGCTACCCATTTGTTTTTTAATGTGGTTTGTCCTTTTTTTGCTCATGTTTTTCAGGTTTTTCTACTAATAAAAATATGAATTTTTTATTATTTGCAGTCGTACAATTTTTTCTTTATATGATTCATGTTGTTCTGTATGCAAGGTTTGGGTCCATAATTATCTGTTTTTTTTCTGATGTGGTGCATCTTTATGTTTGCTTCATTTTGCTAATTTAGGTTTCTACTTATGTATAGTGTACAATGAAAGGTGTCACTCATTGAAATATAGATGTAATGTCCCTTTTAAAGTAATCCATAGCAAATAGCTTCATACACCTACGGTGGTAGCCCAATTCATTACTGAAGTTTTGCTTTTTTGTCTTGTTTTTTACTGAGTTAAAGTTGATGTTTTTTATTGCTTGCCAAATTCTTTTTTTGTAGCTGAACCTATTTTGTAGTATATTTTATATGTGCTGCTTTATTCTCTGACTAGCTGTAGTACCCGGCTATACCCGGGTTAATAAATAACTGATATTAGCTATAACAAAATAGAATTTGAATATGTCATATTAATGACCTGTAAGAAAATAGAAGCTGAGCTGTGATTGATTGCTATAGGCAGCCTAATAAATCTCCAGCCAACAGTAAACCCACCCCCCGGCCGAGCAGTATATGTTACCTAGCACATACACATAATAGACAGCTCATGTGACTGACATCTGCCTTAATTCCCTATATGGCACATGTGTTGCACATTGGCTGTTTTTAATCAGATGTTTGTGTTTGAAAATTAAAGATAGCACACGTATGAGGCGAGTTGTGTGAGGTGATTTGTGCACATCTGTGTCTGTCTGTGTGGTGTGTGTGTCCCTGGGGTGTGTGTATGTGTGTGTGTCCCTGTAGGGGGGGTCTGTGTGGTGTGTGTGTATCTGTGTTGTGTGTGTCTCTTTGTGGTGTGTGTGTGTGTGTGTGTCCCTGTGGTGTGAGTGCATGTGTCCCTATAGGGTGTGTATGTGTGTGTGTGTCTGTGGGGGGGGGTCTGTGTGGGGTGTGTTTGTCTCTGTGTTGTGTGTGTCTCTTTGTGGTGTGTGTGTATCCCTGTGCGGTGAGTGCATGTGTCCCTATAGGGTGTGTATGTGTGTCCCTTTGGGGGGTCTGTGTGGTGTGTGTGTATCTGTGTTGTGTGTGTCTCTTTGTGGTGTGTGTGTGTGTCCCTGTGTTGTGAGTGCATGTGTCCCTATAGGGTGTGTATGCGTGTGTGTCTCTGTGGGGGGGGGTGTTTGTGTGCGGTGTGTTTGTCTCTGTGTTATGTGTGTCTCTTTGTGGTGTGTGTGTATCCCTGTGCGGTGAGTGCATGTGTCCCTATAGGGTGTGTATGTGTGTGTGTCCCTGTGGGGGGTCTGTGCGGTGTGTGTGTGTGTGTCTCTCTTTGTGGTGTGTGTGTCCCTGTGGGGTGAGTGCATGTGTCCCTATAGGGTGGCTATGTATGTGTGTCCTTGTGGGGGGGTCTGTGTGGTGTGTGTGTCTGTTGTGTGTGTCTCTTTGTGGTGTGTGAGTGTGTGTGTGTCCCTGTGAGGTGAGTGCATGTGTCGCTATAGGGGTGTGTGTGTGTCCCCTTGGGGGGGGATGTGTGTCTCTGTGTTGTGTGTGTCTCTTTGTGGTGTGTGTGTGTTTGTTCGGGTGCGTGGTGAGTATCCAATGTTGGGGCTGCACCTTAGCGACTATACACTTGCTGTTACTCTTTGTGTGCGTGTGGTGTGTATACATGTCCCCGTGCGTGGTGAATATCTCATGTTGGAGCCCCACCTTAGTGTCTATATGCTGGTATGTGCTGTTTGGGGCTTAATGATAGCGCCAAAGACTCTCATTCACATCTGTCAACTGGTAACTGTCACTTTTTCCCCATTATGTAGATAGGGGCAAACTTTTGGTGAATTGGAATGCGCGGGGTTAAAATTTCGCCTCACAACATAGCCTATGACGCTCTTGGTTTCCAGACATGTGACTGTGCAAAATTTTGTGGCTATAGCTGACAGCTGTCGATTTTCCTCCAACACTTTTCCATTCACTTTTTCTCCATTATTTAGTTAGGGGCAAAATTGTTTGGTGAACTGGAATGCGCAGGGTTAAAATTTCGCCTCACAACATAGCCTATGACGCTCTCGGGGTGCAGTCGTGTGACTGTGCAAAACTTTGTGGCTGTAGTTGCGACGGTGTAGATGCCAATGCTGGATATACACACACACATACACACACATTCAGCTTTATATATTAGATTGCCATTGTATTTTATAATCTGGACTAGTCCAATTTTAATTTAAGCTGTTGATAAAAAATTCATATACAAGCCAAAACTCACTTGTGTTCAGTCTGTGTGCTTTCTGTTTTTAACATTGGAGTGAATATGAGAAGCTTTGAAATTTTTATATTATTTTTTTAACATGAGAAAATTACTGATGAAACACATGATATAAATTTTAACACTGACTAAATACTGATGAAAAACACATCCAAAATAATGATGACAATCATATTTTTTTTGGAGAATAAAAATTACTGATATCAAGATTCAAGATTCAAGATTCAAAGAAGCTTTATTGGCAGGACCAAATACATCTCAGTTTTGCCAAAGTAATTGTATTAAGGGAATAGAGATAGGGACTGTGGGGATGTTGGGTAGGAGCTGTAGGGAAGGTGGATGGGATGGATCCAGGATGGAGGGGCTATAGTCCATGGCATAGGAAAGGTGGATGGGGGCAGATCCAATGTGGAGGCTATAGAGTCCATGGCATCATAGCTCTTTTTCTCGCAGTCTATGGCATTCGCTCACATACTGTGCTGCTATCTCCACTGCTCTCTCTTCTTCTCCCAGCAGGATAGATGTTTTTTCTTCCTCCTTCATGGTGATGAAATCCGGGAAGAGATGCGAGAGTCTCCTGAAGTGAGTGTCCCTCACTGCTGAGTATTTGGAGCAGTGTAGCAGGAAGTGGGTTTCGTCCTCCAGGGCCTCCTGATCACAGTGTTGGCACAGTCTTTCCTCCCTGGGCTTGTATCTCTGCCTGTGTCGGCCGGACTCGATGGCCAGACTGTGGGCACTGAGTCTATATCGGCTCAGGATCTTGCGGTCTCTGGGATCCGGGAGTTTCTCCAGATATGGGGCCAGTTTGTAGTCTCTCTGTAGACTCCGGTACATGGTCAGTTTCTGTGAGCTGAAGATATCGTTCTTCCAGTCACTGACATACCTCTCCTGGCCTTCCTCTACCATCTTCCTGATTCCGGCTTTTGTCAGGCTGTGATTGGTGTTCCGGTTGTGTTGGGCTTGGCTGGGCTGTTCCGAGGGTCCTGGTTTTCCTGTTTCACCTATATGTAGCAGGGCTTTATGGTGAAGGGAGCTTGGATTGCTCCTATATAGGTGAGCCCGGAATGACAGCGCCCTCTTTAGAACCGTTAGGTGTAGAGGGAATCTGCCCAGCTCTGCCCGACAGGCACTGTTGGAGGTGCTCCGGTGGACCTGGAGAAGGTGCTTACAGAATTCCAGGTGGAATATTTCTGTTGGGCTGGAGTCCCACCTTGACCAGTCTGGGTAGGTGTGAGGACCCCAGACTTCACTGCCATACAGGAGGATTGGGGCGATGATGGAGTCGAAGATTTTTAGCCAGACCCTCACTGGTGGCTTCAGATGGTAGAGTTTCCTTCGGATGGCATAGAAGGTTTTGCAAGCCTTGTCTTTCAGGGTCTCTATGGCCTGTTTGAAGCTCCCTGACCGGTGAATCTCTAGGCCCAGGTAGGTATATTTGTCTGTTCCTGTGAGGTCGCAGTTGTTGAGGACAAATGATGGGTGCTGGTCTGATCTTCTCCTTCTCCTCTGGAACACCATGATGTTGGTTTTCTTTAGATTGACCGGTAGGGCCCAGGTGGAGCTGAATTTCTCTAGGATTTCCAGGTTGTCTTGGAGGCCTTTCTCGGTTGGTGACAGCAGCAGCAGGTCATCTGCGTACAGCAAGAATTTCACCTGAGCGTCATGGAGGGTGAGACCCGGTGCGGTGGAGGATTCCAGGGCGGTAGCCAGCTCATTGATATAGATATTAAAGAGCGTTGGACTTAGGCTGCAGCCTTGTCTGACTCCACGGCTCTGTTGGAAATAATCCGTTCTTTTGCCGTTCACACTCACACTGCAGAGGTTCTCAAGAAGACTATATGTCTAATTTGAGACTCTAGTGTAGGTGCTATGCTTTAGTCTTTATTCATACTTCAGTGATTTTTCTTATGTTAAAAAAGTATTTAATCAGTGAATTCTTTTTATTAATAAAATGTGCACAGTGTCTCCTGCCTCCTATCTATTGCAGTGTTAAAAGTGGACACCACATGGATTGCAGACAAATGACATTCGTGTGCTGTCTGTAATTTCTCTTTTGACTTATTAGGGGACACAGGACATGGGTATTATGCTGCTGTCATTAGGAAGCTGACACTAAGTAGACACTAAGTAGGCAAAAAAAGGTTAGTTCCTCCTCTGCAGTATACACCACGGGACTGACTCAATCCCAAGCCAGTTTCAGCTTAGTGTCAGGAGGAGGCAGATGCTGTCTGACTCAGACCACATCTACTTTCCTTAGTTAGGTGCTGTTTGCCTCTATTACATTTAGCTTCATTTTTTAGATGCATTTAGAAATGTGACAGTACTCTATAGGGTACCTTTACACGCCGCAGCTATCACCGGCTATCGGTAGCAACCAAACGTGCACGTGATATGCAATTGCGTCGTCAACCTAAAGGTACCTTTACATGCCTTCACTGTTGCTAGCAACAGGTATCCTCCGCACGTGCACGCGCACGTCTTTAAAGGTGGATATCGATTGCTGATGCCGCATATACACACCGCCACTGCGTGCTCCACAGAAGATATCTGCGTTCCCCGGAAATGCCGACAGCTCCTGCAGCTTACTTCCTATTGAAAACCTTCCCCGGTTTACACGCCGCTACCACAAAGGAATATGGGTGTACATCTTTCGCGCTACAAGTACATAGGCGTGAGAGAGTTGTGTATTCCGTGACGCTCGTACGCTGTTTGGACAACGAAATAGCATCATGATTTCCCAGCCTGCGCAGGAAGGCTGGCTAATACATGACGCCATTCCAATTGTGAACTGTGAATGGATAGCTCTTTAACTATGGCGTCCTGTGAAGGGTCAGCCAATCGTAACGCAGTAGCCCCCACCAATGATCGCTGATGGGGCGTGGAATCCATGACACTGTGGCACACCCCTGGGAATTCGTAGGCCACGCAAATACCTTGCCTGTGCCCCGATTACAACCCACCACCATAAGAATTGTGCTTTCCTGTTTTTGAGCACGGCTCAGCAACAGGTATTCGAAGGAACTGCAGGGCACAGGGAGGAATTTCCCTATTTACACGCCGCCATTTCGTAGTAATTTCATGGCAACAGGCACAATTGTAGCCAGTGCCCGGCAGTTGCTGCCTTCCTGTGGCAGCGTGTAAAGGTACCCTATGGGTCTCGGTCCCTACACTATGCTTTCAGATAGGGTAGCAGATTTGCTTTAATCCATAGTCACACACTGAAAGTTGGTAACTATATTGCTACTGGAGTTCTCTAATCAGCACTTCAGACTGAGACTATAACTTCCGTTTTCATTCAGGTTAACATAATGGCGTCTTGAATAGGGATGGGCGAGTCTACTCGCTAGGACTCATTACTCTGCGAGTAGTAAGGGACTCGCAGGACTCGGTACTCTGCGAGTTTCCCAGCGATTACTCGCACAGTAACGAGTCCAATGTAAATCAATGGCAATCCTAGTTTTGTCAGACACTCTGACAAAACTAGGATTGCCATTGACTTGCATTGGACTCGTTACTGTGCAAGTAATCGCAGGGAAACTCGCACAGTAACGAGTCCGGCTGTCTGCTCTGTGCCGGGCTCGGGTCCTGCGGGCTGCCGCAGCTCCAGGGTCCTAGAGCCCGCCTGCTCTCCCTGTGTACAGACATAAATGTCTGTGCACAGAGATGATGTAGCAGAGCTGAGATTGTTCTCAGTCTGCTCACTCCCTGTGCATAGACATCTATATCTATGCACAGGGATGTAGCAGAGAGGACATCGCGTTTTGGACTACGTCGGACGGAAGAGGATTTTTTTAAATAAAGATGGAGTCCCTAATGGCTTTTTTTTTTATTTCTAATAAAACATTTTCTCTGTGTTTGTGTTTTTTTTAAAACAATTTAATAGAAATTCATGGTGGTCATGTCTAATATTGGCGTGACCGCCATAAATTTCAGGCTTAGGGCCAGCTGATAATACAAAGCTGGCCCTAACCTCTTTATTACCCAGTGAGCCACCGCCACTAGGGCCACTGAAAGAGTGGGGTTCAGTGCCAGAGGATGGCGCTTCAATGAACGCGCCATCTTCTGGGGCGGCTGCGGGCTGCAATTTGCAGCGGGGGGTGCCCAGAAAGCTTGGGCCTCCCTGCGCTGCGGATTCCAGCCTCCAGCTGCTTAGCTGTACCTGGCTAGACATAGAAATTGCGCGGAGTCCCACGCATTTTTTTTTTATTACCGTATATACTCGTGTATAAGCCGACCCGTGTATAAGCCGACCCCCCTACTTTTGCCCCCAAAATCTGGGAAAACCTATTGACTCGTGTATAAGCCGAGGGTGGACCCCAGCACAGGTATACAGCCCCCAGCAGTGTGGTATACAGGCCCCCACAGTGGTATACAGGCCTCCCCAGTGGTAGTATACAGCCCCCAGAAGTGTGGTATACAGCAGCCTCCCCAGTGGTACATACAGGCCCCAGCAGTGTTACAGCAGCCTCCCCAGTGGTATATACAGCAGCAGCCCCAGTGGTAGTATACAGCAGCCCCAGAGATATATACAGCAGCCCCAGTGGTAGTATACAGCAGCCCCAGAGGTATATACAGCAGCCTCCCCAGTGGTATATACAGCAGCAGCCCCAGTGGTAGTATACAGCAGCCCCAGAGATATATACAGCAGCCCCAGTGGTAGTATACAGCAGCCCCAAAGGTATATACAGCAGCCCCAGTGGTAGTATACAGAAGCCCCAGAGGTAGTATACAGAAGCCCCAGTAGTATTATACAGCAGCCTCAGTGGTATATACAGCAGCATCCCCAGTAGTAGTATACAGAAGCCCCAGTAGTAGTATACAGCAGCCCCAGTAGTAGTATACAGCAGCAGCCCCAGTGGTAGTATACAGCAGCAGCCCCAGGGGGTATATACAGCAGCAGCCCCACGGGGTATATACAGCAGCATCCCCAGTGGTAGTATACAGAAGCCCCAGTAGTAGTATACAGCAGCCCCAGTAGTAGTATACAGCAGCAGCCCCAGTGGTAGTATACAGCAGCAGCCCCAGGGGGTATATACAGCAGCAGCCCCATGGGGTATATACAGCAGCAGCCCCAGTGGTAGTATACAGCAGCAGCCCCAGTGGTAGTATACAGCAGCAGCCCCAGGGGGTATATACAGCAGCAGCCCCAGGGGGTATATACAGCAGCAGCCCCACGGGTATATACAGCAGCATCCCCAGGGGGTATATACAGCAGCAGCCCCAGGGGGTATATACAGCAGCAGCAGCCCCAGGGGTATACAGACCCCCCCATTAGTATACAGGGGCCGCAGCTGTATACAGCAGCCCCAGCTGTATACAGCCCCCCCCCGTGGTATCCAGGGCCCCCCTTGCTGCACCTGTAAAGGAAGATGTCAGTATACTTATCGCTGCCGCCGCCGCCGCCTCCGCTTCTCGGTCACCGCGCTGCTCCGGGTCTTCATGTTTCCTGTTCCTTCTCCGACGCTCGAACAATGACGTCATTTCCTGAGCGCCGGAGAAGGAACAGGAAGCATAAAGACCCGGAGCATCGCGGTGACCGAGAAGCGGAGCGGCGGCAGCGATAAGTATACTGATATCTTCCTTTACAGGTGCAGCAAGGGGGGCCCTGGATACCACGGGGGGGGCTGTATATACGGGGGGGGGGATACCAGGGGGGGGGCGCTGTATCATATTACCGTATATACCCGTGTATAAGCCGAGGGGGGACTTTTCAGCACATTTTATGTGCTGAAAAACTCGGCTTATACACGAGTATATACGTGTAGGGCCCCTCCTAAAAAAGGACTGCATCTTTATTAACCCCTCGCCCATGGTCCAGGGGTTAATAAAGATGCAGTCCCTTTTATTTATATTGTTTTATTGATTTGTCAGAAAAAAATTTGACGTGGGCTTTGCCGTATTTCTGGAACCAGCCGGATCCAGCAGGCAGCGACGGGCTTCCCCCAACCCCCAGGTGCCTATTTGTACCTGGCCGGACACAAGAATATAGGGGAGCCCTTTTTTTTTTATTATTTAATGAATTTCATGAAATAATAAAAAAAAATGCGTGGGGCTCCGCGCAATTTCTATGTCTAGCCAGGTGCAGCTAAGCAGCTGGGGGCTGGAATCCACAGCGCAGGGAGGCCCAAGCTTTTTGGGCACCCCCCGCTGCAAATTGCAGCCCGCAGCCGCCCCAGAAGATGGCGCGTTCATTGCAGCGCCATCCTCTGGCGCTGAACCCCACTCTTCCAGTGGCCCTGGTGGCGGTGGCTCACTGGGTAATAAAGAGGTTAGGGCCAGCTTTGTATTATCAGCTGGCCCTAAGCCCAAAATTTATGGCGGTCACGCCAATATTAGACATGACCGCCATGAATTTCTATTAAATTGTTTTAGAAAAAACACAACACAGAGAAATTTTTTTTTATTAGAAATAAAAAAAAAGACATTAGGGACTCCATCTTTAATTAAAAAAATCCTCTTCCGTCCGACGTAGTCCAAAATGCAATTTCAGCTCTGCTACAACCCTGTGCATAGACACACAGGGATGTAGCAGAGCTGAGAACTGACTAAACAGTCAGGGTTCAGCTCAGGTCATTATGACCTGAGCTGAACTCTGCTGTCAGCCAGACTCGCTCTGCTCTGGAGATTCCCGAGCAGTGACGGAAGTTAATTTATTCACTGCTTCTGTCAGTGTTCGGGAATCTCCAGAAAGAGCAGCAGAGAGACGGGGAGCGAGGCTGCAGCCGGTGCCGGCGGAGGCAGCGGTAAGTAGCCGGCCGGTCCGGTGCACCCCCCACCCTCTCCACCCTCGAACCCACCCACCCTCACCCACCCTACCCCTCCCCCGGTTCAATCCTTTATTTTTTTTTTAGTATTCTTTAAAAGCCAGCGGCTTTTTGCCGCTGGCTTTAAAAGAATAACATGGGGATTTGCAGGTTTTTCCTCTGCTGCCTGACCCCTTATAGGGTCCGGCAGCAGAGAAATCGCTGCAATACTCGCCTCCCCATTCATTAGCATTGGAATCGCTAGACTCGCAATGAGTAGCAAGTCCTGGACTCAGACTCGTCGGAGTCTAGCGATTCCGAGTAGTTTAGGATTCGCCCATCACTAGTCTTGAATGGTCCTATCTTTTACTCTGGTTTTGATAGCCCCCTTAACGTGAATCTGATAGCTGCAGGGCTTATGGGGAATATAATGATGGCATGAATGATGCCATTAGCAAACTCACTTGGTTTTCAGCAGTGTGTGAAATAGTGCTGGCCATATTTGTTTTTTTTTTTACTTTCCTCATGGATCGAAATGCAGAGTGTACAAATTTGTGTGGAATTGCAAATTTCAGGAACTTTCTTTCTAAGTCCATTCAACAGAGATCCATACACTCATACAAGTTTCTATTGCTGGAGAGTTAAAGTCCAATGGTGACATGGTTTAGACAATTTCATGATACAATTGGCATCGCAATTGATTGGTGGTGCAAGATTTCAATGCAACTGCTTTGTATGAAAAACCATGCCATAAAAGTTCTTGGGCGCAGGTTTGGGGCTGATGTTAAAGGGTTCGTCTCACGCTATGATATCGTTAACGATATCATTGATACGTCACTGCTTTTGGGACGTTGCTAGAACGTCGTAACGACGTCGTTGCGTGTGACACATACATAGGATCAATGATAATTCAGCTGATCGTTGATCGAAGGTTTATGATCACAACCTTAAATCAGTCGTTGGTCATCCGTCCAACCTGCAGCATCGGTGTGTGACATCTTGATGATGATGTAATTTACGACTTCGCCTATTAAGAACTGAAGGACATAGGCGATCAAACAACCGCAAGTGTTGTTCTTCTGTCGCGGAATCGTTGCTGCGTTGTTCGCGATATCTGTACGTGTGACACCTCACTAGCGATCAATTAACGACGTTCCAGCGATCTAGGTCAAGTTGGATCAATGGTCGGATTGTTGGGACATTGAAGCGTGAAACGGGCCCTTAAAGGGAACCAACCACCCCAAATGACCCCCCCGGACAGTTAATATGTGTCCATACACCCAGCAGACTCATTTGGGGCAATCGTTTTTGCTAAAAAAACTGATTAGTAGAAGCTAAGATATAGCTTTATAAACTTTTAAAAATCTTGCCGACTGGGCGTTACCTAGCTGCCGGGGGGGTGGAGCGCTGCGCAATATGTACTACCTGGTCCTGTGCCGTCCCTACAGTCCTGTCTGGTGCTGTCCCCGCTACTCTGTCCGGTGCTGTGCCAGCTGCTCTGTCCGGTGCTGTACCAGTGTACATGCTGTGCCCCAGGCCGGTAACATGATTATCGGTGCAGGTTCCGGGCAATGGGGACGCTTCCTGCTTCCTCCTGCCAATCCCCGCCCAGGGCAGGCCTGCACCAATGAGAATGCAGGGCCATTGTGTCATGTGATCGCCGCTGTGACCCGTGACTCATGGGTCCTGAGCCAATCACAGTACTGGGGCGGTTACATGACATCACTGGCCCTGCGTTCTCATTGGTGCAGGGCTGCCCCGGGCGGGGATTGGCAGGAGGAAGCAGGAAGCGTCCCCATTGCCCGGAGCCCGCACCGATAATCATGTTACCGGCCTGGGGCACAGCATCTACACTGGCACAGCACCGGACAGAGCAGCGGGCACAGCACCGGACAGAGCAGCGGGGACAGCACCGGACAGGACTGCAGGGACGGCACAGGACCAGGTAGTACATATTGCGCAGCGCTCCACCCCCCCGGCAGCTAGGTAATGCCCAGTCGGCAAGATTTTTAAAAGTTTATAAAGCTATATCTTAGCTTCTACTAATCAGTTTTTTTAGCAAAAACGATTGCCCCAAATGTGTCTGCTGGGTGTATGGACACATATTAACAGTCTGGGGGGTCATTTGGGGTGGTTGGTTCCCTTTAATACCTTACATTGGTCGAACTACGAAGTTATTGAGTACATTTATGCACAGTGAATCTAAGCACTAAACGATCCCTCTCTATAACTTTATGTTGTTCGCCACTTTCAGGATCAGTGTTTGTGGTTCCTAAATGATTCTACTTTTATGTCATACTACTAACAAATGATTGTGGAATAAATATTAGGGAAGAAATTTCTCAGACTGATGTGGCAATGATGGTAGCCTGTAACAGGACCATGCTCCAATTCAGTGAGCTCTTTAAAACAACTCATTTTTTTCCCATATGTTAGTAATGGTGGGTTTACACGCCACGATATCGTTTCGATATCGCAACTCAATGGCGCGGGAGCGCGCAATTAGTGCACGTTCCTCCCGCATCGCATTGAAGTTTAGACGCTGCGATATCGGAATACAACGTCCGTGCGATGTCTCCGCCTCCCAACCCAGGATCGCATAGTTAACATGGGAGTGAATGGGTGACGTATCAAATCGCATCGTAATTGGGCGTTTACACAGCACGATCGGCTCCAATCTCCCTTCAATATCGGGGCATTGAATAGCACGCTCATTCGATCCCCGATATCGCATTGACATCGTTCCTGCATCGTATTGGACGTTCACACCATATAACGCAGGAACGATATCGGGTCCAACGATCGAACCACGTGACTTTTCATTGAAATTGTACTGCGATATCGCGACGTGTAAACCCGCCATAAAGGCAGACTACATGGCTAGGTGCCAGATTTTTTTCACCTGTGCAAATGGCAATGAATAAAAAATACATGTCTTTAAATAATATTTCAATTTATCTTTAAATTTAGATCAGCAACTCTTGAGAAAGTATATCCTCACCATAGGGGGAAATAAAGGTCATTAATGGATCTTGAGACATTTTTTTAATATGTTAGCAGCAGATTTGACACCTGCTGTTAGAAGGAAAAATTCTGTCTTTGCTGCTGTTATAAATTAGTTAAATGGTGAATGATGCAGGTCCAATCTAAATGTGATGAACAACTTCAAGACGTTCAGCTTTACACCTAAATGCCCACAGATGTTATGTTCACAGGAACCATGAATCATCAACTTTGAAAGTTTTAATGGCTGAAAGTCATTTGCTAAGCAATCATAACTACCTTTAACATATTTTTAAAGTGTAATATGTACTAAACAATTACATACTTTGGCAGAATAAGTTAGTTAAAAGAAATGGAAAATGTAAAGTTAGAATCTAGTGAAAAGTGAGTCTAATATGCCATAAACTGTATGGTAGGGCTCACAGAAACTTATTGTGTACAATTTTGTATGCATTAGATTCACCTTTGATATTATGCTTAGGACACATTATCTGGATAAGCTTTAGTTTTAGTTTTATTTCAGCATATTTGCATGTATGTAATATTGCTCTTTGCAAAGCAACCATTGAGTAATTTCTTTTGACATTTAGAAAATATGAATCACAAGTACTTCACTATTACTAGGATTATATATATATATAATTGTGTGAGGCAAAATAATAATATACTGTATTTTTCAAAAGATAAGTCTACTTTTTTTCCCCAAAGAAAGTTTGGTGTGGGTCTTATAGTCCGAAGATATGGACTGTGTGACTGTGGGGCTGTACTAGGCGGAGCTGCGGCTCTGGAGCGAGCTGGGAGGAGTATGCGGGGGGCTGCTGAAACCAGGGCTGGTTTTAGACAAAGTGGGGCCCTGGTCAAAAGATTAAAGTGGGGCCCTATATGCTCATATATGCATCATTTTACACAAATAGGTTACATGAGTTCAGACCGATAAACGAGTGTGATCAACAATATTGCAATTGTACATACATTCTGATGTCGTCACTATGTACCACCAGGAGCCCATACATTCTGATGCCCTCACTATGTACCACCAGGAGCCCATATATTCTGATGCCCTCACTATGTACCACCAGGAGCCCATACATTCTGATGCCCTCACTATGTACCGCCAGGAGCCCATACATTCTGATGTTCTCACTGATATATTCCAGACATGCCAGTGACACCAACAATAAATGTAGCATCCTTGGACCATTCATGTGTGGGGGCTTTTCATACACATTGGGGGATCACTCATAATACTGCCTAAGAAACCTGCCAGAGATAAACGCTGGCATCTAAACCTGATCCAAAAAGACTCCCAATGATGCAGGAACAATTTAGTTATGAACAATGATAACATCCAGGATGACGGAGTCACAAGCCAAGTGTGGATTACACTGACGTTTTAGATCCATAGCTGGGAATCTCTTGGAATCTCAATCCCATTGAGAAACTGGGAAATCCTCAATGGTACAAGGACACAAATAATCATAGAAAATCTGGGACAAGGCTGGACACACCGAGTCTGTGCAGAAAGTGGATGTTTTGTCAATTAAAGTTTTAAAGCTAATGTAGTGCTGATAAATACTTAAGTAACCATAAAAACGGTGAACTACAAGGTCCAGACATAAAAACATTACCATGCTGGACTCACTTCTTCAGCCCACACTCCTCTCCCTCCCTCTGCGTCCATAAGTTCCCTATTCACTGTACACAATAACACTGTCCCAGCGCCACCAGTCAGCAGCACTCTCAATAAAAGCCGCTTCCATTTGTATAAGTGTGAACTCTCACCTATCTCCGCCTCTCATAATTTCTCTCTCTTCTCCATGACACAGCTCCTATAGACTGGGGCACTGATGCCGGAAGCAGCAGACCCCCTCTCACAGCCCCGCCCACAGCTGTCAATCACTGGCTGAGCCTCCTCTCACAGCCCCGCCCACCACTGTCAATCACTGGCTGAGCGGTCTCTTGCAGCCCCACCGACCGCTGTCAATCACCGGCTGAGCTTCCACCCTCTCCCTCCCTGCACGCTGAGGATTATAAACCTGTCACTAACTGCCACAGGATGAATGGCCAGACCCAGAAGAGGAGAAGATGCAGACTGCAGAATTGAATACACGATTACCACTATTACGGCTTCTGCCTCTGTCTGCAGATCTCCAATCATGGAGCTACTGTAATTTATAGCTCTATGATCGTAGATCTACAGACAAAGGCAATAAATAACACAGGGTAAAGCAGTCAGGGCAGCGTCCAGCAAGAGCATCGCAAGACAAGAACAGAAGCAAAGGTGAAGTTATCTCTGCCTTTTCTCCTGCAGGGCTGAGCGAAGCTCGGCCGCGGTGTGTCACATTATAACTGTATTGTGGAGCCGGAGGCTCCGAGGTAGAAGTCAGGTGTGTGTGCACAGACCCACTGTCTGCATCCTTTCCTGACTGCTTGCTGGCTGCCAGTGTTCCAGTAATGAAACATCTGAATACTCCTTACATCATAGATCAGAGTGGGGGACAAACCAGGGCTTCAGGGGGCCCCTCAGTGCATGGAAGCCCTGGGCAACTGCCCAGGCTTCCCCCCCCCAAACGCCGGCCCTGGCTGAAACAATAGGAGGTCATATGCTCCTGCTCATTATGCTGATATAATATGCACTGCATCATGATGTCCATCACCTCAGTGCTGAAGCCGCACTGAAAGATGGGCAAAGGGATGCAGTGCATATTAGATTAAATAAAGAGTACACCTCCCCATCACTGTATATGGGCCCCCATGCTGCCGAACAAAAGAAAATAGCAATGTAAAACACCCTCCATTGCTTCCCTCAGTCTCTCCCTGCTTGCTGCATTTGCGTCCAGAGTCCTGCGGTGTCCCTGGGGAATTCAATGCATGTGTTCGGGGCACGCAGTGATGATGTCAGTCAGTTATGCCGACCACATGATCGGATGCCCGGGGGACACAGGATGACTCAAGATGCGAGTGCGGCAAGCAAGGGGAGATGGAGGGAAGCACTGGAGGGTGAGTTTTACATTGTTGATTATTTTCTTGTGTGCGGCAGCATAAGGGGCCATATCCAGTGATAGGAGCTTATTCAGGATGAGAAGGCTGTGTACCAAGATGGGGGTGCCATATCCAGGATAGGGGGCTGTATACCCGGATGGGGGGCCATATCCCTGGATGGGGGGCTATAACCCTGGATGGGGGGCTATAACCCAGAATGGGGGTCTAAATCCAGGATGGGGGGCTATATCAAGGATGGGGGGCTGTATGCCAGGACGGTGGGGCCATATCCAGAATCAGGGGCCATATCTAGGATGGGGGGTCATATCCAGGATGGGGGATGCTACATAGTAGAATGGGGGGAACATATTCCAGATGAGGGGCTATATCCCAGGATGAAGGGCTATATACCAGGATTGTTGGCCATATCCAGGATAGCGGGTTATATCCAGGATGAGATGCTATATACCATGATTGGGGGACATATTCCAGGATGGTGAGCCACGTCTAGAATGGAGGATGCTATATACCAGAATGGGGGACCATATTCCAGATGGTTGGCTATATCCCAGAATGAAAGGCTACATACCAGGATTGGGGGTTATACTCAGAATGCGGATTATATACCAGGATGAGGGGGCCATATACAGTCCCTGACAAAAGTTATGTCGCTTATCCATGTTATGTAAATAAAAGCTTATAACCTGATGTTAAATTCATCCATTGGTTTTATAAATTACTCTTTTGAAAGCTGAAACCCTCCCAAATGTGGTTTAGGTTAAGACAATAAATTGGCATCAATGCTGAAATATTGATCATTTAATGAACACAGAATGGTCACATTTTGGCAAGACAAAAGTTTTGTCGCCTGGTCATATAATCCTAATTGGATTAATGGGCACCTAATCCTAGCTTACATTCTCACCTGTGCTCCGTAAATGATTGGTTAATTAGTGGGTGTGTATAAAAAGAAACCCAGTACCCAGACCTTCACTTGAACTGCAACTTGAGCTCTGACAACATGCCAAAAATCCAACTTGCAACCAAAGCCTTGATTATCAAGAGGCTGAAGACCAGATCCACTGCAGAGGTGGCTGGCACCTTTAATGTATCTCAGCGTTAAGTACAAAGAATTAAAAAAAGATTTGAAGAGACTGGAGATGTGTTTGACAAGCCCAGGTCCAAAAGACCCTGCAAGTAAACTGTTCAGGAGAAAGATTTGTTGGTTAGAAAATCGAAAGGAATCCCCTCTTCCACTGCAGCAGAGCTCCAACAGGCCTGGTCACCTCAAGTCCCTGTGTCAACTAGAACAGTATGTAGGATTCTGTCTCAAAATGGCCTCCATGGTCGAATCAGTGTCCAGAAGCCAGCACTAAACAAAAGGCAAATAAAAAGAATGTTTAGCATTTGCAAAGTCCCCAGCCTGCTAAACAGATGGATGCTGGAAAAGAGGCAGAAGGTGGATTTCTCTGATGAATCTTCAGTAGAATTACACCACAACCGCTGCAAATACTGCAGGAGACCTACTGGAGCCCGCATGGATCCAAATTTGGTGGTGGAAAGATCATGGTCTGGGATTACATTCAGTATAGGGGTGGCGAAACGTTTGCAAGGTGGAAGGCAATATCAATGGCCTAAAATATCAAGAAGTATTAACTATCTCTTGCATTCCAAATCATAAAAGGGGTCAAATTCTGCAGCCGGATGGTGCTGCATCTCATACATCCATCTTCTACAACAAAGTTCCTCCAGACAAAAAAGATCAAGGTGCTCAAGGACTGGCCAGCCCAGTCACCAGACATGAACATCATTGAGCATGTTTGAGGTAGGATGAAAGAGGAAGCTTGGAAGACAAAACCAAAGAATCTAGATGAACTCTGGGAGGCATGTAAGACTGCATTCTTTGCTTTTCCTGATGACTTCATTAATAAATTGCATGAATCATTGTTGAAACCGCATGGATGCAGTCCTTCAAGCTCATGGAAGTCACACAAAATATTAAATATGACTCTAATAGCACCACAACTTCATTCACCAATGTTGTGCAACATATATTTATATTTTAAGTTAATTTTTTGTTTGAAAATCACATTACTTTCTGTGGGCGACAAAACTTTTGTCTTGACAAAATCTGACCATTCTGTGCTCATTATATGATCAATATTTCAGCATTGATGCCAATTTATTTTCTTAACCTAAACCACATTTGGGAGGGTTTCAGCTTTCAAAAGAGTAATTTATACAACCAATGGATGAATTTAACGTCAGGTTATAAGCTTTTATTTACATAAATGGATAAGCGACATAACTTTAGTCAAGGACTGTATTACTTGGAAAGGACGCAGAATGGGGACATTACCCCCCATAATTGTCAGGAGCAGATCCCCCCTCCCATAACAAAGCAATTTATAACCACGTTTTTTGCTTAATTTTTTCTCTATTTTCCTTCTTTAAAATCTTGGTGCGTCTTATGGTCCGGTGCTTCTTATAGTCCGAAAGATATAGTAAATCATGAATTTAAGGAAAGCATATTTTTATTTAGAATGCTTTCGAAGTTGACATTAGAAATGTATGGGGTCTGTCCAAGGAATTGGAAGTATTAGTCCTTCAAAAAGCAATTGAGTAAGCCAGGCTTCACACCACTGCCAGATCCGATCCGGGGCTGTCAGGGGTGAACCTGACAGCCCCGGACCGGATCTGGACACAGAGCCAGAGGGTTAAATATGCCCTCTGGTCCGATGTGCAGTCGGATTCTTCTTATAGCAGCCGCAGCTGTTGATAATTCAAGGTCCTGAACTGTCAGCAGGGGACAGCTCTGTGGTGCTGAAGTTCAGCTCCGAGCAGCGCTGAGATTCAGCACCCGGCGTCCTGCTGCTGGGTGCCACTCCGGTGTGATCCGGCGCCATAGACCCCCATGTTAGGGGACGCCGGTCACACCAGATCGGGAGGATACAGGAGCATCCGGGAGGATCAGCTTTTTTCCCTCGGATATAAAAATGCTGCATGCAGCATTTTTGTGTTCGGGAGAAAAATCTGAATCCTCACGGATTCTCCCAGACAGATGGAAGCCGTATGGCAGATAGCTGCCATTCGGCTCCATAGCATCCTATGGGGCCGAAATCTGTTTTGGGGCTGTCAGGTTTACCCCTGACAACCCCGGATCGGATCTGGCCATGGTGTGAAGCCGGCCTAAGTCAACATTTCCCCTTTTTATCTGGTTTCAGGTGTGATTTTTATATTGCCCACACCTGTTACTTGCCACATAGAAGTTTGAACAAGCATCACATGCTTGAAGCTAAGTTGATTATGAACAATTTTGGAAAAATGGCAACAATTTCGACTGGCCAATTTTTGAATTTTTGTGTAAAATTATGGCCAATTTATTCTTTTTTCTCAGTATTTTTTTTTTGCTCCAATACACAAAAAGAAGTAAGCATGTGCATAACAAAACGTGTAATTGTAATAATTTTCTTGGAGAAATACTTCTTTTTCTGGAACAATTTGAACAGTGTCAACAATTTTAGCCATGACTGTACGTACCAGAAGATCATGTTTCAGAAATATGTAACCAATGGTAATTTCTCTAAATTATGGAGAACTCATTGTTCTTATATCTATGGAAATTTTTAGCACAAAAAAACTAAACATCAATTTAATTTCCTATACATGTTCCAAATAAAATGAAGTTCTTTGATTGGATTTCCTTTTTACCAACAATATGTATAAACAAATAAAAATGCGCAAATTGAGAATTTTTTTTTCAATTATAGAAGTGTTAATAGTTTAAAAGGGAACCTGTCACCCCCTTCGGACATTCTAAACTGTTACCATCTGTAACATGCTGTAATAGGGGATTCTGTAACCCCTCTATGTGCCCAGACATCCCCCTGCACACTTGACAAGTGCACTTTTATTCTGTCCTGCATTGTATGGTAAATAGCACTGAAAAGGTCCAGGAGAGATCCCTCTATATGGTCCTCATCACCTCCTGCCTGAATAGCCGGCCCGATGTTTTGAAATTCTCACCCTCCTGTGTATGGGCATTGATTTACAGGCGTATTCTCGCGCTTGCGTAGTGGAGTGGGTCACTATGCTCCATTGAAGACACACAATGCCTGAAGTCTCGCAAGACTTCACAAATCTTGCTAGTGTTTGGTCACTGTGCATCTTCAATGGAGCACAGGGACCTGCCTGGGCACATGGAGAGGTTACAGGAACCCCTATTAAAGCATATTACAGATGGTGGGGCACAGTTTGGAATGCCCAATGGGGATGACAGGTTCCTTTTAAGTTTATCTACTGAAAAATATGCAAAGTGAAAGAACAAAGGAGAAATGCAAAGCAAAACATTATTTGGTGTGACTGACTCCTTTACATTCAAAACAGAACTACCCAGTGGTTTTACCAGTCTGCTGTAAGCCGAACCCTCTAACCCCTTGCCATACACCAAAAGCATAGTAGCTTGCGCTAGTGTGAGTATGGGTTCATTGGCTACAATCGCCCACAGAGTCTCTGGACGTGCCTTCAAGCGGGCACTTTTGGGCCATCCTTGTTCGGTATTTGCAAAGCAATCTGCCAGAGGCTGATTATTTGTGTATCAAAATGCTTTCAATAAAATATCCAAGGAATATACAACAAAAGGAAAACTCTTTGGAGTCGAGTAAAATTACTTATAAATCTTTATTTCATCACAGAATTTTTTAGTTTTTTTTAATAAAGAAACACACAGATCACACAGTTAAAATGACCCCAAGAGTGCACAAGTCAATGTGTTTCGGATTGAAAACAAGCACTAATCATGATATGAACAGGAGAATCTAGCAGCATTATATGATATAAACATACACATTTACAACTGAGCAAAAAGTCCAAAGGGGAGTGCCCAAACTAACGCCTTTTTTCCCAGTCTCTCCATGATATCTATTGTTTCCATAAGAATCTTCTCTGCAGAGTTATTCAAAGGAATCCTAATAAATACTCCTTATGGTTTTCCATCATAGAATGGCAAGTCCATCATGAAAAAAATACAAAAGCATTAAAGGGAACCTGACCCCTAAAAATGAGCCCCCAGCCTTTTAAGAGCAGTCCCTGCACCATCCTAATCTCTTTCTAGACATGCTTTTGTGTTACAAATGGCTATTTGGAAAGTTTATAAAAGTTATTTTTTTACCTGCAGCACTGCGGCTTCTCTGAGCTTGAGAAATCACACAGGGCGTTCCCTGTGGCTTCTCCTCACCACCTGCAATGCAATTATGCATGCCCCTATGAGCGTGCTTAACAATACAGAGCCTCTCATCTTTGTAGATAGGCGGTATAGCCGCTATGACGCTAACGCGTCATATCCGGCTATCCTGACGTCAGTACACCCAATGGATGAACTGCTGACTTCGCAATGCGCATTGCGCATGCGCAAGATTCTCAATACACCCAAATGGGTGTACTGACGTCAGTATAGCTGGACATGATGAGATTAGAAAGGATGTCTAGAAAGAGATTAGGATGGTGCAGGGACTGCTCTTAAAAGGCTGGGGGCTCATTTTCAGGGGTCAGGTTCCCTTTAAACAGATCTAAATACAAAATGTGTGCTGGAAAAACACATCCACAATCTTACTAAATATATGTTATATTAAATATACAGGAATACCATCTGTACATTGATGAAATACTGCAATCCAACCATTATACAAAAAAGGGAAAATACATGTTTTCTTATCAGAAAGGGCTCTTAACATACACCGGTAACCATAATTAATAGAACCGTCATTGTGACTCCATCGATATATTATATAAATCAAATAATATAACTAACTTCAAGTTATTCAGAGTTGTTTATTCAGATACATTAAGATAATTGCTCCTGGGATCCAGATAGCAGTATTCTGACCAACCGACATCTTACACCACATATCTAATTTTTTGCAGGATGTTTGTGGCGATAGGTGAAACTAACCTTCCACCACATTTTATTTTTACTATTTAAATCACGGGAAACCAAGAAGACAAAGCTGCAGCCGGTGAGTAAATGAATGGGTACTACTAGTACCTGGCACACATAATGCTTATTATGCTATACATACGCTATATTGTGTAAAAAAACGAATTACCGTATACACTCGAGTACAAACTGACTTTTTCAGCATAATTTTTGAGCTGAAAAGTGGCCTCCTCGGCTTATACTTGAGTCACTCAGTATTTGCTGGGGGGGTGGTGACCGAGGGCTGGAGGAGGTGGTAGGAGGATGCAGAAGTAGCGAGAGGTTACATGGTCCCACTTATTAGGGTAATGCAATATGCACTGCATACCCCTGTCCATCAGTGGCAGAGGGAGCAGAGCATATTGCATTAAACTAAGTGTACTCACCCCCCCATCACAGTATCTGGCCCCCATGCTGCGGCACACATTAAAACAATAAACAATCTACAATACCTTTCCGGCACATCCCTGAAGGCACTACTGCATCCTCCGGTCTTCCTGCTTGTGTCAGCATCATGTGACTGGCGCAGCAGTGACGTCATCACTGCGCCGGTCATATGATGCTGACACAAGCAGGAAGACCGGAGGATGCAGTGGTGCCTGCAGGAATGTGCTGGAAAGGTAATGGAAATGGTTTGTTTTAATGTGTGCCGCAGCATGGGGGCCAGATACTACGATGGGGGGCTGTATACAATGTTGGGGGCCATGTGCCAGCATGGGTGTATATGTAATGATGGGGGAATGGGCCAGCATGGGGGGTTATGTGCCAGCATTGGGGGCTATATACATTGATGGGGGGCAGGTGCCAGCATGGGCGGCTATATATAATGATGGAGACATGTGCCAGCATGGGGGCTATAAACAAAGATGGGGCATGTGCCAGCCTGGTGGCTATATACAATGATGCGGGGCATGAGCCAGCATGGGGGGCTATATATAATGATGGGGGGCTTGTGCCAGTGTGGCACCCCGCAACGAGTGCATCACTGCAGCCTTTGCAGCACTGAGGTCCCAAGATACTGGGTTCAATTCCCACCAAGGAAAACATCTGCAAGGAGTTTGTATGTTTTTGTTGGTTTCCTCCGGGTGCTCCGGTTTCCTCCCACATTGCAAAGACATACTGATAGGATGTTTAGATTGTGAGCCTCAATAGGGACAGCATTACTGATGTATGTAAAGTGCTATGGATTTAATAGCGCTATATAAATGAATAAATATTATTATTATTATTATAAGCAAAGATGTTGGCCATGTGCCAGCATGGGGGTCTATATTCATTGATGGGGCTATATACATTGATGGGGTGCGTGTGACAGCATGTGGGCTAAGGCATGTGCCAGCATGGAGGACTATAAACAAAGATGGGTGGCATGTGCCAGCATGGGGGGCTTTATAAAATGATGGGGGGCATGTACCAGGATGGAGAAGCTTTATACAATGATGGGGGCCATGTAACAGGATGAGGGGGCTGTATACAATAATGAGGGGCTATATACAGTGATGAGGGGCTATATACAGTGATGATGGGCTATATACTATGATGGGGAACATATACAGGTATGAGGAGCTATAGATCAGGATGGGATAGGCTATATACAGTGATGAACACAACCTATTTATGGCTGATACTTAAAGGGGCTAACCCGTATGTCAAAATTACCTATAAAAATGAGTTTATAGCCCAAATCTTGGAACAAAATGTTACTTTATTGGTACAATATTAAAATTAGTTCATTTTAAAAAACAATTCACATTAACAAGAATGAAGGATGCAAGGTCACCCTGACGTGTTTTGCAAATAGCTTCTTCTTGAGAGGAATATATAAATGCTGTATATACACAGTTAGAAGACTCCCTTTTTGGTTTGGGTGGTGACTATGCACTTGTGTATTAATTATTGTCTTTTACATATGTTACTTGTTTGATATATAATCAATTGTTCCTCCACCTATTGTATACTTTGAACTGAATATAGCACCTTTTAAATTAAGGTTTTAATAAAATATTATTCCTATGAGTTTTTATTGCAGATATTGACATAGATCAATCTAGAATGTAAAGAGTTATATCGTGCCTCTTGTCCTGTCTATTAGATATATATGGATGCGTACATCATGGTATCCCAATGTTGTTTCCTGTAATGTGAATTGTTTTTTAAAATGAACTAATTTTAATATTGTTTCGATAAAGTGACATTTTGTACATTTTTTTTATTTACAGTGATGGGGTGACTATATAACAGAATGGGGGCTATATATCGTGATGGGGGCTATATACCGTGATGGAGGGGCTATATACCAGGATGAGGGGCTATAAACAGTGATGGGGGCTATATACCGTGAAGGGGCTATTTACCAGGATGGGGACAGATATACCAGGATGGGGGCTATATACCAGGATGGGGGGCTACATACCAAGATGGGGAGAGATATACCAAAATGGGGACAGATATACCAGGATGGGGGGCTGCAGCATTTCCCACCCTAGGCTTATACTCAAGTCAATAATTTTTCCCTGTTTTTGGACGTAAATTTAATGGCCTTGGCTTATACTCAGGTTGGCTTATACTCGAGTATATATGGTATATCCATACTTGATCCCCTTTAAGTATAAATAACATTAATTATTTATTAATGTAGCAAGTCAATAAACTAACATCAGGGGTCCCAAAATATAATTTGAACCATATTCCTCAATAATGTCCCTCATAGCTTCTCAGCTCTGCTGCATCGGAGCTTGAGGGTGAACTGATCCATCAGCACAAGGTCCAGTACCCAATGATTGCACCGAGAGCTGTGGCTGTGACAGTGGTGACATCACAGCTAGGATATTGGGTACTCCAACTGTGCCTTCAGATGACCATACATATGACACCAGACCAAGAATTTACACATTGGGTTGGTAATGTAGGGGACTATGAGAGGTCTTAACATCAATCCAGAGCTTGATGACAGCTGTCTATACTCAGCTTTCATTACCCCCCTCTAGTAAACCATTTGCCATTGCACCAGGGCAGTGGAAAGAGCCATGCTGAAGCACCAGGATTGGTGCTTCTAATGGAGGCGCCAGTTCTGGGGTAGCTGTGGCCTGCAATTTTTAGGCTGGGAAGAGCCAATAACCATGTCCCTTCCAACCCTGAGAATACAAGACTCCAGCTTACAGCTTTACCTTGGCTTGTCTTTCAAAGTAGGGGGACCCTACACAATTTAAAAAAATTTCTAAGTAAATAATTTGAAAACATAGTGTGGGGTGACCTCTGTGTCGGCTTACCAACTACGGTAAAGCCACCAGCAGTGATGTGCAGGCTGCAGCTGTCTGCTTCTCCTTGGCTGGTGATCAAAAATAGGGGGGACCCAACCCTGTCTTTTTAATTTATTACTCTCTCTCTCTCTCTTATATAGCAATTTCTATGTCTAGCCAGGTACAGCTAAGCAGCTGGGGGCTGGAATCCGCAGCGCAGGGATGCCCAAGCTTTCTGGGCACCCCCCGCTGCAAATTGCAGCCCGCAGCCGCCCCAGAAGATAGCGCGTTCATTGAAGCGCCAACCTCTGGCGCTGAACCCCGCTCTTCCAGCGGCCCTGGTGGCGGTGGCACGCTGGGTAATAAAGAGGTTAGGGCCAGCTTTGTATTATCAGCTGGCCCTAAGCCCGAAATTTATGGCGGTCACGCCAATATTAGACATGACCGCCATGAATTTCTATTAAATTGTTTTAAAAAAAACACAACACAGAGAAAATTTTTTATTAGAAATAAAAAAAAAGGCATTAGGGACTCCATCTTTAATTAAAAAAATCCTCTTCCGTCCGACGTAGTCCAAAACGCGATGTCCTCTCTGCTACATCCCCTGTGCATAGATATAGATGTCTATGCACAGGGAATGAGCAGACTGAGAACAATCGCAGCTCTGCTACATGATGTCTGTGAGCAGGCGGGCTCTAGGACCCTGGAGCTGCACATAGAAGACAGCTGGACTCGGCTCGCAAAGAAACAGCAGTTACTTTGCGAGTTTCCCTGCTATCACTGGCACAGTAGTCGAGTCTAATGCAAACAATGGCAATCCTAGTTTTGTCAGCGTTTGCCATTGATTTGCATTGGACTCGTGCGAGTAAACGCTGGGAAACTCGCAGAGTACCGAGTCCTGCGAGTCCCTTACTACTCGTCGAGTAACGAGTCCTAGCGCGTAGATTCGCCCATCCCTAATATACATATATAAATTGCTAGCTATACTGCCCGGCGTTGCCTTGGCATAATGGCCATATATGGTTTTAATGCTCATTTATTGCAATATCATCCATACATCCATATATGTATGTATGTATGTGTGTGTATGTGTATGTACCATAGCACCACCCCTCCTAGTAGCCCTGCACCTTTCGTAGCACCGCCCCACATATAGCCCTGCGCCTTCATAGCTCCACTCACCACATAGTACCAGGGGTGGGGCTATGTGAAAATGAACGTTGCAAAGTAGGCATGGCTATGTTTAGTGGGCAAGGTAATGCCACATATACATACATACATACACTCAGCTTTATATATTAGGTTATATAAAAATTCTATATTTAGTTTTGGCTTAGGTGTATGCCATCTGCTTAGTGTGATTTATTTGTATTTCAATTTGTATCGGCTGTTTATACTTTAGCACTTCCCTATCTTCCAACGATGAGCAGAGTCACCGTATTTTTACATTTATTGGGGTGCCAATCTCTGCAGCAAGGTAGAGACATATCTAGTTAAGGTTTTTGGAGGGATTTATTAGGGACCCCAATCTACGGTACCGTCTCCCTCTTAACCTTGCTTTTTACTAACGAGGTGTTCAAATTTTTTCTTATTTGTCTTTTTATAACATTTTTAATGTATATTTATTAAATATATATATTTTAAGTGTTGTATTTAACTTTTTGTAAGATTTTGGTATAAGAATCCTTTCCATTATCTGTTATTATTAATTTAGCCTAAATAATATTTTTTCTATTTTCTATTTTAATTTTTGGGATGAAGAATGAGCAAAAACCAATTGCCATTTAGTGTGGGGTATAAGTGTTAGGACAGTTTTGTTCCTCAGGCCAACACGATTACAACGATACCATATTTGTATACTTTTTATGTTTTGCCACTTTTACATTATAACAGTATTGTTTCTGAATCACAGTATTCTGGGAGCTGTAGCTTTTTATTTTTCCACTGATAGAGCTGCATAATGACTTGTTTTGCGGGACAAGATGACGTATTCAGCAATAACATTTTAGTTTACTTCTGTCTTTTAGATCACATTTTAGTCCACTTTTATTATATGATGAAAAACAATAATTTTTGCCTCTTTCATTTATTTTACATTGTTCCCTGTTGGAGTTACATTATAAGGCAGCTTTATAGATCATGTCAATGGCAGCTGTCAGCATGGAACTGCCGCTGTGTATATTCCACGCAGTGACAGTTTAACACACATAAAGGACATATCATTTAATGATACGGGAACTGACACCTGACAGGATATGGCCATCTTTGGTAATTAAGAGGTTAAGCCACTATCCCTCTGTTGTTAATGGGGGTTGCCATTTCTAATAACCTATCCCAATATGTATGTGTAATAATAATAATAATAATAATATTAGCAAATACCTCCAATTAGAAATGTAGAATAGTACCCTCAATAAGCTATTTCTCTTAGTTCATGTGCAGGGCATTGCAGCTTAGGTATCCATGGTTACGACCATGAGCAACAAACTAACTTTCACTTTAACTTTCATGGTGGTGGAGTTGGCTTACTCCTGTCCTCACAATGTACTTTCCAGGTCATCCCTCCAGCTCCATCTCTCTCATTCCCATCTTTGGAGGTCCATACCATTAGGCTCTTCTATCCCCTCCTCCTAAGAGTAGCTGTTGTATACTGCCCCCAGGGTCACCCACCCAGTTCTTTGATCATTTTTCTGCATGTCTGCCGAACTTCATGTCCTCAGAATTACCAACCCTTACTCTGGGAGACCTTAACATCCTCATAAACAGCCCCATCTCCCCATCTGCATCACAGCTAATATCTCAAAATATTTCTCTTGGCTTCTCACAGCTCTGAACCTCAAAGACACACAAAGATTGTAACACCCTTGACCTGGTCTTTGTCTGACTCTGTTCAACCTTACTCTTTCTGATCACATTATTCTCTCCTTCACACTCACAAATCCTCACCCACCCCAGCGCACCCCTACCTATCACACATTCAGAAAACTACAGGCCATGAACCCTCATACACTCACAGACTCTCTACCCGCATCACTGACCCCAATCTCCTCTTTCTTCTGTCCTGATCTGGCTGTGAATCACTAGAATGACACTCTCAGGAGCACCCTGGACCAAGTAGTGCCCCTCACCCTCAGAACCACCAAACACAGAGTAAATCAGCCCTGGCTCACATCTCAAACCCAATCCCTCCAGCAATGCTCTAGAAGTGCTGAACGCCTATGGAGGAAAACCAGCACACCAGAAAACTTCATTAGCTATAAATTTATGCTGAGAACATACAACTCTGCACTTCACCTCGGTAAACAGACCTAATTCACCATCCTGATCTCCTCACTATCCAAAAACCCAAAGAAACTATTTGACACCTTTCACTCTCTCCTCAGTCCTAAAGGGCAGGCCCCTATCACTAACCTCTGTGATGATGATAAGGCTTGTTACTTCAGGAAGAAAATAGAAAACATTTGTAAAGAAATCACCTCTCTGCCCCCAAGAGATGCTACCCCCATTCCACCCCACATCTCCTTTGGCTCACTCTCCACATTTGACCCAGTCACAGAAGAAGAAGTCTCCAGGCTCCTCTCTTCCTCTTGTGACACTACATGTACCACTGACTCCATACCCTCATACTTACTCCAGTCTCTCTCTTCAGTGGTCACCACTCACCTAACCAGAATATTCAATCCTTCTCTTTCTTCTGGCATCTTCCCCTCCTCCTTTAAACACTATAATTACTCCATTATTAACTAAAAATTATCTTGACCCATCCTGCACAAATAACTACAGAGCTGTCTCCAGTCTCCCCTTTATCTCTAAACTCATGGAGCGCCTGGTCTACTCTCCACTCATTCTCTTCTAGATCCATTCCAGTTTGGTTTCCTACTCTTCATTCTACAGAAACTGTCCTTACCAAAGTGACCAATGACCTTCTGACAGCAAAACATAATGGTGAACACTCTATGTTTATTGTTCTTGATCTCTCTGCAGCTTTTGACACTGTTGACCTACTCTCTATGCTGCACTCCATCGGCATAAAGGACACCGCTCTCTACTGGTTCTCTTCCTATTTCTCTGACCGTTCTTTCAGTGTATCATTTGCTGGCTCCACTTCTTTTCCTCTTTCTCTCTCTACTGGAATCCCTCAGGGATTGTTCCTTGGACCTCTTCTCTTCTCTCTCTACACAGCCCCGATTGGACAGACCATCAGCAGATTTGGCTTTTTAGTACCATCTTTATGCTGATGACACACACCTATATACTTCCTCCCCTGACCTTACTCTTGCTGTAATAAAGAACACCAATGACTGTCTAACCGCTTTTTCCAATATCATCTCTGCTCTCTATCAGAAATTCAACCTTTCCAAAACTGAACTCCTTCTGTGCCCACCCTCCATTAACCCCCCTAAATCTGACATCTCTCTCTCAGTGTGGGGCACCACGATAACACCTAGGCAGCAGGCTTGTTGTCTGGGTGTTATGTTTGTCACTAATCTCTTCTTCACCCCATATATACAATCTTTCGCCCGCTCTTGCCGCTTGCACCTGAAGAACAACTCTAGAATCTGCCCCTTTCTCACCAAAGAAACAACAAAAACCATCACTGTGGCCCTGATTCACTACTGCCTTGACTATTGTAATTCTCTATTAATTGCCCCCCCCCCCCCTCAGTAGGCTTTCCCCTCTCCATTCCATCCTTAATGCAGCAGCCAGGATCGCCTATCTAGCTGACCGTTACTCAGACGCTTCCTTTCTATGCTAGTCATTGCACTGGCTGCCTATACACTATAGGATTCAATTCAAACTGCTTTTTTCTCACCCACAAAGTTCTTCACAGTGCAGCACCTCCATACCTCTCTACCCTCCTCTCTGTTTATCACCCCACCCATTCTCTTTACTCTGGAAGTGACTTTAGACTCACTTCTTCATTAACCGCATCCTCCCACTCCCGGATTCAAGATTTCTCCCATTCTCTGGAATGCTATACCCCAAGAAATTAGATCTATTCACAACTTGCATGGTTTCAAGTGCTCCCAAAAAACAAATCTTTTTAGGGAGGCCTATCATGATCCCTAGTCAAAGTCATTTAGGCCAGCTCCATACCACGGTGAAATCCGATCCGGGCTGTCAGGGGTGGACCTGATAGCCCCGGACCGGATCTGGACACAGAACCGGAGGGCCAAATATGCCCTCCGGTCCGGTGTCCAGACGGATTCTTCTTATAGCAGCTGCTAATAATTTAAGATCATGGCTCGCATGCAGCATTTTTGTGTCCGGGAGAAAAATCTGAATCCTCCCGCATTCTCCCAGACAGATGGAAACTGGATGGCAGATAGCTGCCATCCGGCTCCATCCGGCCCCATAGCATACTATGGGGCCAAAATCCGGTCCAGGGCTGTCAGGTTCACCCCTGACAGCCCCGGATCGGATTTCACTGTGGTGTGAAGCCGGCCTCAGACATAGCCTATCCGCTCCACCAGTCTCAAATGCATTACAAATAATGGTTGGTGGCCACTTTTGCTGCTCTTATCTATTCCCCATTTCCTCAAGTTGACTATACCATCTTTGCAATATTCCCCTGTAATTTGTGTCACCCCCACCTCATTGTTAGGATGTAAGCTCATATTTTGCTTTAATTATTGTATTTTCTGATAACTGTTACTTATGATTGTTTGAATATAAACCTCTAAATTGTGAAGCGCTGCTGAATATGTTCGGGCTTTATAAATAAAGGATATTATAATTATTATTATATGTATGCATATAACCATGGCAACCTAAGCTGCAATGCTCTGCACATTACATGACATACAGTTGTGGCCAAAAGTATTGACATCCCTGCAATTCTTTGGTATTATTATCTTCATTTAATTTGTCTTAAATGAAAAAACGCAAAAAAGAATGAAGCAAAAAGCAAAACATTCATCATTTCACACAAAACTCCAAAAATGGGCCAGACAAAAGTATTGGCACCCTCAGCCTAATACTTGGTTGCACAACCTTTAGCCAAAATAACTGCGATCAACCGCCCCCGGTAACCATCAATGAGTTTTTTACAATGCTCTACTGGAATTTTAGATCATTCTTCTTTGGCAAACTGCTCCAGGTCCCTGATATTTGAAGGGTGCCTTCTCCAAACTGTCATTTTTAGATCTTTCCACAGGTGTTCTATGGGATTCAGGTCTGCACTCATTGCTGGCCACCTTAGAAGTCTCCAGTGCTTTCTCTCAAACAATTTTCTAGTGCTTTTTGAAGTGTGTTTTGGGTCATTGTCCTGCTTGAAGACCCATGACCTCTGAGGGAGACCCAGCTTTCTCACACTGGACCCTACATTATGCTGCAAAATTTGTTGGTAGTCTTCAGACTTCATAATGCCATGCACATGGTCAAGCAGTCCAGTGCCAGAGGCAGCAAAGCAACCCCAAAACATCAGGGAACCTCCGCCATGTTTGACTGTAGGGACCATGTTCTTTTCTTTGAATGCCTCTTTTTTTCTCCTGTAAACTCTATGTTGATGCCTTTGCCCAAAAAGCTCTACTTTTGTCTCATCTGACCAGAGAACATTCTTCCAAAACGTTTTAGGCTTCCTCAGGTAAGTTTTGGCAAACTCCAGCCTGGCTTTATTATGTCTCGGGGTAACAAGTCGGGTCTTCCTGGGTATCCTACCATACAGTCCCTTTTCATTCAGACGTCGACGGATAGTACGGGTTGACACTGTTGTACCCTCGGACTGCAGGGCAGCTTGAACTTGTTTGGATGTTAGTCGAGGTTCTTTATCCACCATCCGCACAATCTTGCATTGAAATCTCTTGTCAATTTTTCTTTTCCGTCCACATCTAGGGAGGTTAGCCACAGTGCCATGGGCTTTAAACGTCTTGATGACACTGCACACAGTAGACACAGGAACATTCAGGTCTTTGGAGGTGGACTTGTTGCCTTGAGATTGTTCATGCTTCCTCACAATTTGGTTTCTCAAGTCCTCAGACAGTTCTTTGGTCTTCTTTCTTTTCTCCATGCTCAATGTGGTACACACAAGGACACAGAACAGAGGTTTAGTCAACTTTAATCCATGTCAACTGGCTGCAAGTGTGATTTAGTTATTGCCAACACTTGTTAGGTGCCACAGGTAAGTTACAGGTGCTGTTAATTACACAAATTAGAGAAGCATCACATGATTTTTCTAACAGTGCCAATACTTTTGTCCACCCCCTTTTTATGTTTGGTGTGGAATTATGTCCAATTTGGCTTTAGGACAATTAATTTTGTGTTTTTTCATTGAAGACAAATTAAATGAAGATAATTATTCCAAAGAATTTGTGATGCAATCATTTTCAGGAAGAAACTGAGTATTATCTGGCAGAATTGCAGGGGTGTCAATAATTTTGGCCACAACTGTAGCTATATCAGGAGATCTGTACATTTCTAAAAGCAGGTATTTGCCAATATTATTATTTTTACTAAACTACTACTACTACATATTGGGGATAGGATCTTGGAAATGGGAATACCCCTTTACGTTACTACTGTGTCAGCCTTCTCTGCGTTGTTGTATCCGCAAAAACTTTTAACACTTTGTTATTAATAAATATTTGTTAAATTGTGGAAATTTTGTAGCTTCAGCATTTGCCTTTAATTTAACTTAAAGTCCCAGATATACTATGAAATAGAAGGGGCTAATGCTTTTTTTATTAATACAGCAATTCAGACTCGTATAACCATAGCATTGTTTAATTAATGTCTGGCACTTAGATTGTGCATCTGCTGAAGTACCAGGGTGAACTGCTGCATTTTTACAATATATTTCCCTTACAGGTGATGCTCAAATGGCTCCATAAACTTAATTATAAAGCAATTTAGTTAAGTTGTCTGCTTCACTAACTTTTCTGCATTTTCAAGATAAGTTGCAACAAACATTTTGTTTTTACAAATGTGTTGAAAACATGTACTGTTAGTGAAGATATCAGATCAATTAACATACAGGTGTGCACCTTTGATTCTTTGTCTCCTCTGCTTCAAAATTGCAAATGCCTGCATTGTTTAATTGTGATGAGCAAACTTTGCTTGAACATGTTCGCAAATATCAAATCCGCCCCAAATTTTGCATTGTTTGCAAGGCCCCTCGGACCCAAATTGTTTTCTGAAAAGTTGGTAAGTTTGGGTTTTGTTCTGTAACCTTTCGGATGACAAAAAGCATTAGTGCATTTGCCTATCAGTGTCGGATAGCAAATGGAAGGTGTTTGATGAGGGGAGGGGTTGTGGAGAGTTCTCAGGTCAGAGGAAAATCGGACTCCATTTTTTTTCCTTTCCCGCACGTACTGTGTGGATGTCCTGGGCTGCTAGCTAACCAACATAAAGCAAACTCAACTTGCAGACACAGGGGCTTATTTGATTGACTGTCTAAGTCCCCGTCCTTGGCATATAAGAAGCGGCCATTTCCCATCATGGCCATTTTCACAGTGTTATAAATTAGGGTCATACTTCCTGATGCCACTACGGCGGCTGTGTGCCTGCCTTCTGGATACACAGATAGCTAGCACTTAGGGATGGGCGAGTCTACTCGCTAGGAATCGTTACTCTGCGAGTAGTAAGGGACTCGCAGGACTCGGTACTCTGCGAGTTTCCCAGCGATTACTCGCACAGTAACGAGTCCAATGCAAATCAATGGCAATCCTAGTTTTGTCAGAGACTCTGCCAAAACTAGGATTGCCATTGACTTGCATTGGACTCGTTACTGTGCAAGTAATCGCAGGGAAACTCGCACAGTAAGGAGTCCAGCTGTCTGCTCTGTGTGCAGGCTGCCGCAGCTCCAGGGTCCTAGAGCCCGCCTGCTCTCCCTGTACACAGAGATGATGTAGCAGAGCTGAGATTGTTCTCAGTCTGCTCATTCCCTGTGCATAGACATCTATATCTATGCACAGGGATGAAGCAGACAGGACACCGCGTTTTGGACTACGTCGGACGGAAGAGGATTTTTTTAATTAAAGATGGAGTCCCTAATGGCTTTTTTTTTATTTCTAATAAAAATTTTTCTCTGTGTTGTGTTTTTTTTAACCCTTTATTGGAGATTGTTAGTGGCCGGGTCAAACGTGGCCTGACATTAAGAATCTCGGGCTTAATACCAGCTTGTATAACAAAGCTGGTATTAACCTCTTTATTACCCAGCATGCCACCGCCACCAGGGCCGCTGAAAAAAATTTCACGTGGGCTTCGCCGTATTACTGGAACCAGCCGGATCCAGCAGGCAGCGACGGGCTGCCCCCAACCCCCAGGTGCCTATTTGTACCTGGCCGGACACAAGAATATAGGGGTGCCCTTTTTTTTAATTATTTCATGAATTTCATGAAATAATAAAAAAAAAATGTGTGGGGCTCCGCGCAATTTCTATGTTTAGCCAGGTACAGCTAAGCAGCTGGGGGCTGGAATCCGCAGCGCAGGGAGGCCCAAGCTTTCTGGGTACCCCCCGCTGCAAATTGCAGCCCACAGCCGCCCCAGAGGATGGCGCGTTCATTGAAGCGCCATCCTCTGGTGCTGAACCTCGCTCTTCCAGCGGCCCTGGAGGCGGTGGCACGCTGGGTAATAAAGGGGTTAATACCAGCTTTGTTATACAAGCTGGTATTAAGCCCGAGATTCTTAATGTCAGGCCAGGTTTGACCCGGCCACTAAGAATCTCCAATAAAGGGTTAAAAAAAACACCACACAGAGAAAAATTATTTATTAAAAATAAAGACACAGACACCATTAGGGACTCCATCTTTATTACCACCACATATCCTTCCAAAGACCCAGGTCTTCTCTCTTCTTTCTTCTCTCTTCTGTCTTCTGTCTTCCTTCTTCTTCTTGTTGCAGCGCCGGTAAGCAGAGAGTTAACTGTGCTTTGACAGCGGGAGCCTATTAAACATGATTTAGCTATTGTAGCAGATAGAGCCTGAAGCTCCCAAGACACATCTGCGATTTGTAAATCGCACATTACTCGCTATTACTCGCTTCCCCATTCATTAACATTGGACTCGCTAGACTCGCAACGAGTAGCGAGTCCCGGGCTCGGACTCGCTAGAGTCAAGCGATTCCGAGTAATTTAGGACTCGCCCATCACTACTAGCACTTTGATTTTTTGTTGGGTAGAGAGATAGACAGACAGATAGACCCACCTACGAACAAGGCCACAAGCTTGACCTCATCTTTACCCGCCTTTGCTCCCTCTCTAACCTCACAACCTTGGAACTCGCTCTGTCTGACCACCATCTCTTGACTTCCTCCGCCCTCTCCTCCCCTGCCATGCTACCCCCTCTCCGCAAACTTGATCACCCTCGCCGAAACCTAAAAGATCTTGATCTTCCTTTATTCTTTGAATCCCTCCTCCCTCTCACCGACATACCCTCCGCTGACGACATTGACATTGCCACCACCCTATACAACACCACAATAATGAACGCCCTCGACCTAGCCGCCCCCCTCACTCTCCATGCTCCATGCATTAACAGGCAACCCTGGCACACCACCCTCACTAAAAACCTGAGATGGGTGTCCAGGGTTGCCGAGAGGAGATGGAAAAAGTCCCGCACCTCCGAGCACTTTGCTCTGTCCAAGCAATCACTCACTGACTTCAAGACGGCACTTGCTACTGCCAAGCAAGCATTCTTCTCATCCCTAATAACCTCTCTGTCCCGCAACCCAAAACAGCTCTTCAAAACTTTCAACCCCTTACTTCGCCCGCCTGCTCCTCCCCTTTCTCCCCTCATCTCTGCTGAAGACTATGCGACCTTCTTCAAGGAGAAGATCGACAAGATCAGAAACAGCTTCGGCCCACTATCCCCACAACTCCCCCTCCCAACTACACTGCCCTCTTCCTCCATCAGCCACTTCCCCCTATAACTGAAGACCAACTATCCTCCCTCCTGTCAAAATCACACCTCACCACCAGCGCCCACGACCCGCTCCCATCCCACCTCATTCCCAACCACACCTCCATTTTCATCCCTGCCCTCACCCACTTCTTTAATCTCTGACTTAGCACTGGCGCCTTCCCCTCGGCCTTCAAACATGCCCTAATTACGCCCATCCTAAAAAAAAAACTCACTTGACTCTGTCTCTAACTATCGCCCCATATCTCTTCTTCCATTCGCCTCTAAGCTACTTGAACAGCACGTCCACTCCAAACTGTCCTCTCACCTCTCCTCGTGCTCCCACTTTGACCACCTACAGTCCGGCTTCTGACCCCTCCATTCCACCAAAACAGCCCTGACCAAAGTCACCAACAACCTACTGACCGCCAAGAACAAACACCACTACTCCATCCTCCTCCTCCTTGACCTGTCTGCCGCCTTCAACACGGTTGACCACTCCCTTCTTCTCCGGATCCTGGAATCCCTCGGCATCACCCACCTTGCTCTCTCTTGGATCTCCTCATACCTAGCGAACCGGACCTTCAGCGTCTCCCACTCCCACACCTCCTCCTCACCCTACCCCCTTTCTGTCGGAGTCCCCCAAGGTTTGGTCCTGGGACCCCTACTTTTCTCCATATACACTCTCGGCCTAGGGCAACTCATTGAGTCCCATGGCCTCCAGTACCACCTCTACGCCGACGACACCCAAATCTACCTGTCCGGCCCTGACATCACCTCCCTACTCTCCAAAATCCCACAATGCCTTTCCGCCATCTCATCCTTCTTCTCTGCTCGCTTCCTTAAACTCAACATGGACAAAACTGAATTCATTGTCTTCCCCCCAAGAAATTCCCCCCCACTTCCCAACCTATCCATCTGCGTCAATGACTGAGCCCTCTCCCCAGTCCCCCAAGCCAAGTGCCTGGGGGTAATCCTTGACCCCTCCCTATCTTTCAAGCCCCACATCAAGGCCCTCACCACATCCCTCCGGCTCCAGCTCAAGAACATCTCACGGATCCGCTCCTTCCTCACCCACGACACCACGAAAACACTCATTCATGCTCTTATCATCTCCCGCCTTGACTACTGCAACCTCCTTCTCAATGGCCTCCTGCTAACTCCCTCACACCTCTCCAATCTATCCTCAATTCCGCTGCCCGACTAATCTACCTGTCTTCCCGCTACTCCCCTGTCTCCCCCCTCTGCCAAGCCCTTCACTGGCTCCCCGTCTCCAAGAGATCCGAATTCAAAACACTAACCATGGCGTACAAAGCCATACATAACCTGGCCCCACCATACATCTCCGACCTGGTCTCCCGATACCTACCCTCACGCAACCTCCGCTCCTCCCAAGAACTCCTCCTCTGCTCGCTCCTCATCACCTCTTCGCACAACCGCGCCCAGGACTTCTCCCGGGCATCTGCCTTACTCTGGAACTTCCTGCCCCAACACGTCAGACACTCTCCTACCCTGAGAAGCTTCAAGTGTCACCTGAAGACTCACCTATTCCGTCAAGCCTACAACCTGCCATGAGAGGCAGGCGACCGCCCCATCCCTGACATTCCCCCATCCTACTGTATCCCCACTCGCCCCTCGTAGACTGTGAGCCCTCGTGGACAGGGTCCCTGCCCCTCCTGTACCAGTACGTCCCAATCGCCTAGATTTAGTGTACTTGTTCTTGTCTCCCTTATCCTCATGTAAAGCGCCATGGAACCTAATGGCGCTATATAAATAAACAATAATAATAACAATAATAATAAGAATAAGAATAATAGATAGATAGATAGATAGATAGATAGATAGATAGATAGATGATAGATAGAGTTAAGTGACTGAAATAGCCCTTTTAGGCAGAGAAGTATAGTTTGCCAAATGTGCTGTATTCCCATCCACAGCTTTTTTTGGCAGAGTAGCAGTGTTTGCTAAATCTCCCTAAATATTGCTCTAAACTTTTTTTTAGGCAAAGAACCAGTGTTTGCCAAATCTGCTGTATTTCCATCGACAGCTTTTTTTAGCATAGAATACATGTTTCACAAATCTCACTAAATATTTCCCAAAACTCTTTTTGGGCAAAGAACCAGTGTTTGCTAAATCTACGGTATTCCCATAAACATTGTCTTTGGCATACCAGCAGCAGAGATGAGCGACCTTTTGCCAAACATGTTGAACATTTTCAAATCCAGACTGAATTTGGCAATATTCGTTCAGCCCCTTGAACCTGAACGTTTTGCTGAAAAATCAGAAATTCGGGATTTGTTCAGTAACTGGATGACAAAAAGCATTAGTGCCTTTGCACTAATGCTTCTGTTCTACTTTATCAAAGTGTCATTGTCTAGGATAATGGGCAGGAGGAAAGGGGAAGAGAGGTCTCAAGTCAGATGAGCGCAGATCTCTCTATTATTTTTCTTTCCCACACTTGCTGTGGATGGCCCAGTCTGGCAGCCAATCAGCACCCACAAAGCAAAATGCACATATTGCACATAAAAGCTTGTGTCATTGGCTGAGTAAGGCGGCCGTCACACGGAACGATTTCTTGCCCGATATCGTTTAAAGCGATCTCCTTTTTGATCGCTTAAGCGATATCGGGCAAGAAATCGTTGCATGTAATCAAGCGATTTACGATGTGAAATCGCTTGATCGTGACATCGCTGATCTGAGCTCCGGAGCTCAGATCTAGCGATGAACGATGCCACGATCTGCTTCATCGTGGTGTATAACACCACGATGAACGATCTCCCAGCGCAGAGCCTATGCTGGGAGATGGTAACTATGGTACACGTCGGGTAACTAAGCGACGCGCGGCGCCTAGTTACCCGATGTGTACCATAGTTACCAGCGAGATCGCTGGCCCACATCGCTGGTGAGTCTGTCTGTGTGACATCTCACCAGCGATGTGAGCGATATTGTAAGCGATCGCGCGTGCATGTGATCGCTAACAATATCGCTAGAGATATCTCAGCGTGTGACGGCCGCCTAAGTCACATATCTTTAGCATTGTTAGAGCTCAGTGACAACCTTGCTGCTGCCGATGCTGCTGCTACTATGTTTGCTATTTAGAAACATAGGTAGCCAGAGATTCAATTCCTTTTTAGATAAAGAGATAGATAGCAAGTTTAGTAACGTATTGCTAAAACAGCCCTTTTTAGATAAATAGGGAGATAGCAGATTTAGTGATTTATTGCTAGAGCAATGTTTGCCCAATCAGCTCTGGTAAAGTGGTCTGTTAAAATCTCCACAAATCCTGTGCTGAAAAGTATTTTGCTAATCTGTCAACATTTAGCCCACAAATACTTTTTGGCTACTACTAGTGTTTGAATTTTTGGCCCAACAACATTGATTGCAAATTTGTTGCTATCAAATATGAGTGGTAAAAGCCATGGTCATGGTGGAAAGGGGAGTAGGGTGGTGGTAAGGGGAAAACCCTTAATGTCCATGGCGTATGTGTTAAAGTAACAGAAAGCTCTGATCAACAAACACCGGTTTCCAGCCCAAAAAAATGTCAACTAAGTGGACGATCTACTATCATTAGTGATGAGCGAGCAGTAAAATGCTCGGGTGCTCGATGCTCGAGTCAAGCATATCGAAATGGTTGGGTGTTCAACCTCAGCCCTGAGCCCAATGTTATCCTATAGAGAAACCCGAACATTTTACCGGCGATGACCCCTGTGCACTGCCGAAAGCATAAAAACGTGCGATCTCGCTGCTGCCGGCTCCTGCAGCCCCCTGGTGCCATCCAATCACCCCGTCCCCCGCTGCACAGGCAGCAGGCAAGGTGGACAGGGGGTGATCAGATGGCACCAGGGGGCTGCAGGATCGGCAGCTTCTCATCACCCGCCGTTTTGGCGTGGGAGCTTTAAACACAGCTGATCTAACAGCTGTTTAAATTTACAGTGCCGACACCGAATATCTGATGTCGGCGGGGGCTATATAAACACAAATGATTTTACAGCTGATTAAATCTCCTGCGCCGACATCAGCTGTTCGGTGTCGACGCAGGAAATTTAAACAGCTGTCAGATCAGCTGTGTTTAAATAGCACGTGCTAACATCAGCTGTTCGGTGTCGGGGCGGGAAATTTAAACACAGCTGTTCTGACAGCTGATTCAGGTCCTTGAACCTGATATTGATCATCTGATCAGTTTGCCGGCCAGCAAACCGATCTGATGATATTCGATCCAGATTGGACGTCGTGGGACCCTCGAACCTGGACTATGTCGGAGGGGGTGGGATTTTTTTCTTTAATAAAGATGGAGTCCCTAATTGTGTTCTGTTTTATTTCTAATAAAAATATTTTTTCTCTGTGTTGCATTTTTTTTCTATATTATTACTAGAAATTTATGGTGGTCATGTCTAATATTGGCGTGATCCCATGAGTTTCGGGCTTAGGGCCAGCTGATAATACAAAGCTGGCCCTAACCCCATTATTATCCATTGAGCCACTGCACCAGGGCCCTGTATGAGCTGGATACAGCACCAGAAAATGGTTCTTCTATGAACGTGCCATTTTCTGGGGCAGCTGCAGACTGCAATTCACAGCGGGGTGGGAGGGGACAGAAAGTTTGAGACACCCTGCGCTGCGGAATGCAGCCCCCAGCTGCCTAGTTGTATCTGGCGGGACACCAAAATAAGGCGAAGCCTACGTAATTTTTTTTAAATTATTTCATGAAATAATTAAATAAAAAAAAGGTCTTACCTATATTTTTGGTTCCCAGCTGGGTACAACTAGGCAGCTGGGGGTTGGCGGCAGCCCGTACCTGCCTGCTGTACCTGGCTGGCTTACAAAAATATGGCGAAGCCAATGTTGATTTTTCCTTTTAAAATTCATTAACAAAAAAAAAATAAATTATAAATAAGACCACAAACACATAAACCTAACCCTAGGGTTAGGGGTTAAAAAAAAACATGTGGGCTCCTGCTGCATTTTCTATTGCCAGCTAAAGGTAACCCAAACAGCTATTGTCTGCTAACCCGTGCAGCTTGGTGTTACCTTCACTGGCAATGGAAAATCCAGGAAAGCCCCTTTTTTAAAGTGATTTTACAAAAAACTAAAAAAAAAAAATGATGTGGGCTTCAGCATAATTTTGTATGCCAGCCAGGTACAGCAGGCAGGTACAGACTGCCCCAACCCCCAGCTGCCTAGTGTTACCTGGCTGAGAACCAAAAATATAGGGAAGCCCTTTTGTTTTAATTACTTCATGAATTTCATGAAATAATAATACAAAAAAATGGCGCAGGCTTCGCCCTTTTTTGGTGTCCAGCCAGGGACAACTAGGCAGCTGGGGGCTGGAATCCACAGCGCAGGTTGGCCCAAGCTTTCTGTTCCCCCCCCCCCTGCTGCGATTTGCAGTCCGCAGCTGCCCCAGAAAATGGCACGTTCACAGAAGCGCCATTTTCTGGCATTGTATCCAGCTCATCCAGGGCCCTGGTGTGGTGGCTCACTGGGTAATAATGGGGTTAGGGACAGCTTTGTATTATCAGCTGGCCCTAAGCCCGAAATTCATGGTGTTATGCCAATATTAGACATGACCACTATGAATGTCTAGTAATAATATAGGAAAAAAATGCGATACAAAGAAAAAATATTTTTATTAGAAATAAAACAGAACACAATTAGGGACTCCATCTTTATTAAAGATTATATTAAAGAGATAACAAGATTTTGTTTTTGTTTTTTGGTGCTTAATAGAAGTGTCTCCCTAAATATTGGCGCAAACTCTTTTTGGGCATAGAACCAGGTTTTGCCAAATCTGCTGTATTTATATTCACAGCTTCTTTGGCTTAAAACCATTTTTGGGTAAATCTACCCTGCTCTCTAGACCTATAGAGGTAACTGACCAACCTGAATCCTCTTCTTATAGTAGTCCATAAAGCTGATACTCATGCCATTTGAGTGTGGCAGGGCATAATATTGACTAGAGCAGTTGCATGACTTATGAGGACCCCCTGTTCAATAGGCTTATATATGTGACTGATGTAGCAGACTAATTTTTTCGGTAATACTCCACAAAACTTATTGTTGTGCCACCTGAAGATGGAGGAGCATAAAATTGACTGCAGTGGTTGCATGATGTTTGAGGGCATCCTGCCCACTAGACCTATACAGGTCAGTGATTTACTTGAATCTTCTTCTTGTAGTAGTCCAAGCAACTGATACTCGTGCCACCTGAGCGCGGAGGGGCATAAAATTGACTGGAGTGGTTGCATAAGGTTTCAGAGCGTCCTGCCCACTAGACCTGTACAGGTTACTAACCCAACTGAATCTTCTTCTTTTATAGTAGTCCATAAAGCTGATACTCATACCACCTGAGTGTGGCGGGCATAATATTGGCTGGAGCAGTTAAATGATTTTTGATGGTCCCCTTCTCAATAGGCCTATATATGTTATTGACATAGCTGACTTTTTTTTTTGTAATACTCCACGAAATGTATAGCCGTGTCACCTTTGGGTGGTGGAGCATACAATTAACTATAGCGGTTGCATGAGGTTTGAGGGTATCCTGCCCACTAGACCTGTACAAGTCACTGACCCACCTGAATCTGACTTCCTAGATTAATCTTTGAAGCTGATACTTATGCCACATATGAGTGGGGTGTGGCCTAAAATGTATTGAAGCTTTGACATAAAAAAAATACAAATGAGGTGGTATCTATGCCCGGACAGAATAGCAAAAATAAACACTAAATACTCTAAATTATGTTGGAAAGGGTGCGGCCAGGTGGGATCTTTGATACACACTTGGTTTGCATGCCCGGTCTTAGGGTCCTTTTGGTCCGGGCTGATAGAATTAATCAAAGAAATTACTGGAGAAACAATTCAAATAAAAATATCTCAGGTAATCTTACATATGGGCATGAATAGGTTACCAAAACAAATGAGAGGCATTGTCTCGCATGTGCTAATAGCCGCTCGTTTGACGGTAGCAACTAAATGGAAAGAGGTGAACCCTCCACTTATAAAAAATGTAATAGAGAGGTTGAATATACAGTGTCAAAATGAAATGATGCTATATCAATCTAGAACCAGAGGGGAAGAAATTCGAAAGATGTGGAGACCATGGTTGATGTGTAAATATTATAAAGGTTAGATAACTTTCGGATAAATAAAAAATTGTATTTGCATTTGTAATGTTGCGGCGGTTTATGAATGGTTTTTTCTTTTTTTTTTTTTTTTTTTTTTCTCTGTTTTTTTATTCTTTCCTTTTTGTTTGTTATGGTATGTACAGGGAACCCCAAATATGGTGACCTTGTAGTGCCTGTATTATATTGTGATGAAAATGTAGAAAAAAGATAATAAAAAAAAAAAAAAAGAAGCTTTGACATGAGGCTTGAGGGCACCCTGCCTAACTGTCCTATACTTATCAGTCATCCCCTGTTACTGATCAATGTTTAACATTGAAATGCTAGAACAGGCTCTGTTCAAGACCCTGTGCCACTCATGCAGGCTGGGCCGTTCTGCAATTTTTGGATTAACCAATTGTTGCCGCTTTTCTGTAGTCTGACCCTAATTTTTGGAAAAGTGGGGACTCATCTTGGGGTCTCCTTGCTATGTGGTGCATGACATGAGCAGGGCTCTCTGAGGGCAAACCTACTCCTAACACTTGCAGCTTTCCCTAAAATAATCAACCTTTAAAGGCTGGGACCAAGCATCTTGCATTGCTGCTATTGTGGCCAAACACAATGTTTAAGAAGGAAACCACTTGACTGTGGTTGAAAATTTGGGACTCTTGTTAGGGTCTCCTTGCTGTGTGGTGAATGACTTCAGCAAATCCCTTTGAGCACAATTCCAACTCCTGTGACTCCTGCACCTGTTTCTAAATATTTAGCCTTAAAATGGAGGGCCCAAGCTTCCTACCTTGCTGCCATTTTGGCCCAATTTAAAATGTAGAAGATGGTAACCACTTTATTGTGGTCTGACACTAATTTTTTGAAAAGTGTGGACTCTTGTTAGGGTCTCTTTGCTGTGTGATGCATTACTTGAGCAGGATTCTCTGAGCACAAACCTACTCCTGACACTCCTTCACTACTTCCTAAATAATCAACCTTGAAATGCTGGACCCTGGCCTCCTGCCATGCTGCCATCGTGGCCCAATACAAAATGTTTAAGATGGATACCACTTTACTGTTGTCTGACACAAATTTTTGGAAAAGTGTTTACTCTTGTTAGGATCTCCTTGCTGTGTGGTGCATGACTTCAGCAAAGCTCTCTGAGTACAATTATTACTCCTGAAACTCCTGCACCAGTTCCTGAATAATCAACTTTGAAATGCTGGACCCATGCCTCCTGCCTTGCTGCCATGGTGGCCCAATACAAAAATGTATAGGATAGATACCACTTTACTGTGGTCTGACACTAATTTTTGGAAAAGTGGAGACTCTTGTGGGGGTCTCCTTGCTGTTTGATGCATGGCTTGAGCAGGGCTCTCTGAGTGAAATGCCTACACCTGTCACTCATCCTCCTTTTACTTCTCCTTTTACTTAATGTAGAAAACTGCTTGCACTATTCCTCTAAGACTCATCCATCTGTGAATTCTAACTGAGTTTCACCCACTGCTGAAATTTAAGTGAAAGTTAGCCACATATTATTTTTAACTGATTTTGAATAGTTAGCAGGCTGGCACAGATTGTGTTCCATGCACCAATGCTACGCCATGAGACTGTTTGAACTCTGGGTAGAATGTCGTCACTTTCCCTGGTATCTGGCACTAATATCAGCAGTTTGGCAGCTTTTGGACACTTTTGAAGGTGTTTTCTATGTGTATTTTATGTTGCCTGCCATTGATTTCAATGGGGTTGGGGTTGGCAAACAGAACCAAACTCGAACACTTAAGTGTTCGCCCATCTCTATTCACAATCAGGGTTGCTTCATGACTGGACAGCTTAATGTCACACATACAGTATACACACACACATATACAGTATACACACACACCATATACACACACACATACAGTATACACACACACAGTATACACACACACACACATATACAGTATACACATATATACAGTATACACACACACATATACAGTATACACACACATATACAGTATACACACACATGGGGCCGTGTGTGTGGTGCGGACACGCCCCTTAGTTACCCGACCGCGGCCTTGGTTACCAAGCTCTCCGAGGAGCGTGGAGGGGAGACCGGGGAGCGTGGAGGAGAGACCGGGGAGGATGGAGGGGAGACGTCCGAGACCGGAACGTTCCTCGCGGGTCCCTGTAGCCGGGCGCCGCCTGGTGACGTCACCACCATGGTCCGGAGGCCATCACGGAAGTACCCTTCGGGTTTTCCGGAAGTGGCCTTCAGGTTTTATATTATAGATATATATAAATATATATACTGCTCAAACAAATTCAGGGAACAGAAACAACACAAAGTAACTCCAAGTCAATCACACTTCTGTGAAATAAGTAAGCTAACTATCTACAAGATTTTACATCTGGTGGATAATGCCCCCTTATACCCTCTGGACTTTTCATTTATGATCTACTTTACTATAAGATTGAACACCATAGGAGATGTTGTTTTAATTGCTAAGTGATACGGTCATCTAATATAAACATAACATCATTTGGATTCTTTTAACATTCTTTAAGACTCATTACTTACTTTTCTGATGATTGACTTTTGTGAGGACTTTTGCAGAATAAGTTGTAGTATTTTTTACCATTTTATACATAGAACTATTTTCATAGCTACTTATTTGCTAGCTTCCTAGCTTTCATAGATCTAAAAGTTAAAAGAAGTCGAAATTCCATACAGTAGAGCTCAACTTATTTTTTGGAAGGCTTGGTGACACAAAGTCTTCAATTAAAGAATATTAGCATGATTTTTTTTAAGATGTTCGCAATGCTGGCTAAACTTATTTTTATTTTAAAGGATCAATTGTAGTGATTTGAACTTTGAGTTTTTTACATTTCTTTTTTCAAATGTTTATTTTTTTTTTACATATTTTTAGTCCATCAGGTACTATCACCTAATTGCTAGTACTATATTCTTCAATACACAGGCAAGACTTCACATAAATGCAGACGTGGTAGACTTAGCAGCATTAAGTATGCCTTTATCTGCCAATAAAACATCACAGTCACTCCGCAATCATATGGTAAAAGTAGATGGCTGATGGTTGACAAACTACCGTAGTGTCCCTTTTTTCACTCACCAGACATCCAACCATATATCTAACCTTTTAAATATTGCACACAACAGTTGACATCAGCATATAAGATAGTGGCATATCAAAAGGGGCAGGCAGGGAGTTTTCTCAGTCACAGCTGGCAGGGGGTGCCTATGTGGCCCAAGCTGTGGACTGGTAGCCATAGAAAAGAACAGCAGCTAGGATGGTTAGCCATTCACCCCAAACCAAAACCACCCAACACATCCCTGAATCCCTATACCTAGGACTTTATGCCAGGCAAGTGAGAGGTAGGGAGGAGCTGAGTAGTGCGTGGAGCTTAGAGGAGACACCTGTGGAAGGGGGAGGAGCTTCAGTAGTTACCTCAGGGAGAGAGTGACAGTTAGCTCAGTCTGAGTTGGAGCTGTAGCAGAGGACGGGAGTGACAGAGGAGAAAGACAGTACCAACAAGTGAGGAAAACCGGGACCTGGCAGCCGGTGTCATCTTATGGCTTACCGGGTCCAAGGCTACTGACCAGGTGTAGAGGAGAAGGAGTCCAAGGTGGAAGACCGGCTTTACGGAGACACTGAGGGACTGGGTCAATGGACAGGGTACTGGCCCTGTAAAAGTGGTTTGAATGATAAAAGGAGCAGTGTTAGAATGCGGCACTAGGTAACACAAGATTAAGACTTCATAGATTTACCTTAGGTTTATTACACAAAGCTGCAGGGTGCGACCACAATGCGTTTCGACACACAAATCGGCGTCTTTCTCAAGTAGACAGTACATCATCCAAACTCCACCTGTGTCCACCACATGATCAGCTGGCTCTGAGGAGACAAGGAAGTGATTTCTACTAACTCAAGGAGCGTAAAATATCTTCTCTCTATACAGAAGACTGATGATTATTAACCTTATGGACCCTATTTCCCTATACGCTTAATCTGGTTGTGCGGATTCGTGCACAACCTAGAAAGGTTAGTGTTCATTTAATAGAACCACATTGTGGTGAAATTTAGTGGTGTGGCGCAACAGTGCTGTTTTTTTCTGTTTCATCTGTAAAAGTGGTTGGCTGCTATGCACCCCAGCCACAGATTAACCGGTGTGGTGAAGGGTCTTTATGCCCGAAACCAAACTGACCGTCACACTGAAAGAAAGGCCTCGCATAGGACTAGGGATCCAAAGGAAGTATACCCTAAATAGTCCGCGACTGCTGGCTCATAGGTTGTGAGCGGTTCTGAGGAGAGACCCAAAGGGACTGTGAATGGGGGTGCATTGGCGATCCATTTCAGCTACTGTTTGGCTACTGGTACTGCTCACTGCAGGATTGAGACTGTGAAAAACGAGAACTAAGCAGTGAGTAAAGTACCCAGTTGAACTTGAAACTTGTGTGAGAGAGATTTATTAAGCGTCCTTGGTTACAGACCACAGCATCTGAGAAGCATCTGAGGAGTTGAAGGTTGAAGAAATACAGCTGAAAATGTAAGTTGCTTCCCCACAGTTACCTCACAACCATCCCACAATAGACTCCTATCACCGGCCCAGGGGATAAACCAGACCTGCCTGTGGAGGGCTCATCACCTAGCTGCATCACTTCATCATTCCCTGGAGCTGAGACAAGCATCTGGCCGCATACCACAGGTGGCGTCACTGACAAACTTTAATTGTATTTTTTTTTTCCTTCTTTATATTTTTCCCCTTTTAATTGCAGTTCCTCCAGGGCCATGGAACCGGTCCACGGCCACTACCGTGACAATTCCCCCTGTGACAAGACAGCAGGGACCAGTCCCGAATAACCCACGGCCCTGGTGGGCGATGCACCATCTTGCCCCATGATATGGCAGTCCGAGACGTCTCCCCAGTGGTTGCATGTTGCCTGCCCCTGGACTGGGAGTCGGCGATATTCTGAGCTGGTTTTCAAGTCTATGTGGACACAGTATGGAGAGCAAATTGTGGGGGAAACATTTGAGGACACAGAACAGGGAGCAAGGTGGCAGTAAATTGAGTACAATACTGGGAGCAAGGGGTAAAGTTAAGGTAATGTATGGGGGAAAATGAGGAATATATATGGACTTAGTGAGGAGGGAGGGTGTGGAGGTAATGAGGAGACAGTATGGGATGAGAAAAATGTGAGGGGTACAGAATAGAGAATGAGTAGTGTGTGGGGGATGGTATGGATAAGGGGCACCATAGGGGGACAGTATGAGGCCACAGGGCCACAGCAAAGAGGGGACAGTATGAGGAGGAGGGAACATGTGATAAGGGGAACAGTAAAGAGACTGGGCAGTATAAGGGTTTACACAATGTGAGAGGACAGTAAGAAGATGGGATACAGTAAGGAAAGGAGAAGGCAGTGTGGAGAGCATGTACCAAAGAGGGACAGTGTGTGCATCATATTTTTTGCAGGGAAAGTAATGAGGATCAATTATTTATTTTAGGCGCACAGCATTAGGAAGATATTTTTATTCAGCAAAATTATAATGACACTGCTATTTTAATGGGTGTTGTTCCTTAAATCATGGGTATTGATATCAACAAATACTAGCATTTCCGTACCCTTATTAGAAACATATTGGAAGTTTTAGGTTCAAGTGATTTAAATGTACTATATATGTGTCTAACCTGATATTGCAATTTATATACCATGTACTCATGGGGGTTTTGGTGAAGTATTCCTGTACTGATATTGGTTCTACTGATACATTTTTGTACTGCAGGAGTTCTATTGATGAATTTCTGTACTGCTAGTGGTTCTGATTATTAACTTCTGTACTGCTAATGGTTCTGGTGATATATTTAAGTACTGATGAAGCTTGTGATGCTGTTTTTATGTTATGATGTTTGTTCTGGTGATGTATTTTTGTGCTGATATTGGTTTTGATTCTGTATACATGTAACAATCCTAACTTGTAAGATTATGTTATTTATGGCTATTTTAATAAAGTGTTGTGCTGTCTCTCAACTTACAGGTTAATATGTCTTAATTTATGTTAGGAGCAATAAAAGGGTTGTCCAAGGTTGTAATGAGTTTTCAGGCACTCTTTGTGACAGCAGACTTCTGAATTGTCACAGTGCGCACATTGCACGCTGTCAGAGAGTTGGAGGTTAAAAAAAAACTGCTATTATGCGATTTGCATAAATGTAATTGATTTCAGACTAGATGAATGAGACTTTGCTCACTGAAAATTAATTGACCGAGACTGGACTTGTAAAGTTGGAATATAGTCAGAAGTGTACAAATCGCATACTTATGCTCCTATGACTGTCCACTATCGCCACTAACATGAAAGAATCCTAAAAATGAGCAGTGCATGTGCTGTGAGAATTTAACAGCCTTCAGTGACCTAGAGTGAGTGCAGGCTTTCATCTTAAACCCCTGAACAAACCCTTTAATTATAAAATAAGGAATTGTAGCATGCAAAATGCTAACAGCGTGTAATATATTCATTGTCATTCACTGATGGCTCGCTAGTCCCCAAAGTCATCACATCATCACTTCATTTATGTGCAATGTTCATACTTCAGCAGGAGCTAGCTGTGGTTGTCATAGAACAACTAGCTTGTTTTCTGCTTCTCTCAATTTTTCTCTGAACATTGAGAGAATTAGGAAGAAAAGTTTTGTCAGCACATGTCAGTGTTCAAATCGCATGATGACTACTTAAACTGTTTGGGGGGAGGGATGACTAACTGAATTTTTGCCCTGGGTGCCAAAAAACTAGATACACCTCTGTCTAAGGCTGTGGTCACAGTTTTTTAGTGCCTTTTAAAAACGCATGCTTTTTTACATGCGTTTTTCATGTCAGCATGAGTTTTTTAAGGTCTCTGATGGCTCCCTGCGTTTTTGGCTGCGTTTTTGAATCTGCACATAAAAATAGTGCTTGTAGTATTTTTTTGAGCATTTTGAAAAACGCATGCGTTTTTGTAGAAAACGCATGCGTTTTTATAACATGGGTTCCTATGGGAAACGCATGCAAAAATGCATGTACAATTAGTACCTTTAGTGCCATTTAAAAACGCATGCGTTTCCCATAGGAGCCCATGTTAAAAAAAACGCATGCGTTTCCGCAAACGCATGCGTTTTTTAAACATGGGCTCCTATGGGAAACGCATGCGTTTTTGATTGGCACTAATTGTACATGCGTTTTTGCATACGTTTTCCATAAGGCCCCTTATTAAAAAACGCATGCGTTTTTGGATATGCTCCAAAAACGCATGGGACAGTCAAACATGCTTTTTGGCTATTAGGGCATGCGTTTTTTAACATGGGGGCCAATTGGTGCATTTTTTACATGCGTTTTGGAAAACGCAGGTCTCCAAAAATGCATGTGAAAAATGGTACTGTGACCACAGCCTAAGGCTAGGGTCACATTTATGTTTTTTTTTACATCCTGATCCGATTTTGAGCATTAAAAATGCTCAAAACCGGATCCGGATCCGCAGCCCATGGACTGCAATAGAAAAACCGTATTGCCCAAATGGCAATCCGGTTACCGGATCCGGTTTTGCAGCCTGCGGTAAAAATCATGCAGACTGCGTCTATCGCAGCGGTTGCAAAACCAGACCTTGTTTTTGTAACATGGGCGCCTATGGGACCGGATCCTGTTTTGAAAATTGCAAAAATCCACATTCCAAAACCGCATGCATTAATGCATCCAGATCCGGAATGAGGATTGCGTTTTCACTTTAATTACACCAGTAGCAATAGGCACCTGAATATAGATCAAAGTAAATTGGTGTAATAGGACATCTATTGCTATATGGGTTAATACGTATAGACATGTGGATCACTTATTGTTTTTCTTGATTATCAGATTGAAGATGACTAGATCTATATTTATTACCCATTTATACTATATTGATTGCTCTGTAGTATGACATATACTATATGTATTGAATAATCCTCATGTGAACCTGTAAATTTAATGTGCTCAGGGAATATCACCCTTCCCCCACCCCTTGCACAAATTTTAAGACAGTCCAAAACCACATCCGGTAATGGAAGCGGTTTCCGGATTGTGCCTTCTAAGGCTGGTTTCACACTGCGGTTTTTCACTGATCAGGTTCGATCAGGTTTGTGTGCCAAAAGCAGGAGAGGAACCAGGAGAGGAACTTGCAGAGAAAAACTATCATTGAAAGATTGGCACCTGTTCTGGGTTTTGGAGTTACTCCTGGTTTTGAAGCACAAAACCTGATCGAACCTGACCTGATCTGACCGCAGTGTGAAACCAGCCTTAGTGTGACCCTAGCCTAAGAGAATAGCCAGCAGCAATAACAGCTACGTCCTACTTACTGTAAGTTAAATTTGGAGGCAGGTTATTGATCTATGTAAATCTCACTTCGTTCATTGAAGCTTAGTGCAGAGGGAGGCCAGGCCATTTAAATTCTGTATCAGTATGAATTAAAACATGTTTTGTTAAGTAAAAGGTGGAAGTCTATGATCTGTACAACTAAAAACGTTTAAGTAAAGTATAGATATAGCAGATTTTTCATTACTAATTTCAACATATTATTTGAGATACCTCACACCATCTGCTAAAATATCTAATCAATTAAATCAATTAATACAGAAAACAGACATATACTGTATGTATTTAAAAATACTGTATATACAACTACAGACAGAGAGCTGATTTTTCATTTTGGCTTGCACAGTGTCTAACACTATGTCAAGTGCCCTTACATAATTGTAAAGATGTATTATTACATCATTTTGTACATGATACACAACAATGTTCCTGAGTATCTCTGTGTGCTTTGTCAGCAGGACAACAGAAATCCATTAGCATGATGAAGCACCATAAATGCTGGTTTTTAGCAAAAATGCACATATTGATTCAAAGTCTCTTACAGTCATATAGAGGATATATTGGCACATTCAACCATGTCAATTACCCAAGGACCACTAAGATTATAACGACAGAGAAGCTAAAGTATAGGACCTGAAATGACTAGTAAGGTACAAAATTATATTGTAAGACTTGCATTTAATTACATTTCTGATAAGAGTGAGGTCATTTTACGGAAATGATGGTCCCTCTTTCGATGTCTACAATTTATACTTGTGAACATAAATAACAATAGGTGAACGCATAGTAAAAATGCTACCACATTTAGATGACAACCAAAAGCTTTCACATTTAATGGATTATTTTAATTAGTTCAAATGCAGAATTATCTTTTATAGGGAGACAAGTGGGGTTTGGTCTCACTAGATCGTGTTGCAGGCAGCTGGTGCACAAAAAAATAACCTTATTTCTCAAGGAGAGGTAGAATGCTTTGAGTGGTACTGTCACTTTAAATGGTACATATAACCTTTTAAATACAGTCAATTTAGGAAAAAACATTATACTTGGAAGTTTCTTACACATTGCGTAATAATCTTGAAAAGGTAAATGGCAGAACAGCTGTATAAACATAAAGTATAGAGATAAGCGAATCTTTTGAAGTATGGATTTGGTTCGGTTCGCCAAACCTCTGAACCCCATTCAAATCAATAGGAGGCAAAATCAAGGGCCTAGAAAACGCCTTCAAATGGGCACAAAAGCTGCCAAACACAGCTCAAACTGTTTTACAGTGGAGCCCCGCTGTTGAGGCAAAGACATTACCTTACTACATTATTACTTAGCAAGCCTCAATGCTGCTGTCACACTCACTATGCTTTCGGGCTCACTCATGAACCTTAGGCTACTTTCACATAATGATTATATCCCTGTCCGTGGGATCCTACTTTTTTTGTAGGATCCCACGGACAGGAAAAGAAAGCATCGGAGGTGACCTCCAGATGCTTTTTCTGTGTCCGGGTCTGTGATTATCACAGATCCGGACACAGCGGGGCACTTTCACTTCTGCAATGTATAATATACAGTATATCTACTATATAATTGTCTAATGGCCACTTCCGTCTGAGGCCGAAATCGCTCGCCGCAGATGGAAGTGGCCAGTATGCAAATGAGCCACGTGGCTCTCCTCACAGCCCCCTGCTCCTCCTGCCCTGCCTCCGCTCCTCCGGCACAGTGTGAGGACGCAGTCGTGATATATTGACGCAGTGTGAGGATGCAGCATTGTACTCAGCCCCTGCGCATCCCGGCGCAGTACCGTGTGATTTGGAGGAGGATGGAGCTGTGGAATCCCCCGCTCCATCTGACGGCTGTTCCCCCAGTGAAGCACAGGACGCCACGCTCTCCCCGGTCACACTCAGCCCCAGGTCTCCGCTTTCCTAACCAGGCTTCACTCAGTGGAGCGGTCATGTGACAGGGCCCTGTCACATGACTGCTCCACTCAGTGAAACCCGATACCTGAAACTGCCAGGCACAGGTTAAAACAGAAGGGGCGACGGGGGAGGGTGCTGTCACAGTCGGCGTGAGCGAGCGATAAGGGGACAGGGGTGTTGTCAGGGCCGGCGGGTTTTGTGCTATTGGTGCTAGCGGGAGCTGAGAAGGCAGCGACTGTACATAATCCCTGGGCGGCCGAGGCTCTGTGCGCTGCCCCCTGCCGCATTGCCGCTCCCCTATTCTGCTGCCTGAGCTTGCAGCTCAGGTTGTCCAATGGATGCTGCGAACCCTGGGGGTGAGAATAAAGGGGGGCGCCTGCACTCTATTCTGCCCCACTCTATTCTGCCCCTCTTCATTCTGCCCCACTCCATCCTGCCTCTGCTCTGCTCCCTCTTCGTCCTGTCCCACTCCATCCTGCTCGAAATCTGCTCCCTCTTCATCCTGCCCCAATCCATTCTGCCCCTACTCTGCTCCCACTCCGTCCTGCCCCACTCCATCCTGCCCCTGCTCTGCTCCCTCTTCATCCTGCCCCACTCTGTCCTTTCCCACACTGTCCTGCCTAACTGTATCCTTCCCCACTGTGTCCTGCCCCCGGCCATTGCACACCGACACTGCTGCACACCGACACTGCTGCACACCGACACTGTTGCACACTGACACTGTCGCACACTGACACCACCACACAACACTGATACTACTGTACACTGACTTTGCCGCACACTAACTTTGCGCACACCGACACCACCGCACACCGACATCGCCGCACACCGACACTGCCGCACACTGACACTGCCGAACACCAACACTGCTGTAGGTATCCCCAGCCACCCGCGACCAATCAGCGATATTGGCGCGGGATTTAAACCCAGCTTTACATTGTATTATTCTTAAATCTCCATAAATAAACTACATCCATATTCTAGAATACCCGATGCGTTAGAATCAGGCCACCATCTAGTATATTGATCTCTATTAAAGGGATTCTGTTAGTAGATTTATGTTGCCCAAATTTGAGATAACATGAATAAACAAATGACAGTATAACAGCTATGCATGTTTAGCACAGAAACATTACATAATTTCATAGAAAATATATTTTAACCCCTTTCCGACATTAGACATCCTACTGTGCAGTGCATTTCCACAAATGAATGTGCATGCTATGAGTTAGGACGGCTTCACACCAGGATTTTCAGCTGTCAGGTTCTGTCCGGTGTTTTGCAGGATCCACCGGACAGAACCTGACAGCACAGGATGAGCAGAAAGAGTGGGCAAATATGCCCTCCGATTCTGTTTTTGCAGTATTCGGTTTCTGCTGTTCTCCACGGTGCTGAACATTCAGCCCATGTGAGCAGTGCTGCTCTCCAATATGCTGAACGTTCAGCTGGTGTGAGCAGTGCTGCTATCCATGGTGCTGAACATTCAGCCGTGTCTCTAAAATGCTGCTGTCCATGGTGATGAATCAGTGCGGGCAGCATTTCAGAGACTGCGCTGTGAAATGCATCGGATCGGGAAACTATCTGATTTTTTAACGAATCCGGTGCCCATACACTCCCATGTTATGGGCATTGGATTGCGCCAGATCCAGCAGGATCCGGCTTTGTTCGCTTTTTGCAACGGAGAAAAAAAATGATGCTGACTCTGATTTTGTGCCCAGTGCAAAACTGGACATAATTGGATCAGGGTCAAAAACAACAAAACTATATGGCCAAATAGGACCAATCTGGCACCATAGGGACAAATGGGGGCAAAACTGCTGAGATATGAAGCCCAAAATTCAAAAGTGCAAAACAATGATACCTTCTTGCTTGTCAGTGTATATGGAAGGTCTCCCATCCTGGTACATATGCCCCCCATTCTGGGCCCATCCTGGCATACATGTCACCCATCCTGATGTATATATATATATATATATATATATATACATATTTCTCCCTTCCTGGTATATTATATATTCACTGTTCTGGGTCCTCCCGGGTATATATGGTCCTCATTCTAGTATATATCCTCATCCTACTATACATGTCCACACTTCCTGGATAAATAATGGTTTCCATTCTGGGCACATTCTAGTAAATATGTCCATCATTCTCGTATTTGTGTCCTAGTACTTAGGCCCATCCTGGTATATATTTCTCACGTTTTGGATCCATCCTGATATATATCTCCCTCACCCTGGTATGCATGTCCCCCATCCTGGGCCTATACCAGTAAATATATCCCCCATTGTGGTAAATATTTCCCCATCTTGGTATATCTGTCCAACATTCAAGTATGCTTGTCCGGGCCCATTCCAGTAAATATGTCCTCCATTGTGAGAAAATATTTCCCTATCTTGGTATATCTGTCCAACATTCTGGTATGCTTGCCCCCCATTCTGAGCCCATTTTAGTAAATATGTCCCCATGTTGGGCCCATGCTGGTTTATATGTTTTACATCATAGGCCAATCCTGGTATAGCTGTATCCCATCCTGGTATGTTTGTCTCCCATCTTGGTGTACATGTCCACCATCCTGGGTCCATCCTGGTGTATTTGTTTCCCTTCCTGGTAAATCTGTCACCCATCCTGGTGTTTTTGTTCCCCATTCTTCATAAAAAAGGAAAAAAACATTCTTTTTATCCCCCTCCTCTCACTCACTGCACGGTTGCCTTTTCTGCAGCCAGCACAGGAGCCACCAGCCAACATTCGCACGTATGCCATGGCACATGACATCACAGCCAATGGTCCCTAAGCACGCCGATGTCAGCTGCTGGCTTCTGATTGGACATCAACGTATATAGCAACGCAGGGAGCTAATGGGTCTCTGCACTGCTATACATGTTATATTGGACGCACATTCAGCTGAAGTAGGCAGTGAAGTAGGTGGGCCCCCTGCAGTATGGCTCAATTTGATTTGCGGTCATGATCTGTTTGACTTCGACAGTTACACCCCTGGTTCTCACTATTCTACTAGCAAGAAAACAACCTGAAATATTTTTCTATTTTTGCTGTCTAAAGATCCCATACCTATAATGAAAAAATGTTGGACAATATAATTATAACAACCAGCATTGAGATCTTTCAAATTGAAATCCATTTTAAGGTTTTCTAAGCATCAAAAATGAAAATGAAATAGTGATTTACCTAAAAATGGAAACTATTTTGTAATATTAAATGATTTTTAAAATAAAAACTTAAGGATCACAAAAAGTGATGTATAAATGTAACAATGTATGTGTATTGTATGTGATAGAAGTGAAAATCTTGCCATATGCACTGTAGAAAAATGGAGATATCAAAGCTTTAAACCTTATTTAAGCCCTATAATATCCTGACTACTCAATACAGATGAAGAGCAGAAATCTGCTGCACTGAACCATAGCAGTTAAAATGACATAGCATCCTTGTTCTACCAGACCTGTGTTTTGCTCCAGGACTATACAGTAATTAAATAAAATGGAGTAATCGGATTCGTTTCGTACATAGAAACATCTGTCCTTTACTATAAAATGGATCAGTCATTGAAAGTGACAGTTTGATCAATAGTCAGCAAGATTTCTCATTTATTTCAGAATCAGTGTTTCCCTTTCCAAATGGACACATTGCCAATACACCCCTTCACCAAATGACTTGATTGACTCGGGGACAGAAGACCTCTTTATAATTTACAGAACTTCATGACTTAATCCATCAGTACTAAACACAGAAGATCGAACAGCAGCCTTTCCCTGTGGCTTCATTCAGAGCTTTATCAGGTCACAACAATACAGGACAAACACCATAGTATAAATATAACACTCAATATTGCAAACTTTGTAACTACTTTCATTTAGGGCTTTCCCTAGTTTAAAGGGACACTGTCAGGTCATTATTCAGTAGGATACTAATATTACCCTTGAATAGTGTTTGAGCAGACCTTTTAAATACATGTAAAATCATTATTGTACCGTTTGTCGTTTCCATGTTATCAGTATTGTCAGACCCTGCAGGCAGCTCCTGGATTAGTCCTCTCCATTATAACCAAACGGGAATAATCTGGCTGCTGTATAAACTGTCATGTAATTATGCAGTCCCTCTCAGTAACTCTCTCCTCCCTCATCCCTCCTCTCTTTGCTAACAGTGCAGTGTCAGGTTTCACTTTCAGGAGGTTAATTCTGTTGAGGACTCGGAGGGAGAGGGCTATTACAGATCTGCTTCATCTAGACACCATTTGTTTCTCAAAGTAGGTATCCCTGCTGTGACGGTTTCTGTGTTGTATTAGACCCCTTATGATGCTGCAAACACAGAGAGCAGAGAGGAGTATACAACTTCCCCTGTGATGTCCTGTGCAGTAATGTGGTGTGAATATGTGACATACATATTTATCTTATGGGAAGTGGACAGTAGAGAACTAAATTGATTACTCACTGTGAGTGACAAATGGAATTAATCTCTTTATTTAAAGTTTACATAAGGTAGGAGGGAAATCTAATATATAAAGCTGAATATGTGTATGTGTGTATGTGTATGTGTGTGTGTATGTACGGGATTGGCATCTACACCATCGCAACTACAGCCACAAAATTTTACACAGTCACGCATCTGGATCTTGAGAGCATCATAGACTATGTTGTGAGGCAAAATTTTAACCCTGCGCGTTCCAATTCACGAAACAATTTTGGCTCTATCTACTACTATCTATAAGGGAGAGATAGTGACAGTTACCAGTTGACAGTTGTGAATGAGAGGGGCTTAATGACAGCACCAAAGACTAACAGCATATACCAGCATATAGTCACTAAGGTGGGGCACTGACATGGAATATTCACCATGCACGGGGACATGTATACACACCACATGCACACAAAGAGTAACAGCTAATGTGGAGTCCCAACATTGGATACTCACCACGCACCCGAACACACACACCACAAAGAGACACACACAACACAGAGACACACACCACACAGACACCCTCCCCGCAGGGACACACACACACATACACACCCTATAGGGACACATGCACTCACCCCACAGGGACACACACACCACAGGGACATACACACATACACACCCCACAGGGACACAGAGACACACACAAACACCCCACAGGAACACACAGACCCCATAGGGATGGACACACACAACAGAGACACCCCTACCCCCACAAGGACACACACCACAGGTAGTGATGGGCGAATCCTAAATTACTCGGAATCGCTTGACTCTAGCGAGTCCGAGCCCAGGACTCGCTACTCGTTGCGAGTCTAGCGAGTCCAATGTTAATGAATGGGGAAGCGAGTAATAGCGAGTAGTGTGAGATTTACAAATCGCAGATGTGTCTCGGAAGCTTCAGCCTGAAGCAATCCTAGTTTTGTCATTTATTTGCATTGCTCGGTTACTTTGTAAGTAATCACTGACTCGCACAGATAAGATCCTGTCTTCTCTGTGTTCTGGCTGCCCCAGCTCCAGGGTCCTAGAGCCTGCCTGCTGCCTGATGTAGCAGTGCTGAGATTGTTCTCAGTCTGCTCATTCCCTGTGTACAGACATGAATGTCTGTGCACAGAGATGATGTAGCAGAGCTGAGATTGTTCTCAGTCTGCTTATTCCCTGTGCATAGACATCTATATTTATGCACAGGGGATGTAGCAGAGAGGACATCGCGTTTTGGACTGCGTCGGACGGAAGAGGATTTTTTTAATCAAAGATGGAGTCCCTAATGGCTTTTTTTTTTATTTCTAATAAAAAATTTTCCTTGTGTTGTGTTTTTTTTAAAACAATTTAATAGAAATTCATGGCGGTCATGTCTAATATTGGCGTGACCGCCATAAATTTCGGGCTTAGGGCCAGCTGATAATACAAAGCTGGCCCTAACCTCTTTATTACCCAGCGTGCCATCGCTACCAGGGCCGCTGGAAGACCGGGGTTCAGCGCCAGAGGATGGCGCTTAAATGAACGCGCCATCTTCTGGGGCGGCTGCGGGCTGCAATTTGCAGCAGGGGGTGCCCAGAAAGCTTGGGCATCCCTGCGCTGCGTATTCCAGCCCCCAGCTGCTTAGCTGTACCTGGCTAGACATAGAAATTGCGCGGAGCCCCACGCATTTTTTTTTTATTATTTCATGAAATTCTGAGATTCTGACTCTGAGACTCTGAGACTCTGACTCTGAGACTCTGACTCTGAAATTCATGAAATAATAAAAAAAAAATGCGTGGGGCTCCGCGCAATTTCTATGTCTAGCCAGGTACAGCTAAGCAGCTGGGGGCTGGAATCCGCAGCGCAGGGATGCCCAAGCTTTCTGGGCACCCCCCGCTGCAAATTGCAGCCCGCAGCCGCCCCAGAAGATGGCGCGTTCATTGAAGCGCCATCCTCTGGCGCTGAACCCCGCTCTTCCAGCGGCCCTGGTAGCGGTGGCACGCTGGGTAATAAAGAGGTTAGGGCCAGCTTTGTATTATCAGCTGGCCCTAAGCCCGAAATTTATGGCGGTCACGCCAATATTAGACATGACCACCATGAATTTCTATTAAATTGTTTTAAAAAAACACAACACAAGGAAAAATTTTTATTAGAAATAAAAAAAAAAGCCATTAGGGACTCCATCTTTAATTAAAAAAATCCTCTTCCGTCCGACGCAGTCCAAAACGCGATGTCCTCTCTGCTACATCCCCTGTGCATAAATATAGATGTCTATGCACAGGGAATAAGCAGACTGAGAACAATCTCAGCTCTGCTACATCATCTCTGTGCACAGACATTCATGTCTGTACACAGGGAATGAGCAGACTGAGAACAATCTCAGCTCTGCTACATCATCTCTGTGCACAGACATTCATGTCTGTACACAGGGAATGAGCAGACTGAGAACAATCTCAGCACTGCTACATAATGTCTGTGAGCAGGCGGGCTCTAGGACCCTGGAGCTGCACAGAGAAGACAGCTGGACTCAGCTCGCAAAGAAACAGCAGTTATCTGCGAGTTTCCCTGCTATCACTGGCACAGTAGCCAGTGATTACTCGCACGAGTCTAATGCAAACAATGGCAATCCTAGTTTTGTCAGCGTTTCTGACAAAACTAGGATTGATATTGATTTGCATTGGACTCGTGCGAGTAATCACTGGGAAACTCGCAGACTACCGAGTCCTGCGAGTCCCTTACTACTCGCCGAGTAACGAGTCCTAGCGAGTAGATTCGCCCATCCCTAACCACAGGGACACCCCTCCCCCCCAAAAGGACACACACCACAGGGACCCCCCTACAGGGACACACGCACACCACTGGGACACACACACACCCCAGGGACACACACACCACACAGACAGACACAGATGTGCACAAATTGCCTCACACAACTCGCCTCGTACGTCTGGTATCTTTAATTTCCAAAATTAAACATCTGATTAAAAACAGCCAATGTGCAACACATGTGCCATATAGGGAATTAAGGCAGACGTCAGTCACATGAGCTGTCTTTTATGTGTATATGTGAGGCAATATATACTGCCCGGCCGGGGGGAGGGTTTACTGTTGGCTGAAGAATTATTAGGCTGCCTATAGCAACCAATCACAGCTCAGCTTCTATTTTCCTACAGGTCATTAATATGACATATTCAAATTCTATTTTGTTATAGCTAACAACAGTTATTTATTAACCCTGGCGTAGCCAGGTAGTACAGCTAGTAGATAAATAAAATCCATAAACAAGAGAGTTTAGAGCGATGAATTAGAAAGTGATAGCAGTTACATAAGGATTTTTGACCTGACAGTTTTCCTTTAAGTATAAATTAGGCTTGTTTCACACTTGCGTATTTCAGAATCCATGGGCATGCAGGAAAATCCTACATGCTTCGGTTCCCCACAATGACAAACTGGATGAACTTGCACTCTATGCGGAAACATCCGTTTGCAGATTTTGCAGGGATCCAGCTGATGCTAAATGACATGCCCCCTAGAAGGGCGTGTCATTTAGAACTGCGTTCTGCGCATGCCCTCTGCATGCTCACTTCATGGAACAAAGACCAGAAGTACGAATCCACCTAGATCCGGATGTCCGTTTGTTTCCATGTCACATAGGCCCCCAATATGATTTCACATGTGGTGCCCTGGATCTGTGTGGATCTGTTGCTTCACTTTATTTTTAACTAAGACAAAAATAACATCAAGATACATATTTTGTCTCCTTGAAAAACATATGGGCCACTGCATCCACACGGATCCAGGACAAACTGGACACAACTGGCTACACCCGCAAATGTCTCCAGCCCCATTAAAAGTCAGGTGTATCCAGTTTGTGATGGACACACACTGATGGCGAAAACACCAGTGTGAAACCAGCCTAAGACAACTGTTGCCCTGTCCTGAAGCTCTATATATATTTATTGATACATTCTCAATGTTCTTATCAAAGTCACTATATACAGTTATGGCCAAAAGTATTAGTACCCTTAAAATTGTTCCAAAAAAAGGAAACATTTCTCCATGAAAATTATTGCAATTACACATGTTTTGTCATTGATATTGGAACAACTAAAAAAATGCAAGTAGAACATAATTTTACAGTTAACCCCCTAAATAAACTAGACAAAAATGTTAGCACCTTTCCAAAACAGTAAGTAAAACACTTTGTTTCAACCATCTGATGATCATTTAAACTCAACTGTGACAAGGAACATGGGTGAACAATATGATAATCCCACCTTAAACAAGATAAAAAAGGGAGAAGTTGACTCAATCTTTCCATTGTGCTTCTGCACTTGGCATTGAGAACAGAAAGAGGAGAGAACTGTCTGAGAACTTTAGAACCAACATTTTTGAAAAATACCCACACTCTTAAGGTTACAAGTCTGTCTACACAGACCTTGATATTGCTTTGTCCTCTGGTCAAAGCATAATTTAGAAATTTACAACCCATGGCTCTGTAACTAATTTCCCTGGAATTTGACTGCAGAAAAAAATTGATGAAAGGTTGCAAGGCAGGATAGTCAGTATGGCGGATAAGCAGTCTCAATCAAGTTTCAAAGAAATTCAAGTTGTCCTTCAGGCTCAGGCTGAATCAGTGTACATTTGAATGAAATTAAATGCTATGACAGGAGAACCAGGAGGACCCCACTGCTTACATAGAGACCTAAAAAAGTTAGACTGCAGTTGGCCAAAATGTACGTAAGTCAAAATCCTTCTGTGAAATTATCTTGTGGGCAGGTGGGATCAAGATAGAGCTTTTAGGTAAAGCACATAATTCTACTGTTTACTGAAAATGGAATGAAGCCTACAAAAAAAAGAAAACAGTACCTTGAGTAAGATATGGTGGAAGTTCAAAGATGTTTTGGGGTTGTCTTACTGCCTCTGGCAATGAGTGCATTTACTATGTGCACAACATCATGAAATCTGAAGATTGCCAAATTGCACAATATAGTGCCCAGTGTCAGAACGCTGGGCTTGCATTCTAGGTCATGGGTTTTCCAGGAGGACAATGACCCCAAACATACTGCAAGAAGCACCCATAAATGGATGAAAACAAAGTACTGGAGAGTTTTGATGTGGTAAGCAATGAGTCAGGATCTAAATCCCAATGAACATTGAGGTTTACAGTACGGCCTCCAAAGTTTACAGTTCAAATTCACTCATTCATACTACGGATGACTTGATAGGGTGAATTATGTTTTTTCTCTTTTCTTTTACTCTCTGTTTAAATCATTTTATCAAAGTTTAAGCATTACATAGGTAAAAATTGTAGTTACAGAAGAATACACAGCTGAACAATTGCATCAAGGTTAAATATAATATCCACATTACAAGTATTTAGCCTATTTGGATTTTGAACTGGGGAGGGAGGAGAGAGGAAGTATAAATGGGTGGAGTGGTGGGAGCAAGAGGGAGGGATAACTGAACATAGAATTTAAGTAAGATCAATATTAAGGTGTACAGAGGAATATTTAACAGAAAGGTGAATCTTACAACTAGTTGATACATCATATGCTACCGGTGTTGTACAACATGGAAATTAATCTAAAGAGAAGCAGAAGGTACAAAGAGATGTAGGGCCATTTAAGGATGGCAGATTACAAGGTTTAAAGGGGGTGTTTCAGGAGATAGTCATTCCAAGGTTCTCATTTTTTATAATTAGATGGAAAGAAGTTATAGAGATGGCGTGGCACTTCTCATATGAATTAAGTAGGGAGACCCTCTCCATTACCTCCAAGACCATAGGATAGATGTACTTTTCCATTTAGCTGCTATGAGTTTCTTGACAACCAAGAATATATGTATTGATATTTGTGTGCAACAGGGATCAATATTGTCCAACTTTAATGAGAGTACCACTAATTGAGGAGATAAAAAACATATTTTTGATGCATCCAACTAATTAAAGAAACTTATGTCTTTCCGTAAATTAGTGAAATTTGGACAGTTCCAGAAGACGTGAAGGAGATCTCCCATCTGGCCACAGCCTCTCCAACACAAGGGGGAAAGATTGGGAGAAAATCTAGAGAGCCTCGTAGTGTGAGATACCATCTAGAGAGAATTTTGAAACAGGATTTGTGGAGTGTTAGCATATGCTGGAGGAGTAGGACATTTTCAGACAACTTTTCCATTGGTCAAGAGAGAAATTTAGTTTTAAGGTCCCTTTCACATTTACCATGAATGGTCTTTTATCAAATAAGAAATCCTTGTTAAGGCAATCGTAGATGTATTTAGGGATCCAGATGACACTGCTTCACATAGTGGGTGTTTGTTTGATAGCATTGCCAAAATTGATTTTTGCAATGGTAGGCAGTGGTAAAAATCGGAGTCTGGTAAGTTTAGTGTTCCTCTTTTTAACATTTTGCCATGGTGTTCACTCTAGGTCAATGATTCTGGCTATTAGCTTTTGATCTCACTTTGGATGCTCTTGGGCCTATTTGCCACCCAAAACTATGACCTAGAGTTAACATATGGTCGTAGATAAGCAGCAGCAGACCGTACAGCAGCCAGAGAGTAGCTGGAGTGATTGGAGAGGTGAATGGTGAGTATAAGGGGATTTCTTTATTTTGTTACACCTTACATTAATTTGCAAAGTTAGAGAGACCCCCTCCCCCCCCACATCCCCAGAGCAAGATAATATACATTAAGCATCAAGTGGAAGAAATTCTCTACAAATCAAATTTATCAAGAAAATCTGCACGAACAGTCAAACCCAAATTTTGCTTGATCAGCTCATCTTTATTAAATGTAAGTTATCCATGCCCTGGACTAAAAATATGGACACAATATAAGTTTAATTATTTTTCTATAAATTGGGTTTGAAAAGCTTAGAAGGAAAACTGGAAGATTTGATTTAAAGTGGGCATCACCATTGACACCTTGTCAAACAAATCTTTTGTAAATCCACATTAACATTATTGTGCAGACATATACAGACAACTGTAACTGTTTAAGACAATTAAGATGTGGCAATTGTGGGTATCTTAGGAATGCATACATTTAACGATCACATGATAAGGCTGAACAAAGTCAAGGAGCTCGATGTGTCGTCAAGAAGACATAGGAGTATGAGAGCCGTATGCTTTAGAACTATAACTTCTATTAAGTCTGACCATTTACTTTAACTCAACTATCTCTGATGTATATATGTCACAGATCAGTTCTTTAATTATGGATGTCAGAAGATGGTGACATAAACCAAAATATAAAATTAAAACCCTCATACACCTATGTGAATGAAAGAAATAAAACAGGCTTGGCTCTTTTTAAGATTTGGATAAAAAACAAAAGCGCAAAAAGAAAACAGTGGGTGCATCTTTAAGTGGTTAATGCTATACTTTTATAATGTGTCATGTTTGCATTTGCGATATTAAACTATTACTCAGATTTTTTAATATTTGAAAGTTCATTATTAATTAATATATTTAGCTTATCTCATAACTTCACTGGTTTATAGAAATGTGATCACTGCATTCTGCTATAGACACGTTTTTTTCTTTCTTACCAATATAGCATTAGAGGATATACTCATTCATTGCTTTGGCACTTCCAGGTTTTGTGACTGTTTCCATGATTTATGGCTACAAATATTTCATTTTTATCTTATTGCTGTTGGATGTTTCCATAGTGTAGCCTTACACGTTCTTTCCCCATGAGGGACCTAGGGATATTCTTGCTTCTACAACTTTAGATTTCAGCTAGAAACATATCTAATTTTGAAACTAGATAAATTCTGAGCTCTAACAGTTTCTCTTCATATTCAGGCCCGTTTTAGTAATGATTTTCCGTCAGATTTTGGTGTGAATAGTTCTCAGGTGGTACCTCTGAAAGATTTGAGCTTTTGTGGTTTAGTTTACTGACTTTTACATCAATCTGGCTTTTTCTGATTTTTCAAATGAGATCTATTTTGTCACATATTTTGCCACATTTTAAGAATAAGTACAACTTTTTTCACTTTAAAAATACAATTTAATTATGTTCAAAATTCATGAATAGCTACCACTATTTTTATGAATTTGGTGCAATTAATATCAGAAAAAAAGTCTAAAAAGAAAAGTGACTAATCAAAGCAGTGATTTCTTTGTTCCTTAAGATTTTTTGCATTTATTTTGTCTCTTGGTGTCACATTTTGGTGAATAGAAATGTAATACATTTTGATTTTTTTCTCCATTGTAGATTGTAATCTTTGGTTTTAGACTTCTTTCTAGCTGGATGAGTACCGTATATACTCGTGTATAAGCCGAGTTTTTCAGCCCAAAATTTGGGCTGAAAAGTCTCCCCCTCGGCTTATACACGGGTCTATACGGTAGGCTGCGTGGTGGGGGCTGTGGAGGCTGGAGGAGGCGGGGGGAGGCTGCTGTATGAGCGGCCCCGTCACGTGGGGCCGCTCATTATATATGCACTGCTTCCCCCTGTCAATCAGCGGCAGGGGGAAGCAGTGCATATATGCCCCCCAAATGCTGGCACTCTTCCCCCTTGTAAGGGCCCCCCCCCGCTGCTTATATTACCATCCCGGTCTTCTGCTCAGCGCCGCTCCTCGGTGCTCCGTCCTCGCTGCTCCCATCCTGCTACATCCGGGATCTCTGGCCGTCGCAGACTGCCTGACCACTAGCCCCCTGAAGCAGCCGACGCGAAACACGTGGCGGGGCTATCAGACCCTCAGGCAGTCTAGGAAGACCTCTCTCACTAAGTTCTATGGGTAAGCAATAATCAATGTGCTCTTATTTTATTCCTCAACTAGGGTATTGACTAGACTCTGGAGCTTTCTGCACCTATGTCATCCTAGTACTTGCACCTTAAAAGCACCCGCACTTTTACTGCCCCTCTGGATCTTTCCTGGTCTTCCTGCTTCTGCCTCGGTCATCTGTCTCCCTCCTTACCTCTGATCCTTGTCAAAATTTTATCTAAGAAACGTCTATTTGCTGTATCCTCTGCACTTAATAAACTGTTATATTTGCAACAAACACATGTGTGGACAGTAAATCACGTTTAATTACACGGGCAATAGAACTCTTGTTCTTCTGGTTTATACATAATGTCTTTTAAGTAGTCTGCCCCTAACATGGTCATCTCTGGGCCCTTACTTTCTTTAATATTAAAAGAGAGGTCAAGGGCACAGCTGGAGGCCCTACAGAAGGTGGACAAGGCAAAAGCAGGGGATGAAGAGGTAAAGGGTTGTCCCAAAAGCCTTGGGGATTTCAAGACTTGGGGAGTAGCCCCTTCCCCACCTGGCTCCACAGCCACCAAAATCACCCAGTGGCCAGTGAGGGAGATGTAATGCCCTTGGTCATGTTTGCTCATACAGGTATCAGTGGCGATATACACCCTGTCACACACAGTTTTTCAAGGAACAGGTGATGTCTACGACATGCTGGTGTAGTACAGGCACATCTTGCTTTGAGAAGTAATGACTAGTGGTTAACTGATACTGGTGGGCTGCAATGACCATCAGCTTTCAGAAAATGTCCACCAGGCAGAAGTGGAGTATCTCTGTGGCCAACAAATGGAAGATGGTGAAGTTCAAGCTCTTTGCTTTGGGATGTGTAGGAGAAAATAATCTTTTCCGTGACTGCAACTGTGGGATCAAGGGTTGGCTGCTGTGATGAGACAGTAGAGTGTACCCGACAAACTGCTGCCCTGTGAAGGAGGTGCAGGCCCAGATGTTAAGGTAGGTGGACTAAGTGGTGTGCTCAGTGTCTGGGATTGGTCCAAACCAGCAGGTGTGTCCAGTTCTGTAAAAACTGAGAGTCATTGAATCATCCCGACTGTAGCAGGTAAACAAGTGGAGGTCCTGTGGCCAGACTCCTCTTGGACTACACTTGTCATGCTGTCAAAGGAGAAAGAAGCAGCAAATGTGGTGGACATTGCTCTTTTAGGCCTTCTAGGCAGTTTTACAGCATTAATTTGCCCAGACAAATGCATAGTGCTGGGCCATGTTCTGATTCATGCATGTATTAGCTAAATTGGTAGGATTTTTGCCTCTACTTAAACTTTGAATACAAAGTTGGCAAGTGACGTGAGTTGGGTCATGTTTTATGGTGTGAAAAAAGGCCCAAGTTAAGCAACACTTACCACTTCGTACAACTGCAAACACGTGACTGCTGCTGTCCTGAGCCAGAGTTGAGGCTGAGTATGCAGTGCCTGTCATGCTTGCAATCCTTAGTGTCTGAGCAGGAACACACAACATAACCTCTTCGTCTTCTTACTCCTCTTCCTCTGCGCAGTTACTCCGCTGTGTGACTCTGGGTTCAGTCCAAGTGGGATCTAGAACATCATCACCATCATCCTCCATGTTGTCCCACTCCTTGCCATGAAAGTAACACTCTTCCACTGTTTGCTCTGAATTCACAGTACGTGTGGGTGTTCCTCAAATATCTAAGTCTCATCATCACTTCCACCCTAGGGAGTTAACATCTTGGGACAAGGGTCTGGATTCTGCTGGGACTATACTTCCTCCATCCCTAGATCCAACCCCAAATGATTTTGGGCATTGCTGCAGATACTTTCCTTCTCTGGAGTATGTGAGTTTTGGATCAGACCTTATTTGCCAATGCAATAGAATGTGTGAACATCTCTGCAGAATTGCCCATCGGTGTTTCCCACAATCAGTGTTGGTGGATAATTGTGACATGAAATGACTCATAGGTAATTGGGGTGCCATCTCTGAAAACTGTACTGTTTGTGATGTTGAGGAGGAAGAACAGAAGGTCAGGCCACTTGATGCAGCGGTTTCCATGAACTGTAGCAAAAGCTTGATCTCATCCACTACTTGTATCACTCTGCTTGAACCACTCTCCTGTTTGCTGTTGTCAAACAAAGAGACTGGAGTAGTCCAGTAACAGAAGTTTTCTCTTTGCTTGGGATATGACGACAGGCCAATGTTTAATTACAACTTTCAGTAACATTAGCAGTAGCACCTACCCCACGTACACCTTCAACACTATGCCTACTCCTCTTTCCAACAACCTTTTTCCCCTTCCCCTTTCCACCACTACAAGTACCCCACTCGTCTTTTATGCATACAGATTTTGAAAGCATTTGTTAAAGGCCAAGCAAAGCCTTTTTAGGGGAAACAGAAGTATTTGAGAAGCAAGGGTTACAGGTAAAAAATGCCATTTTAGGAGAAACTGAAAGATTTGAGATTCACAGGTTACAGGCCAAAAAATGCCTGTTTAGCGGAAACTGAAGGATTTCAGATTCCAGATTACAGGCCAAAAAAACACCTTTTTAGGGGAAACTGAAGAATTTGAGATTTACAGATTAGATATCAGACAGAGTCTTTTTAATAATAATAATAATCATAATAATAATAAAGCTTTATTTATATAGCGCCAACATATTCCGCAGCGCTTTACAATGTAGGGGTTAGAGTACAGAAAATATAATAGAGTAAGTAATTACAGTAGAGAACAAATACAGTACAATAACTGGATACAAAAAAATAGGCATAGAATCAATATAAAAAGAAAATACAATAAATAAAGCAAGAAATGAAGGTGACCCTGCTCAAAAGAGCTTACAATCTACAACGAGATAGGGGATGCACAAGGTACAGGAGCTTATTGCACTGATGGTCCAGGCATCTTGAGGAAATGGGGCATATAACTAAGCTTACATGGATGGTCATTAGACAGTCTGTGTAGACCGTTTTGGTTTAGTGGAGTTTGTAGAAGAGTAATATCAAGAGAGATAGCCCATTCACTATCTACAGTACAAAGGACTTCTACTAGGGAGTATGATATGCCTCCTTAAAAAGATGCGTTTTTAGGGATCGTCTGAAGCCATGTAAGTTGTGGATAGTACTGATTTCTTGGGGTAAAGCATTCCAGAGGATTGGTGCAGCTCTGGAGAAGTCTTGGAGCCGGGAGTGGGAGGATCGTATTCGTGCAGATGTTAGTCGAAGGTCATTTGAAGAACGTAGAGAACGGGTAGGGTGATAGACAGAGATGAGGGAGGAGATGTATGGGGGTGCTGCACTGTGAAGAGCTTTGTGGGTGAGAACAAGCAATTTGAATTTGAGCCTGTAGTGTACGGGCAGCCAGTGCAATGACTGGCACAGAACAGAGGAATCTGAGTAACGATTGGCCAGATGGGTGATCCTGGCTGCTCCATTAAGGATGGACTGGAGAGGAGAAGTCTGGTGAGGGGGAGGCCGCTTAATAGAGAATTGCAATAGTCAAGGCGGGAATGCATTAGGGTCATGGTGAGGGTTTTTGTTGCTTCCATGGTGAGAAAGGGGCGGACTCTAGAGATATTCTTCAGGTGTAAGCGACAGGAGCGGACGAGAGATTGTGTGTGAGAGGAGAAGGAGAGATCGGTGTCAAACATAACACCCAGACAGCGAGCCTGCAGCCTAGGAGTTATCGTGGTACCGCACACTGAGGAGAGATGTTAGATTTAGGGAGGTTAGTGGATGGGGGGAGCAGAAGAATTTCAGTTTTGGAAAGGTTTAGTTTCAAATAGAGAGCGGACATGATATTGGAAACTGCAGCTAGACAGTCATTGGTGTTCTTTAATACTGCAGGGGTAAGGTCAGGGGCTGAAGTGTATAGTTGTATGTCATCAGCATAAAGATGGTACTGAAAGCCAAATCTGCTGATGGTGTATCCAATCGGGGCTGTGTAGAGAGAGAAGAGGAAAGGGCCAAGGACTGAACCCTGAGGGAGTCCAATAGTGAGAGAAAGAGGGGAAGAAGTGGAGCCAGCAAAAGATACACTGAAAGAGCGGTCAGAAAGATAGGAGGAGAGCCAGGAGAGAGCGGTGTCCTGTATGCCAATGGAGTGCAGCATAGAGAGTTGGAGCTGATGGTCGACAGTGTCAAAAGCTGCAGAGAGATCAAGAAGAATTCGTAGAGAGTGGTCACTATTACGTTTTGCTGTCAGAAGGTCATTGGTCACTTTGATGAGGGCAGTTTCTGTAGAGTGAAGGGGGCGGAAACCAGACTGTAATGGATCTAGAAGCGAGTGAGCGGAGAGGTAATGGGTGAGGCGGGAGTAGACCAGGCGCTGCAGGAGTTTAGCGATGAAGGGGAGATTGGAGACTGGTCTGTAGTTATTTGTGATGGGATGGGGTCGAGAGTGGTTTTCTTTAATAATGGAGTAATGATCAAGTGTTTGAAGGAGGAGGGGAAGATGCCTGAAGAGAGGGAGAGATTGAAGATTTTGGTTAATTGAGTGGTGACGACTGGAGAGAGGGACTGGAGCAGGTGTGAGGGAATGGGGTCAGTAGTGCATGTGGTGGGATGAGAGGAAGAGAGGAGCCTGGAGACTTCTTCTTCTGTGACTGGGTCAAATGTGGAGAGTGAACCGGAGGATATGTGGGGAAGAATGAGGGTGGCAGCGCCTGGATGCTGAGAGCTGATTTCCTGGCGGATGTTGTCTATTTTCTCCATGAAGTAAGAAGCCAGGTCATCAGCACAGAGGTCAGTGATGGGGGCCTGCACTTTAGGACTGAGGAGAGAGTGAAAGGTGTCAAAGAGTTTTTTTGGATTGTTGGATAGTGAGGAGACCAGGGTGGTGAAGTAGGTCTGTTTGGCAAGGTGAAGGGCAGAGTTGTAAGTTTAGAGCATGAATTTATAGTGGATAAAGTCTCCTGGTGAGCGAGTTTTCCTCCATAGACGTTCAGCACTCCTAGAGCATCGCTGGAGGAATCGAGTTTGTGATGTGAGCCAAGGCTGTTTTGTTCTCTGTTTGGAGGTTCTGAAGGTGAGGGGCGCTACTTGGTCCAGGGAGCTTCTGAGAGTGTCATTGTAGTGATTTACTGCCTGATCTGGACAGGAGATTGAAGAGATTGGGGACAGAGATGAGATGAGGGAGTCTGTGAGTGCATGAGGGTTAATGGCATGTAGATTTCTGGATGTGTGATAGGTAGGATTGGGCTGTGGTGGCCGAGGGTTAGTGAGTGAGAAGGAGAGAATGTTGTGGTCGGAGAGAAGAGGTGAGTTATCTAAGGAGGAGGATGAGCAGAGCCGGGTAAAGACCAAGTCAAGGGTGTTACCGTCTTTGTGCGTCTCAGAGGTTGAGAGCTGTGAGAAGCCAAGAGAGGTGGTTAGAGATAGGAGCTGGGATGCAGATGGGGAGATGGGGCTGTTTATGGGAATGTTAAAGTCTCCCAGAATAAGGGTTGGTAAATCTGAGGACATGAAATGCGGGAGCCACGCATAGAAATGGTCAAGGAACTAGGTGGGTGACCCTGGGGGGCGGTATACCACTGCTACTCTGAGGGAAAGGGAATTGAATAGCCTAATGGTATGGACCTCAAAAGAAGGTAATGAGAGTGATGGGGCTGGAGGAATGACCTGGAAAGTACATTGTGGGGACAGGAGGAGGCCAACTCCACCACCATGTCTAGGGAAATGAGAGAAATGTAGGCCGCCATGAGAAATAGCAGCAGGGGAAGCAGTGTCTGAATCCTGTATCCAGGTTTCTGTGAGGGCCATCAGGTTAAGAGAGTTGGTAAGGAAGTAATTGTGAATGAAGGGAAGTATGTTGCATACAGATCGTGGATTCCAGAGAGCGCAGTTAAAAGAGGGAGATGAAGGAGCGCAAGTGCTGGTAATGAGGTTAGTGGGGTTTCTATGTGTGGTGGGAGAGGGGTTGAAGTTAGAGGGCGGACCAGGGTTGGGGGAGATATCACCTGACAGGAGCAGCAGCAAAAAGAGGAAGAGCATATAGTTTTTAGATGTAGGACTTGGTTTATTATGACAAATGTTAGAATATGGTGGGCTGAAAATCCTCAGTAAACTGAAGATGGCATGGGAGCTGTACATAGGGTAGGGCAGGAGAGAGGGGCTGATGTGAATGAGTGGTGATGGAGGGGGATAGGGTGATACAAGTTGGTGGTGATGGCAAATAGAAACACAAACAGTGCAGTTAAAGACATGGTAGTGATTAGTAGAGAATAGAGCAATAGACATTGTTTGAGTAGCTATCTGTCAGTACCTTCCAGTCTATCCCAGTCAATTCCTGTCCATTTCAGGTCTATTTCATATCTAGTCACTTTAGATCCGACACTTTTGCATCAGACACGTCTGCATCAGACTAGGCAAGGCTCCTTATATGCTCAATGATACTGATTTCAGGTGTGGGGAATGGGGGAGGGAATTGGAGTCCATTAGGCCATGTCCAAGCAAGGATGCACCAAATGTTCACTCACAGGCATATATGGACAAAGGATCATAAACAGGCATTGGGGGAGGGGGGCACGGGGAAGGACAGTTACATTGATGCTGGAATCAGATATTTTCAGCAGACAAAATACATCAAAACAGTATTAAAGTTTGGTGCTGGTCCATACAGTCAAACATACCCCAGATATTTTCAGCAGACAAAATACATCAAAACAGTATTAAAGTTTGGTGCTGGTCCATACAGTCAAACTTACCCCAGATATTTTCAGCAGACAAAATACATCAAAACAGTATTAAAGTTTGGTGCTGGTCCATAAAGTCAAACATACCTGTTGAGAAAAACAGAAACAACATGATGATTAGGTGATGGTAAGAGGAGTGCAGATGAATTATGATACAGGGCAGATGATGGAGCCCAGTTGCTTCACATCATTTCACTTCTATTTCATATCTAGACACTTTAGATTCGACACTTTCGCATCAGACTTGTCTGCATCAGTTTTTAGGGGGAACTGTAGAATTTGAGATCCACAGGTTAGAGGCCAAACAGGGCATTTTAAGGGAAACTAAAGGATTTGAGATTCACATTTTACTGGCCAAAAATGCCTTTTTAGGGTAAACTGAAAGATTTAAAATTAACTGGTTAGAGGCCAAACAGAGCATTTTTAGGGGAAAATGAAGGTTTTGAGATTCACAGGTTAAGCCGGCTTCACACCACGGTTTAATCCAATCTGGGGCTGTCCGGTGTATACCAGACAGCCCCGGACCGGATTTTGGCCCCATAGTATCCTATGGGACCGGATGGAGTCGGATGGCAGCTATCTGCCATCCGGTTTCCATGTGTCCGGGAGAAATCCGGGAGAAAAATCCGATTCCTCCCGGATTTCTCCCGGACACATGGAAACCGGATGGCAGATAGCTGCCATCCGACTCCATCCGGTCCCATAGGATACTATGGGCCAAAATCCGGTCCGGGGCTGTCTGGTTTACACCTGACAGCCCAGATTGGATTAAACCGTGGTGGGAAGCCGGCTTAACCTGTGAATTTCAAACCTCCCCAAATCAGATCCTCTCGGATACGGGGCAATCCGGCGCTCCCTAACATGGGAGTATATGGGGCCAGATTGCCCCAATATGGGAGGATCTGGGAACCAGACACCGGCGACTGCACGCTGCTGTAATTTCAGGACCGCGGTTAGCTCCCTGCTAGCCACGATCTTGAAAAATCAGCAGTTGCGGCTGCAATTAGAGGGATCCTGCTGCACACCGGAGCAGAGGGCATATTTCCCCTCCGGTTCTGTGTGCTGATCCGGTCCGGGGCTGTCAGGTTCATCCCTGACAGCCCCGGATCGAATTAAACCGTGGTGTGAAGCAGGCCTTACAGGTCTAATAATTCATTTTTAGAGGGAACTGGAGGATTTGAGATTCACAGGTTATAGGCCAAACACAGCATTTTTAGGGGAAATTGAAGGATTTGAGATTCATGGGGTGCAGGTCGAAAATTATTTTTAGAGAAAACTGAAGGATATGAGATTCATAAGTTATAAGCCAAGAATGTTTTATTAACTGAAGTATTTGGCAATCTCTTCGTGTATGCAAAAAACGCAGCTTTGCCAACACACAGATTTAGTATTCAGACTTGTTCTCAGCACAAAATGTATCTATCTAAAAAGTTATTGAGTAGCTATCTATCTAATTGTGTTACACAGACAGAGAAGCACAGAGCGGCTGTAGCACTGTCCTTAGCAGTAACACTATCAAGATGGCCATTACACTCAGTGCTGTGTGCAGCTTTGCCCAGGTTATAAATGAAGGCATCATGAATGCAAGACACTAGCCCCAATCACTAGCAACCTCTTTTCCCACAGAGGGAGTGACCACTGGTTGTCCTGCAAACAGAATGAGATTCATATAGGGCGCAGTTCACACAGGTTTGCACAGTGTATGCCCAGCCTCTTACATTAGCCCCCATCTCAGTAGGCTGGCTGTTATGGCATTCAAAACTGCTACCTGCCGGAACAAAGCACCCATATGGCCCAGCTACACACAGCAACAAAAAGAGTGCAAGAAAAAAACACAATGACAGGTGCTGAAGTTGTGGAAAATTAATTAGTTTTTAACATATAGCAAATTGTGGGGTATTGCTTTGTCTTTTGGTCCAAAACACGTAAGCTTGTGAGCCACTACATGGCTCCCCACATGTCACAAGTCCTATCCACTAAATTCTTATCTAAAGTGAGCAAAGGACACAAATAGAAAATAAATTTTCTTACCACAGCAGATTCTGGTCAGACGACCATTACACTCAGTGCTGTGTGCAGCTTTGCCCAGGTTATAAATGAAGGCATCATGAATGCAAGACACCAGCCTCAATCACTAGCAACCTCCTTTCTCACAGAGGGAGTGACCACTGGTTGTCCTGCAAACAGAATGGGATTCATATAACCTGGGCAAAGCTGCACACAGCACTGAGTGCAATGGTCGTCTGACCTAATCTGCTGTGGTAAGAAAATGTATTTTCTATTTGTGTCTTTGCTCACTTTAGATAAGAATTTAGTGGATAGGACTTGTGACATGTGGGGAGCCGTGATGAGGCTCACAAGCTTACGTGTTTTGGACCAAAAGACAAACCAATACCCCACCATTTGCTATATGTTAAAAACTATCAAGATGGCAACAACGGCAAATAGCCACTTCTTACATCCCTAGAGACATGTGTCTTTGGGAGCCAATGAAACAATCCAACCAATGGCACATGCTTTTGTGTCTTCAACTTGTGGATGTTTTATGCACCCTGATTGGCCGCAGACCAAGGACATCCACACAGAAAATGCTGGGGAAAAAAATGGAGTCTGACGCTACTCTGATGTCTCCATACCCCTTCCTCTTATAAAAGATGTCCTGTCCACTACACTACACTGTCAGAAGGTGGAAGAGAAGCATCACTTAAATGCTGTAATGCTTTTTAATGTGATCACTCACCAAACAAATCCACACTCATCGACTTTTTTGGAAATTCCTCAGGTTTCCGAACCGAATCTGCCATATTTGTGCCAAATTTTAAATTGGCAAACATGTTGGAGAAGGTTCACTCATCTCTAGAGGTGATGAAGATGACCTCTTCCACCAGATCAGGCATGATCCATTGACAAACTGTGTAATGCTGGAACACGGTTACAAGTGAAGTGAATCACGATGTAGCACACCTTAGCTGGTTCGGCCTGCAGTAATATGGTACTGAGATGCTGAACTCCACCGTGACACCTGTTTGATTTTCCTACGGCCCACCTCTTTCCCTGCCATGAATGAGTCAGACATAATTAATCACTAGTAGATCTTAGGGTACCATCACACACAGAGATATATTGCATGCAACTCACTGGTTGCAGTGAAATCATGGACACATTGTTCTATTTTGTGGCTGTGTACAAATGTAATAATGTGTCCATGATTTCACTGCAACCAGTGAGTTGCATGCAATATATCTCTGTGTGTGACGGTACCCTTACTTTTTCCACAAGCTAGTCACCTAGTTACCCTCATTAACCCTTGCATGCAATTGACTGCAGGTGTAACGTCACTCACACCTCCAATTCCTCATACCACAAGGTAACAAGTTACTGGGTTGCGGGGATTCTAGGTGCAGTGATAATTGAAGCCTGACATATTTGTAGGAGACATAATAATGAAAACAATAACTTTATTCAGATTACCAATTTACCAATTCCTCTGGAATGCTGATAAATAAAGCTAGTGGACAGTGCACTGCAGCAATGCAAGGACAAGATCAATATGAAATATACATACATATAACACACTTGTGCACAATGCACATGTAAAAATGTGTATTGTAAATGCATGGAATGAAATGAAATAGTGATTGCATATTTTCAAGAAACAATATCCATAGTATGAAAAATATATTGCAATCTGAGAGTCCTCAGTGGTTGATACCTTTTAATAGCTAACTGAAAAGATGGTAAGCATAGCAAGCTTTCGGGACACTGTGGTCCCTTCGTCAGGCTGGTAATGACACAAATTCTGAAGACACATACATATATACATAAGGAAAAAAAAAAAAGGAAAGAAGAAAAGAAGAAAAAAGAAAAAAGAAAAAAAGAGGCAAAACAGTGTTATATGCTCTGGTGGATATGACAGGTGACGCAAAGCTGAGTGGGGTTAGGGAGGGGTGGAGGAGCAGGGACAGAGAAACCAAATTTCTAAGATAAGCAGAACCAATTGTATTAGGTAAATGGTTAGCAACCTATGGATTGCAATATATTTTTCTATCTACTGGCTAACACGGTATACATTTTCTTTACCTTATGAAAGTGGAGGATACCGGAATGTGCCAAATCTTAATGAATTTAAAGACACTTCTGAAGAAACTTGCACAACTGGACAGTGACATATTCTTCCTTTCCAAATGTAAGAAGGAGAATCTGATTCCCAAAGGCCTCTGGATTACAAATCCATTTCCGCATACCTATAATACTCAGTATGCAAGAAACCTTTGCCACAGGACCTCTGAGACACTAAGGAACCACCTTTTGCATGTCTAGTACAACATCAAAAGTAACATCCAGAGGGAATTGGAAACACAGAGGAACACACTTACATCAAACTTTCGGATTACAAACCAAACAAGTTGGAACTTTCTGTGCTTTCTAGAGCAGAGGTTCCCAACTCCAGTCCTCAAGGCACACCAACAGTGCAGGTTTTCAGGATTTCCTTAGTATTGCACAGGTGATAATTGAATCACCTGCACTGGGATGATTCCAATTTCTAAGGAAATCCTGAAAACCTGCACTGTTGGTGTGCCTTGAGGACTGGAGTTGGGAACCTCTGTTCTAGAGGACTCTCGTTTTGTCCTACTAAAGTTCTGGATAAAATTGAACTGTGCAGCGACATGGAGGATTACTTCAGGAGATTACGCCTAAGGGAATTTTTCAGCGACAAAGGGGATTCTGAACCCAACTGGGCCGAAGGAACGAGGATCCTGACAACCAAGAAGAAAAGGTCAGACTGCACGCCTGATCTTAAGCGTAACTCCCATTTGAGCAAATATATAGACACTTTTAGACATTTGGTAAAATCCACTATTTTAGATACACACAAGAGTCAACCATCCAACGTCAATGCCCAGGAGAGAAGGGCCATACGGTCCTTGAAAAACAACAAAGAAATCATCATTAAACCTGCAGACAAGAGTGGTGCAATAGTCATGATGAACAAATCTGACTACTTGAAGGAAGCAAACAGACAACTGATGGACACACGTTGCTACAAGAAATTGCAGTCTGACCCCACACAGGACTATCACGAGGAATTAAAACAGGCTGGTTTCTTGTCTACCTGACATATCAGTAAGAGCTGATGACCTAATACCAGTAAGTCCAAGAACAGGCACATTCTACATGCTTCCCAAAACTCACAAATCAGGAAATCCAGGGAGACCAATCATTTCATGTGAGGGCACCCTCACCGAACAAATTTCTGGAAGGATAGAGGGTATTCTCAAACCCCTGGTAAAAGAGACACCCAGCTACATTCAGGACACAACTGACTTATTGAATAAACTGTCAGCAATAGGTCCTCTACCAGAAGGAACCATGCTCGCCACCATGGATGTGGAATCTCTGTACAGCAAGATCCCACACCAGGATGGATTAAATGCCTGCAAAACCTTCCTGGAAAACACAGGGATTGATGCTGACTCTGTGGTAGAACTCCAAAAATTCATCCTCAGGCACAATTACTTTACATTTGATGTATATTTACAGGAGACTGGCACAGCAATGGGAAGCAAAATGGCACCACAATATGCAAACCTTTTCATGGCCAAGCTTGAAGGTGACTTTTTATCCTCCTGCCCTATCAAGCCTCTGGCCTACTACAGTTATATTGATGCCATTTTCATCATCTGGACGGAGTCAGAGCAACAGCTGAAGACGTTCCATGAACACTTTAATCAAATTCACCCCACCATTAACTTAACACTCAACTCCTGCACTGAAATCAGCTTTCTGGACACCATCATTAAGCTACAGAACAATGAAATAGAGACATCCTTGTACCGGAAACCAATTGACCATCCAACATATCTCCAATGGGACAGTTTTCATCCAAAGCACATAAAAAACTCTATTGTGTACAGCCTCGCCATCAGTTACAACCGGATATGTTCCAACCCTATGGACAGAGACAATCACCTTGAGGACCTCAGATAGACCTTTTTGAACCATGGCTACCATCCAAGAACAATCGAGAACCAGATTACAAGAGCCACCAGAATATCAAGGAATCATCTCCTACATTACAAAACTAGAGAAGAAAACAACAGAGTTCCTCTTGTAGTCACCTACAATCCAAGTCTGGAGGTGCTAAGAGGAGCTGCACCGAAACTGCAACCACTCCTACAAAAAGATGCCCGACTAAAATCAATATTTCCGGATCCCCAATCTTGTGTTTTAGACAACCTCCGAACCTAAAAAACATCATTATCAGAAGCGCCCTGTCCTCTCCACCAACAACAGGAACCTTTCCCTGCAACCAGAACAGGTGCAAAACCTGTCCATCTATGACAACGGACAAGATAAGGATTCCTGGGACAGATCAGGACTACAAGATCCCAGGTAACTTCAGCTGCACCACAAGCAATGTGGTGTATTTAATTATATGTACCAAATGTCCAACAGGCAGCCTGTACATAGGGGAGACCGGATTACAATTCAGAACAAGAATGAATTCTCATCGCGACTCAATAAAAGAAAAGCATGTGGATCTACCTGTAGCAAAACATTTTTGTAGCTCTGGCCACAGTACTGAATCCGATATGAAGCTGCTCATTTTTAAAAAGCATCTTCAAATCTCAGAGAGAGAGAAGAATTTGGGAATACAAATTGATAACAACCTTTGAGACATTCAAAACAGGATTAAATGCGTCACATAGATTCATGGGATTTTATGTAAAATGAACGGACATTTGAGGATAGCAGATTCATGCATTTTTATATAAAATAAAAGTGCATTTGGAGACATCTTGCAACACACCGAAATTATAGGACTATGAACTCTTGACACTTCTGTGAACTGTCTCACTTAGAACCAAGTATTTTAAGGTCTCCATGGGTTGCTAACCATTTACCTCATACAATTGGTTCCGCTTATCTTAGAAATCTGGTTTCTCTGTCCCTGCTCCTCCACCCCTTCCTAACCCCCCTCTGCTTTGCGTCACCTGTCATATCCACCAGAGCATATAACACTTATTTGCCTTTTTTTTCTTCTTTTCTTCTTTCCTTTTTTTTTTTCATTTAATTGCTTATGTATACATGTATGTGTTTTCAGAATTTGTGTCATTATTAGCCTGACGAAGGGACCACAGTGTCCCAAAAGCTTGCTATGTTTACCATCTTTTCAGTTAGCCATTAAAAGGCATCAACCACTGAGGACTCTAAGATTGCAATATATTTTTCTATCTACTGGCTAACACGGTATAAACATTCTTTACCTTATCCATAGTATGGTGTTTCTTGAGTGTGAACAGGCCTATAGAACATATGTGTGAAGCATATAATGGCCATATGCTATTTTTATATATTATTTGGTATCACATAACTATAGAAGATATGGCCTGACACAGAACTGACTCTCTGCAATAATAAAAGTTTGCTCTCTGCCCCCCCTAAAAAAATAATAATAATAATAATGATATAAAAATGATTATTTTTTTTTTAATTCCCTGAAAAATATTAAGCGGTCTCAAATGGATGTTTCAGGATATTGTGAGCATTTTGCACTATTTCCAAAATTCACACCCTGCAAGTGTCAAAACACCTGCAAACTCCAGGAAGCTTAAAAAATTAATTCTAAGAATAAAAAATCATACTGCTTGATACAAACCAGTAGACCTGATGGCTGGTGACACTCCTAACTGTGAGGTTAGGTGTTGTACCCAGCCAGTGGGTCTTCCAGCAAGCATTTTGGTCCCAAACAAACAGGGAAAGTTTTAGGCTGCATTCACACTATGCGTTTTTGGTCAGTTTTTGCTCATCAGTTTTTGTAGCCAAAACCAGGCATGGAACAATCAGAGGAAAAGTATGAGGCCCCTTTCACATTTGTGCATGTGTGCAGTCACCTGCGTTTGACTGCCTGCGCTAGCGCAAAAAAGCAAGCACAGGTAGTTTTCAGGCAAACGCAGGGCTGCACATGAACGCAGAGATAGGCAGCTCCTGCACTTGCCTGCGTCCCCGCTGCACACACGCACAAATGTGAAAGGGGCCTAATGAAAACAAGAGAACCACTTCTGTATTTATCACCAACTCCTGGTTTTGGCTACAAAAACTGATGAGCAATAACAGACCAAAAACACACAGTGTGAATGTAGCCTTAAGGCCATTTTAAATTTCGAACTTATTTCCTGAACATAGCTGCCTTTGCTAAATTTCAGGGAAATTGTTCAGAGTTCCATTCTGAGGCGAATCTGCAATGTTGATGCCAAATTTGAAATTGGAGAACATGTTCAGGGAAAGTTTGCTCGTCTCTAGTTGCATATTTCCTGTTTACACATTGCGATGTGCTATCTGGAATTATGATTTTTAACCCACCCAAACGATCTTTTCACCCAATGAACAAGCATTTTGGTGATTGGCAGCTTGTTTACACTGCATGATTATTAACAAGTGTTCAAATGAATGTTTATTTTCTATAATCATACAAGGTAAACATGCCATAAAAGTTAAAAAATATTGCACATTTTAGTTTTGGTGGAGTAATGGGGAAAACAAAGTGATGCACATATAATTCCACCTTTTTCACATGCCATGAAAATATATGTATATTTCAATATAAACCATATTTATAAAAGCATTATTGTATTAATATTTTTTATATTTCTTATGAATTAAACAGTAACATTCAGAATTTAAAACGTCTGAATATTTGTACTACAAGCAAAAACAGGTTTCTACAATGACACATGTTTTTATATGTGGGTTCAGTAACTTGTCTGTCTTAGGGGCCCAGCCATTATACTGTATTCCCCAGATGAATAAAACTCCATCATTGGAGAAAAACGTAGGAAGCTACAGAAAAGTTAACAGTAAACACTGCAAGCTTTATTACCAGTAGGTGGTCTCCTGGTTCAGAGAGAGGTTAATGGAACAGATGCTGATTAGAGGAAAATTTGCTTCTGTAAGAATGTATCAAGTGCAGGTTGAAAAATATAGCAGTTGATTTCATATTTCAACCATGTAAATGCCTGTTCTACTTGCTTTAAACTAAAGGCATTTCTTGTCCTTTGTCGATTAATATTTTCAGTTTTCATTAAATGATGTTTAATGCTTAAAAAAGTTAGGCAACAATTTTATTTACAGTATACCTTGGATCTCGATGAACGTAAGAGTTAAGTTAAAAATCTGTACAGATATCAATTGTGTATATCCAAGCAAATTGCAAACAAACTAGGGTTGGTTTCACATTTTTGAACGCAACATACCGAACGCGGCCAAGCGCACGCTCACTGTGCTCCCATGTTCAACATGGGAACACATGGTACCTGCGTTTAGCTGCTTTCAGTTGCGGTTGTGTTTGGATCCGCTTAATTTGTGCGCTCTCTGAATGCAACATGTTGCCTTCTTTGTGCGTTAGCGGGCACTTGTTTTATCACCAAGCATCCGCAGGAGCACATAGAATGAATGGAAGTCAATGGATCCGCCTTGTCCTCCGCATGACAGTGCAGGAGAATAGTACAAATCACATTGAAATCTTTCTCAGCGGCCGCCGCTGATCTCCCAGTGGCCGCTGATCAGCGGCGGTCACGAGAGTTCTGCGGCGGCCGCTGGGAGTTCTGTGACTGCCACCTGGAGATCAGTGGCGCCTGCCAGGAGTTCAGCGGCTGCCACTGGGAGATCAGCGGCACCCACGGGGAGTTCAGCGGCTGATGCTGGGAGATCAGCAGCGCCCATCGGGAGATCAGTGGCGGCCACCGAGGCCACTGATTGGGTGGCAGGGCACCATACTAAATGAATGCATGCACTGAATCTCCACTGCGTTCACCTGAGTATGGCAGCATTTGCACTGTGTTTGCGTCTGCATGCCAAACGCATGCAGACACAAGCGCTAGGGTGAAACTAGCCTAAGGAACTCACCAAGGAATTCAATCCTTTTTTATTTGATTAGGAGTATGAAAGCAGCAAAAGCAGGGCATTGAAGTAGTTAGCCAGCAGCATAGGCCGGCTGCGCCCTTTTCGCACTGATATACAAATATAGAGGTCAGAAAATTGTTACATTCTTTGAGGAGCAAAATAAGATATCAGCGATGAAAATCAAAGTAATTGAAATCCAAGACTGATTTAAATTGTGAAAATATCTTTACGGCAACTTAATAAAGTGTATAGTCTATAAGTGACTGTATGAGCTGGGCGCTGACAACATAAGGACATACTCCTTATGAGACCATAGATGGTGTCCTAAAAGATCTCCTTCCAAATCTGAATGAGGTCATGAGTTAGATTCGCAACATTCTCTAGTGTTAAATCGTAGCATCACATACACTGGTACTAGACATTAGCAAATTACCGTATATACTCGTGTATAAGCCGACCCGTGTATAAGCCGACCCCCCTACTTTTGCCCCAAAAATCTGGAAAAACCTATTGACTCGTGTATAAGCCGAGGGTGGACCCAGCACAGGTATACAGCCCCCAGCAGTGTGGTATACAGGCCCCCCCCAGTGGTATACAGGCCTCCCCAGTGGTAGTATATAGCAGCCTCAGTGGTAGTATACAGCAGCCCCAGTGGTAGTATACAGCAGCCCAGTGGTAGTATACAGCAGCCCCAGTGGTAGTATACAGCAGCCCCAGTGGTAGTATACAGCAGCCCCAGTGGTAGTATATAGCAGCCCCAGTGGTAGTATACAGCAGCCCCAGTGGTAGTATACAGCATCCCCAGTGGTAGTATACAGCAGCCCCAGTGGTATACAGCAGGCCCCCAGGGGTACATATAGCAGCCCCCAGGAGGTACCCAGCAGCCCCCTGGGGGTACACAGCAGCCCCCTGGGGGTACACAGCAGCCCCTGGGGGTCCCAAGCAGCCCCTCGCTCCCTGCTCCGTCCTCGCTGCTCCGTCCGTCCGTCTGCAACATCCGGGATCCCCGACCGTCGCGCGATGACGTCATATGCCTGCGACGGCCGGAGATCCCAGATGTAGCAGACGGACGGACGGAGCAGCGAGGAGCACCGAGGAGCGGCGCGGATCAGAAGTCCGGAATGGTAATATAACCATCGGGGGGGGGGCCCTTACAAGGGGGGGCGAGTGCCAGCATTTGGGGGCTATATGCACTGCTTCCCCCTGCCGCTGATTGACAGGGGGAAGCAGTGCATATTTAATGAGCGGCCCCACGTGACGGGGCCGCTCATACAGCAGCCCCCCCCCACCTCCTGCAGCCTCCACAGCCCCGGATACAGCCCCCACCCGTATTGACTCGTGTATAAGCCTAGGGGGAGACTTTTCAGCCCAAATTTTGGGCTGAAAAACTCGGCTTATACACGAGTATATACGGTAATTAGATTCAAATTAAATGTGTTATATATCTCAGGGCCCACTGAATGCATGAATCCTTCAAAACATCTTAGGCTAGGGTCACACTTGGGATGCATTTTTTTAAGGGTTTTTGGGCACCCTGCGTTTTTACCTACGTTTTTGCTGACAGCTGTGGAGCCCCTTAAAAAACGCAAGTAAAAACGCATGCAAAAACGCATGTCCATTTTGACACTTTCAAAAACGCATGTGTTTCCCATAGATCCCCATGTTTTAAAAACGCATGCGTTTTTGAAAACGCACCAAAAAACCCTGCTTGCAGTATTTTTTGTTAATAAACCAAAAATGCACCCAAAAACGCATGGTACATTTAGACATGCGTTTTTTTCTTGGGGCCTATGGCCTTGTTCACACATACCAGCTTTTTTGTCATTCTCTGTGTTTTTTAGCTGTTTGTAAAAAACACAGATGCGTTTGTGGAGCTCACTGAGACGGGATACTCGGTGCCGGACCGGGGTACTGCTGGGGGATGTCACGGCGGTCCTGATCCGGACCGTGTCCCGGGCCCGCACAATAAAATGGGGGTTATTTACAGGGCATTTGTCACTCATGACGCCACCCACTATATGCGGCCAGTAATGGGGCCGCCGCTGCTGCAGAACCTCCGGGGATGATGGGATAGCAGCTTGGGTAGAATAGTTCCTGTGGGCAGAACTGGGTTCCCCGGGGCAGTGGTAGTAGTAGTTAAAGTCTGTGAGGATTGTTATTGATGCTGCAGGAGAGTAGGGGTAGCAGTAGAGATGATGAGAGTAGAGGTAATTGCAGTATATGAGGGCAAGTTGGACTTCAGTATAAGGATCACACACACTCATGGTTTCTGTTGTTTTCCAAGTCTTTACTTGCGGATGGTATATCACAATATTGTCCACGGAGTCTGTACCAGGTTGCTCCCACCCTGACCGGGTCCTTGGCTTAACACTTAAGCGCTGTGTGTGGCCCTGCTGCTGCTTGTAGCTGTACTGCTGGCCTTGTCTCTGCTCACGGGTACCAATCTGCTGGGCAACTTGAGTCCTCTGTGTCACTGACTCCTCCTTGTTGCTTTGCTATGGTGCTGTGAAGATGGTGGACCTTCAATATGCCGGTGTTTACTGTCCTGTCTGTCTCAGGCACAGCCTCGGATCCCGTATTCCGTCTTAAGCGCCTCCCCGGGGTCAAGTTTTTGGGGTAACTCTTTATCCCGGGTATGTTCCTCTGTTCCTCTGTCTCCTCTCCTCAGACCTCTCAGGACCTCCACCTCTACTTGACTCTGCTCCTGCTCCAGACTCAAACTAAACTCCCACTAACTGTCACTCCTGCTCTGTGGTAAACAACTTAGGTCCTCCAACTAGTGCAGGTGCCACCTAAACTCCTTCCACTTTCTAGTGTAGTGTTGTGTGGGGATTAAACCTGTGTTGATGTTTCTGTGGCACTTTAACCCTTGGGGTGCCACACGTTAACACATGGTGCACTTAAGTGTAGCTGCGTTTTTTAACAACACATGCGTTTTTTTTCACCATTCCAAAAAAACGCTGCATGCAGCGTTTTTTGGGTGCTGTAAAAAAACGCATGGGTTGAGAATGAATTGGGGATTGCCGCAAGTGTAGCGCAAGTCGACAGTTAGGCGGCAGATGCGGTAAATCAGCCGGATCGGCCAGATCCGGACAGTACTGCTGACATGAAAGGGGCATTAAGGGCCTGTTACATGTAACGATTTGCTAATGATATCGTTGCAGCGTCACCGGTTTTGTGACATTGCAGCGACCTTGTAGCAAAGCAGCTGCATGTGACATGTACCAGTACCAGCAATCAGCGAGCTGATCGCTGATCGTTGGTAAATGGCCAGGACCATTTTTCCATCATTGGTCTCCCGCTGGGCGGCCAGCATCAGTGTGTGTGACAGCGGGAGAACAACGATCAACGACCTCCCAGCTGATGCCCAGTGCCGCACAGTACACGCTGGGACATGGTTACCAGGGTAAACATCGGGTAACTAAATGCAGCACTATGCTTAGTTACCCAATGTGTACCCTTGTTACCAGCGTTCTTACTGGTCGCTGGTTGCTGGTGAGTGTGTCTGTGTGACAGCTCACCAGCGATCATATAGCGATGTCCCAGAGATCCCTATTGTTGGTTGGATAGCTGGGACTTCGCAGCGTGTAACCCAGCCTTTACTGTGCCTTAAATAATGGATTATGTTTTGAAGCCAAAGAGTGTTCATTGATGTACATTTCTCTTCTGTTCATTCACTTTTCATTTTGTTAATTGATAAACATATTTTATTAACACTTCTATTTTTGAAAACATTTTTATTTTGCAGTATTATTTCTCCACCTGCCTAAATCATTTTCACAGTACTGTGTAAGGGCAATATTGAAGATGAATGTAGTAGTCTGATAATACTACAGAAATTCAATTGATAGGGCGTGAGATAAATATGGTGGCAGCAGCAGCGCCAGTGATGATATTACTGTAATATAATAGAGCTAGCAGCTGCTGGATTAAAATGATATCTTCATTTTTACGTCTTCATGCACAAGAAAGCAGCAAGCCAACAATAGATTTTACAGAAAATCAAAAATTAAACTTTAGTGTCGGTCAGAGAAAGTGTGCATGTCACAAGCTAGTATACTAAGTTTTTGCATTTTTTGTTCAGTATTTTTTGGTAAATAATTGCATTGAAAAAATAAATAAAAAAATGCATGCAATATCTAAATGTAACTTTTAACCAAAATATATGTGTCACAAACCATTTAGAGCTTTAGTAATCACATTTTACATCTGTACATACCAGATCAAACTGTTGTGTTTTGTTGTTACAGGATTTGGGATGTCTACCTAGCTAGACTCTCCTGTTTTTTTATGAGAAAAAGAAAGTATATGTTTTAAAAAGCTTATGGAAACTAGGGATGGGCGAATCTACTCGCTAGGACTCTTTACTCGGCGAGTAGTAAGGGACTCGCAGGACTCGGTACTCTGCGGGTTTCCCAGCTTTTACTCGCACGAGTCCAATGCAAATCAATGGCAAACGCTGACAAAACTAGGATTGCCATTGTCTTGCATTAGACTCGGCTACTGTGCCAGTGATAGCAGGGAAACTCGCAAAGTAACTGCTGTTACTTTGCGAGCCGAGTCCAGCTGTCTTCTCTGTGCAGGCTGCCGCAGCTCCAGGGTCCTAGAGATCGCCTGCTCACAGAGATGATGTAGCAGTGCTGAGATTGTTCTCAGTCTGCTCATTCCCTGTGCATAGACATCTATATCTATGCACAGGGGATGTAGCAGAGAGGACATCGCGTTTTGGACTACGTCGGACGGAAGAGGATTTTTTTCATTAAAGATGGAGTCCCTAATGGCTTTTTTTTTTATTTCAAATAAAAAATTTTCTCTGTGTTGTGTTTTTTTAACCCTTTATTGGAGATTCTTAGTGGCTGGGTCAAACGTGGCCTGACATTAAGAATCTCGGGCTTAATACCAGCTTGTATAACAAAGCTGGTATTAACCCCTTTATTACCTAGCGTGCCACTGCCACCAGGGCCGCTGGAAGAGCGGGGTTCAGCGCCAGCGGATGGCGCTTCAATGAACGCGCCATCTTCTGGGGCGGCTGTGGGCTGCAATTTGCAGCGGGGGGTGCCCAGAAAGCTTGGGCATCCCTGCGCTGCGGATTCCAGCCCCCAGCTGCTTAGCTGTACCTGGCTAGGCATAGAAATTGCGCAGAGCCCCACGCATTTGTTTTTTATTATTTCATGAAATTCATGAAATAATTAAAAAAAAGGGCTCCCCTATATTCTTGTGTCCGGCCAGGTACAAATAGGCACCTGGGGGTTGGGGGCAGCCCGTCGCTGCCTGCTGGATCCGGCTGGTTCCAGAAATACGGCGAATCCCACGTGAAATTTTTTTTCTGACAAATCCATAAAACAATGTAAATAAAAGGGACTGCATCTTTATTAACCCCTGGACCATGGGCGAGGGGTTAATAAAGATGCAGTCCCTTTTTTAGGATTGTTTTATTGATTTTTCAGAAAAAAAATTACATGGGCTTCGCCGTATTTCTGGAACCAGCCGGATCCAGCAGGTAGCGACGGGCTGCCCCCAACCCCCAGGTGCCTATTTGTACCTGGCCAGACACAAGAATATAGGGGAGCCCTTTTTTTTTTATTATTTCATGAATTTCATGAAATAATTAAAAAAAAAATGCGTGGGGCTCCGCGCAATTTCTATGTCTAGCCAGGTACAGCTAAGCAGCTGGGGGCTGGAATCCGCAGCGCAGGGAGGCCCAAGCTTTCTGGGCACCCCCCGCTGCAAATTGCAGCCCGCAGCCGCCCCAGAAGATGGCGCGTTCATTGAAGTGCCATCCTCTGGCGCTGAACCCCGCTCTTCCAGCGGCCCTGGTGGCGGTGGCACGCTGGGTAATAAAGAGGTTAGGGCCAGCTTTGTATTATCAGCTGGCCCTAAGCCCAAAATTTATGGCGGTCATGCCAATATTAGACATGACCGCCATGAATTTCTATTAAATTGTTTTAAAAAAAACACAACACAGAGAAAATTTTTATTAGAAATAAAAAAAAAAGCCATTAGGGACTCCATCTTTACTTAAAAAAATCCTATTCTGTCCGACGCAGTCCAAAACGCGATGTCCTCTCTGCTACATCCCCTGTGCATAGATATAGATGTCTATGCACAGGGAATGAGCAGTCTGAGAACAATCTCAGCTCTGCTACATCAGGCAGCAGGCGAGCTCTAGGACCCTGGAGCTGCGGCAGCCTGCACACAGAGCAGACAGCCGGACTCTTATCTGTGCGAGTTTCCCAGCGATTACTTGCACAGTAAACGAGTCCAATGCAAATCAATGGCAAAACTAGGATTGCTTCAGGCTGAAGCTTCCGAGACACATCTGTGATTTGTAAATCGCACACTACTCGCTATTACTCGCTTCCCCATTCATTAAAATTGGACTCGCTAGACTCGCAACGAGTAGCGAGTCCCGGGCTCGGACTCGCTAGAGTCAAGCGATTCCGAGTAATTTAGGATTCGCCCATCACTAATGGAAACATTTAGTGAAGCTGGCATATTTGATTTTGAAAAGAATTGCTCAGTTCTAGCAATTACCTTTATTGGCTGCTCTATGATCTGGCCGCAAGATATATAGACTTTCCAGTTCTGAATACAAATCAAGATGTTTAAGCATTTCCTTCTACAATCTAATAATCATTGTGGCATACTCTCTCATCAACATTAGGAAATTCTAAACACACCATTTCTTTAATACTTTCAATAGAATATAGTGAATTCTATATATAAAAAGGCAATAAAGTAAGAATGAAAAGGTGGCACTCACCAGGATGAACAATCTGTCACTTTAGGCTGGAAGCACACTGTCATTGTGATATATGAGTCACTCGGATGAGTGTCGGATCATTAACCCTACATGACCTCCCCCTGTTAGGACGGGAGTGTGGAGTTGCTGACAGGGAGAGGTCGTTCAGGGTTAATGATCCGACACTTGTTCGAGTGACTCGTATATCACACGGACAGTGTGTTTCCAGCCTTATTCTTCATCCAAAGTACACATGGTGCAGAAAGGGAGAGTGGAAGCGGTGAACACTCCCCCTCCGTGCACTATGTGTACTTTGAATGAAGAATAAGATGACAGATTGTTCATTCCGGTGAGTGCCACCTTTTCATTCTTACTTTATTGTTTGGATGTATGAAACTCGTCTTTGGCATGCAACCCTGGTGACTCAGGCCGCTCGGATGAGTGTCGGATCATTAACCCTAAATGACCTCCCCCTGTCAGGACGGGAGTGTGGAGTTGCTGACAGGGAGAGGTCGTTCAGAGTTAATGATCTGACACTCATCCGAGTGACTCGTATATCACTTGCAAAGTGTGTTTCCAGCCTTATTCTTCATCCAAAGTACACATGATGCAGGAAGGGAGAGTGGAAGCAGTGGACACTCCCCCTCCCTGCACTATGTGTACTTTGAATGAAGAATAAGATGACAAATTGTTCTCCCCGGTGATTGCCACCTTTTAATTCTTACTTTATTGTTTGGATGTATGAAACTCGTCTTTGGCATGCAACCCTGGTGACCAGTGCCGGTCTGTCTTGAAGCAGATCTTTAAAGTGGTCAGTGATCTATACAATAAATATAAAAATTAAAGTTTTTCACAGCAATTATTAATTACCTGATGTTTCAGTCTCATAAAGAAATAAATAGAGTTACGGCTAAGAAGATTAGGTAAGCTTCTGTCCTTCAGAAGGGATAGAGATGCAAAAGTCTAAGAAAGGCAACTACTTTCCAAAATATTTTATTTACAATGTGCAATTTTTTAATCAACATAAGGATAACACCTATCTTAATATTTGTTTTTTAAAATATAATATTAATAATATATGTATTTAACTCTAGTGTCATTATGTATTATTACAGTAATTAAAATGTTAAGCCTTCCTTTTATAACTCCCTAAATGACCTACATATATGAAGTGTCTTCTCCAGAAAACTATTAATATGTAATATTGTTCTTGCTATGTATTATAAGTAATTGTATGTGACATGCTGAATGTCAAAACAAGGAGACCCAGAATTTCTTTCCAACAACATTTTGAAGTGGTGTGCGTTGCTTTCATTATCTCCAAATACAACCTGCCAGTCCTATAAGGCACAAACCTTTTATTTGCACTGGCATCTTGGAAATAAATTACAAGCCTTTATTTTCGCTTTCTGTATTAGTAATCAGGAAGAGTCAGGCGGATTTAAGATATAACAAAAAGGGCATGAGTTTAATGATATGTGAAAGGTGAAGCACAGAGCAAAATTGAAGCATTTCTCAAGTCAACAAGGTGGTAACAAGGAAATATATCCTATGTCATTGACAGGTTTTATTATTATTATCTATTTCTGTAAATTTAAATTTTGACTCATATTTCAAAATTGAAATGAACACTAGTTAAACCTTAGTTCTCCATAATTCCCAAATATGTTAACCCATTATTTCCCACTTTGATAAGCTCATGCATCTTGCTTTTCTGTGTAATATGGTCAAACATCCTGCAAGGCAGACATATATACAGGGTGGGCCATTTATATGAATGCACCTAAATAAAATGGGAATGGTTGGTGATATCACATGATTGGATATTCAGTGGCATTGAGGTTTCCATTGATGAAGAATGGCCCCACCGTCTTTGTACTCCATATACCACACCATACCATCAATTTTTGTGTTTCAACACTCTTGGAAGGATCTATCCACTGTGGTTTAGTGTCAGACCAATAGTGCTGGTTTTGTTTTTAACTTCACCATTCACAAAATGTTTGCCTCATCATTCATCTGAAGGCAATTGTCTATGTTGTGAAGATACAAGATGTGCTTCATCTGAAACAATGGATACTGGAAGCCTGTGCTAGCATTTCTTCTGTGGTGTTGCTATCAGTGTGTCAAGAGTGGGAGAAGAGGGTTGCATTGACAATCCAACACAATGGGCAGCACATTGAACACATTTTATAAGTGGTCAAAAACTTGTAAATAACTCATGAAACAGTAAAGTTATATTAAAACCAAGTACTCCATTGTTTTTCTTATGAAATTCTCAATAGGTTTGATGTGTCACATGGCACTATTTCCCATTGAAAAAAATAAAGTTGGATCTAAAATGGCTGACTTCAAAATGGCCGCCATGATCACCATTCATCTGTAAAAGTTTTCCCCCTCCCATATACTAATGTGACACAAACAGGAAGTTGATATCACCAACCATTCCCATCTTATTTAGGTGCATCCATATGAATGGCCCACCCTGTAGATACAGGTTTCATGCATATCACTTTAATTACTTTAAGCTTTAATTACATATTTGAAATTTTTAAGGGTTGGCTGGTACTGATCATATTAATTTAATTTATATTTTGATAGATCAGACCTTTGTAAATACAGTGATGTCAAATATGTGTAATTTAAAAAACTATGCTTTTCCTAAATTTTAATTGGGGAAAAAGAGGTACTTTGAAAATGTATTATTATTATTTTTAATAGTTTTTTTTCCTTCTTTTATTACTTTTTCTCTAAGGAGCAGGGATGATCGAACCAAAGAGGTAAAGTTCGAGGTTTGTACCGTATACCTAATGTTCGGTGCTGAACCCTGAACATGGGCTTCCAACTGTACTTGTACTTGTACCAACTGTTCTTGTTTGGGCTTACCATCCAAATAAAGCTCGTTGAAAGGCTTCAGCACAATCAATAACCTTTTTGGCTTTGGGCACTTCCACAGCCATCACAGACATGCGTAGCATTGGCATGGCTGTGATTGGCTGGTGCACAAGGTGACCTGGCTTGTATAAACACCAGATCATGGGTTGCGCCTTTATTTTGCTGTTAATAGGGACAGGATGCTACTTGTGTGAGGGACAGTGTTAGGTTACAGTGGGGGTACTCATAAAAGAGCTCAGTGTGGCCAATCTGCATTAAGCTCTGTAGATTAATTAAAAAAAAAACAGCTGTGTGTAGCCACTGTGCAACAGTGCAAACCCTGACAAGTGACCTTAATTTGGAAAGTACAACTCTCTTGGAATGTATCTATCAGTGTAATTATTATTTTGACTCCTTTGGTGTTTTCCAGAAACAAGGAGCAATGGGTGTTGCAGTGTAAAAATGGAAATCTGCCATTGTATTGTCCAGTACATTGTAGTGCCCATACATTGTAGTGCCCATACATTGTGTCCAGACTGACCTTTTGGAGGCCGTAACCTTTAAGTGCGCTCTCCTCATTCTAGAAATGCCAAATATGGGGATGCTAACAGCAGTTTAGTCACATTGTCAGGCTCAGAAGAGATGGTGGCATTTTGACTTAGTAGCAAAGACTTCACTGGATTTCTTCTTGGGGACGGGGATCCATAGCACTTTTTGTACTACCAGTAATGTGGAAATGTTTTTGTTAACAGATGATGAACCTGACTAAGGCTGCCTTCACATTTGCGGATCCGCAATGTGACCGCAGCACCGCAAGCCCCTATCTTTATAATGGGAGCGCACGGTGCTGCGTATGACCGTGCTCACCCAATCACTGCCATATGTGATCTGTGCGCAGGCGGATGCCTGCGCACAAATCACCCAGGCTCGTCCGCACCACGAACATGACATGTTGCATTTCTGGTGCGGACGAGACTGGGTGATTTGTGCGCAGGCGGATGCCTGTGCACAGATCACATATGGCAGTGAATGGGTGCGCACGGTCATGCGTTGTCAAGCGCAGCACCGTGTGCTCCCATTATAAAGATAGGGACTTGCGGTGCTGCTGTCACATTGCTGATCCCCTTCGCAGAATGCTGAACGCTGAACGCAGAACTTTTTTCGCGGCCGCACCTGCCGCAAGTGCAAAACCGCACTTGCCGCACCTGCCGCAAGTGCGCCTATACTTTGCATGGCGTTTACCGCAACCGCGCCGCAAGTGCAGCCGGTATGCGGGTAATTGCGGCAGATGCGGTTTTTTCACCGCATCTGCTGCAAATTTCAAAAAACGCTGATGGGAAAGGGCCCTAAATCAAGTATTTCAGAGATTTACTCGATATCCCAATATGAGTGTTCAGCGTAGAGCATGGGAAAAATGTGCGCCTAGCCTTATTACAAACCTTGGGAGGCAGAATAAACAATTATTTTTTAAGCCATTCACCATGAAGTATAAGTGATTAGATGGCTTTACTGTTTGAATCAGTGTAATTACAGCAATAAAAAATATTTTCTATCGCCATATTCTATATTTCTGCCTACAGAGATATTTGAAGGTTTGTTTTTGGCTGGGTGAATTGACATTTTTATTAGTAGTATTTTTTGGGCACATCATTTTTTTTCACTTTTTATTCTGTTTTCTTGGATGCAGAATAAATAAAAACTAGCAATTCAGATTTTTTTTTATTTTTAACAATGTTCACCGTTATAAGTAAAAATGTTAGGACATCTGTATTCCTCTTGTTAGTAGTAGTAATTTTCAGAACTTTTTTTCCACTTTTACACAATAAAAGCAATGTTATAGAAAAAGTATGGTTAGCATCGCTGGATTCTGAGAACTGTAGATTTTTTATCTTTCCACTGGTTTAGCTGTATGGCAGCTTGGGTTTGGCAGAACAAGATGTTTTTAGAGTCATCATTTTTATTTACTTTTTTTATTGGGTTTTATTTGATTTTTATTTTCAAGATATTATGAAAAAGCCTAGTTTTGCCAGATTTTTTAAATGTATTTTTTAACAATGTTCGCTGTAGAGGTTAAATAGTGTGATTTTCTTTATAGATCTTGTTCTTTCTGGATGCAGTGATACCAAATATGTATAATTTATTTATTTTTTTTGTAGTTACATAAATATTGTTTCTAATTGGGGTAATTATTCTTGCTCTTTATTTTGTGGGGGGGGGGATCTGTTTTTTTAATAATTGTTGCAACTTTGTTCTTTCCTTTTTTTCCTCCTTCCTTAGTTCCTTTATTGACCTTAAACTTTATTTCTTCCAATCACTGGTCTCATATTTTACAATAGACATGTATTGCAATATATGAGACTTGTCAGATTTCACTGACAGAAGGCCTTTTAGACTTTTATTATTCCGCGGTCTAACAGGCCACCATACCTGTTACACCAAGAGGTCATTGTTTGACTTCCGGGTGACACGACAACCATTGGCTTCCCAAGATTTCATCATGGGGCTGCTGATAGGGGTGAGAGATTGAGCCCCCTACCTATCAAAACCTTCTAAGTGTCATGATTTCTATCAATTGCAGCATCTGGAGAGATTTTCAGCAAGAGGCGGCATGCACTCCAGCCTTAACTTTTACTGCAAGAGCTTTACTGCTGGCTACGCTGAGCTCATGCAGTGATTGTGCATGAAAATTCTGATATTTCAGCACCTCCTGCCGATCACATGCCATAAAACATCTGACCAATCACAGCCATCGGAAAGAGGAGACTACTTATAATTGGACATTAAATCTCTTTCCGTTCCGGTCAGCTGTCAGAGATTGTTGTTGGTACAGAGCTATCATTGCTTTTGCACAGTGATAATATAATTCCATCATGAACATAGCATGTCATGAATGGGAATTGACACCTGCTCATGACAAGCTGTGTATGTACATTATGCAGCGCTAAGGGGTTAAAGAGCTGAAATTCCTAAATCCTTGTATCACTTAGGATGTCAAAACTCAGTTAAAGCTCAGAGTCTGCACTTTAAGTCCATATGAAATATTTAACAAATGTGTTTTAGCAAACAGCTAAAATGACAAAACTTGAGTCACTGTCCAAATATTTCTGGACCTACAGTATGTAAACATTTGCCCATCAAGAGGTTAAAGAGGACCTGTCATCCCTGGTGCATGGCAAACTAAATGCAGCGTGTTTGCTGCATTCAGGGAAGGGTTCCCCTTTGTCTCTACTCTCTAGCCTCCCTGTAAGCTTTAAAAAAGACTTTAGAAAACTTTACAGTTAAAGCCCCGTCACATATAGAGAGATTGCTGATACGTTACAGGTTTTGTGATGTAACAACGACCTCACCAGCAATCTCGCTATGTTTGACACGTAGCAGCGACCAGGCACCCGCTGTGAGATCGCCAATCGTGTCGAAATGGCCTGGACTATTTTTTCATCATTGTACTGCCGCTGGCCAGTATGCATCGGTGTGTTTGACGCCTTAACAACGACCTCGTTGGCGACTCAGAACTCAGCCACGTAGGTCTGAGTCGTCAGACTAGCTGCTGTGTGGCAGGGTCCCAACGACCGCCGAGGTCGTTATACGGGTCGCCGCATCGTTGCTGCGTCGTTGTGTAGATCTGACTGTTTGTCATCACACCAGCAACCACTTGGTGACATATCGGCGATCCTTACCAAGTCGTATTGTTGTCGGGATCACCAGAAAGACGCCAAGTGTGACGGGACCCTAAGAGGTCACCTGGGTGGGATCTGATTAAGAGGTCCTGGCTGCTGGCACAGTCCTCCCTGCCTCCTCCTTGTGTGTCCCGTCCCCTCTATGTGTCTGCTGCCACCTCCTCTTCTTCTGGGTTTGCCCTCCTCTTCTGCTCCTGCTCCTTGTAACGCCAGGAGCAGAATAGGAGGGCAGATCCAGCACACAAGGAGGAGGCAGGGAGGACTGTGCCAGCAGCCTGGACCTCTTAATCAGATCCGACCCACGGGACCTCTTAACTGTAAGATTTCTAAAGTCTTTTTTAAAGCTTAAAGGGGGGCTAGAGACATGGGGACCCCTTCCCTGAATGCAGCAGACATGCTGCATTCATGGCTGAATTTAGTTTGCCATGCAACAGGGGGTGACAGGTCCTCTTTAAACATATCCATTGTACACATATAATCATTGATTTTTTTTTTTGTTTAGACAATGAGATTGAACAGCTCAGGATAAAATGTTATATTTTTATAAATCATTAGGTATGGTTTTATATCGTGAAGGTGAAAGATTAAAGGATTTTTTTAGAGTGACCAAAATCCATATAATATCAGTTTAAAGAAAATATAATATTAAAGCCTTTTAAAGCTGGGATTAGTCAAAATGGAAAAAACAAGGGATTATTATATAATACAGTACATTTCCCCCTAAACCGTTTTAAATAAAGCTATGAAGATTTTATTAAACATTTCCTTGGTAGGATAATTAAAGTTTTTATAAAGTTCCTACAAATAAAGGAATATAAAATATTTTTAAACTTTAGAGTGGAGAATTAAACACTGCTTTTTTCCTTACAAATAAATTAAACTGATTGTGGATTTACAGGTACATCTCAATGAATTAGAACGTCATCAAAAAGATAATTAATTTCAGGAATTCAATACAAAAAGTAAAACGCATGTATTATATAGGGTCATTACAAAAAGAGTGATCTATTTCAATTGTTTATTTCTGTAAATGTTGATGATTATGGCTTACAGCCAATGAAAACTTATGGGTCATTATCTCAGAAAATTAAATCACGAAAAGGTTAGTGACCGCACTGCTATCTTCTTCATCTTGGAGGGATTTGTGCCTCCTAGCTGAAGAAGATAGCAGAAAGGTCATTAAACCTTTTCCTGATTGATGACCAGTATCTATAACACCGTGACTGCTGCAGCTATCCTTTAACTGAAGCTCCTATGGTGGTTCTATGGTCCTATGGTAACTGAAGCTCCTAACCTTACCAGGTGAGAGGCTCCTTATCTTGTAGTTTTAAATCTGAATAATATTAAATGAAAGCCTATTTGTGTTTGTGTCCACTATATTTCTTTTAGATATCTCAGAAAATTAGAATAATATACAGGGCTGCCACAAAGAATTTTGGGGCCCCTTACTAGCAAAATTTTGGGGCCCTGCTGAGACTCCACCCCATCTCTGCCTCCACCAAGCTCTGCCTCCATCCAGGCTCCACCTCCACCAAGGCTCCGCCTCCACCCCTCGCATCTTCCATATTTTCACCGCCCACCTTTGGAAAAACTCCCCTTCTGCACCGCGTCCTCAACAATTGCACATTATACTCTTTCTATACATTGTTCTTTATTAGAGCTGAGGAGGGATGTGAACAATAAATGTTACATGAGGCGGAATAATACTGGGGGTGTTATTCATCACCTTGTACAAGGGTGGAGAACCTTTTTCCTGCCGGGAGGATATTTGGAAATTTCTACCATCATTGAGGTGCTGCACATCATCATGAAAATTACCAGGCTACATTAAATTAATTACCTCACCTAATTTGATGGCTGCAGCTCCTTCTCTGTGTGTGATATCTGATCTTCCAGGTTTGTGTTGGTCTGGAGCGCAGTCAACTCTGTGACAATAAGTTTTGTAAATCAAATACATCACGTAGGAGACTGCTATATATAAAATGTGCAAGACACAGAGCATATACAGCACTGCAAAGGGCTAGGGGGAACATACCCTTCCAGCCCCCATCATCCCCTTGCAGTGCACAATACTGTATCACCCATCATAATCCCCTTGCAGCCCCCATCATAATCCCCTTGCAGCCCCATCCTCCTCCTCTTCCAGCCCCCAGCCTCCTCGTCCTGCCCCCAGCCACCTCTTCCAGCCCTCAGCCTCCTCTCCCAGCCCCCAGCCTCCTTTTCCAGCCCCCAGCCTCCTCTTCCAGCCCCCAGCCTCCTCATCCAGCCCTCAGCCTCCTCTTCCAACCACCATCATCTCTATGGAGGAGGGACATATGTAGCTGTCAGTCTGTCCTGCCTCTCCTGTGAGCAGGTCGTGCTCCAGCTCCCACTACAAAGTTACCTTCTGTCTGATCCGCTGCTCACATGTAGCTCTATGGACCTACAGCCTGATCCTGCTGAATAGACATCTGAAGCTGGGACTATGGAGCTGGAGTCAGGGAAATGTACCACTCTGAGCAGAGAAGGAGGGGGCACTGCCAAGTCCCCCAAACACCTATTGAACTCCAATCAGATTAATTGGTCTAGTGGTAGAGCCATTGACTTGAACCCAGACTTTGTGAGTTCAAGTCCTGTTATTTTAATTAGTTATTTAAAAAAAAAAACTTTTTATGGAGATCAGGTCCTGGTTTAAATGTGGGTGAAAGACTAGTGCACTAAAGTGGATACAACAGATAATAGGAAATGCAATCTTTTAGCTCTATCTTAGATCATGGGTTCTCATACACTTGTGTTATGTTAAATATATATTGATTTATTTGATTTTATATTATTCAAAACTTATCTGATTTTATCCTTGATTTTAGTGTTTAGATTTCCATTGTATATAAGACTTTTACTAGATAATTTATATGTTTAAAAACTGGTTTTATTTTGTGTGGGCGTTCCCACAGGAACTGATGTCAGTGTGATGTCATCAACATGGTGTATTTAATGGCTCCTAGTGTGCTGGACTGTAAGTGTATGCCCTTAAGAAGTGGCCAGGAGGCCACAAAACGCATCGGCAATTTGTGTGTTCCATGTGTGAATAAAGTGTGTCTTTCCTTTCCTGGATCTCCTTGTGGTCGAGCGCGGATAAATCCTGATCTTTTTCTCCTTTGCAAAACACCTATGGAGGCAGCTTCGTACCCACATCCGGATAAGGTACCACTCTGACACAGTGACAGACTCTGTGCACATGCTGCAGCACACTGCACAGAGTCAGTCAGAGAGAGACTAGCTGCTGGCCGGGGTGGGGGGGTCACAGGCTAGAGTCCGAAGGGCCCCGGTGGGAAATTTGGACCTGGGCCCTGCACCTTCTCCCACGCCTACGTTGGTCAGATGTACGGGTCCCATGTAATGTTCTAAATCCTATAAAGACTCACAAATTGACCTCTCTCCACTTAATTATGTATTAATGTCCCTCATCCAGGTATATATGATCCTCCATAATACAATGCCGCCTCACAGCCACTCCAGATAATACAATGCCATCTCACAGCCACTCCAGATAATACAATGCCGCCTCACAGCCGTGCCAGATAATATAATGCCGCCTCACAGCCGCTCCAGATAAAATAATGCTGCCTCACAGCCGCTCCAGATAACATAATGCCGCCTCACAGCCGCTCCAGATAACATAATGCCGCCTCACAGCCGCTCCAGATAATATAATGCTGCCTCACTAGTCAGCAGAGGGAAGCATGAAATGCATTATAATTTCCTGATAGACAGCTGCACTGACTTTTGTCTTGATAAAACACAGTGGACCTACACCAGTAGATGACATGGCTCCCTAAACCATAACTGATTGTGGAAACATCACACTAGACCTCAAGTAGCTTTGATTGTGGCCTCTACACTCTTCCTCCAGACACTGAGACATTGATTTCCAATTGAAATGCAAAATTTACTTTCATCTGAAAAAAAACACCTTCAACCACTGAGCAATAGTCCTATTCTTTTTATCCTTGGCCCAGGTAAGACGCTTCTTGCATGCTCTATTGGTCATGAGTGGCTTGACACAAGGAATGAGAGAGTTGTAGCCCATGTTCTTGATAGGTCTGTGTGGCACCCCTGCGATCAGGGCAGCCAGAGGGTGAACTGCAGCAAGGCGAGGAAGACGGTTTACCATAGGAACACCCACACACCGACACACACTAACCCTATGCCTAGGACTTTAGGTTAGGCAAGGGTAGCAGGGGTTAGGAGCAGTGTGGGAGGAGAGAAGGAGGAACTGGACAAGTGGGTGGATAAACCACAGCTAAACACGGAAACACCAAAGCGGTGAGAAAGAACAGGAGATTTCCCTGGAAGAAAGGTTCCCTGGAGGACGCAGAACCTTGGAGGCAGTATTCCCAAGGGAGAAAGCTCACTCCATAGCTGGAGGCGAGGGGAAAGACAGCCGCAAGCAGCGACACCCCACAGCTTGATAGAGGAAAGTGGGAGGACAACGGGCATGGCAGCCTCGAACACCCTGCTGACCAGAGGAACCCGAAGCAGAGAGCCAGTGAGACAGAAGAAGCCTCCTGAGCCCACATTATACCTGGGTCACTGGAGGTCTAGGCCAAGGACAGCCAGAGAGCCAGCTCTGTAGAGGTGACCACCAGGGAGACTCTAAGACCCCAATCACAAGACACACCAGCCTGGGGCAGGTACTCTATGACCTACAGCGTACCGTAATGGAAAAAATAGTTCAAACGACAAAATTTCGTTTTTTTTGGTCGCCACAACTTTGCTATAAAATGCAATAACAGGTGATCAAAACTGCTGATCCCCCCAAAAATAGTATCATTAGAAACGATAGCACAAGACGCAAAAAATAAGCCATCACACAGCCCCAGACCCCAAAAAAGGAGGGCGCTATGGGTCGCAGAACATGGTGCAAAAAGTCAGTTCTTATTTTTCAATTTCTGAATTTTTTTTCACCACCTAGATACCAATAAATGTATACATGTTGGGTGTCAACGAACACGTACCGACCCGAGGCATCACCCCGTCATGTTGGTTTTACTATATAGTGAACATGGCAACTAAAATACCCAAAAAACAAATGTGTTATTGCACGTTTTTTGCAATTTTGCTGCATTTAGAATATTTTTGCAATTTCCCTGTGCACTATATGGTAAAATAAATTATTGCATATGAAAATACAACTCGTCACGCAAAAACCAAGCTGTTGTATGTCTATATTGAAGGAAAAATAAAAAAGTTATGGCTCTTGGAAGCAGGGGAGCAAAAAACTAAATGATAAAAAAAAAATTCCCTGGTCATGAAGGGGTTAAAGGAGTTTTCCTACCAACAAAGATAATTTTAAAGTGTATTTTAACCACTAGATCTTGGAAAAATAATAATTTCCATAATTAGATATGTTTGAAAAAACAAATGTTCCTGGTCTGAGATAATCTTAGGCTATGGTCATATTTCTGTTTTTTTTTTTAAAAAACCTGATCCGGCTTTGAGCTTTTAAAAAGCTCAAAACTAGATCAGGAAACGCTCCTCATAGGTTACCGCCTCCGGCTCTGCAGCCTGCGTGAAAAATCATGCAGGCTGCAGTTTTCGGAGGGGTTGTAACATCCGCAATGCGGGAATCGGATTGCTCAGGATGTGTAAGCTAATTACAGTAGATCTGTGGACAGCGCTGCACATAGATCTACTGTAAATGGCTTCAGTACCTCGAACAGCGCACATACTATAGCTACAATAGCTATAGTATGCAGCTTACAGGAGCCGGCTGCTGTACATAAGTGATTAAAGCATTATATGCCCACCTGAGTGGGTGGAAGGTCTCTATGGGGAGTGGGCACCCCCTAGAGACATTATAGCAACATTTAATAATAAAATTACAAGTTGTAACACACACAGAACAGTTTGCTCATCCCTGCGGCAGCAGGGAAGAGCAAACTATCCGGTAACTGGATTGCTCTGGATTACACATCCTGAGCATTTTTAATGTTCAAATCCGGATCAGGATGAAAAAAAACAATGCAAATGTGACCCTAGCCACATATAAGATTATCTCAACACAGGAACATTTTTTTAAACACATCCACTTGTGTAAAGTATTATTATAAGATCTATTGATTAAAAAGAATTTTGTGGGAAACCCTTTTAAATGTCTTGCTTCGGGCAGTAATATCTTTTAACAGTATTAGATTACAAAAAAATAATAATTTGTGGAAATAGCCTTAAGCCCGGTTATAAATGGCTCATTTAACTTTCTGTCAGCAATTTAATGGCCAAATGATTTTATGCAAACAAACAATAAGAGTTTGTTTTTGACTGTCTGTTGTAAGTCATAAATTTGAGTTTACAGAATGATTAGTTGATGATAAATCATCAGGCATTAAAACAGGTTTGAAGCTTTTTATTTTATTTTCCTTCCTGCTGTATCTAATGATTAACGATGATTAAAAATGATTCAAAATTTGAATTAAAATGTTCAAATTTTCCAGGGAAATTTGATTTGCAGCTAATTAAGGTCCCTTTCACATCAGCAGTTTTGGCTGATTGTGGCAGATCCGGCAGATTTACTGTATCTGTTGCATCTGCACGGTTGCACTTGTGGCAAGCTCCATGCATTGTCTATGAGGGTTGTGGCAGGTGCTGCAAGGGTGGTATTGTCGCAATCCGACACTTGCGGCCGCGAAAAAAAAAACGCGTTATTGAATGTCCCTTATTATGCTCAGTGGTCTTTGCAGAGCATAATAATTGTAAGATAAAGAAAAAATACTTATACTCACAATAGCACTTATTTCTATTCTCTTGTCTTCACCATCCCCCATTTGGTGTTCAATGCATCTGCTGATCACCAAAGCGGAGAAATGAATCTGAGTCGGTTGACAGGGTAGGTGGTACTCGGATATCGGGACAGGTTGTTAACTCGGTGGGGGATCACGGCTGGTCAGTTCCCGGTTCTGTGTCCTGGACCCTTAATGGTGGGGATAGTGGGGGACGATGATGATGGATGGGGGAATGGTAATGTGATGCCACCTGTGGTACCTTGTAATGTGGATACCAGGGCTGCGGCTGGCCGCTGAGATGATGGAGGTGCAGCTCAGAGTAGTACAGCTCCCCACAGGGGGAGTTTTACCTCAGGGCAGCGGGGTGGATGAGAGGAGTAGTAGTGGCGAAGTGGTGGTTCTGTGGCGAATGCAGCAGGCTGCGGCGGTGAAGTAGGCACACACACACAATAGTCTCTGTTTCTGTACCTTTTTTTACTGATTTCCAGTAATAGGTACGGTCCAGAAGAGTAACCAGGTTCTCGGTGCAATTTGGGAATTTCACCTTGGAGAGTTGTGAGGCCTCCTCTATCACTGTGTGCGAGGTTGGGGTAAGTCATGCCTGAAACTGAACTTGCCGCTCCTTCTCCCTCTCAGGGTACTACTCCATCACCGACATTGAGGACCTTTCTGTGGGATCCCTATTCTCTGCTTAGGTCCCTGGTCCTATACTAAGTCAGGTTTGAGTGTCTTTTATTCTTTCCCTCAAGGGGATTATATCCTCCTGGTCTGTCTGGGCTTTTCCTGCTACAATAGATTACTAGCACAATCGGACTCCGGTGTCCGGGTGGGCTAAAGGGAAACCAGGTCTGTTCCCTTCTGCCATTCTCCTACTTCCTCCACTGGCTTCCGACCTTCTCCCTAGGGTGCTGCACAGCTGGTCAGTGTCCCCTGGTTCTGGGCCTGGCTTGGTCCCAGCAACCAGTTCCTTCTCCTTGGCTCTCTGACTGGAACTAACTGCTCCCTTCACTGTTCAGAGCAGACTAACTGACTCCTCCCCTCAGGCCTGGATCCTTATAGGGAATTTGCTTAAGGCAGCAAGTAGAGCTCCCCCTCCAGGTCTGTGGTGGAAGGTGTTGTGTGCTGTGTGTACCAAGGTGTATATCTCTCCTTGCACCAGTGGGTCCTGTGGCAATCCCCAGCAGGGGTGCCACAAATCCCTGAACCCATGCTAGCTTGAGATGAGGCCTGTGACCTTTCTGCTCAAATGTGACCATTTTTTAAACATATGTGGAAACGTCTGTGAGACCATCAGAATTGAAAGTCTCAGCCTAATGTAAAGAGGTCTTTGTTTCAGTGCTTGTCAGAGGTGATAAAAAGATGTCCCTTGTAACGGGTAGGTAACAGTGAGAAGCAGAAAGGCTGAACAGTAAGGTGAGTATAAGTGTTTTTAAATTTTTCATCTTTTGATTCCTTTTAAGGTATAGCAAAATGACAATCAAGGGCTCTTGTTTTGCAGAATGTGTGCCGAAGCAAATTAAAAAATACTATTTTTTTTGTAATATCAAAGAATTCCTCTCAAACATATTTGGTCAGCTCTAAAATCTTTTGAAATTGTCATATTCAACATCAATAATGTGTTTTACAAAATTTAATTCACATCAAATTTTTGCTACTAGTCTAAAGTCCTGCTAAGCATGCAGTTAACCAAAAAACAGATCCAGCATCAGTCACCAGAGATAAGGGTGGGATGAGCTGTACTTTGCTTCTGAGCATGCTCAGTACATGAAAAATGCGGACACCAACGGATCAGTGACAAAACAGAGACAAACAAATGGCCACTTTAGGACCAATCAGTGCCCATAGGTTCAAAACAGATGGAGAAGGATTTGAACATTTTCCAGTGGAAAGCAGCCTTACACTGAGGCATCCTAGGTCTGTACTGAAACCCTTTCTTAGGCTGGCTTCACATTTGCGTATGGGAAGGCAGCGTTTTGCTGCGTTCCCATACGCAGTTAAACGCATGCGCACTGCGTTCCTATGTTTAACATAGGAACGCATGGTGCCTGCGTTTGCTGCGTTCGGGTGCGGATGCGGACGATATCTGCTGCTTCCGGTGTCCAGCATCCGCACCCGGGACGCAGCATGTTGGGTTTTTTTGTGCGTTTGGGGAGCTTGGACAATCAGCAAGCGTCCCCAAGCGTACAAAAAAAGCATTGTCTTCAATGGGTCCGCAGTGTCCTCTGCATGACACAGCAGGAGAACGCTGCGGACCCATTGAAAAATCTCCCGGTGGCCGCCGGTGATGTCACAGGAGCTCACCGACGGCCACCGGGAGATCAGCTGACCCTCTGCTGTCCTCCTTCTCCCCGCCGCCTGTAATCTCATAGCGATGTCGGCGGGGAGAACAGCTGATCTGAAAGCTGTTTGAATCTTCCCGCGCCGACATCTCCTCACAGTGTCGGCGCGGGAAGATTCAAACAGCTCTCAGATCAGCTGTTCTCCCCGCCGACAGTCCCGGAGCTTACCGGCGACCGGGGGGCGGAGATCTCCGGCGCTGATCTCCGCCTCCGGCCCGCCCCCGGACAGCGCCGATTGGCTGCCGGGCTCCATAGTGATGTGTCCGCAGGCGGACATTATCCGCTGCGGACACATCAAAGTGTCCCTGCTTCTGACAGCGTTTGTGTCTGCATGCCATCAGCATGCAGACACAAACGCTAATGTGAAGCCAGCCTTACTTATTCAATGCAAACACAGCCTTCAAATGTCAACAAGTCCTCAACCCATCCGACTAGTGGAAAACAGATGGTAATCAGTAGTAATCAACAGCCTATTTAAAAAGACACTACAGACTTTGTAGGATACTTTTACTATACTTTCACTATAAAAAACTCTAAAAGCCACCTTGCTGATGTTTACATGAAGGTGGCACAAATACAAAAACTATGGCAATCAAAGATGACCAGTTCACAGGGGACACAATTTGTGTGGCAGATTTATTTTCCATCTATGGAGCTATTGCGTGTCTTTCCCTCCAGTAGAGTATAAAGGCCGCTTCACAAGCTAGGATCTCGTTAACGATATTGTTGAAATGGCATGGATTTGTGATCGTTCAAACGATATCGTTTGTGCGTCGTTGCGTGTAAACGAACGATCTAGGAAGAAGAAATCGTTGGAGCGTTCATTCAAAAAATGGGATCCTGACCTCAAATCTATCGTTTGTTGTCCAATTAAGGATCTGTGAAGCAGCAACATCGTTCAGGGTGATACCTTTCTGAATAATGTCGTTCATAATTCTCCTATTTCTGCCGCTATTCAACATCGTTCATACATTCTTCTCTGAATCGCTGGCGCGTTGCCAAATTTAAGATCATAAACAATATCCTTGCGTTTGACAACGCACTAACGATGTCGGAAGGATCGCGGTCACGTGACATAGCTAACGATCTCGTTCACCTATATCCTAGCTTGTGACGGTACCTTTAGGCCTTCAATTCTCTCTCTCCCTCTCTATAATATATATATATATATATATATATATATATATATATATATATATTTATATATATATCCTCTCCCCCTCTTGCATTTTTCATGCATTTCAAGTATTGAGATTTGTGCTAATTTGTTACCTGCAAACCTAACTTTTTTTGCATTGATTTGTCGAAGTCGGTGAATTTGAGTTTCAAAAAATGCCCTCATCTCTATTCTAAAACGATGCCTATTCAAATGTCATGCCTTTGTTTGAGCGAATCCATACATCTGTCATACCACAAGCATTCCAGAATACAGTTTGTCATGCTAGCCAGCAAGACAGATGGTCTGTTGGTACACTTTCCGCAATCTCCTGATTGGCCACCATTGCTGTCATTTTCACTCTGAATGTCAGCATTGTTCCCTGCTTGTGCCAATAAAATGCCCCTCTCCACATCCACCTGCTGCTGCTTCTCATCTTTTTCCTCCTCTTTTTTCTTTTCCCCCTCTACCTCCTCCACATGTTGCTGAATATAACATATACATGTTGCTGTTCTTCTTTCATCCCCTGTTTCTCTCTAGTGAGAGTTTATCCTTAGGATATATATATGATGGGAATGACATTGTTGTTGCCACAGTTGTTCTGATGCCTCTTCAAAGGACTTCAGTAAGTGACACGAGGCCCTCATCAGCTGGAAATAATAAATATCAAAGGAACATATCCTCCTGTGTGACTGATGCTGGATCTAGTGATTAACAATGTATGCTTCTCATACAGAAGCTCAAAAATATGCTGCGTCAAATGCCAGTGGTTTGCAAAATCAAGAGGGCATAATTTGCCATGTCAGAATGGTTAAAAGAAGTTGTCACTTTCCTGGGTAACTTTTGTAAGCAGTGCATTATTTGAATAAATTAAGAAATACACAATTAAGTTCAGAACATGGTGGTGCAGGGCGGGTGAGCTACTTTAATAATTTGTAAAACAGATGGCCTCATTCGCATAACAGTTTCTGACATACAAGTATAGCCTGGTTTCACACTGACATCTAGGGGGATGCAGGTTTTACCTGGATTCACAACGAATTCCCCCAGAATTGTAAAAACTGATACCCCCGCACAGGTATTATTATTGATCCGTCACAGGGATCAGTGATAATACCGATGCAGGAGCAGACAGTGACTTTTGGCTGTGAAACTGTTTCTGACGGATATGGGGACAAATGACACACCCCGTTGGGGGCATGTAATTTGGAACTGCATTCTTGGCTTGCACAGTTCCAAAATCCAGATCCAGTATCTGGATCCAACACAAACCAGAGTCCGCTTGATCCGGATTACATAAAGCCCTATTTTAAATTAACCCATAGTGACCCGGACGTGGGTGCTTCCCGGTTTTGTCATTGAGACGAAAAATGTTCCAAAATGCATTTTTGGTCTTAGTGAAAAGTGGTGACACCCAGATCTTGAACAAACAGAAAGAACTGGATGCACGCACAGGTTAATCTGGCCCCATTGAAAGTCAACGGGGCCGAAAACTGAAGTGGGAACATCCAGTTCAAACTAGATGCAAATGGATGGCAAAAATGCCAGTGTGAAACCAGCCTTATTGGGTTATTTTACAGATACCATTTGTATACAGTATATCATAGTTTAGTGGACTATTCACATGTCATAATTCTTCCTAAGACCGAGCGTTTTTTTGCAAAATCAAGGAGACATGTCCAATATGTAAGTCTATGGAACAGTGAAACATTCTTGACAGCATTTGGATGCCATTTGTCTGTTGTTTGATTTTCAGTAATTTACACACAGGAAAAGGGAGAGATCCTTTTTATTTTTTTGTCAGTTAAAAACTGATGAAGCCTTGACCCAAACTCTGATGAAAATCTAATAAAACTCTGATGAAGGTCACTGATGAATTTAGGTCCGTTTTTCTCATATGTTAAAAAAACTGAATGAGACCTTACCAGAATTATGTAAATGCAGTTGTTAAATTAAGCATTGCCGGAGTGTTTTTGTGTTCAGACAATGCAGCATTCAAAATCATCGCTCAGATAATGCTAGAAAAATACAAAATCAAACTTTTCTTTTATTATCTCAAAATCCAAATTCTTTTCTGACACCATTTAGCTGCTTCATCTCCTTATGACTGCAGATTCAGTGCTTGACAAGCTAATAGTGTATTGTAAGTTGATGTCTGCCTATAATTGAGATGAGGCTATGCTGACTGCTGTAGCATATGAACATTTTAATAGGACTCGGTGTACCTGCTGCTATGTAAGCACCTGGGCAAATTTCTATTACGCTCATGTTATATTTATATAACTCCGTCTGCCTGCACAGTCTTCATGCACAAATCCCAATAACAGACTAAGATCCAAAAGAGAAATACGAAGAGGATCTTTACTAAATAGAAAAAGTTGGGTGATTTCCAAATTTTATATAATACAATACAACTGAGAAAATGATTGGAAAATTCTATTTGACAAACATAAAATAATAGTATACGACAGTACAAATAACATTCAAAAACCTTTGGATGCAAGGTCAAAACATTGGTTTCCACAATGGGAAAAAATATCATTGTCTAATATCTAATAACATGTTGTGAGTCTAATGAAAGTAGTTTTTGTACTTTTCCTGACTTTGGATACTGTAATTTTTCTTTGGGAAAATTACATTTGGTATATGAAATATTAAAACTGGTTACCCTATGTTACACACGTGTATCGACTCCAGTATCATGTTGTTCTTCCTCCGCTATGGCCAAAGACTAGGGATGGGCGAATCTACTCGCTAGGACTCGTTACTCTGCGAGTAGTAAGGGACTCGCAGGACTCGGTACTCTGCGAGTTTCCCAGCGTTTACTCGCACAGTAACGAGTCCAATGCAAATCAATATTATGTAGTGAAAGGACTGGCAATACCTAATGTTAGGTGCAAGCAAAAAAACAAATATATTACAAGAAGTGAAATTACTGCAACACTAAACATAATAAGGTTGTGGAAAAGCTAATGGCTACTGACTACAATGAAACACAGGGCTATATGTACAGCTAAAAGGGGATATATGAAATGGGATCACAGTAAATACTGCACTAGAAAAAAGAAAAGAGAGACTTAGCTTCAACATTGGCTCCACTGTGGAAGAGCCCGGTAACTACGACAAAGTGCTCTCATCTTACCGAGTCCTATGCTAACACTCTATGCTGTATACTACTGCTTGGACATAGAAATTGCGTGGAGCCCCACGCATTTGTTTTTTATTATTTCATGAAATAATTAAAAAAAAGGACTCCCCTATATTCTTGTGTCCGGCCAGGTACAAATAGGCACCTGGGGGTTGGGGGCAGCCCGTCGCTGCCTGCTGAATCCGGCTGGTTCCAGAAATACGGCGAAGCCCACGTCAAATTTTTTTCTGACAAATCCATAAAACAATGTAAATAAAAGGGACTGCATCTTTATTAACTCCTGGACCATGGGCGAGGGGTTAATAAAGATGCAGTTCCTTTTTTAGGATTGTTTTATTGATTTTTCAGAAAAAAAATGACGTAGGCTTCGCCGTATTTCTGGAACCAGCCGGATCCAGCAGGCAGCGACGGGCTGCCCCCAACCCCCAGGTGCCTATTTGTACCTGGCCGGACACAAGAATATAGGCGAGCCCTCTTTTTTTATTATTTCATGAATTTCATGAAATAATAAAAAAAAAATGCGTGGGCCTCCGCACAATTTCTATGTCTAGCCAGGTACAGCTAAGCAGTTGGGGGCTGGAATCCGCAGCACAGGGAGGCCCAAGCTTTCTGGGCAACCCCTGCTGCAAATTGCAGCCCACAGCCGCCCCAGAAGATGGTGCGTTCACTGAAGCGCCATCCTCTGGCGCTGAACCCCGCTCTTCCAGCTGCCCAGGTGGCCGGCCACTAAGAATCTCCAATAAAGGGTTAAAAAAAACACAACACAGAGAAAAATTTTTATTAGAAATAAAAAAAAAAGCCATTAGGGACTCCATCTTTAATTAAAAAAGTCCTCTTCCGTCCGACGTAGTCCAAAACGCGATGTCCTCTCTGCTACATCCCCTGTGCATAGATATAGATGTCTATGCACAGGGAATGAGCTGACTGAGAACAATCTCAGCTCTGCTACATCAGGCAGCAGGCGGGCTCTAGGACCCTGGAGCTGCACAGAGCAGACAGCTCTTACTCTGCGAGTTTCCCTGCTATCACTGGCACAGTAGCGAGTCCAATGCAAGACAATGGCAATCCTAGTTTTGTCAGAGTCTCTGACAAAACTAGGATTGCCATTGATTTGCATTGGGCTGGTTACTGTGCGAGTAAACGCTGGGAAACTCGCAGAGTAACGAGTCCTAGCAGATAGAGCCTGAAGCTTCCGAGACACATCTGCAATTTGTAAATCGCACATTACTTGCTATTACTCGCTTCCCCATTCATTAACATTGGACTCACTAGACTCGCAATGAGTAGCGAGTCACGGGCTCGGACTCGCTAGAGTCAAGCGATTCCGAGTAATTTAGGACTCGCCCATCACTACCAAAGACCTTTTCTGTTCTCTACATTAAGTTTCACAAATTTACCAGAGAACTCCTGCAACATCATCACCCAAGGCCTTTAAAGATTGGCTCATAGTCATATGTATCTGAGTAAGCTTTGTGTTCAATTATATTTTTCCTTGGAAGTTATGTTCATAAATTCTCTCTGATATTTACAATGGATATTGTAGATGCATAACCAATATGAATGAAGAATAGGGACTCGCACTATAAAGATCAAAGTGGAGAACAAAAGAAAGAAGAAGCAATACAGAAAAAGGCACAGACTTATAAATATGAAAATTATAATTTATTGACACTGTAAAGCTCCAAGACTACAAACAAATAAAACCATATTCTCCCCATCAGCATAAAAAATAATAGACCAATAAACATATATGAAGGTTTAGGTACTTGAATAATAAAAAATGTATAATGCCACAAATACATATGTAAATGAATACAACCAGGTGTTAATCCATTAACTGTAGTTCAGAAATGTTAATGGTAGACCTCAACTATGAGAGACAACATGAGAAAACAAATCCTGAAAATCACATTGTCTGATTTGGAAAAGATTTTTTCCAAATTTTGGTGGAAAATAAGTATTTGGTCGATAACAAAAGTTCATCTCAATATTTTGTTATATATCCTTTGTTGGCAATGACATTGTTCAAATGTTTTCTGTAAGTCTTCACAAGGTTGGCACACACTGTTGCTGGTATGTTGGCGCATTCCTCCATGTAGATCTCTAGAGCAGGGATGTTTTGGAGCTGTTGCTGGGCAACACGGACTTTCAACTCCCTCCAAATTTTTTGTATAGCGTTGAGATCTGGAGACTGGCTAGGCCACTCTAGGACCTTGAAATGTTTCTTACGAAGCCACTTCTTTGTTGCCCTAGCGGTGTGCTTGGGATCATTGTCATACTGAGAGATACAGCCACGTTTCATCTTCAATGCCCTTGCTGATGGAAGGAGGTTTGCATTCAAGATCTCATGATATGTGGCCCCATTCATTCTTTCATGTACACAGATAAGTCCTGATCCCTTAGCAGAGAAACAGCCCCAGAGCATGATGTTGCCACCCCCATGCTTCACAGTAAGTTGGGCTTTCGTTGGATGCAACTCATCATTCTTTCTCCTCCAAACATGATAAGTTGTGTTTCTACCAAACAGTTCTACTTTGGTTTCATCTGAACATATGAGATTTTCCCAATACTCTTCTGGATCATCCAAATGCTCTCTAGCAAACTTCAGAAAGGCCCGCTCATGTTATGGCTTAAGAAGGAGGACATGTCTGGCACTCCAGGATATGAGTCCCTGGAGGCATAGTGTGTTACTGATGATAGCCTGTGTAAAGTTGGTCCCAGCTCTCTGCAGGTCATTTACTAGGTCCGACAGTGTAGTTCTAGGATTCATACTCACCGTTCTTAAGATCATTTTGACCCCATGGGGTGAGATCTTGCGTGCAGCCCCAGATCGAGGGATCTTGTATGTCTTCCATTTTCTACTTATTGCTCCCACAGTTGATTTTTTCATACCAAGTTGCTTGCCTATTCAGTTTTCCCAGCCTGGTGCAGGGTTACAATTTTGTTTCTAGTGTCCTTCGACAACTCTATGGCCTTCACCATAGTGGAGTTTGGAGTGTGACTATGTGAGGTTGCGGTCAGGTGTCTTTTACACTGATAACAAGTTCAACCAGGTGCCAGTACTAGATGTAATGAGTGGAGGACAGAGGAGCCTCTAAAAGAAGGTAGAGGTCTGTGAGAGACAGAAATCTTGCTTGTTTGTAGGTGACCAAATACTTATTTTCCACCAAAGTTTGAAAAAATCTCTTTCCAAATCAGACAATATGATTTTCAGGATTTGTGTTCTCACTTTGTCTCTCATAATTGACGTCTACCTATGATGTCAACTAAAGGCCTCTCTCATCTTTTTAAGTGGGAGAACTTGGACAATTGGTGGCTGACTAAATACTTTTTCTCACTGTCATTACATATATATATATTTATAAAAGAAAAAAACAGAACAGCACCAAATATTACCAGACTTGTGCAGCGCTTTTTCGAAACCGGTCAAGTGTCCATGTATACAATGTAAAAAAGGAAAAAGCAGCACCAAATAGATGTCAAGTGAACTTTTATTGCCAATGGTGTGGCGACGTTTCGGACCGGAGGTCCTTTCTCAAGCGGTGTACAAGTAATAATGCTCCAGTTTATAAAGGTATACACAGGTTTATTATTGTTACCACATAAAAAAAATCATGGTGCATCATTTAATTCCCCTACTGCGCATGTCATATGGGACATAATTCTGTATATTGCACTATTTGAATGGTCTACTGTGATTAGAATAATATTCTTATAACAAATTAAATAAAAATAGCATTCATAAAGGGACCTAAATCTGGTTGTATGATTTTTTTGATGTGGTAACAATGACCGGTGTGAGGCGGGTTGGTTGGTGATACGCGTGTGGGGAGCTCTGGGGTTAAAAACCCATTTAGCCCTCTTTTGTACAGAAATGTGGGGTTTATTTGCGGAAGTGGATGAGCCCAATCCGAGTGTCACTGCTTTTGGCTTGGAAGCCAGACCCGTAGTATACATATAAGGTCTATGTTAATTGCTACATGCAGCGAGAGTACTCACAATTAATTAATAAGTAAAAAAACAAATATTTCTGACATAGAGTCCCTTTTGTTAAAATAATGGGCCATTATGCAGTTTTATTGTAATTCTGAGGCAAGTTTTCTTTTGGATTAGTATGTTAGATAGAGTTTAAACCAGTCAGATATACCGTAACTTGCCCACACTTTATAATGGTAATCAATAGCAGTGACCACATTCAAGATGGCGGAACCAGCCTCAGTGCCCTTTTTAATATAGACATAGCTGCAGTGCATTGTGGGCATGATGTCATATCCTGCCTTGAGATAGGAAAGTGCAATGATCCATAATGGAAATGGAGTCACTTGCATTATAACAACATACTGAGGCTGTGCAAAGCGGTGCACTATGGGTATTGTGTCATTTCCAGTTCCTGACATGCTCAGTGGGATATAGAGAATGCTGGTAATAGAATTATACACCATTACATGTGAGTGATTGTCAAATTCCTAAAAGTGGACACCTGATTTTAATGATCTAATGCACTAACTAATTGATGTATATGGGCACTAAAGATCTGTAAATCATGATGTTAAAACGTTGCACTTTATAATATATAGAACCACTATGTATAAATGATGATTCAATTGGAATTTGGTTTTATAATGATACTTCACTAATGATTTGATAATGAATGAACCTGTGTATACCTTTATAAACTGGAGCATTATTACTTGTACACTGCTTGAGAAAGGACCTCTGGTCCGAAGCGTCGCCACACCATTGGCAATAAAGTTTCACTTGACATCTATTTGGTTCTGCTTTTTCCTTTTTTGGATTATATATATTATATATTAGATGTGGGGCCAGATGTTATCGCATTGGGAGGTGGATGATATCACAATGGAAAGAGAGAATTGCTGCAACACTAAACATAACATGAATGTGGAAAAGCTAATGGCTAATGACTAATGGATAACAATGAAACACAGGGTAATGTGTACAGCTAATGGTGTATATGGAATAGGATCACAGTACTTCTACACTGGCACCACGGTGAAAAGCCCGGTAACTACGCCACGGGGCTCTCATCTTACCCGGTCCTACGCTGACACTCTATGCTGTGCACTACTGCTTGGATGGGATTATGAGCCTGTGAATGCAATTAAAACCAGCTGGGATGGTTAAAAATCTGTTTCTGTATTTTTTTTACTAATAATCTCCTGGTAAAAAATGTGTAGAACTTCACTGTATTTTCTCTTTCAGCGCAGGTAAACCAAGCAGCTAATGGCTGCCAACCCCCGCTGCACGGTGTTATCTTCATTGGCAATTAAAAATACAGGGAAGAACTATTTTTTTCAGTTATTTCAATAAATACCTAAAACAAAATTGGCGTGGGCTTCGCCATATTTCCTATTGCCAGCTAAGGTAACCCAAGTAACTGGGTGTTGGAATTCTCAACTTGGTGAAGCCCAAGTTTTCTGTGCCCTCCATGCTAAAAATTGTAGCCAGCAGCCACCTCAGAATTGGCGCCTCCATGAGAGATGTCAAAACTGTCAGTTAACTTGCTCTTCCAGCTGCTGCATAGAGGTGACAGACTAGGTCATAAAGGGGTTGATGTCAGCATTTTATGGCAGTTGACGTCAAGCCATGTTGTTAATATCAGCTGTCAGTGTGACAGCCGGCCATTCGCAATAGTGTCAGTAAAGAAAAAAAACACACTGAGAGTAATCCTTTATTACATTCAAAATAGACAAAGATACCTCGTTATCCACTTTATTAGCTTCTATCGAGTGCCCCTCTGACATAATTCTGTAATATTGCTGTGGGGCAGTGTGATGTACCATGCCTCTGCCATCTTTGTATACCTCAGTGTTCTAAAATGGCAGCCATGTTTATATGCCTTTGTGTGTATGTATGTGTGTGCATGTGTGCGTACGTGTTTGTATGTGTGTGCATGTGTATATGTGTGTGTCCGTGTATGTGTGTGCATGTATGTATATGGGTGTATGCATATTTGTGTATGTGTGCGCATGTGTGTAAATGTATGTGTATGTGCATATGTATGTGTATGTGTGAGCATGTATGTGTGTATATGCATATATGTGTGTGTGTGCATGTATGTGTGTATGTGCATGTATGCATGTGCATGCATCTGCATATGTGTGTGCATGTGTTTGTAGCCACCAGAAGGCACTCACACTCCATCTCCTCCTCCACAGGTCGCAGACAGGGCCTTGAAGTTTTTTGGCAGAGGTTGATGCAATGATGCATCGGAGATGGCAGGCGGCTGTGCCAGAATGGCAGGCAGCTGTGCAGGGATGGCGGATGACTGTGTGGGGATTGTAGGTGGCTGTGCAGGGATGGCAGTCGCTGTCTGGGGATGGCAGGCATGCATGCGGACAGGCAGCGGGGTTTGCATATTGGGACATCCATCATTCGGGTGTGATAATATCGCTTCCGGTGTACTTCCAGGTGGGGCAGTGGATTGTGGGATTCGGCCTCATACAGACAGAAGTGGATGACAGATGTTACTAGGTGAGCATTATAATAGATACTATATATATATATATATATATATATATATATATAATATATATATATACACATATATACACACACTGCTGTTCAAAAGTTTGGGGCCACCCAGACAATTTTGAGTTTTCCATGAAACCTCATACTTTTATTTATCAAATGAGTTGTAAAATGAATAGAAAATATAGTCCAGACATTTGAAATACTAGTAGGCAGCATTCACCATTCTGTTGCATTGGGATTTCTTTTATTACTTTATTTCCAGATGCACACGGGTGACATGCCGGCGTGCTGGTGGATGCGGGGTTGCATCCAGAGAATACATGTGTTTCGCTCAAATGAGCTTCAACAGGTCCATTGACTAGCATGACTCACTTCCACACTTTTATGCAGATCAACCATCTCGTCATGCATGTGTTTAAAATCAATCATCAGTGAGATAAAAACAAACATATGTGTTAAAAACAAAGAATACAAATATTCATATTTTGAATTCAAGTAGATCCTGATCATCAAAATCTAACCCAAAAAGACTGACATATCTAACTCATTCCTAGATTAGACTGTGCTCTATATTTAATTTTAAGCCTGACCTCAGTTTATAGCAACAATTTGTGTAAATCACCTCCCTTCGCTGGCATGTAAATACTTTTTAGACCTGCAAAAGTTAAAACTCTGGAATTCCCCTGATGATCTGATCTTATATGACTAATCAGTCTGGGCGAACCATGCCCTGATTTTATTGATTTTATATGTTCTTTGAAACATACGTACATTGGATGGATAGTTTTTCCGATATAAAATTTCATGCGTGGACAAAAAATCACGTAGACTACGTTCTTAGTTCTACATGATATAAACCCTCTAACATTGTGCTGTAATGATTCAATCTTTAATGGAGTTTTGCACACATGATATCTGCAGTGTTGACATGTCTATGTGCCCATATTAATCTTTCCTTTCATTAGCCAGTCTCAGATATTACTTTTTTTTGCCACTCTGCACTGAAGGCCAGCATCCCGGAGTCGCCTCTTCCCTGTAGACGTTGACACTGGTGTTTTGCGGGTACTATTTAATGAAGCTGCCAGTTGAGGAGCTGTGAGACGTCGATTTCTCAAACTAGAGACTCTAATGTACTTGTCTTGTTGCTCAGTTGTGCAACGGGGCTTCACACTTCTCTTTCTACTCTGGTTAGAGCCTGTTTGTGCTCTACTCAGAAGGGAGTAGTACACACCATTGTAGGAAATCTTCAGTTTCTTGGCAGTTTCTTGCATAGAATAGCTATTATTTCTAAGAACAGGAATTGACTGTCGAGTTTCACATGAAAGTTCTCTTTTTCTGGCTATTTTTAGAGTCTCATAGAACAAACAAATGTAATGCTCCAGATTCTCAACTAGCTCAAAGGAAGGTCAAGTTTATAGCTTCTCTAATCAGCCAAACCATTTTCAGCTGTGCTAACATACTGGTGCAAGGCTTTTCTAGGGTATTCCCTACACATCCATTAGCCTTCTGAAGGCCACTTCACACACACAGATATCTGAGTCCAATATCTGAACAGATCTCTGGTTGCAGTGAAATCATGGATACATTGCTCCATGTTGTACACAGCCACAAAATAGAGCAATGTATCCATGATTTCACTGCAACCAGAGATCTGTTCAGATATTGGACTCAGATATCTGTGTGTGTGAAGTGGCCTTTACACAGTTAGCAAATACAATGTACCATTAAAATACAGGAGTGGTGGTGTTGGAAATGGGTCTCTATACACCTATGTAGTTATTGCATTAAAAAACAGGCCTTTGCAGCTGGAATAGTCAGTCACCAGATTAACAATGTATAGATTGTATTTCTGATTCATTTATTTTTAGCTTCATTGAAAACAAATGTGCTTTTCTTTAAAGAATAAGGACATTTCTAAATTACCTCAAACCTTTGAACAGTAGTGTGTATATCTAATATATAAAGCTGAATGTGTGTATGTATGTGTGTGTGTATGTGTGTATATCCGGGATTGGCATCTACACTGTCGCAGCTACAGCCGCAAAATTTTGCAGAGTCGCACGTCTGGACCCCGGGAGCGTCATAGGCTATGTTGTGAGGCGAAATTTTAACCCTGCGTGTTCCAGTTCACCAAACAATTTTGCCCCTATCTACATAATGGGAAAAAAGGGAAAGGAAACGTGTGGGAGGAAAATCGACAGCTGTCAGCTATAGAGACAAAATTTTGCACAGTCACACGTCTGGACCCCGGGAGCGTCATAGGCTATGTTGTGAGGCGAAATTTTAACCCCGCGCATTCCAATTCACCAAACAATTTTGCCCCTATCTACATAATGGGGAAAAAGTGACAGTTACCAGTTGACAGTTGTGAATGAGAGGGACCTAATGATAGTGCCAAAGACTAACAGCATATACCAGCATATAGTCACTAAGGTGGGGCCTCAACATGAGATATTCACCACACACAGGGACATGTATACACACCACACGCACACAAAGAGTAACAGCAAGTGTATAGTCGCTAAGGTGCAGCCCCAACATTGGATACTCACCACGCACCCGAACAAACACACACCACAAAGACACACACACACCCCCAAGGGGACACACACACACACTCTCTAGCGACACATGCACTCACCACACAGGGACACACACACACCACAAAGAGACACACACACCACACAGACCCGCCCACAGGGACACACACACATACACACCCTATAGGGACACATGCACTCACCCCTCAGGGACACACACACACCACAAAGGGACACACACAACACAGAGACACACACACCCCACACAGACACCCCCCCACAGGGACACACACACATACACACCCTATAGGGACACATGCACTCACCCCACAGGGACACACACGCACCACAAAGAGACACACACAACACAGATACACACACACCACAGACCCCGACACAGGGGCACACACACATACACACCCTATAGGGGCACATGCACTTACCCCACAGGGACACACACACCACAAAGAGACACACACAACAGAGACACACACCACACAGACCCCATCCCACAGGGACACACACATACACACCCCAGGGACACACACCACACAGACAGACACAGATGTGCACAAATCACCTCACACAACTCGCCTCATACGTGTGCTATCTTTATTTTCCAAACATAAACATCTGATTAAAAACAGCCAATGTGCAACACATGTGCCATATAGGGAATTAAGGCAGATGTCAGTCACATGAGCTGTCTATTATGTGTATGTGTATGAGGTAACATATACTACCCGGCCAGGGGGAGGGTTTACTGTTGGCTGGAGATTTATTAGGCTGCCTATAGCAATCAATCACAGCTCTAGCTTCTATTTTCCTACAGGTCATTAATATGACATATTCAAATTCTATTTTGTTATAGCTAACAGCAGTTATTTATTAACCCGGGAGTAGCCGGGTACTACAGCTAGTGTATATATATATATATATATATACGGTATATATATACATACATATACATATGTATATACATATATATATATATATATATATATATATATATATATATATATATTCATATGTACAAGGCAGTAAAAAAAAAATATGTGTTTTGAAAAAGCAGATTGGACAACTTACATGCTAAGGCTGTTAAAGTATAGGGATTTATAGAGAATATAGATGAAGCCTAGTGTGACAAAAATGTTTAAAAAGGGGGGATTGCAATCAAAAGAACAAATAGTAAGGGCAATGAAGTTAGTAATAAATCTCATAAAAGAGTATCTAATAAAGAACCTGAAGTGCCAGGTGAGAGAATCAGTGCGTATCACTGCAAGGGAAAGCAAGCTTCCTCAGGGGAAATAAAGCAAGTCAGTAGAAAAAAACAGCCTTTAAATAGCAGGTAGTAGTTACAAAATTGATTACCAATGCTCAGTTGAAATGCAAACGTGGATACAGCCCAGGACCTTTAGTTAGGCAATAGAAGTCTGTAATGCTGAGCAACTTCTCACGAATAAGCGTAGAAATCAGAGAGTCAGTAGTAAAAAGCCTAGGTAGTGGCAAGTGAATGGGGTATTTCCACGTGGCTTTGTAAGATGTCCCTCCTTTACTGCTCTTCCAACCTGAAATCCAGCCTGGCCTCCTGTGCTCTCTCACCTTTGATGTCGTAACCCTCTAATGGCCTTCCACTATCTCTCATCCTGCGGTGCCTGGCGCCCTTAATGCTGACTGCGCTGGTGTCCGAGAGACTTGAAGACTCCACGGTAATCCGGATTCTCTGCTGTGCTTGTATCTTCCCAGCAGTCTGCGGGTTTTGATGCCTGGTAAGACTCTGGGAGAACCTATCACCGGCTCCTCCGTTCCCAAAACTGCTGCTCTCCTGCAAAGCTCCTTTCCTGTCTCTCCCTCAGACGTTCTCTGCCTCTAACTCACACTGCTTGCCCTGCATTTCTCCCCCTGGAGCTGGGTCTCCTAGCAAAGGATTTAACCCTGTAGTCCCCTGAGCTAAGGGTATGTGTGTGGATGCAAGGAATAAGCCACATATTAACCTCCCCATTCACTGACCACAGGGATACCACACACGCTGGTCTGGGTGCAGCACCCCTTAGTGGGGCTCCGACCAGTGGGGCGCCACTCTCATGTGACATATCTTAAGAGCTTTCTCAAAAAGGTGTTAGAGGTGGCCTGTGGTATGAAAATAATATGTGGGGATCTCAATTCCATCATGTCCCGTGAGCTAGATTGCTCTGCTTGGCCTTCACATGGGAGACGGGAGCTTGGACCTCTATGTCAGTTGATGCGCCTACACAATGTGTGGCGCTATCTCCACATGCCGGAGAAAGAGTATTCCTTCTTCTCGCACAGACACAAGTCATACTCCAGAATTGATTACTTTCTAGTAGATGATAACATTCTCCTGGCCTGTGTCTCTGCGGACGTGGGACTGATCACCTGGTGAGTCTTGAAATAATGGTGGATGAGCAATCGGATCCCCCGCGAAGTTGGAGATTGAATTCTGGCTTTCTGTTGGCTGGTGGTGTGGTGGACGTGGTTGGGAGAAGTCTCCTGAGTTCTTTGTCTTTAATGCCAATGCTGAAGTGTCAGACGATACTCTATGGGTCTCCCTTAAGGCCTTTGTCAGAGGCATTTTTTTCCAAAAATCCACCCAATTTAAAAAATCTAGAGACCGGCTGAGTACATCTCTCCTCTCCCAGCTCCACCAGCTGGAGAGAATCAATAAACTAAATCCGACCCCTCACAGTTCCCGACAGATAATACAAATTCGTTTTCAACTGCAGGCACACCTATGGGTCCTTCATGAACGCTCTCTTAGTTCAGCTTTGCACTGTGTATGTGATCCGATTCGTAGCTGTCCGCTTGAAGCAGACAGCTGTGGATCGGATCAGCACACAGGACTGGGGGGCTATTATGCCCTCCGATCCTGTGTGCGGCGCACGCAGCTGCAGCCGCTGACAGGTCAGGACTGCGGCGCCCTCGGTCCTCACCTATCAGCAGCAGGAACTGCGTGCACTGCACACAGAATCGAAGGGCATTATAGCGCCCCAGTCCTGTGTGCTGATCCGGTCCGCGGCTGTCTGCTTCAAGCGGACAGCTACGGATCGGATCACACATGCAGTGTGAAGCCGGCCTTAGACACCTTAAAACTTACTTTTATTCTGCAGGGGTAGGGTGGGTGTGTTTCTCACCAGGGTATTAAGAAAAGGGACCCTAAGTGCTCGATAGAGGTGTTGATGAACTCTAGGGGGAAGGCGGCTAGAAACCTACATGAGATTGCAGAGGTTTTTGCCCAGTACTACTGCTTTCTTTATAACCTCAGTGTTGACCCTTTTGTCCCTCAGCCCTCTGAAGAAGAGATAGACCTTTTCCTGGCAAAAGTGGACCTCCCACAGTTGGAGGATCAGCGGAAGTCTCTTAATGCCCAATTACGGACGACAAAGTAATTAAGATAATTAAAACTACTAAATCCAACTCTGCTACCGGCCAGGCAAATTACTCAATGACTACTACCGGACCTTTCCCCACACTCTGGCCCCATACCGTGTAAAAAATTTTCAGTGTTGGAAAGAAGCAGAATGTATTCCTTTTTTACAACTAGAGACTATCCGGAAAAATCAGCAAATTGTGATGTTAAAATGTTTGGCAATCTTTTAGCGCTGAGGTTACAGGAAGTTCTACCTTTTTTGGTCACCCCTGACCAGGTGGGATTTGTGGTGGGATGACAAGCGAAGGATGGGACTAGGAGAATTTTGGATCTAATTAGGGTGGCTGTATCTAGAGGATCTCCCAGTATATTCCTGTCTCTTGATGCAGAGAAGGCGTTTGACAGGGTGCACTGATGGTATCTTAAACAGATCCTGAGCAAATTCGGGATCTCTGGACCTTTTTTATCGGCTGTTCTGTCACTCTAACCCAAATGATAGAGTTCTCTCTTTGGGTTTCCTATCTCCTAGTATTCCCATCTCTAATGGAACCCATAAGGGGTGCCCGCTCTCACATACTATTTTCGCCCTGGTAGTGGAGCCCCTGAGACTTGCAATTAGAGCTAATCCAGGATCAAGAGTAACTGTGTGGGCCCGGTAGATCATGTGATTTGGCTCTATGCTGATAACATCATCATAGCGTGTACACTCCCTGACAGGAGTTATGTCGCTTATCCATGTTATGTAATCATATATTTGTATTTTAAGTGAATTATTTGTTTGAAAATCATATTACCTTTTATGGGCGACAAAACTTTTGTCTTGCCACCAACCTATACAACCAATGGATGAGTTTAACGTCAGGCTATAAGCTTTTATTTACATAACATGGATAAGCGACATAACAACTGTCAGGGAGTGTACGGACATTGAACCCTCTCTTCAAAATATAATGGCTACCCTGTCTAGCTTCTCATGAATTTCATATTGTAAGCTCAAAGCTTCCAAATCTGTGATTTTCCCAGTTTTAGTACCCCACCCCCTGATGACACGTTTGAAAAAAGAGTTTCCCTTCACATGGCCCCCCGAGGGTACCCCTTACCTGGGCGTCCTCTTGATATCATCCCTAGTCGCGGCAACCCATAACATTGAAGCATTAATAAAATCTATTTTGAAAGAGATGGATTCACATCCCCTCCACAGTCTCTCATGGATTGCAAGGATAAATGTATTTAAGATGCTCTTCCTCCCAAAAATTATATATTGCTTCAGATGCCTCCCATCCTATGTTCCGAAATATTTGTTAAAGAAACTGCAAAGGATAGTATACTTGTGTGTGTGGGCAAAGAAATGGCATCAAGTTGTGTTTCTTCTTTATAGTGAGGGGGACATGAGGGTTCCCAATTTGGTCGCTTACCAAAAAGCTATTATACTGAAGGAGGCTAAAACCTGGTGGACTGATTACCCAAATCTAGATGGGCTCAGATAGAGTCCTATTTGGCTACAGACGGATCCTTAGGGGTCCTGCTAACCTCCGAGGTGTTGCGTCCCTCGAGCGCCACTCCTCCCCTCGACACTATGCAAACTTTGCTCTCATACTAGATAAAAATGTCTGACCAGTGGATTTCCCTACCTCCAGAAAAAATTCTTATCAGAGCATGAATCCCCTATCTAAACATGTTGAAAAACCTGACAACTTGCAACCAGCGATTTGGCAACTAATTGCTGTGTAACACCGCAAAAGCGATGTTACCAGCAATGCCGCCTGTTTGCAGCATGGAAGCATATCGCTCGCTAGGTTGTTCCCAGCCCAGCGAGCGATCACTGCGGCAACATCGCCGCAGCGTCATAGGCAACGTCTGCCTGTGTGACAGGTAATGCAGCGATGTCGGAAGCGAGCGCGCACCCACGGCATCGCATCCGATATCACTGAAAAGTTGAACCGTGTAACGGTACCTTAAGGTCCTCTCAACACTATATAAAGATCTAACTTCACTTCCCTTTCCCTTGAAACTTAGCCATATGACTAAATTGGAGGAGGAACTGGGGTTTTCAGCATAAAGGGAGGATTGTAGGCTACCTCTGGTGGGTGTTTAGAGAGCGACTAGGTGTGTCAACCATCTAGAAAATGTAAAGAAAATACACCTCTGATGGTACTTCTCCCCAGCACAGCTGGCAAGATTTAGTTCTGACTTGTCCCAGTTGTGCTGGAGAAAATGTGGAGGGAAGGGTACTTTATCACACATGTGGTGGGCATGCCCCAATATAGCTGGGTTTTGGTGGCTAGTTGAGATTCTCCTAAGTTCAGGTACTGGGATCTGTGAGAGCCTCCATCCACAGTTAACTCTCTTAAATATTGGTATAGATCAAGTCCCCCCAGTTTCATACATACTTACCGCTTCTAGACTATGTGTTGCAGCCAGGTGGAAGTCACAATCTCCCCCCTCCCTGAATGAAATAGTAGAAAAGACCAATTCTATCTTTCAGCATGAATACTATTTAGCCTTAGATCTGAAAGGTAAACAGACTTCACTTGAGAGCTGGAAAATATGGCTGGCACACCCTCTAGCCCAGGGGTCTCAAACTCGGCTGGGTTGGTTGGCCGCACAAAGAAAAAAATTGATATCGGGGGCCGCATCTCTTGTAGGACTAAGTAACATTTTTAGTAATATGAGCATTTTTTGCTCAATGTAGTAATGACCAAATCCTGGTCATCTTCTTTTAGTAATGTCCCCACCATGGTCCCAATATTGTAGTAATGCCCCCATCCTGATCCCCATCTTGTAGTAATGTCCCCATCTTGGTCTTCATCTTGTACTAATGTCCCCATCCTGGTCCTCATCATGTAGTAATGTCCTCATCTTCTAGTAATGTCCGCATCCTGGTCCTGATCATGTAGTAATGTCACCATCCTGGTCCTCATCATGTAGTAATGTCCCCATCTTGATCCCCATCTTGTATTAATGTCCCCATCTTGGTCCTCATGTTGTAGTAATGTCCCCATTTTGGCCCTCATCATGTAGTAATGTCCCCATCTTGTAGTAATGTCCCCATCCTGGTCCTCATCATGTAGTAATGTCCCCATCCTGGTCTTCATCATGTTGTAATGTCACCATCCTAGTCCTCAAGTAGTAATGTCCCCATCCTGGTTCCCTTCTTGTAATAATGCCCCCATCCTGGTCCCCTTTTGTAGTAATGCCCCATCCTGATCCCCCTTTGTAGAAATGTCCCCTTTGCTGGCCCTCTTCTTGTAGTAATGTCCCCATCCTGATCCACATCTAGTAGTAATGCCCCCATCCTGGTCCTCTTTTGTAGTAATGTCCCAATACTGATCCTTTTTGTAGTAATGTCCCCATCCTGATTCCTCTTTTGCTGTGATGTCCCCCATACTGATCTTTTGTAGTAATGTCCCCATCCTGGACCCCTTTTATAGTAATGTCCTCATCCTGGCCCCTATAGTGTAGTAATGTCCCCCATGCTGGTCCTCTTTTGTACTGATGTCCCTAAACTGGTCTACCACCTTTTTACACACACACACATTCTTTATCACACACTCACTATGGCCAGGGTCACATTTCCGTTTTTGTTGCAAAATCCTGATCCGGTTTTGAGCTTTAAAAAAGCTCAAAACCGGACCAGGAAACGCTCCTCATAGGAGCCTATGCAAAACACCGGATGGCTTCACAAGCCATCCGGTGGCCGGATCCGGCACTGCTGCCTGCGTTTAAAATCATGCAGGCAGCAGTTTTCGCAGCGTTTGCCGGGACCGCACTGCGGTCACCGGATGGCTCAGGATGTGTAATCCTGAGCCATCCGGTAACTGCAGAGTGTGCGGTTCCCGATCTGCGAAGTTAATAAAGAGTTAACTAGCTGCCCTAAATGACTTGTTGAGGTCTGTAGGGGGGCTTAGACCCCCCTACAGACCGTCCGGCGACTTCTATAGTGTTCTGCAACAATGTGTTACTGTGCACGGGCGAGGAGCCCGTGCATGTCATCCAAAGGTGCCCCTAACCCCCCGTATCACTATACTGGGGTGCATAGACCCCTCTATTCCAAATAAGCTGTATTGGTGTATAGTACATGCTAAATGTGGCCATTCGCAATGTAAGTATATACTTACATTCTTTCGTAGGCAGAGATGAGGAAATCCATGGGCGGGGCTGTGTGCAGTAGCCTCCGCCCGCTCCTTCTTGATGCCCGCCCCCTCTGGTCGTAATCCAGTCTTGTGGGGGCGGGGACGTTGTTAAGGGGCGTGGCTAACTAATGTGCCGCGGTTAGCCACGCCCCTTTAACGACGTCCCCGCCCTCAAAACACTGGATTACGGCCAGAGGGGGCGGGCATCAAGAAGGAGCGGGCGGAGGCTACTGCACACAGCCCCGCCCATGGATTTCCTCATCTCTGCCTACGAAAGAATGTAAGTATATACTTACATTGCGAATGGCCACATTTAGCATGTACTATACACCAATACAGCTTATTTGGAATAGAGGGGTCTATGCACCCCAGTATAGTGATACGGGGGGTTAGGGGCACCTTTGGATGACATGCACGGGCTCCTCGCCCGTGCACAGTAACACATTGTTGCAGAACACTATAGAAGTCGCCGGACGGTCTGTAGGGGGGTCTAAGCCCCCCTACAGACCTCAACAAGTCATTTAGGGCAGCTAGTTAACTCTTTATTAACTTCGCAGATCGGGAACCGCACACTCTGCAGTTACCGGATGGCTCAGGATTACACATCCTGAGCCATCCGGTGACCGCAGTGCGGTATTATGCACACAGTTTTGACAAAAACTGTGTGTGCCCGGCATTGCGTTCACCGCATCCGGATCCGGATGCGGTGAATGCAATTTAGCTTTCCAATGTGACCCTACCCTGTCTCTTAAACACATTCTCTCAAACACTCACACATTCTTTCACACACTCACACATTCTCTCACACACTCACTCTTACACAGTCTCACAATCACACACACATTCTCTCACACACTCACATCCACACATACACACTCTCTCACACACACAAACACATTATCATATACACACATTCTCTCACACACTCACACACACATTCTCTCAAACACACACTTACATTCTTACATACACACTCTCACACTCACTCTCACACAAACACAATCACACATACATTCTCTCTCTCACACACACATTCTAATGCACAGACACACACAAATGACCCCAAACTTGTCTACCACCTTTTTACACACACACATTCTTTCTCACAAACTTACTCACTCTTATGGCCACTTTACACACACCAACATATCTGTCCAACTTCTGAACAACTTACTGGTTGCAGTGAAATCATGGACACATTGTTACATTTGTACACAGCCACAAAATGGAGTAATGTGTCCATGATTTCACTGCAACCAGTAAGTTGTTCAGAAGTTGGACAGATAAGTTGGTGGGTGTAAAATGGCCCTTAAACACATTCTCTCACACACTCACACACTCTCTCTCTCACATACACACTTACATTCTCACATACACACTCTCACACTTGCACGCTCACTCTCACACACAAACACTCTGACAGATTCTCTCACACACACTTACATTCTCACACACTCTCACACATTCTCTCTCTCACACACACTTAAACACTCTCACACTCACACACATTCTCTCACACACATTCACAATCTCACATACACACTCACACACACTAACATATTCTCTCACACACACACACACACACACACATTCACACACTCACTCTCACATTAACACACTCACTCTCACACACATTCTCTCTCACACTCACATACACACATTGTCTCACATACTCACACACGCATGCTGCTGTTGACGTATGACGTCACCTGCGGGTCTCTTATTGGCCGGTGGATTGCATTCATGTTACTAAGCGGCAGCGCTGTCAGTCCTGTGGCTGGAAAACATTACACAGCGCAGCTCCCTCCTGCACTCACTGTACCGCTGGCATGTTTGGGCACAGTTCCGCAGGCCACACAGTGAATCCCCAGGTGCCGCATGCGGCCTGCAGGCCTCGTGTTTGAGACCCCTGCTCTAGCAGCTCCAGTCCTGCAAAGCTGATGGGTTCCCCCCTCTACCCTCAGGGTAGATTTCATATACACTGTAATGTAAAGCTATCTTTATGTATTTGATTCCGGAGGACCTTTTTTCCCCCTTTTCCTGTGTCCCCCTCTCCTTTGCCTGCTTAACCATCCCCCACCCCCCATTTTAAGGTTTATCATTTTACAATTGTATGTTTGAACAAAATCTGAATAAACATTTAATGGTTGAGAGAGAAAAGCAGGTTCATTTAAATAATTAACATTAAACCATCAAAACCAAGCTGTTACAAATAAATCACATAGATCAAGGATAAAAAAATCCTATTTAAGATATCTATATATACAGTGCTGTGCAAATTAATTGGGACAAAGCATTTTTGTAAGTATAATCGTAAGTTGGTTACCAGTCAGTGATTCAAACCAGTTTTAACTGTTTTGAACAGGTGTGAGTGTACAATCTTGAGTAACAAAATGTGGTTTGACTGGTTTTAGTCAGAAAATAACAGCTAGCTGCCCCCTCAGCTTCAGTTGAGAGCTTGTTTCTGTGAGGAGTGGTTTAGTGTACTTTTTCTCTCAGTGTGATTCGTGCCTGTAAAAATGGATGTTACTCCACGGAAGAGGTCTAGAACTATTACTCTTAATGAACATACAAGTCTGACTGTAAGAGAAATCGCTTCCACCGTTGGTATTGGAAAATCTACCGTTTCAAGAATAATTCGCACACACAATGAAACTGGATTTTTTTCTCCAAAATGAAAAGGGAAATGTGGAAGAAAAAGGAAAACGACACCAAGAACTGATAAAACACTTATCAGAAATAGCAAAACTAATGCAAGAAAAACAAGTAAAGACTTGCTTTGTCCCAATTAACTTGCACAGCACTAAAGCATAATGGGGCATATTAATGTTCAAAGGTTGAATAGATCTGTAAATCATAAATCAATGAATATAATAAAGAAGAGGCACAGCCGCTACCAATACTGCCTCAAGATGTAGCAATAAAATGCATAAGATAGGTTGAAATACTATCAAAAGCAAAATGCCAGTTGTGACAATTCAGCGTCAATGAGGAAAATCTGGCCACTTGTGCTGGGGTGAAATATTCTTAATTATGCTAGACCTACTATTCCTTTGTTCTGCAAGTCATAGGACATTTGCCATTGTGTCATGTAACACTGTCCGGTGCCACTTTTTGTATGCTAAGTTTTGTAATGCTTGCTGATTGTGGATTGTTTTTGTGATGCTGGTCGCTACAAAAGCAAGGAAGACACAGAATGTGAAACTAGTCACTACTTAAATTAGGTTGTGACACATTCACTACTTACAGGAATAGAGATAACAGAGAGGTGAGGTAATCTGGGGTCAGTTCCAGGAGAGATCACAGTATTCAGGGAGTAGAAAAAGACATGATCATGTAACAGTCCAAAATCTGGTTTTCCATGACATCACGAAGAGGATTCAGGGATTAAACAGAGGCATTTACAGGTCACGGTCCAGGGGTCAAAATACTAGGAGAATATTATCGAATACATTGAACATGCAAAAGAGTAATTAAGAAACAGTCTGGGTGAGATAACATAGATTAGAGCAAACACAGGAATACAGGCCAAACAGCACAACAGACAGGAAGTACGACTGGCAGCATTCTGGGCGAAACTGCTCAGTTAAGTAAAACAGCAATCCCTGGTAACTTGGAACACCTGAATAACCCAATTCCTCCCAGAATCAGAATGGAATACTGCTTTGAAGATCAGCATACTGTTTGACCAACTCATCCAGGTACCAGTAACCGCATAACTAAAATAGTGTTCCAGACGCGCTTTAAAAAGATTCATTTTCCGAAACCAAGCACATTCAACAGGCCACTGTGTTCATGCGGGGTGGGTACATTTCTGATATTTTCTTTTATATTTTGTACAGATCTAATTTTGGATTAATACTACAATAAAGTGTTTACAAAAACAATGTTTACAATGCACATACATTTAGAGATAGGCAGTTTTGTTTAAATTTATGGATTCTGGAGATCTGTCTTTAAAAAAAATAGCTATCCTTTCATACAATTTAAGAAGAACACTTTCCGGACACAGCCTTGGATTTAGGAATTTGTTGCAATTATAACATTAAGGGGTTTATTACTGTCCGCCTTGTTTAAAGTGTGTGAAAAATAAAAAAAGGTCTTCTAAAAGTGTTATTACTGTAATAAATCAATTCAGTTACACTTATTGACAGCACAGATACAGAATTTCCCAGTATATCACATGAATGTTTGGATTAGTGTTTACAGACTGACACTAACACATTTTCAATCAGATTAAGCATATTCCTAGGTGAAATGAGATGTACACTTTGAGCTCAAATCCCTACATTGTACAAGCATAACATGGTTCTCCTTGGCTGGCCACCATCTCTTATTCAGCCTGTGATAGCCTCTGTCATTGACTACGCTATACCATGTAAAGTGATGGCTACAGGTTATTAAGAGGAACACCGTTTGGCCGTGCCTGATGTTGTTAGCCCACTTTCTGAGTCTTCTGAGCATTTAATTAGGTTTTTTGGGGAGGAGTGTTGATCCTTTTGAATCAAGTAGCAGAGTGTACAAATTCATTGTGACCTAGGAATTTCAGTAAATATGACTTGAAGTCAATTCTCCATGGTTCGATCCGCCCACCTCAAGTTGACACCATTAAAGAGTACAGGTAAATTCTTATACCATTTTTTCTGAAACACAAATAAAACAACAAGTTTGAATTTCTTTTCTAATAGCATTCACCATTCAGTATTTTTGATATAGTGCCTTAAAAAAGTATTCATACCCCATGAACTTATTCAGATTCCTTCATGTCAAACACACAAACTTAAAAGGACGTTATTGTGATTTTATGTCTTATCCTAACACCAAGTAGAAAGTATTTGTGAACTGTAAAAGAAATAATGCATGGTTTTTCCACATAGCTAAAAAAAGGATAACATACTTTCATCTTTGACTGCAATTACTGCTACAGGTGTTTTGAGGTATGTCTTTACCAGTTTTGCATGTCTACAGGCTGCAATTTTTGCACATTCTTTGCAAACTAATGCTAGCTAGTTAGATTGAATTGAAAAGAATTCTTAAAGGGACTCTGTCAGGTCATTTATCAGAATGATACTAATATTACCCTTGAATAGTGAATGTTTTAAAAACATTATTATACACTTTCTAATTTCCATGCTATAAGCATTTTCACACTCTGCAGAGAGCTGGTACATTAGTCCTCTCCATTATATTCACAGCCGAATAACTGCTGTATTAGTGTTATTTAAATATCCACACCGACCAAAGCTGGCGTTCTGTCCCTCCCTTCTGTGTTCTATTCTATGAGGTGTTTTGTCCTGCACTGTCTGTAAGATTTCTATTATATGAATGTTGTTTTTCCTGCATACATGTAATGTGTGTATCTGCTGAGCAAATGATCAAATGTTCTTATAATCACATAGAAATATCTCAGACTGCACACACTACACATGACTCAGATACAGACAATGAAGATCTCTTAGAGCTCACTCCTCCTCTACCCTCCTTTCTGCTCTGCAATGAGTCACACAGCATAACAGATTACAGGAGAGCCCTCTAATGTACATTTTGGAGGGACCGCTCATACTTAGACATTTGTGTGGTTCCTCCCTCATTGACACTGTGATAGTGGTTTCAACCACCTCCTCCTCATCCTCCTCCCCATTCTACTTCATCTCCACCGTCATGTGATTTAGAGGCCCTACATTCAAATGTTCAGAGGGCCTGCAGTAGGCAAGAAACCTGAGTTTATTGAGAGCCCTCATGTGGCCCTGTAACATACATTTGGAAGTGAAATATAGTTCAGAACCAAAACATGCCATAAAGAGTTAACTATTTTCATGTGTTTGTGTTATATACTGTTTGCTGTGCAAATTAATTGGGACAAAGCAAGCCTTTACTTGTTTTTCTTGCATTAATTTACTATTGCTGATAAGTGTTTTATCAGTTCTTGGTGTCGTTTTCCTTTTTCTTCCACATTTCCCTTTTTGTTTTGGAGAAAACGATCCAGTTTCATTGTGTGTGCGAATTATTCTTGAAACGGTAGATTTTCCAATACCAACGGTGGAAGCGATTTCTCTTACAGTCAGACTTGTATGATCATTAAGAGTAATAATTCTAGACCTCTACCGTGGAGTGACAACCATTTTTACAGGCACAAATCACACTGAGAGAAAAAGTACACTAAACCACTCCTCACAGAAACAAGCTCTCAACTGAAGCTGAGGGGGCAGCTAGCTGTTATTTTCTGACTAAAACCAGTCAAACCACATTTTGTTACTCAAGGTTGTACATTCACCCTTGTTCAAAGCAGTTAAAACTGGTTTGAATCACTGACTGGTAACCCCAACTTACGATTTTACTTAAAAAATGCTTTGTCTCCATTAATTTGCGCACCACTGTATATATAACGTGGTATGGTTTTTTAACTTGTTTTTAAATGCAGTTGTTGGGTTTTAAATAAAGGTTTCTTTGTGATTTATCATATGCTGTTTGTGCTTGCTGTATGTGCAATTTTTTTCTTGATTATACTAGTTTGTCCACTGTACTATGTGCAAAGGGTTTGTAAAAATTAGCCCTATTGGCTGAGTGAAGTTTGACGCAGGAAGACACCACCCAAAAGGCCTCCAAACACACAAACTAGTTAGGCTGGAGTAGGAATAGTGTCCTAGTTTGTTCACTGCACTATGTACATAGGGTTAGTAAAAATTAGCCCTATGGGCTGAGACATAGTTGACAAAGAAAGGAAACGGGTTTTATGGGAAGGGGTTTGATGTTAACAGCAGTAGCATGAAGAATCAACATTTTTAGTAAATTTAGGTTGGCTTTCTGTCATCTGGAGGGATTAGAAACTATGGAGATATCCAGTCCTTGTTGAATTTAATCAGAGTAAGTCTGTCTGCATTTTCTGTTGAGAGGCGGGTGCGCCTATCAGTGATGATTGACCCAGCAGAATTGAAAACACACTTTGACATCACACTAGCAGTTGGCATGCCAGCACCTCCAAGGTGCATAAGGAGAAGTCGGGCCAAGGGTTCAGCTTGGACACCCAATAATTAAAGGGAACTGAAACGTCAGAAAGGATGCACGTATGGTCACTTAAGTACCCATTGACCATATTCTGCAACTTTTCACTCATTGGCATTGTTACAGGTACAGATAGTCCTTGCTTTTGTGCTGGTTTATTGAAAATTGGCTAATTTCTTCACGTTTCCACCCACCTCTGTTGGACCTGATGTTCGTATCTCTTCCCATTTTCCCTTGGTGTTGAAAAGAGCCAGTACCTCTGCACCAGTATTGTCTGAAGGTGATGTTTTCAGCAACTGATCTACAACGACCCTCTTAAAGGATTCCATTGTAAAACTGGTGACTCCACAAGGAGAGAAGGAAATTTGTTCTTGTACTGTGGATCGAGAAAGGTGGCCAAACAGTATAGGTAGTTGATAAAATGTGTATCACACAAGGGTCTTACCACAGACAGTTACACATGAACTGTGTCATGTGGGCCAAACTGGAAAAAGGCAAATCTTTGGTGTCCCCAACAGTTGGACCAGTACCCATCCTCTCCTCACGCTGACCCTCCTCCTCCACCTCCTTCTCTCCAGCCCATCCAGCCTGGACAGACATGAAGCTAGATTGGCTGTCCCCTCTGTACCATTAGGAGTCACCTCGGTAGCACATTAAAACAAGTCCTCTTCCTCCTCATCCTCCTCATCTTCCTCTGCATCACCCAATGTTGTCTCAGAATATTGGCTGGGCAGGGTAGTATCACCAATTTGGAAATCTGGCTCCATGCCAACATGCTGGCCACTCAAAGCTTCATCTTTGAGATTATCCAGTGATTGTTTCAGGAGACAAAGCAGCGGGATGGTTATGCTGATAATAGCCTGATCACTGCTCAGGAGGTTGGTGCAGTACTCAAAGAACCTCACATAATACTGCTTTTCCTACTTTACCCCCCCTCCCCTACCCCCCCTACCTTCCGGTCCCCCTCCCATACTCCACCTGTATCTCCTCATTTGAGGATGCCTTTATTGGTGGATTCTCTTGTTTGAGTTATGTTTCTAACATTGTTGTATGTTGTCTCCTTGTTATTGCCCTTATATATGCAATAAAAACGAAATGGTTTAAAAAAAAAAAAAAAGAACCTCACAAATGTCAGTGATTCACACCCACTCAACAGTTCTTATGTGTGGTGGCTGACTACCAATCTGACAGGCATGTTGAAGCTGGTATTCAGCTACTCCATCTGCTGCTCACTAAGCCTCGCCAACATATGAAAGGAAGAGTTCCATCATGTGGGCAGGTGGCAAATGAATCAGTGATTTCACAAATTCAAGCACTTTTGCAGTGCTGTAAGAGAAGCAAAAGCGGTAGGGGAATAGCAGAAATGGGCGCTAATACGGCGCACCTTGTCAAAGAGGTACATCACGTCAGGGTAAGTTTTAAGAAATTTTTAAACAACTAGGTCAAGCACGTGAGCCATGCATGACATGTGTACAAGCGTGCCATCTTTTAAAGCAGCCACCAGGTTACGCCCATTAACACAGACAACCAAAGCAGGTTGGAGGTGCAACAGAGAGAGCCACTGATCGTTCTGTTGTTATAAAGCTTGCCACAGCTCTGCTGCAGTGTGTGGTTTTTTTACCTAAACAGATCAGCTTCAGCAGAGCATGTTGCTGTTTTGCAGTACGTTCCCAGCTCGGCATTGATGGGGAGGGTAATTCTGTGGAGAACGAGGAGCAGGAGGAGGGGAGAGAGGAACTGGAAAAAGAAGAGGCAAAAACCCTGACAGAACTTGGGCCCGCTATTCTTGGAGTGGGTAGGATATGCGATGTTCCACTTTGCGCCTTTGTCCCACCCTCCAGCAGGTTCACCCAGTGAGACATGACAGAAATGTATCGTCCCTGTACACAACAACTTGTCCAGGTGTCTGTTGCTAGGTGGACCTTCCTAGTTACGCCGTTGGTGAGAGCAAGGTTCAGATTGTTTAACAAGTGCTTGTGTAATGCAGGTACTGCACACCAGGCAAAATAGTGGTGGCAGGGAACCAGTGTTCCAAATCATGGGCAAGCCACAGCCAAGAGATAACGGAAAGAGTGTTTTCCCACAAGCCTAAATAGCAACATCTCCACAGCTAGCAATTTGGCAATGTGTGAGTTTAGTATTTGTACCTGTGGGTTCGTGGCTGGGTATTTACGCTTTTTTTCCATCCTGCCCCGCTGGCTCCATCCTGCCCCCCGCCACCATCCTGCCCCCCCGGCTCCATCCTGCCACCCCCCCCGACGGTCTCCATCCTGCCCTGATTGCTCCATCCTGCCCCCCCCCCCCCGGCCCCCCGTCTCCATCCTGCCCCCCAGCTCCATCCTGCTCCCCCCGTCTCCATCCTGCCACCCCAGCTCCATCCTGCTCCCCCACATCCATCCTGCCCCACCCGCCTCCATCTTGCCCCCCCACCTCCATCCTGGCCCACCCGCCTCCATCCTCCCCCCGGAGCTCCATCCTGCCCCCCCAGCTCCATCCTGCCCCCCCCGGCTCCATCCTGCCCCCCCCCGGCTCCATCTTGCCCCCCCTTGGCTCCATACTGCCCCCCTCAGCTCCATCCTGCCCTACCGGCTCCATCCTGCCCCGCCGGCTCCACCCTGCCCCCCCCAGCTCCATCCTGCCCCGCCAGCTCCAGTCTGCCCCGTCAGGTCCATCCTGCCCCCCCCCCCGGCTCCATCCTGCCCTGATCGCTCCATCCTGTCCCCCCCCCCGGCTCCATCCTCCCCCCCCGGCTCCGTCCTGCCCCCCCAGGTCAATCCTGCCCTTCCCCCCGGCTCCATCCTGCCCTTCCCCCAGCTCCATCCTGCCCTTCCCCCATGGCTCCATCCTGCCCCCCGGGTCAATCCTGCCCTACCCCCTGGCTCCATCATGCCCTTCCCCGGCTCCATCCTGCCCTTCCGCTGGCTCCATCCTGCCCCCCCTTGGCTCCATTCTGCCCTGCTGGCTCCATCCTGCCCCGCCGGCTCCATCCTGACCCCCCCGGCTCCATCCTGCCCTGATCGCTCCATCCTGTCCCCCCCCCCGGCTCCATCCTGCCCCCCCGGGTCAATCCTGCCCTTCCACCCGGCTTAATCCTGCCCTTCCCCCCCGACTCCATCCTGCCCCCCCGGTCAATCCTGCCCTTCCCCCCAGCTCCATCCTGCCCCGCTTGCTCCATCCTGCCCCGCTCGCTCCATGCTGCCCCGCTCGCTCCATGCTGCCCGGCTCGCTCCATGCTGCCCGGCTCCCTCCATCCTGCCCCCCCTGCCACCATCCTGCCCCCCATCACCATCCTGCCCCCCCATCACCATCTTTTCCCCCTGCTTAATCCTGCCCCCCGGCTCCATCCTGCCGCCCCGGCAGTTAGCGGTCATGTGACCGATCAGCTGATCGGTTTCCCAGGCAACGTCAGGTCCTAAAGGCATGTAGGACCTAGAAGACGGAGGTGGAGCGAGCCGGCGAACAGGTGAGTATCTTCCCTGAGGATTTTTTTATTTTTACTTTTACAATGGAGGAGCCAGGAGGAGCAGGGGGCTGCGGGGAGCGGAGAATCGCCATATACCATAGTGCTGCTATACATGTACTGTAATGTACCACCATATACCATAGCGGTGCTATACATGTGCTGTAATGTACCGCCATATACTATAGTGCTGCTATACATGTACTGTAATGTACCACCATATACTATAGTGCTGCTATACCTGTGCTGTAATGTACCGCCATATACTATACTGCTGCTATACATTTTCTGTAATGTACCGCCATATACTATAGTGCTGCTATACATGTACTATAATGTACCGTCATATATTATAGTGCTGCTATACATGTGCTGTAATGTACCCCCATATACTATAGCGCTGCTATACATGTGCTGTAATATACCACCATATACCATAGCGCTGCTATACATGTACTGTAATGTACCGCCATATACTATAGTGCTGCTATACATGTACTATAATGTACTGCCATATACTATAGTGCTGCTATACATGTGCTGTAATGTACCGCCATATATTATACCGCTGCTATACATTCACTGTAATGTACCACCCTATACTATAGTGCTGCTATACATGTACTATAATGTACCGCCATATACTATAGTGCTGCGATACATGTGCTGTAATGTACTGCCATGTACTATAGTGCTGCTATACGTGTACTATAATGTATCATCATATATTATAGTGCTGCTATACATGTGCTGTAATATACCACCATTTACCATAGCGCTGCTATACATGTACTGTAATGTACCGCCATATACTATAGTGTTGCTATACATGTACTGTAATGTACCGCCATATACTATATTGCTGCTATACATGTACTGTAATGTACCACCATATCCATAGCGCTGCTATATATATATATATATATATATATATATATATGTATGTAAGGTAAAGAATATTTATACCGTGTTAGCCAGTAGATAGAAAAATATATTGCAATCTGAGAGGCCTCAGTGGTTGATACCTTTTAATGGCTAACTGAAAAGATGGTAAACATAGCAAGCTTTCGAGACGACTCAGGTCTCTTCTTCAGGCTGATAATGACACAAATTCTGAAGACACATACATTTATATATTTATACATTTTCCCCTTCTTTTTTTTTTTTTTTTCTCTATTGCTTATGTATAAATGTATGTGTCTTCAGAATTTGTGTCATTATCAGCCTGAAGAACAGACCTGAGTCGTCTCGAAAGCTTGCTATGTTTACCATCTTTTCAGTTAGCCATGAAAAGGTATCAACCACTGAGGCCTCTCAGATTGCAATATATTTTTATATGTATGTAGTTCACTCACGTTAACTGAACATGTTCTGTCAGTCACAGTATGTCAACTACATACATATTCTAGAATTCCCGATGCAATATAATTGTAGTATCGGGCCACCATCTAGTATATTATAAACCCCGCAAAAAACTCTCCCACGTTTACCTTCTGTAAAAGCTTTGCACAGCCTAGTCACAATTTCAAGGTCACACCTTACCAACCTGGCTCCCAATAAAAGTTTTTGAAGAACTCTTTCCTTTGATTAAACTTTCAAGTTGGAAAAAAGCAAACTTAAACACGCTATAGGATATATTAACTGGTCACCAACTGAATCCCTTTATAATATTTTTATAATATTGAAAAATTAATTTGATCTTTCTGCAACTGAGGAACGAACCTGGTTGCGTATTCATAATGTCCCTAAAAATAAAAATTTAAACCTTTATCTCCCTAGTAATATCAACACCACAAATTGACAATAACACATGCTGGAAAACAAATAAAATTTACCAAATTTTAAACAACGATATGACCTTCGATAATATAGAATGTATTAAAATATGGGAAAGTGACTTAGATCTTGACTATTATTGAACAATACTTTCGTCTTTTGCCTACCATCTACGCATCCATTCCATGTTCTAATATTATAGAAACCCAATACAAGGTAATGACAAAGTGGTACTTGTCTCCGCATAAATTGAACTTAACCCTTTGTCTCTCTAAGGGCCCTTTCACATCAGCGTTTTTTCCAAATCGCGGCAGATGCGGTGAAAAAAACGCATCTGCCGGATTACCGCATACCGGCCGCACTTACGGCACGGTTGCGGCGTGGTTGCGGTAAACGCCATACAAGGTATAGGCGGACTTGCGGCAGGTGCGGCAAGTGTGGTTTTGGCACTTGCGGCAGGTGCGGCATTTGGTGAAGCTCTCACAGCTCTGCTGAATTGCAACAATATTGCAACACTGTTTGTGAGATGGAAACTGAAGCTGAGAGGATTATGCAGACATGATCAGTGTCGGATTCGCACTGAGATCTGGAAAACAGTCTTTCAGTCATTACATGTCTCACACTGGTAATGCCCCTTTTACTTAATAAGCTCTAGAGGCAGATTCTCATGGAGATATTTATCAGACAAAAAGATCTTAATAGCACATTTAACTTTAGATTTCTCTAAAGTAAGAAATCAGATCATAGATATTTTAGTATTATTTTACTCAACTTTCTATGATTTTGATACCCAGACCCAGACATACCCAGACATCTTAGAAGTGCTACTCCTATTGGTGGATTTCCTTTAATAAACTACACTACTATGCAGGTAGGTAGAGTATGTTATGCCTGCTTATCAATATTTTACTGGCATGTAGCCTAGTAAACATATAAAATAAAAATAAAATAATAGGGGTGTGTACATGACACAAAATAAGAGGTCATTGTTTGGCAATCTATAATTGTGTCACCGAGATGCAGATGAAAAGACAAAGACAGCCTCCTCCCAGCACTTTAATGCTGGGATCACTCTTAACCATCGAGTCTTAGGCTTTATAAGGAAGACATTAAAAGTTTCCTTTATCAGTGTTGTTACATTGGGAGCCACTACTTGGCATGGGAATATATTCTGAGTCTGTGTAATCACTATGACGTAAATGCATAGAAAAGTGTCCTAATTAAAGACACTCCATGATGTTCGCATACATCCTGGTGCACTAAGGGATAAAGAAAAGGGTTTATCCAAAAGAAAACTCTTGTTGTATCAGGTTAATGTTATATGGTTAACTTTAAATGCAAATTGTATTCTCTCTTTAGAATACACTTTATTCTAGTCCTAAAATCATGTATAATGTTGCTACTTTTTATTTATCAAAGTTATTATCATTATCTTTTTCTAAGTGTTATCACAAGATATGTACAACACATCTCCTTTATAAAGTCTTTGGTTAACTTGCTATAGTATACAATAAAAGTTGTATACTTTATAATAGAAATCAAATATAAAGCCTCAAGGGTCCTCAATCCCTTATGAGCCTTGACTTCAGCTTTCCAATCTTGTAGAACTAGAAAGCCCCACATATGATTAATGGTCTCATTCTTACACCTACCTCTATCTGAGATGTTTTAGCATATTGTAAGAAATATACTGTTCAAGAGTTAGATGCTAAAGCTGGAATTCTCACCTTTACTTGCCATGTGAAAAAATTCACATCTGAGCTGCTTCATAACAGGGAAGCGGTATTAGATCAAAAGTACCGTATGTCAATCTTAATACCAGACAGTGCAAAGGGAAATCAAGTTTCTAAAAATAATCCCTTGATTTGATGCCGTGATCCTTCTGATCCCCAGTTATCTGAAGGACTTGCTCCATATTGCTCAGAGACAAAGGCTGGAGCAATGTTTACTTTGGTCAATATCCAATACAACAGAAGGAAGGCCTTATACTGTGACTCTATGCGGCATGCTCTTTTCCTCTATTGCAGTATTTTGGAAGTGAGAAAACTATGGGACACCAAAGGTTTACTGATTCAAATAACAAACTATAATATAAGGTGAATCCTTAGACGTATTAAGGAGCCAAGAGATAAATCTTTTGGCAATACCTGATGTGAGAACTATATCTCAAAAAAGTATTAGCATATTCATTTCTCCTGACTGCTATCATATAACATTGTCGCCCAGGGAAAGAGTCATCTCCACTTTCAATCAGATAAACTCCCCTTTATCCTCAGGATTCATTACAATAATGGAAAATGGAGTGATATATGTCTGTGGCAGCTTTGTGCCGGTGGATAACCTTGAGAATCACTTGTTGGGTTTTACTGCTTTGTCAACAATGCTGACAATCAGATTAGATAGTATATTCAATCAGTTTGGTGTATCTGACCAATTCTTCATAAGCAGTTTGAATTTTTCGTTGTTATTCAATTATAAAACAAAGATTTATGATTTAAGTTATATGAATACATAAACTAAGACATACATACATAAACTTTACATTGCTTACACATTGTAAGTAATTCTCATACAAACACAATAGTTAACAAGATCAAATATATGGTGGAGAAAAAAAGTCCTGCATATTATGTTATGTAGCGCCCCGCTAGTCAGCACGCTACAATAGGGTACTGCACCCCTAACAGAAGGAGCATTATGCTTTGTTCTGGTAAAGAGTAGTAGAAGCCTGAAGCTCCATCACAACACACACACCTAGTGATAGGGGACCGATCAGACACCTGGTACTGGGATAACCGGTCCCGGTGGGAGGAGAGCTGGGTTATAAAGTGAGTGGGGAGAGAGGGAAAGAGCAGAAAGCAGAAAGTAGAAGCGAAGTGCAGAGCTGTGAAGTAAGGAGAAGCTGTAGAGAAACAGAACAGCCCAGTGAAGAGAAACAGTAAGAACAGAGAACAGCAGAGGAGAAGGGAGGGTACCTCAACCTGGTGACCCAGAAGAGAAAATGCAGAGAAAAAGGGGAAACAAATACCTTGGCCCATTCCGAAGCGAGGTACCGGCACCGATGTGGATCAGAGGTCCATCCCTGAACCGCAAATTACTGGCATGGTCGATGTCTTCTTAGGAGCACAATCCAACCACCCTACACCAAGCACGGTCTCCACCAGAAGCACTAAACAGGGTTGGGTTCCCTTTGGAGAGATAAAGGGTTCCCATATCACCCGACGGGCCTGGTTCAAGAAGTGGGATCCGTGCAGGGCAGCACAGAGTAAGGACAGAGAAAGTGATAGAGAAGGAACACCAGTGGAGCTTTGGAGGGACACTGCTCACTACCAGAAATTATAATATGTAATTAGTAACAAAAAAAAAGCAAAGCTTAGTAACTATCGTCACACAACTTCACAATCCAATGTGGCCACTCACCTTACAAACTGCTTCCTTGCCATTTACACCAGAACAAGCCATGGTCTTTCAGGTTAAAACAGTGAGATGGCCAATGCCTTGCACACAGTTGCCATCACAAAATTAGTCATACTCCTCTGTCCCATACACTGTGAGGAGAGGCCCATAGAAGACAATTGAGTGGGTCGAGAGAGGGGAATATTTTGCAATAGAACCAAAGTTTAAAAGTAAGAATGAAGTGAAAAATGTATGGCGGAAAGAGAGAAACTGCTCTGAGAAGTAAACCACTCTAAGACTTTGTGAATGTATGTAGAGTCTTTACTTCCTGCCCACCCTACATAGATCCTACATAACAGCAGCCAGCTAAACTGTTATTAGTAATGAGCGAAAAAATGTATAGTACTATGGTCACAAATCAGACACTCCATTAGAGAGGAGCCCTGCAAGTCTCTTCCTACTTGCCGGAATTCCAAGCTTCGTTTTTGTTTGGTCAGTCTTTTGCAATGTCGTGTGTGCTTCATGCTGCCACAATAACATCTCCTCAAGCTGGCTAATTAAAAGAGTAGCAGAGATTTATTGCAGGGTTCTCATACAGTACCCTAAAAATGGTGGCCTTGCCGCTGAATAAGGATCTTGCAAATCAAGTGGCTCCTCTCTTCTCTTTACTGCGGTAGAATGTCCTCTCTGCTTCTTCTAGTTCTGTGGGTGTGCTGCAGAGAAAGAAGAAAGCAGGAATACATTATGTATTTTTATGCTGTGAATTATAGACATTAGTCTTAGAAATAGTTAATTGGCGTGCACTCCTTGTATGAGTTGGAGGTGCTATTTGTAGGGGTCATCAAAGACCCTGTATATAGTCAGTATTATGAACAAATGCACTCTCAGTAAGCGGTTTTTGCTGGTGATAAAGTTGTGTTGTTTTTATTTAGTGCTGTACACATTAGACATGCGACCTGGGGTGACGTTTCGGCTATAATCCAATAGCCTTTATCAAAAGTCGCTGTTGAAATGCATCTCGGGCTTAATGTTGGCTGGTAGCTACCAGCCACAGCGCGGGAGGCGCCGGCAACAGCACAGGAGAATACTCTACTTGGATACTTGTCCAGCACACAGGGGCACTCCCCATACCCCAAGAGGCTAACCAGCTCCATTAGAGCACACTTTAATGTGGATATAGCCATATATGGACTCCATGGCTACACAACATTAAGCCCTAGATGCATTTCAACAGCGACTTTTGATAAAGGCTATTGAATTATAGCCGAAACGTCACCCCAGGTCGCATGTCTAATGTGTACAGCACTAAATAAAAACAACACAACTTTATCACGAGCAAAAACCGCTTACTGAGAGTGCATTTGTTCATAATACTGACTAATTATAGACATTAGACCAGAAGGTCTCTGCCCACTAGTTCAAAGACAACTGAAAATTAGAGACAGCGCTGCCGAGAGGGAAAATGGGCAGACTTTGTGCTCATTTAAACACACATGAAAGTTTATTCTAAAACACATCTAACACTACAAGTACTCTTTAAAGCATTGTCTGGCACTGATCACTTCAGCATTGGAGGTGAACAGTGTCAGTGCAATTGCAAGCATTAATACCTGCTTAGAAACATGCATGATAAGCAGATATGGCGAACATGAGAATAATACATGGGCATGACACCTGCTAATGTTACCAGTGTCTTATAATATCATCATGGCTCACCTCCAAAGATGAACTTAGCAGCTGTTATTGACAAAGGAAATAGCGGGAGTTATTGACAAAGTAATGGAGGCTATGGTAATATGCATCTATTCAAGTTGGCAATTGTGCATTGCAATAGAATCACCCCTTTGCACATTGGTAACCTCTATTTGGTAACTGGGGGTGCACTTGAGAGTGGGCAAAACAAGTGCAGTATAAATAGTCTATATAATTATTTTTGGCAGCTAATCCTATTGTATTAATTTAATATAGAGGTTGAGAATACATGTATTGTAGTTGTACGCACATTAGTGATAAGAATTATACTTATTCAGTGTCTACATATTGTGGTAAGAGTTTATTAAACTAACCATAAAATCAACCTAGATTGCACACTTTGTTTTACTTATCTCCTTGCATAAAAAGAAAAATAATATTGCATTCATTCTGACCTGGCACTTCTGATATCAAGAAAATAAAGGAATAATCTTGGAACATTAGCACAAATTACCTTGCAGAATCTAACAGCTTCATTTATAGGTAGAACAGTCAGAAAATCAAAAAGCAATTGCATGATTAATGAGCTGTATTTTGAAATGCAACAATGCTGTTTGTCCGCCTTGTGAGAAAGTAAAATATATTACAATCTTGTATTCCTCTTTTGGTTTCAGATATCTGTAACTCAGGAAAAGAATAAATTAGTGTTCAACTGGAAACAATTTGGATTTAGAACTGAATCTCCTACAGGGTAAAACTCTTCCGAGTACTAAAATGTCCTAGTTATTTCAACAATTTTCTGATTTATTTATTTATTTCATCATTCTAATTTTTTTTACTGTAGCAGTCATCATCTATTTGTCTTTTTTCACTTTATGTTCTATAACCCTGTTTCCTCTGGCTAAATAATTAACTGAACACTTAAAGCGTAACCACCATTTACATTTTTATTTAATAATAATTATACTTTATCAGAGAATTCTGGTTGAAAACCATTCATAAACCTTCCACAAGCTCTCCCCACTAGACTATGTGTGAAGCAGACATATGTTCATTCTCAGTCAGATCCATCTTCACACTGAATATGGGCATGTAACCATATATGGAAGGGAGTGTGGCCTACACTCCTGGCTGCAGCTGGTGAGGAAACAATGTATCAGATTGCTCAGCACTGAGCTGTAGCCTGAAGTAATGTCAGAATGTCAGGATCACTGCAAACTCCTTTCCAATTTTCTTGGCACAAACTTCTCTGATTTGTCATCTGGCTCCTTCTCTGCTGCCTCACACACAGCTCAGGATCTCTCTTGCCCTTTCTCTGCTGCTAAATTGCACGTTGACAGATCTCTAAAATGTAATTTTTGAAAGGGCACAGAAAAGGTGAGAAAATAAGTGATATGGCACAAAAAAGCATTATCATAGCTTCTATGTGACCCATCATTAACAACCAGTGCAGTATTGCTTTTTTTTCTTCAATAAAATTATATTTACACTTTAAATAATCTAGAAAGAGTAGTTTAGCTAGTGAAGTATGTATATTTTATCTGTATTAGAAGATGATGCTATAAAATATTCTGGAATATGTCTAATAAAGCAATTTAGCTAAGATCTTCCAAAGATATTGGGAGACAATAATGCTATATGTAGAAGAAGTTCTTTTAGATATTTTGGAGCTCCTCAAAAATACAAAACTCCTCAAGAACTCTTGAGTTTCAGCACAGACTCAGTGTGCACACATCCCAAATATTACAAATGCAGATGATTGGATTGATCTGTGGAGGCTTAAATTTGAGTAGCATTTCCTATAATCCAAAGTTTCACAGGAACTGTAATAATGGGCGATTTGATTTGCGAGGATCAGTTAAAAACAATGTCTTGTTCATTTTCACACATGTTGCACACAAAGAGAGTGTCATAATGTTATCAGGTGCAGAAGCCCAGGCATCACGTGGCAGAATGGCCATACTCATAATGTCCTGCAGCAAGCCGATCACATAGTGTAGCACACTATTTTTATTTTATATACCAATACCATAGAATTGTTGTTTGTAGCTCAAGTGATCAGTTTTAAAAGTTTTAAAGAGGACCTGTCACCCCCCTCCTGGATTGCAACCTAAATGCAGCACTGAAGCAGCATGTATGCTGCATTCAGGCAACTGATCCCCCATTTGTCTGGCTGCTCTGTACCCCAAGATATAGCATTAGGAAAACTCACTGGTTTGGAGTCAGGAGGACATTCTCTGGGTCTTGAGTCAGCTTTATTCACGGGGGTCATTCCCACCCCCTTCCTCTCTGTGCTGCCTCCTTGCTTCTCTTTGCCGCCTCCCTCATGTGTGTTGAGCCATCCTCGCCTGCACCTCCTTGTGCTCATTGACGCAGGCGCACACTGAGATAATGTTTGTTTTGCGGAGAGCTACTTGCGCAAGCCGACTTTAAAATTTCCATTATGCTCACAACCCATCTGGAAAAGTTTCCCCCCTCCCATATACTAATATGCCACAAACATGAAGTTGATATCACCAACCATTCCCATTTTATTTAGGTGCGTCCAAATAAATGTAGATAATTTAATTAATTATTTAATTAACAACAAATGCATAAGAAGTCAAATATAGTTAATATAGCAAAGAGACCAGTTTTCACATTTAATCTATTTGTTTTGCCTGTATCCAATATGCCTCTCTTTGGTACAAGATTTCTATCTTATTTTCACATCTCCTTGGAAAAAATATATACGGTAGTTATTTTGCCGCATTTAAATGATCCGACCATAGTGAGCCAGATGCTGGATTTTTTCATTAGAGAAATGATTATCTTTATATTGTATATTAAATATATCTAATATATAAAGCTGAATGTGTGTATGTATGTGTGTATGTATGTATGTATATCCGGGATTGGCATCTACACCGTCGCAACTACAGCCACAAAATTTGGCACAGTCACACGTCTGGACCCCGAGAGCGTCATAGGCTATGTTGTGAACTGCAAAAAGGAGCAGGGCTGCAGCTGTCTGGCTAGGATGCGATGGGTGCATCCGCACAGGGGTAATGTAGTCGGGTAGAGGAGGAGAAAAGGTACCCCTGTATAGCGAAGCACAACCAGGAAAGATTTTTAATGCAAGTGAATTTTATTAAATTATAATGTGTAACGGCACAAAAGAGCCAAAAACATATTAAAAACAGTTAAAACACTACTGGTCCGGACCAGCCCTCCCTCTGTATAGGCACACAATTTACAGATTACACACAATTGACATGAGATGACAGAGGATATAACAAAACAAAACAACTAGTTTTACATGTATTGCAATAGTATAACATAATTCACCCCAGAATTTCAGTATTTACAATAGAAACCGGAATTTACATAGATCTGAGTAACCTGTAATCAGAATAATGTCTATATCAGCCGGGGGATGTTTGATATCTCCAGTAATACAGTACAATTTTACTTATACACTATATGTATTTCTGGGCAGGGTATTATAAATATGTTATATCACATTCCTAGATTCCATAGTGGAACAGTCCTCAAAGCAAGCTGAAAGCATGCAAGTTAACAGGGGGTATGTCAGACATCTGGACCCCGAGAGTGTCATAGGCTATGTTGTGAGGCGAAATTTTAACCCTGTGCATTCCAGTTCACCAAACAATTTGCACCTATCTACATAATGGGGAAAAAGTGAATGGAAAAGTGTTGGAGGAAAATCGACAGCTGTCAGCTATAGCCACAAAATTTGGCACAGTCACACGTCTGGATCCCGAGAGCGTCATAGGCTATGTTGTGAGGCGAAATTTTTAACCCTGCGCGTTCCAGTTCACCAAACAATTTGCCCCTATCTACATAATGGGGAAAAAGTGAATGGAAAAGTGTTGGAGGAAAATCGACAGCTGTCAGCTATAGCCACAAAATTTTGCACAGTCACACGTCTGGACCCCGGGAGCATCATAGGCTATGTTGTGAGGTGACATTTTAACCCCGCGCATTCCAATTCATCAAACAATTTTGCCCCTATCTACATAATGGGGAAAAAGCGACAGTTACCAGTTGACAGTTGTGAATGAGAGGGGCTTAATGATAGCGCCAAAGATTAACAGCACATACCAGCATATAGTCACTAAGGTGGGGCCCCAACATGACATATTCACCATGCACGGGGAAATGTATACACACCACACGCACACAAAGAGTAACAGCAAGTGTATAGTCGCTAAGGTGCAGCATCAACATTGGATACTCACCACGCACCCGAAAAAACACACACACCACAAAGAGACACGCACAACACAGAGACACCCCCACACCCCCACGGGGACACACACACTCTATAGCGACACATGCACTCACCCCACAGGGACACAGACCACAAAGAGACACACACAACACAGACACACACACCGCACAGACCCCCCCCCCCCACAGGGACACACACACATAGCCACCGTATAGGGACACATGCACTCACCCCACAGGGACACACACACACCACAAAGAGACACACACACACCATACAGCCCCCCCACAGGGACACACACACATACACACCCTATAGGGACACATGCACTCACCCCACAGGGACACACACACACACACACCACAAAGAGACACACACAACACAGAGACACACACACCCCACACAGACACCCCCACCCCCCACAGGGACACACACACATACACACCCTATAGGGACACATGCACTCACCCCACAACACAGATACACACACACCACACAGACCCCCCCACAGGGACACACACATACATACCCTATAGGGACACATGCACTCACCCCACAGGGACACACACATACATACACCCCAGGGACACACACACCACACAGACAGGCACAGATGTGCACAAATCACCTCACACAACTCGCCTCATACGTGTGCTATCTTTAATTTCCAAACATAAACATCTGATTAAAAACAGCCAATGTACAACACATGCACCATATAGGGAATTAAGGCAGATGTCAGTCACATGAGCTGTCTATTATGTGTATGTGTGAGGTAACATATACTGTCCGGCCGGGGGAGGGTTTACTGTTGGCTGGAGATTTATCAGGCTGCCTATAGCAATCAATCACAGCTCAGCTTCTATTTTCTTACAGGTCATTAACATGACATATTCAAATTCTATTTTGTTATAGCTAACATCAGTTATTTATTAACCCGGGCGTAGCCGGGTACTACAGCTAGTTATATATATTTATATATGATTAATAGGTGATGGTATGTTGCCTAGGGCTATACCTCTCTTAGGAACAAAAAGACAACCATCTTCAAAAATGTTTTTTAAGGTTTCTTCTGTGCAAAGGACTTATAAATATATTTTCACAATATTAATAATCTTATGGTATTGATTACTATAATGCGTTTAAAAAATTATTTTAGAACTATTATGATCATAATGAATTTTTTTAGTTTTTTTGTAGCAGCTATTGTTTTTTTGTTTTAGGATCAGCAATATTTTTGCATGTTCTAATAGATCATTTTTATAGCCCCTTTTCAAAAGTGGTGGTCAATAACGTCACACTGTTTATGATAAATATGTTCACTTGTACAATACTATCTAGCTTTAATATACTATATTACTGAGATGTTATGTATTATGGGCCTGAGATGATTACTAGTAGCATATAGGACCGAAATTCCTGAATTGGCTTTCCTATTCATATTACATTCAACACTACTCCTCTTGCTATTACACAGAAGTTCAATATCTAAAAAAGAAATACAAATAAAATGATGCTGATTGCTGAAAGAGATATTGCATGAATTATTATTCAACTAAGGCTGCCTTCACACTGCATAATTTTTTATCCATGCCTATCCTTTCCGGATAGCCACAGATCAGTTGTGGCTTCCCATGTATCCCTATGGGCACGATTTGGTCCTATATGGCAATCCGTGTGTGTCAGTTTTTTTCATGCACCTAGAATCAAAGACTGTTCCAATTTTAGCCTGCCTTGAAAATCACTGACACCAACGGACAGACATGGATAACATGGGGTCTATGGAGCCATTCGTCTGAACAGATTCGTTCCTGTCCTTGAAATTCAAGAAACTACATGGATGTGAAAATTATGCAGTGTGAATGCAGCCTAACCTAAAAAGGTGGGGACCATTGTAGCAGGTCCAGTCCATATCATGAATATGGACAATGTAATGCATCAATGTGTCAATGTGATGAATATAACAAAACAAGTTAAATATGCAAGGGTTAAGATCATTATTAAAGAGGACCTGTCATCCCCCGGTGCTATGCTAACTGAAAGTACCCCTGAATGCAGAGTGTCTGCTGCGTTCAGGGAAGGGGTCTCCCTTGTCTCTAGCTCCCCTGTAAGCTGTTAAAAAGACTGATCTGTTAAAGTGTACAGATAAGGAGTCCGGAGGGACTTACTCAGTAATGAGTTATCGCTGTTGCTGGTGTCCTCCCGGCCTCCAGCCCTCTCTGTGCCACCTCCAGTCCTCTCTTGTGCAGCCTCCTGTATGTGTCATTGCTTTTGCTGGTGTCCTCCCCACCTCCAGCCTTCTCTGTACCACCTCCAGCCCTCCCCTGTTCAGCCTCCTGTATGTGTCATCGCTGAGGGCTGGAGGCGGTGAGGACACCAGCAACTGAGATGACTCCTTACTGAGTAAGTCCCTCCGGACTCCTTATCTGTACATTTTCTAAAGTCTTTTTAACAACTTACAGGGGGGCTAGAGACATGGGGGACCCCTTCCCTGAATACAGCATACATGCTGCATTCAGTTAGCATAGCACCAGGGGGGTGACAGGTCCTCTTTAATGTAATTCTCCTCCCACCAATTTAAAAAATATTTGCAAGGGATGGGGAATATTTGACTCCCTTTGAACAACCTAATGACTGTAAAAAAATTGTTAAAAATAAATTATTATTTTTGAGCAAAAATGCAGTAACATTGAAGATATACTCTTGTAAACTCTCAGAGTAATCAGAGTATTTGCTCAATTGTTCTTTAACAGCAAACAAAGTCAATTTGTGTGGTATTGAAGAGTAAAGTGCCCGGACATTACAAGTGAGCAAATAAAGGAGAGAAGACGATTGTAAATTGCTCAAGTTGTTCAAGACGTGTTTACGATCTGTAATATACGGTAGGTTGGGTAACATGGTAACATCATTATCTGACCTGATATCGGAGATAAAAAATACTAGAAAGGAATTTACTCTGATTAACCTCTCTGCTTCTATCATTGATGAGGGATGTTTAAACCTATTGCAAAAGGGAATGAACTTTGTGCGCAGAAATGGATTGAACTTGTTTTCTACTCTTTTGGACATAAATAAGTACATTAGAAAACTTTCCATTAAGAAACACTTTTTTGATGATCAGACTGAATCTGTTCCTTTACCAAAGTCTTCTATTACTAATGAATTTGATTTTTTGATACTTACTGAACAAATTTCCCTAATTAATTTGGCTGTTTGGCCATCTTCTCTAGAGAGAGGGGCTTATATTATTCTATAGACATAGTATTGTGAACTGTTTGTTGTACTTTTGCTTCCATGTTATGGCTATTGTTATAATAGTTATGATATGCCTTTCTACAGATTGTATTGTGAATTCCCATAATGTCACTCTCTCTCTTTGTAATCTGGTTCCTATTTTATCCTTACTTCCTTCTTCTTTATCAGGGTAATTTCGGATGCTTGTGCTTCAACACCGGTGAGAGGATTCCCTTGTTAAAGCTAACCTCTACCCTCATTCTTCATCTCTTATCCATCCCATCATAATTCCGGACATCTCTACTTCATCCAGGCAAGGTACTGAGAATAACCAAGTAGGACCACCCGCATCATCCTTCATTGATACACCACATGCAGCTGGTCAAACATGGGGGAAGAGAATAGCAAGTAACCTACCACCTCTTGTACAAAATCTTTGCTCACAACCCTTAAGGGGGTGTCACACGCGTCAATATCGCCTGCACGATATCGGCTGCACGTGACGTTGCAGCGATATTGACGCGTGTGACATACTGAATCAACCAGCGATAAATCGCTGGTTGATGATCGCCAGGTTTTAGAACCTGCTCTAAAACCTGGCGATTGCCGCCCGGTGGACACGCAGCATCGCTGCGTGTGATACCTGGAGTAGCGATATTCCAGCTCCCAGCGCCTCTCACAAGCGCTGGGAGCTGGTAACTAAGGTAAACTGCGGGTATCTAGGCAGCGCGCGCTGCCTAGATACCCGACGTGTACCTTAGTTACCAGCCTCCTCCGCTCACCGGCTGGTATCTAAGGTACACAGCGGGTAACTAGGGTCCCTAGTTACCCGCTGTGTACCTTAGATACCAGCCGGTGAGCGGAGGAGGCTGGTAACTAAGGTACACGTCGGGTATCTAGGCAGCGCGCACTGCCTAGATACCCGCAGTTTACCTTGGAGACCAGCCTGCTCCCGCTTCCAGCAGCCTGGCAGCGGGAGCAAGACATCGTGGAACCGATATTTAAATCGTTTCCACGATGTTTCTGGTCAATTGATCGCTGGTGAGTCTGTCTGTGTGACAGCTCACCAGCAATCAGCCGTCAATGTCGTCAGCGATCATCTCACTGACGACATTGACGCGTGTGACAGGCCCTTTAGACACATTTAACATGTGTGCATCAGTGGCAGAATTATAACAATAGAGCCTAAGTCTCCAGTCCATGTGCTAGTAAGAAGATGAGGTCTATTCAGTACCTGCGTGCTAGTAATAAGAGACCTAAATCTTCAGTGTCTGCCTGCATATTCATAGTCTGATAGCAACACTAGAGCTAACTGCCATTTTAGCTAAGATATGTCCACAAAAAGAATGCTGGATTCCTCTGTGAGGCAAACGCATTATGTTCCGGACAAAAACAGATGCTCCGGGAGTCCATGCTGACCGCAGAACATGACGTATAAGCCAAACGTGTATCGAAACTGACACTAAAGCTCAAAAAGAACTTTAAAATTAACATAGATGAGTTTTTTGACCACCTACATGCTTTATGGGACAAAATAGAGCACCATTTAATTGAACGTGCACACTCTGACAGTGAAGCAGCAGGTTTAACCACTAGAGATGAGCTAACTTTTCCCAAACAACTTCAAATTCGGCATGAACATTGCAGATTCGGTTCATGATCAGAAACACAAGCAATTTACATAAAAAAATCAGCAAACGTTGTTTTGTTCGGTACCTGATCGGATAAAAAAGCATTACTGCGTTTAAGTTATGCTTTTTTCTACCTTATGACTGTGTAGGATTGCAAAGGGGACATGTTTGAAGAGGGGAGGGGTGGAAAGATGTCAGAGAAGTGTTGGACTCCATTTTTTTCACTGCATTTTCTGTGTGGATTTTCCAGGATAGCAGCGAATCAGGGCACATAAAACATCCACACGTTGTAGACACAAGGGCTTGTGTTATTGGCTGGCTTGTGTCATTGGGTGCCTAAGTCACATGTCCCTCAGGATATAAGAAGTGTCTATTTGCAGTTGTTGCCATATTCAGAGTGATACTGCTAAGGATAGTACTCTGTGCTGCTCTGTGCAGCTCCTTCCTGCTCCATTAGTGCAATACTAAAATATAACTAGTTATTAAATCACATGTCAGTTAGAAGGAGGGCGAGTGTGTCCATCAGGATATAGGCAATTTTTGCTGAGAACAACTATGATTACCAAAGCTGCATTTTTTGCTACAAGTGATTGCCAAATCTTTGTGCTTTCCCTAAAAATGCTGGGATTGGCCTGAAGTTAGTGATTGCCAAATCTTTTATTTTCCCCTAAAAGGGCTTTTTGGTCTAAAAGCAGAGATTGCATAATCCTTCAGTTTCTCCCAAAAAGGTATTTTACTGCCTCAATGCAGTGATTGCCAAATCATTCAGTTTCCCCAAAAAAGGCATGTTATTACTTTGATGAATTGAAAGCCAAATCATTCAGTTTCAACTAAAATGGCAAATGTTTGCCTCACAGCAGTGCTTGCTAAATCCTTCATCTTCTACTAAGAAGTCTTTTTTTGGCCTCAAAGCAGTGATTGCCAAATTCTTAATTTTCTACTAAAAAGGTTTCTTTTTGGGCTCAAAGTAGTGATTGCTAAATCCTTCAATTCCTCTAAAAAGGCATTTATTTTCCTCAAAGCAGTGATTGTTAAATCCTTCTTTTTCTACTAAAAAGACTTTTTTGGGGGCTTAAAGTAGTGATTGCCAAAGCCTTCATTTTTTTTACTAAAAAGGCTTATTGTGGTCTCAAAGTCATGATTGCCAAATCCTTTAATGTCCCCTAAAATACATTTTTTTCACTTAAACCACTGATTGCCAAATTGGTTCAGATTTCCATAAAAAAAAGCTGTGCTTGGCCTCAAACACCTGATTGCCAAACCTTTTGAGTCCCCTAAAAGGCATTTATTGGGCCTCAAACAAGTGCTTTCAAAATTTGTTTGCATTACACATGAGTGGGAAATCCCAATGTCTTGGTGGGAAGGAGAATAGGCATGATGGAAGTGGGAGTAGGCTTGGTGTTCTAGGTGTACATGGGGTAGGTGCTACTGCTAAAGTTACTGAAAGTTGTATTGATCAAGAACTGGCTCGTCGTATCCCAAATTAAGTGACAACTTCTGTTACTAAACAGCCTACTCCAGTCTCTTTGGCAACAGCAGAATAATACAAGTTGTGGATGAGGCCCAGAAATAGCTTTTGCTACAGTTCATGGCAAGTGCTTCACAAAGTGGTCTATCCTCCTGGTCCTCCCCCTCAACATCACACACAGTACAGCTCTCAGAGGTGGCACCCCAATTAACCATGTGTCAGCCCGTGTCACAACTTTCCAACCACACAACTGATTGTGGGGGAACACAGATGGGTGTTTCTGCAGAGATGTTCACACAATGTATTCCATGGGCATCAGTGTCTGCTTCAAAGATTCACATACTGCAGAGAAGGAATGCCTCTGTATCGATGCCCAAAATCTTTTGGAGTTGGATCCAGGGATGGACTAAGTAGGGTCCCAGCAGAATTCAGACCCTCACCACCGGGGGTGGAGGTGATGATGATTAGACTCAGATACCAGAGGAGCACCCGCACTGTACTGGGCATTTAGGGCAGGAAGATGAGGACTCTCAGGGTGAGGAGATGGACAACAGAAAAGGATGTTGAAGAGGGTTGAGATCCCACTTGGAATAAATTCCAGAGTCTTGTAGCTGAGTAGAACAGCAAAGTAGGTGAAGGATGAGGAGGAAGATGAGAAGGTTAGGTTGTGTCTTCTCAGCACATAGACTGAGGGCTGAAAGCATGACAAGCACTGCATCTACAGCCACAAATCTGGCCTTAAATAGCAGTGGTCTCAGGTCTGCAGTTGCCAAGGGCGGCAAGCATTGCCTAGCCTGATCCCAACTCACGTTATTTGCAAAGTTTGGAAAAGAAAACTTCAACAGAGGCAAAAAAAAACAACAATTTGAAAACTGCATGCATTAAACCCAACATGAGCCAGCACCATTGTTACTGCACTAAAACTGTGCCTAGAGGGCCTCACCAGTCACCACATCAACCGCATCTGCTTCTTCTTCCTCCTCCATCACCTTCACAAGTCTTGTCCGAAAGATGTCCGGTCATAGAACCTCTAGTTGTTACCCACAACAATCAGGGTGAGTGAGACCCTGTCAGCTTTTATGGATGTAGACACACTTGCTGGTTTTGACCGATCTCAGACCCCAGGCATACCACTTCTTTGTCTACCCACCATAACATCTCCGCCTGCACCTTCCTCAGAGTGCAGCAGTTTGTTGGGTACACCCTCTCTCAGCACAGCAGCCAGCCCTCGGTTCCCAGTTGTGGTCAATTAAAAGATTATTTCCTTCTACACATCCCAAAGCAAAGAGCTTGAATTTCACCATTTCCAATTTGTTGGCTACAAAAATTTTGCCTGTCCACCTGCTGGATACACACTGTTTACAATAGCTGATGGCTGTCACAGCACCCCAGTATCAGTTGTCCAGTCGCCATTACTTCACTAAGAAAGCTGTGCCTGCACATCAGAATGTTGCAGACTACATCACCCATTCTTTGAGAAACTATGTGTGTGACAGGATACATATCACCAATGACACATGGATGAGAAAACATGGCCAGGGGGTGATACATCTTGCTCACTGGGCACTGGGTGACTGGTGGCTGCAGGATCAGGTGGGGAAGGGGCTACTCCCCAAGTCTTGAAATCCCCAAGACTTTTTGGATAAACCTCTACATGTACCACCTCATCCATGGCTTCTGGCTCCTCTACGTCCTCTAGGGCCACCAGCTGTGCCCTCGACCTCTCCCTTGATTTTCCTACAGTCCAGAGAGAATTCCCCCACCTTCATGCGGGGCTGCCAGGTCTCACCACCATCAGACAGTTTTGAAGTTAAAATGTCTTTTAAATGTCAGTCACACAGCTGAAGAGTTGTGGACAGCTGTGCAGGCAACGTTTCAGCAAATGGCTATCTCCAGTAAACCTAGAGCCAAGGAAGGCCTTGTGAGATAATGGTGCAAACAGTGGTGGCCCTATGCTGGGGAAAACTTATACATGTGCCTTGCATGGCTCACGTCCTTAGCCTGGTTGTCCAGGAATTCCTATGCCATTCTCACCTGGTGGCTTATCAGCTAGCATCACTTCAGAGGACTTTCGGTCAACCGGTTAACCAATTGATATGCAATGTGCCGACATGGTGGAATTGTACTCTGCACATGTTTCAGCGACTGTGGCAGCAAAAATAAGCCCTGGTGCAGTATGTAATGATACATACAGTGACTCAAAGCGAGCCAAATGTGGTGAAAATGATGCTTGCAAAGTGGGCACTGATCAAGGACGTCTTCACCCTTCTGCACAATGTCAAAATGGCTACTAAAATAGTTAGCATTGTTGATGCCATCATCAGCATCACTATTCTGGTCATCTACATGTTGGAGCAAAGTTTGAAAAGTCTGCGGGATGAGATGAAAGCGTCAGAAGAAGAGTAGGAGGATGCAGAAAGGATTTCAAAATCTCAAAGGTCCGGACTCTCATCACAAAGCCCAGTGGCATGGCAGGGGAGTAGAGCAACAAATGGGGTCTCATGGTACCAGACAAAGTGGTAGTGAAGGAACAGGAGGCAAGGAAAAAATGGAGAAGGAAAAGGATGAAGAGTAGTGATGAGTGAGCAGTAAAGTGCTCGGGTGCTCAATGCTCTGGTCGAGCATATCGAGATACTTGGTTGCTCGACCCGAGCACTGAGCCCAATGTTATCAATGAGTGATAGGCTCCGCCCACACACATAAGGCTATAAAACGAGTCTTTCCGGGACAGGGCGGGAGGGTGGTCTTTTTAATTTCCAAGGCATACAACACCTTGCAGTGCCCCCCAGAGAGCTTAACATTTAATCTGCTCTCCCTGAGGTGCCAATCCCTGCATGTGGGCTGGCTCTGTAAAGAGCACCTACATGCAGGGAGGGGGGATCCGAGCATGTGCCCGAGCATCTCGGCGGTACTCAGTGCTCGCTGAGCATCCTGAGTACTGTGATGCTCGGGTGACTATCGAGTACCGTCGAGCATGCTCACTCATCACTAATGAAAAGGTGATGGGTACAGAACAGTCAGGAGATGAGGAAGAAATTATTTCCCTTTTTGATGTCTGAGGTTGGCTGAAGAGGATGGAGGAAGGGAGCTTGATTGTTAAGCTTCTACCAACACAACAAGGATTTGGGCCTCATGGATACATCAGACACATGAGCGCCTTCTGGCCGCACTATCTGCAACATAATGCTGGTATCATTAGGATTGAAATAAGTGATAACTACTGGGTTGCCACACTGTTGGATCCATGGCACAAGGGTAAATTTAACCAGCTGCTTCCTGCTTTGGACAGGGACATGCACATGCTGAAGTGTCAAAAACACCCAGACAATCTTAGGAATGGTTTTCCCTATCATAGCTATGAGGGACACAGTAAGCATTGCAGATCAACACTTCCAACCTGGAGGACGTCAATTCGTCAACCTAAAAACATTAGCAGCAGCAGTTTATCTGTCAGAAGCAATTTTTGGCAGTCCTTTGACCAATTTTTTTAAACAATCCTGTACACCAACGGAACTGAGTAGAAGTCTAACACATAGTGAATGACTAGAGGGGATGGTGCAGGAGTATATAGAGCTCAATATTCATGATGCTTTTACATTTTGGGCTTCAAAAATGGAGGAGTGGGCTAAGCATGTCAATCACACCTTGAAGGTTTTGTCATGTCCGGCAGCCAGGGTTCTCTCAGAATGTGTCTTCAGCGCTGCTGGTGATAAGCACTTCCGGCTGTCCCATGAAAGTATAGACTGCCTAACTTTCATCAAGATGAGCAAGTCATGGATCTCCAAGGACCTTTCCTCCCCGGTGGCAGGCTAGGCAGAATAGGCTGTATTGTACTTTTCAGCGTGATGCATTCATTTCGCTATTATACAATTTTTATTGCCACTTTGCCACTTTGGCAGTTTCTGGCCCTAATTTTTTTGAAATGTGGGGACTCTTCCTGGGGGTCTCCTTGTCTGTTTCCCGAATTTAGCAGGGCTCCATGAGAACAATGCCTACATGTGTCACTCATCCCCCATTACTAATTAATGTTTCACCTTGAAATACTGGGCCAGGCCCTATTCCAGACCATGTGCCATGCATGTACTGTAGTCTGCACCATTATACAATTTTTATACTAGGTCAATTGATGCCTCTATGGTGGTATCTGTCCCTAATTTTTGGAAACTGGGGGAGACTCTTCTTAAGGTGTCTTTGTTCTTTGCTTTGTGAATTTAGCAGGACTTTCTGAGCACCATGCCTATATATGTGACTGACCTAGATGACTAATTCTTCTGGTAGTATTCAGTGAAGCTGATATTTTTCCACCTAAAGGTAGGAGAGCATAAAATTAATTGGAGCGATTGCATGACTTATGAGGGTCCCTTGCCCAATAAGCCTATACATGTGACTTACCCACCTGATTTATTTTTCTGGTAGTATTCTATCAAACTAATTCTTTTGCCACCTGAGGGTGGCGGATCATAACATTTATTGGAGCGGTTGCATGAGATTATGAGGGCACCCTGCCCAATAGGACTACATGTGTTACTCATCCCCCCTGTTCCTGATCAAGGTTCAACCTTCAAATGCTAGGCCAGGCCCTGTTCCAGACCCTGTGCCATGTATACAGGCCACATCAGTAAACAATTCTTATTCTGGGTCAATTGATGCCACTTTGGTGGTATCTGGCCCAAATGTTTGGAAATGTGGAGATTCTTCTTATGGTGTATTTGTTGTGTGTTTTGTGAATTTTAGCAGGGCTCTAAGAGCACCATGCCTAAACCTGTCCCTCATCTCCCTGTTTCTGATCAATGTTAAAGCTTGAAATACTGGGCCAGGCTTTGTCCCATGCATCAATAATACACAATAGAGGGCACTTTTCTTGGTATCTGTCCCTTATTTGACCTTGTTTTGCAGCGTTTTGCCCCTTTTAAGGTGTTTTCTAGACCCTTGATTTTGACCCCCTTTAGTTTAAATGGGGTTCGGCAGTTCACAGAACTGTTTGGCGAACATATGCCCATACGGAAAACCAAACCCGAACGTTTACTCATCCCTATTCCTCACATGACCTATCACCATCAGAGACCATACATGAACATTTTGTACTTGGGTGCCATGAACCCATATAATAATAATTTCTTAGCGTTTGCATCTCCTTGGTCCTACACTACTGCAATTTTCCTTTGTCATACCTGTATATTTTTCTAGAAACATCACATTTTAAAGTCAAAACTGGATTATAGGCATTATTGAGATGCTACTTATCTCTTCATGCCGAAGTGTTCAGTTACAGATTACTTTTGCAGGAAGTTCCTTCTATCTCACTGATTGACTGACATGAAGCGATTTCTCTTTTCTTTAAAAAGAAATGCTTTAAAAGCTGCAGTATATATGATAGAATTCAAGTATTCTGTCCCAGAGCAAAAATAATTATCCAGTACTGTAAAGTAGCACTTTGTGGCTGTCATAAATGTACAATACGTGGGGCTTTAGATTTTAATATTGTCAGAAAATATGCTGACTTTCTGCCATATACACATAAGATAAGGTATGGTTCAGATGATAATATTGAAAATCGGTCTGCAAATTGCAAAAATTACTCTGTTTGCATGTCTCCATTGCAGTTAGGTGGGTACCAGAGCTGCCTTTATATGCATGCATTATTCTATTCTATATCCATAGACTAGAAAGAACATACTGCTATTTGTTTCCAGACCATTCATTCATTTGGAAAATCAGATGCACTAACAATAACAGGTCATAAAGCCAAGGACAATATAGACAGAGCACATATGGACAGCACATAAACCGTTTGTGTTCCGATTACCGCCTTTCAGGCATTCCGGGTGTTGATGCATTCTGTCTTTGTTCGCTAGTGGCTTTGGGTTTCGTGCAGCAAAGCCTGATAGCAAGTCAAAAATGTGGGTGACCCACACTATTTTTTTTAAATTGAATTATTAATTTTTTTGAATAATAGCTGTACAATCTGCTGAGGCCTCATGACTAAACAATTAATTTTCCTGAGTGGCCACATAAGCTACTGTGACTGCTATAAGCCATAGTTGATGTGTGTTCTTTTTCTGCTGTGTTGCTGCCTGCTTTTGATTGAGCAGCATCATATAGGTGGAAGAAGTACATGCCCCTAGTGAAAACTATCTTATAACACACATTTGGTAGAGTCTCAAAACAATAGGCTGAAGTTAACTCTGCTTAATATTAATTAGTATAAAAAGTCCTTAATAGCGTAATCGGTGCTCCCCATATTACATGTAATAAAAACTACATGTTCACTCTACTTAGAGGGCAATGGGAGAAAAGTGAAAACTGCAAAACATAGAAATTACAGTATTTAAAATAAAATAAAGTTTATATGATACATGATTAAAAAAAACATCTTTATATAAAAAATATCTCAATGTATAAAGGGATAGGGAACACAATATTACCGTAATCAAATTTCATAGTGGATAAAATCTATGTAAATATCGTTACAAATGCAAAAAATGTAATGTCAATATAGTAACAATTAAAGTTTTACAATAGATAAGGATATAATAAAATCAATGCTTATAATATATATATACATAATATATATATACTGTAGATGTTAATATTAATTAAGGGTCACAGGTAGTAGTAAGTGTGCTATAAATTGAAGTGCACAGACTTCAGCAAATTTGACATTACCCACTGTTTAAACAAAAAGTGCCTGAATAAATCACTGTTCATAGCAGTACATGTTATAAGATTGTAGTATTGAAGTGCTGATACTGCCAACAGTCAGTTATTACACTATATATCCAGCCACTATTTAATATTGTCACTAATCTATGGTTGCTGTACCTGTATAGTGATCCCGCCAGTAGCCAGTGTCCACTGAGTGCCCGTCTCACTCCAAATGCTCATTTCAAAGAATGCTCGTGTTCTTCAGTGGGCGTGAAGAAGAGCTTTCTGTGAAACACGTGTCGGGAGTGAGACAGGCACTCAGTGGACACTGATTATTGGCGGGATCACTATACAGGTACAGCAACCATGGAGGAGTGACTATATTAAATAGTGGCTGGATATATAATGCATTAACCTACCGTTGGCAGTATTAGCTCTTTGATACTACAATCCTATCACAAATACTGCTAAAGACAGTCATTTATGCAGACAGCATTTGTTTAAACAGTGGGTAATGTGGAATTTAGATTGTATACTTTATAAGCCTACACAAAGCTTCAAATACAAATTATGAGCCTCATTTAGCCTCATATATACAGGATAAGCCCCCACATATCCATCTATATATAGTATAGTACAAGCCCCCCCATAGCCTCCTATATACTTTATTAGCCCCCAAAATTGCCTCTTAGGCTAGGGTCACACTTGCGTCATGGATGCGTTTTTCCATGTGCTTTTCACACTTGTATTTTGTGAAAAACGCATGCAAAAACGCATCCATAGGCTTCAATACAAAAAACGCATGCCCCGTTGCCAAAAAAGCATGGCTAATTGCCATGCGTTTTTTGGATGCGTTATAATGAGTTTTTTGGTGATTTTCAAAAACGCATGCGTTTTTTTTAACATGGGGCCCTATGGGAATCGCATGCAAAATGCATGGCAATAAATGGTACCATGGTTTTTTAAGGCTGCTGCAGACCTAACAGCAAAAACGCAGGCTGCCAGAAACAACCTTAAAAAACGCAGCCAAGTGTGACCCTAGCCTTATATACATTATGAACCTCCATATAGCCTCCTATATATATTTCTGAGCCTCACATAGCCTTCTATATACATTATGGGCCCCACATAGCCTTCTTCATACAATATGAGCCCTCATATAGTCCCCTATATATATTTCAGAGTCCACACATAGCCTTCTAAATACATTATGAACCCCACATAGTGTCCTAAATACAGCATGAACCCTTACATTGACTCCTATATACTTTATAAGTCTCACATAGACGTCTATGTAAATTAGGAGCCCTACTTCGCCTCATATACAACATGAGCAATCACATAGTTGCCTTTACACAGTGTGAGCCCCCACATAGCTTTTTATATAATTTATGAACCCTCACATGGACTCCTATATACTTTATGAGCCTCACACACAGTAAGTTCCTATATACATTACAAGTCCCATTTAGCCTCATATATACAGCATATTTCCAACATAGCCACCTATATACAATATGAGCCCCCACATAGTCTCCTAAATACATTATGATCCGCAACATAGCCTCCTATATACCTTATGAGCCTCCATATAGCCTCTTAAATACTTTATTTTATATACATTTAAGCCCCCACATAGCCCTGTATATACAATACGAACTTGAATATAGCCTCATATGTACATTTCTGAGCCCCCATGTAGCCTCTTACATACATGCAAACATCTAATACACATAAAAAAACACCACTGTTCTGGTCTCTGATGCACTGATGCTCTGCACAGAACACATGATGATGTAACATCATCACACTACTGTGTCTCATGCTGATTGATGGAAGATGGAGCCATCGGCACCATCCTCCACCAATGTATTCCCCATTATCTGCATCCTGTCACATCACAATGTCTGCAGTGGTCATATCAGAAATATTGAAGCGGTGAAGAAGCAGGAGCGGTCTACAGTCCACTCGTTATGAGACCTTTTTAATGATCTTTTTACTCTTAGGCCTGAGACTGGGACAAGGGGGCATCCTCTACGTCTTGAGGAAAGAAAGTTTAATCACAATTACAGACGTGGATTCTTTACTGTAAGAGCAGTGAGACTATGGAACTCTCTGCCACATGATGTTGTAATGAGTGAGTCACTACTAACATTTAAGAAGGGCCTGGATGCCTTTCTTGAAAACTATAATATTATCAGTTATATATACTAGATTCTTTAAAAGGGCAATGATCCAGGGATCTAGTCTGCCTTATATGGATGGAGTCGGGAGGGAATTTTTTCCCCAATGTGGAGCTTAGTGTTGCCACATGTTTTTTTTTTGTCTTCCTCTGGATCAACATGTTAGGCTATGGGTTGAACTAGATGGACTTAAAGTCTTCCTTCAACCTTAAAAACTATGTTACTATGTTACTATGTATAAGTACCCAGACAATTACCCTCATAGAAATTACCCCAGCTAATTACTTGCCTAGCCCGCCAATCAATCACAGGGTAATGTTTTTTCAGCCAAGGAAGGCCCAATACAATAGGGGTGGGTAAATCAAGATGTGACAGGATAGGAATTCCTGGTGAAGAGTTCCTTTGCTCAATTTGGCATTATGCACAACCTAGGAAAGAACCTTCTGGCTGAGAGGAGCTGATTCTATGGCGGAGATGGGAATGAGTCTCACTTAAGTGTTACAGATAAGGCCATGAGTCTGAGCAAAGCGAGAATCCATTAGAGCAAAGCAAGAATTTTTATTCATTCATTTTTATATAGCGCTATTAATTCCAGAAGAATCCATGAGATTGACTCCTGCTCCGCTGTCAACCAGCACTGGTACAGTCTCATTTTTTCCATCTACCACCACCTTGGCAGACAGTGTGAACGGAGACTTGGCAAGAAGGGAAATGCAAACTCTCTGGTCGTCTCCTTCCTGATGACCCAAGGTGCATGGTGTCAGAGACTGTGTGACTCTTTTGGAGAGATATGGACAAACCATAATAAAATGATCAGTTTGTCCACAGTAGAAGCATACTCCATCAGGCTGATGAACTGTAGGAGGTTTAACACAAGCGGTTAACCCCCCAAACTGCATAGGTTCTCCAATTCAAACACATGGGGCCTCCTCCACAGTGATGGCTATATGATATATATATGATAGGTTATTGCTGTCAGTGGGCATAGGCCACAAGACACGGGGTGCCAGTCAGCAAAGCAAAGTCCATAATCAGCAGAAGGAAAAAAGACGGCACTCACCGAGATATAGATGAAAACAGCGGTGTCCTTTTATTGCAGGGACATTGCACAGATGCAGGGAGGGGTTGCCGAGGGTGACGACGGACCGTTTGGGCGTGTGCCCTCCGACTGGTCACATATGTGACCAGTCGAAGGGCACATGCCCGAAACGGTCCGTCGTCACCCTCGGCACCCCCTCCCTGCATCTGTGCAATGTCCCTGCAATAAAAGGACACCGCTGTTTTCATCTATATCTCGGTGAGTGCCGTCTTTTTTCCTTCTGCTGATTATGGACATATTAGGTCTTGGTCTCTCTCTAAGATGTCTATCAACCCTGATGGCAAAGGCCATTGTAGCCTTCAATGACTCAGGTATAGCATGCTGAACCAGAGTATCCTGAACTCTAGCTGACAGACGCAGGCAGAACTGACTCCAGAGGGCTGGGTCATTCCACTGGCTGTCAGTAGCCCATCTCCGAATTTCTGAGCAATAATCCTCGAAGGGACGAGTCCCTTGCTTGAGTTTACAGTAGATAGACAAGTGACGCCTCTGTCAGGTTCACTGTATACCTGAGACAGGGCCGTGAAAAAAAACAACCGCAGAGCTGATGAATTGGTCGGAAGAGAGAAGGCCCAGGTCTGGAGATCCCCCTTAAGAAGGGAGGTTATAATCCCCACATGCTGCACCTCACAGCCCAATTGAAGGAGGGCTAAGTCTGAAATACAATTTACAGTCTTTCCTAAACACAAAAAACTTATCTCTCCCTCCTAAAAACCTATCAGAGAAATGTTGGGTATCGGCACAGCCTGGGCGTGAGTCATGGCCAGATACCATACGACTTGCTGTAGTTGCTGCACAACCTCAGTACGCAGACCAGTAACCTCATCAGAGATGATCTGCATCAGTTCTGCAAAGGCATCAGCTGCAACAGCCTGAGACATAATGTCACGAGATATTATAGCGAATAAGAAATCAGGAGGCAAGATGGTAGGATGGGCAAGGCGAACTGGGGAACTCGTCTGACCCTTAGACTGGGGATCACTGGCTCACCCTGATCCTGCAATTACCTCTGAAGGTGAGGATGTCTAGGCTACCACCCTAGCCTTTCACTGCTGATCCCTAGGCTAAAAGTCCCTACCTCCACTTATGGACCAGGAAAACCCAGCAGCTTCTATGGAAGGGAACAGCAGCAGAAGCAGGCACAGGACATCAAGTCCTTACTGCATGGGATCCAAGCAGAGTCTGAAATGATCTCTTTCTGCGACACCTAGTGGAGGAAAGTGAGGTTTTTTCAGGGCTGGGGGAGTGGAGATCTGAATACTAATACATACCCCTCCACCTCCACCCAAATGCTATGACTCACTCCTCTACCTGCAGAGTTGCAGCACACAGCATTGACTAAGGAAAAAAAACTCTGTTTAAACTCTGTTTAAACACAGCAGCAGCACTCATGGACTGTGAAGCGGTCAAAACGCCACACCACTGTATTCATCTTCAGCTGATCTGGTCCGTGAGCCGCACTGGACCAGACAGAGAACCAGATGTGCTGCGCTTTGCCCGGCCCTGATCAAGCCATTAGCTATCTATCATCTATCACTATATCTATCTACCATTTTTGCACATCTTTAACAGTTAAAATCAGTAAAACTTTTGAATACATTTAATTCTTGTACATGTTGCATGCTGTTTGTGTTTTTTCTCAATCTTGGAAAAAAGAATCTTAGCCTGCAAGAGGGTCTAAATGTAGGTACGGCTTGCATACTTAATGACCACACACCCAGCCTCGGTCACTGCAAGCAAATATTCTCCCCTGCTCTGCAGTGGTGGCCAGGGCATGTGCCACCCTCACATAATGACAGTTTGCTCTGATCGCACTGCAGAGCAATTAAAAGGTGCTTGAGCACCTCAGACCTTATTGTGATTACTAACAGGTCTCCAGACGAGCAGTATGGGGAGGAGCAGTACTGCCGAGGTGACCATGCTATTAGGATAGCTCATAGAAAGGTTTGTAATTTGACATAGCTAAACTCAGCTATGCTGCCCCTCCACTACAGGAACGTTTTCTGAAAGGTGTTAGTAAGCTGTGCTTTATAATCATGCTCAAGGTTAGACAAGAAGATTAGAGCTTTCTGTCGTACATTTTACACAATAAGAAACCAGCTTTAAGCTATGGTGGGTGGGTGTTCATTTTCTGCTGTGTTGTTGCCTGCTCATGATTGGGCAACATCATATAGGTGGAAGAAATACATGCCCCTAGTGAAAATTATCAGATAACACACACTATGTTGTAACAAAACTTAATTTCTAAGTACCAAATACTTTGATTGCTAAAAGCTCTCTGCAATGGAGCAGCAAAGTTTAAAAAAATGTTTTATTTTGCTCTTCAGCCAATGTTAGATTATATTTCTAGTTCACCATGAAACATCTGGTCAAAGTTCTGCTTTAAAAAAAGAATAGAATTTTGCACGTTCTGTAAATAGTTATTACTTGACGGTAAACTCAGTCAGTTCCTCCATGGTTTGATTTTTATAGCAATTTGGCATTGGAAATGCCTTAAAGGTTTTGCTATTTCAGCATACTTCTGCCCAGAAGACAACACCTTGGAATGACTAAATTGAAAAGGTTCTTCTTATCACGTACATGAGAATATTGAATTTTTATCTGATGAACAGGGGCAGTGAACCTTGTCGAGTTACGGCCATTAAGTAAAAACCACCATAGCATGGAGTAATTGAAATATTGTAACTTCAGCAATAGAAGACACATGATGGAATTTCTTTGTACAAATATGCCAGAGTTACCTGAAACCTTATTCCTTAATATCTTTTTTGCATTTAAAGGTTGATTTAAATAAAGAACACATTTACTGTAAGATATCTGTAATATAATTAGGCCATTGATGCTGAATATTTTCTGCTTATAAAAGATGACATCAGAGAATAAAATAACAGGACTTGACCTCCAGTCCTCTTCATTACACATACGGTATGATTTAGCTAATTCTTATGACATTATACAATCAGAGAACTGTTTTGGGACTTTAGTCCCTTGCTCAATGTATGTTATCTATGTTTGACCCTCATAGGTTGGACCTACTTAGAATCATCTAGTACTCTAGTGGGCTGGTTCACTCTATTTTCTCTTCATCACTATGGTACCATTGGGTCTAGTCTTAAAAAATGCTTACTCTTTATTTGCCTATACTACTTTTCAGATATTGCTATATTCTATTGTTATCGATTCCTGAAAGAAGCACTTTTTGAATTTTAACTACTGAGCTAAAGATAAACTCATGGAAAGGTATTAAATAATTTTCAGCATGGATTTGGCCTGAAATACCACTATTAAAAGTGAGTGAACCTTTAGAAGTCCGAGTTTGGTTCGGTTTGCCAATTGGCAGGAGGTTTGCTGACTAGTAGAGATGAGCGAACTTTCTTCGAAAATGTTCGCCAATTTCAAATTTAGCACATTGTAGAACATTGTAGACTCAGTTAGCGAACCAAAGTTTTTTGCAAAGAAATTGGGAACACGGCTTTGTTCGGGAACAAAATTCGAAATTTAAAATTACCCTAAATTTTCCCTATTTGTTTGGCGCTAAAGCGCTTGCCTGAATACCCGTTGGCCGGGAACAACCCCTCGCCTTAAGGCTAAGAGTGTTCTATCTGGTCTACCAGCTTGTATCAAGCTTTAGACATTTTTTGATCTTTAAATGAATTTTTTTAAGCTACCCGGAGTTTTCAGGGGTTTTACACATGCACAGTTTGAATTCTGGAAACAGTGCCAGATGTGGCAGGTACTGTGAAGTCCAGGAAGCTTGCAGACTCCTTAAAACATCTGTATAAGGGTGCTTTCACACTGAGGTTTTTGAAAAAATGCGGCAGATCCGGTCAAAAAACCAGCAGACACTGCAAGTGCTGTTTCAGCAGTTGCGGTCGCAAAAAAACCCACCGCTGACCGAGTTTTTTTTCACGGTTGCATCTGCCGCAACTGCCAAAACCGCACTTGCCGCATCTGCCGCACACTTACTGGCAAGCCCCATATACATAAAAATATATATATTTTTTTTGTGCTGCACAAGCTTTGGTGCATAATGAACATCTATTCTTGGCATTAGGGTATTTTGCTTTTGCTGAAAGGTGGGCAGATGCCGCATTTTTGCGCGCGCGCTGTCACTGCAAAAGCATGCGCGCAAAAAGAATTGTCATGACAATTCTTGGCACTTTTTTTGGCACGCTTTCCCCATAGGCTACATGTTAACATGGCCTCAGGCAAAGCGTGCCAGGAAAAGCGCAGTGTCGGCATGCAGTCGCGCTTTTTTGCATGCAAAAAAACAGCACTCCCAAAAATGCTGCAAATTATGCCATGTGTGAACGTAGCCTAAAAGTGCAGCAAAATAAATTGACATGCTCATTCTTTTTACGGATCTGTACTTGAACCCAAAAACTGATCCATAACAAGCTCAGTGTGTGAATTAAAAAGTTGTTAAATGCATTGACTTGGCTGGGACAGCCAGCATCATTGCATTCCACTGCATTTTCACTACATATATGGATCCGTAAGGAATGCATCAAAAACGGTGCACGAACGCACCATGTTCACACAGGATATTTTTATTGCATTTTTGCTGCATTTTTTAGGTGTGGTTTTGCTATGGTTTTATGGTAATTTATTTTAATAGCAACCTGCGTTTTTGATTACCACTGAAACCTGCATTTTTTATTTCCACTGCAGTATGAAAAGAATGAACAAGTCAATTCTTTTTCAAAACGCAGTACAGCATTTTGCCAAGAGTTGCATTGTTAACAGGAATAGCAGACATGTCTGGTGTAGAGGAGAGGAGGAAGATGAAAGTTATGTCAGGTGTGGAGGAGAGGAGAGAGAGGGAAAGAGAAAGTACAGCTGACCCAGTCAGTGAAATGTATGTACGGTAATAAAAAATGCAGGAAATCTGCAGGAAAAAGCAACAAATCTGCAGCTAAAAACGCAGGAAAACCATAGAAAATCTGCAGAAGGAAACGCAGCAAATCTGCCAAAAAATCTGCAGACCCTAGGTTTTGCTGCATTTTTGCTGTAGATTTGCAAAACTAAAAATCAACGTGTATAGACATAGCCTTGAGGTGCATCCTCACGATCAGGAGACACAGCGTTTTGGACGCAGCGTCTTTGCTGCATTTTTGCTGTAGATTTGCAAAACTAAAAATCAACGTGTATAGACATAGCCTTGAGGTGCATCCTCACGATCAGGAGACACAGCGTTTTGGACGCAGCGTCTTTGCACTGCGTCCAAAACGCTGCGTCGTACAGTACTAGCATAGTGGATGGGATTTCAAGAAATCCCATCCTCACTATGCGTAACCCGCCCGCAGCGTCTTTGGAGCTGTGGTGCAGGTTACTGGGAGTCCACTCCTCCGCAGCATGTTTATTTCCGATCGGTTAACTGCAGGGAGAAGCCGCCCTGCACCCTCTGTACACGGTGAGTACAGGGCGGCTGTGGTCTCCCTGCGGCCACCCACGGCTTCACTCAGGTCCGGAGGAGCTGCAACCAACACGCAGCTCCTCCCGACCGTGAGTACATACCCTTAGGTTGGGGCCACATTAGCGTTGTGGCCTCCATCCTGGGCGGTCCGTCAAAAAGCAGGATTCCAGCAGAATTACCGCAACATTACCATAGTGTAACGTTACCTTAACGCTACCAATAGAATCCTATTGGTCACCAACTCCTGAGCACCTGCAAACGTCGCCACATAAGTGTTAAGGTACTGTCACACGCAGCAATATTGCTGGGCAATTTCACTGGCAATTTGCTGGTTGCAGTGAAATCATGGACACATTGTTCTATTTTCTTGCTGTGTACAAATGGAACAATGTGTCCAAGATTTCACTGCAACCAGCAAATTGCCAGTGAAATTGCCTAGCAATATTGCCACGTATGACGGTACCTTTAGAGTTTGAAATCTCACACTATTTCGTAGCGCACAGGAAAACGTGAATTTCCGCTCGGGAGTTCGTCACCCATAGGATTCTATTGTCAGCGTTAAGACAGCATTACACTATGGTAACGCTGCGTTAATGCTGCAGGAATCCTGATTTTTGACGGACCCCCCAGGATGGAGGCCACAATGCTAGTGTGGCCCTATCCTCAGCGTAGCAGGTCTAAGGCTGGGGTCACACATGCGGCAGGATTTTGAAATTCTGATCCGGTTTTGAGCTGTAAAAAAGCTCAAAACCGGATCAGGAACCGCTGACCATAGGAGCCCATTAAGGTACCTTTACACGCCGCAACCGCAGTTGCGAATTGTGACAGCGATATGTTGCCCTGGAACTATCGCCATCAAATTGACTCCCAGTTGCGGCGTGTAATTGGGGAATTTGTCGGCGATAAATTGCCTCGCCCCGGTCGCCTGATTTCAGAGCAGTGCTCTGAAATCAGGCGACCGGTGAGAGGCGATTTATTGCCGCCAAATTCCCCAATTACACGCGCCACTGGGAGGCAATTTGACGGCGACAGTTCCAGGGCGACATTACGCCGTCAGGATTCGCAACCGCGGTTGCGGCATGTAAAGGTACCTTTATGGTAACCGGATTGCACTACATGCAATTTCTATAGATACAAGATACAAGATGTGCAGCATCTGAAACAACGGATACTGGAAGCCTGTGCTAGCATTTCATCTTCGGTGTTGCTATCAGTGTGTCAAGAGTGGGAGAAGAGGGTTGCATTGACAATCAAACACAATGGGCAGCACTTTGAACACATTTTATCAGTGGTCATAAACTTGTAAATAACTCATGAAAGAATAAATTTATGTTGAAGCCAAGCACGCCATTGTTTTTCATATGAAATTCTCAATAAGTTTGATGTGTCACATGACCCTCTTCCCATTGAAAAAATAAAGTTGAGTCCCAAATGACTGACTTCGAAATGGCCGCCATGGTCACCACCCATCTGGAAAAGTTTTCCCCCTCCCGTATACTAATGTGCCACAAGCAGGCAATTGATATCACCATCCATTCCCATTTTAATTAGGTGAGTCCATATAAATGGCCCACCCTGTATATTTTAGTTAAATTGAGATAAAAATATTTTTTTATTTATATCATTAAAAATTTGTAAAAGGTGTGCAAAAGTTATTGTGATGGAAAGGAGATCAGGGTAAACTGTGCCATCGTCTATTGTGAATGGTGAATCCAATGTGATTAGCTATGCATAGAAGTGTTACTTGTCTTTTCAATCCTTAAAAAATCCTGTAACACAGTTCGATGTCCCAGCGATCCAATCACCGATGGGAGTTGCTGGGACATCGTTAGCTGATCGCTGGTGATCTGTCTAAGGGGGCCGTCACACGGTGAGATATCTTGCCCGATATCGTTTAAGCGATCTCCATTTTGATCGCTTAAGCGATATCGGGCAAGATATCGTTGCATGTAATCAAGCGATTTACGATGGTAAATCGCTTGATCGTGACATCGCTGATCTGAGGTTCGGTTCTCAGATCTAGCGATGAACGATGCAACGATCTGCATCATCGTGGTGTGTGACACCACGATGATCCATCTCCCAGCGACCGCGCCTATGCTGGGAGATGGTAACTATGGTACACGTCGGGTAACTAAGCGATGCGCGGCGCCTAGTAACCCGATGTGTACCATAGTTACCAGCGAGATCGCGCCTCCGCATCGCTGGTGAGTCTGTCTGTGTGACAGCTCACCAGCGATGTGAGCGATATTGTAAGCGATCGCGCGTGCACGTGATCGCTTACAATATCGCTAAAGATGTCGCAGCGTGTGACGGCCCCCAAACAGGCAGACTCACCAGCGATCAGCGACCAGCGAGAACGCTGGTAACCAGGGTAAACATCAGGTAACTAAGCAGAGCACTGTGCTTTGTTACAAAATATTTACCCTGGTTACCAGCTCCCAGATTGTGGTGTGTGGCACTGGGAGGTCGTTCATCGTTGGTCTCCCACTGTCACACACGCCGATCCTGGCCGCCCAGCGGGATACCAACGATAAAATAATTGTCCTGGCCATTCTACCACGAACAACGAACGTATCGTTGGTCATTGATACGTGTCACATGCAACGATGTCGTTTTGACGTCGCTGCAATGTCACAAAACTGGTGACGTTACAACATTATTGTTAACGATATCATAGTGTGTGAGGGGGCCTTTAATTTGATAAAAAAAAAAAGAACATTGATAAAGAAAACTAAAAGAACAGAAGGATTTAAGTCAAAAAAGCCAAAGTTGTCACTGTGAAAATTGCTTATTACTATTTCTTTTTATATAAAAAAAATGATCGGCGAATTAAAAAATGTAAAAAATAAATACCTGTTCACAAAACTTGATGTAAACAATAGGTCAATTTCTGATGAGTGCTTTAATTTAAAGTGAATGTGATCTCAGCGGTAGTTCCTGAGAACGGTCAATAGCGACATCCAATATAGTGCGGTGAAGGAAGAAAACAATTCTTTATTGAGGTAGTTGAAGTATAAAAGGCATAAAAAATGAAGAGCATCAGTCTGGATGGCATTGACAGAGTTATTGTGACTCTAGGCACTGCATAAACCAAGATGTGACAAAGTCACTACTTACATAATCAGAGACAAAAAGGGTGGTCAGGCAATCCAAGGTCAGTTTTTGGAGCTTATGCATCACACTTGGCGTTCTAGTAGAAATTAATCAAATTCACTCTCTTTGTTGAATGCAAAGGATTCTTTATTTATTGGTGCAAACGTAAGGCACCTTTTATGCTACACGTTTCAACAAATGCTCTGGTCTTTTTCATACTAGTTGAGCTGATATTTCTCTTTCCCAGATTGGGTAATGTTCCCTTAGGCTGGGGTCACAGTAGCATTTTTCCCATGCGTTTTTGGAGACCTGCATTTTCAAAAACGCATGTAAAAAACGCACCCATAGGCCCCCATGTTAAAAAACGCATGCCCTAATAGCCAAAAAGCATGTGTGACAGTCCCATGTGTTTTTGGTGCTTTTCCAAAAACGCATGCGTTTTTTAATATGGGGCCTTATGGGAAACGCATGCAAAAACGCATGTACAATTAGTGCCATCCAAAAGCGCATGCGTTTCCCATAGGAGCCCATGTTAAAAAAACGCATGCGTTTTTTTAACATGGGCTCCTATGGGAAACGCATGCGTTTTTGAATGGCACTAAAAGGTACTAATTGTACATGCGTTTTTGCATGCGTTTTCCATAGGGGCCCATGTTATAAAAACGCATGCGTTTTCTACAAAGACGCATGCGTTTTTAAAAACGCACCAAAAAATAGTACATGCACTATTTTTGGGTGCAGATTTCAAAACGCAGCCAAAAACGCAGGGAGCCATCAGACACCTTAAAAAACTCATGATGACATGAAAAACGCATGTAAAAAAGCATGCGTTTTTAAAAGGCACTAAAAAAACGCATGTCAACTGTGACCACAGCCTTAGTGCTTTTAGTCTTTATAATGTTATATGTCTGGTAGGTTCCTGGAGGGAACAGTATGCTGTGTGGCCTTCCTTTAATGGTGATTAGGCTGGTTTGTGTCTTATTTCAGATGGGCGGACCGCATGTTCAAGCTGTTGCCTAGTGTGTAGCTTGGAGAAATATGTGTGTTTAGTTTGCTGCCCTTAAATGTACAGCTTAGGACCTTACCACTTCATTTATGCTATACTTTAGGGTCACCAATGAATTCATACCAACTAGATAAGAATTTCTGAGACAGGATAAAAATGTAAAACCCATTTAGGCTCCTTGAGTGCTGCTGTCATCAAAAGAGGAGTCAAGCTGATTAAGAAGGTTTGATTATCACTGGCATTTTGTCGCTGTGTCATTTATTTTAAACCATTAAAACTTTAAAGCACTTACTATAATTGCTATGGCTTATTCTACAAAAGATGAACCAGCTCAACATTGCAAATTCTTCAGTTGGAAAAATGTAAATAGTCATTAGCATCTTGCAAAAATATTAAATCTACAGATGTTGCAGTTCTAGAAATTTGTAAACTTAAATCTCAACAAATCTCAGTTATGCAATGTGTCTTTACTTGGAGTTGATGATCACGATTTCGTATAAGTTTCCACAAGGTTAGGGATGGCAACACAGCTAGTTGTCTGTACAGGAGCCTTTAACTAAGGCTGAAGTCCTCCCAGTTTACCTGACTTTTGCACAGTTATACAGTTAAAAATCCTCTCTGCTGTTCCCCTTAGAATAAATGCATGCAGCATTTCTGTGTCCGGGAGAAAAATCCGAATCCTCCCGGATTCTCCTGGACAGATGGAAACCGGATGGCAGATACCTGTCATCTGGCTCCATCCGGCCCCATAGCATACTATGAGGCGAAATCCGGTCAGGGGTGCACCTGACAGCCCCGGATCGGATTTCACCATGGTGTGAAGCCGGCCTAAGTATTGACAGCTTGTCACTAAACCCAAATTAATAATGGTCAGGCATCTATGATACCGTCCCATTACCAATACGGTAATTGAACTGTTAATTATAGTTAATAAACACACACACATACAGAAATTCCTTCATTTTTCCATCACCTTCTTCCAAGAGCCATAACCTTTTTATTTTTCCATTAATATAGACATATGACGGCTTGATTTTTGTGGGACAAGTTGTACTTTTGAATAAAATCAATTATTTTACGACATAGTGTATAAGAAAATAGGAAAACAATTCCAAGTGCAGTGAAACAAAAGTGTAATTGCACTTTTTTTTCAATTACATGTTTGTTTTTGGATTTTTATTCACCATGTTCATATGGTAAAACTGACATGTCGGTATGATGCCTCGGGTTGGTACGGTGCGTAGATACCAAACATGTATACTTATACTGTTATCTGAGTGGTCAAAAAAAATTCAGAAGTTTACAAAGGAAAAGAATACTTTTGGTGCCATGTTCCGCGACGGCAGCGTTGTCATTTTTCGGGAACTCAAGCTCTCGATACCCTACGATGAACGCAAGAAAAGGAGCTCCAGAAATTACACGGTTCCAGATCCACCGGGACCTTTGATGGCCACGTCTGGCCAATGTATGTGAAGCACAAAAACATCATGGAAGAAATGATTGTAATTGTGGAACCACTTGATGGGACAAATCTTCTAGTTTTACCTTCTTTTTCTAAATGTTGGCTTATTTTTTTGCAACTTGTGGTGACATTTCTATTGATAGCCTTTTTGGGTAGATTTGATATTTTGATTGCCCGTTATTGCATTTTATTGCAAAATTGTCTCGACCAAAAAAAAAACTAATTTTGTCATTTGATTTTATATTTTCTTAGATTGAGCATTTATGAACACAGAAACACCAAATATATGTATTGTTTTTTTTAATAAATTTATTTTCAATAGGGCAAAAGGGAATGATTTAAAATGTTATGATTTTTTTTTCGTATTTTTTAAAACTTTTTTTCGTTATTTTACACTGCCCCTTAGTGGGCATCAGGACTGCATACTCCAGTTGCTTCTCCTGTGTACAGATGAGCTGCCAATCACATGCATTTGAATGTTTTGCTGAAAAGTCAGAAACTCTGGTTTTGTTCAGTAATTGTTCGGATGTGTGTGTAGCTTAACTAGGGGAGAAGCATTAATTCAAATGTTCTACATTATGCTACACAAACATAAGCACAGACACACACAGATCATTTTACCTGTCTCCCGCTGCGTGCTTTCTTCAAGGTCTGCTCTCCAGCACTTCCTCTCACTTACTTCCAGTCCTGCCCTTAACCTTTCTGCATATTCACTTCACTGACTGGGTAACAGCCAATCACATGCATTCATGCTCGGTGAGAGCATCTGTGATTGACTGTTGCAATTATGCAGGTTATAATGAGTCACATCACCATAGCTCTATTGGGTACCTCCATTACCGATATCAGGGCGCACGTCGTCTCCCAAGGAGCCCATCTTGGGAAGTATAAAGTTATAAATTGCAAATAAGACAGCGCCTCACTGGCTGGTATCTTTCAACGCTTCTTTATTTCTGCCCCCAAGCAAGTGACGTTTCGATCAGATTGAAGCTTGATAAAGATCTCTGATCGAAACGTCGCTTGCTTGGGGGTGGAAATAAAGAAGCTTTGAAAGATACCAACTGGTGAGGTGCTGTCTCATTTGCAATTTATGACTGTTGCAATTAGACTGCATTTTCAGGATTTGGATGGTGTCTGTGCTTGGTTGTCATACACTTTAGTATATAGCAACCAACCTGGTGACATAGGATGTAAAAGAAATAAATAATAGGAATAAAATGCATAGGGCTCCGCTGTATTTTTCAGTCTCATCACAGATAAAGCTGACAGCTATGAACTGCCACCCTCAGCTGTGTAGTTTTATGTTGGTTGGCAAAAAAAATGCGTAGGGTTTGCTGACCTGTGTATGGCAACCAAGCACAGACACCATCCAGATTGAGAAAATGCAGTCTAATTGCAACAGCGAATCACAGACACTCTCTCAGAGCATGAGAGTCTGTGATTGGTTGTTGTGGAGATAGACGATTTGTGTGTGTGTGTGTCTGTCTGTCTGTGTTTGGCAGCTTTTAGACACCTTTGAAGGCGATTTTCATGCTTTTAATTTTGCCTGCCATTGATTTCAATGGTGTTTGGGGTGTTCAGCAAACATCTCGCATTCCGCGAACGCAGCTGAATTTGAATGATGAGGTGTTTGCTCATCTCTATTCATGATAGACATGCAAATTTTGATCTAGATCCCCAAAATCTCCTTTAAAAGAAGTATCAAACAATATACTGTGGGCACAGGGCCTTACAATAACATGGTGGGGTCACGGTCATCGATTGAATCCCCCATTTGCTTTGAGAGCAGGCAGGCATTGGTGAGAGTGTGACAAGCAGTGCTATCACAAATATTACTGCAGTTCAGACCTGAGGAGTCACACTATACCGCATGTTTGAACTGTGCTGCACTCCATGACATCACTGCTCATTACATCTGCAGTATTGCTATACCAGCGAAATATATTGGCTATGTCTCATATTGCGGCTCTCACGAGACAGTTAATGTTACAAGCGCTGACATTGTGGTGCCCCACTAGTCGGGGCACCATGGATGGGTTCTGCACCCAAATAAGAGGGTGTAGTATTCCTGTTACCAATGGAATTGGGATGGTGCATAAAGGATCCTCACCACACTCATTCATACACATCCTAGTGTAGAGGAACGTGGGTCAACCCCCTGTAGGGAAGACCCCATCCTGTGGGAGTAGTTAGGTCAGTAGAAAAGTGTTTGGGTGGGAGGTCAATTAGAACAGTGAGAGAGAACAATCAGAGAGTGGAGTTGGAGAGTGAGGCATGAAGGATGACGCAGGAAGGTCGTGACAGAGGGAGACCCTAGGGGCACCAGGTGTTGCGGTGTGCCCAAATCTGGACCCGGTACTTTTGACCAAAGGGTCTGGTCCCAGGCAGAGGATCCGCTCTGAACACGGTGCGGGAGTTTAGCCCAGAGCTGTTAAACCAGAGGCCCCAAGCTTCTGTAGGAAGTCGCGGCCAAAGACCCGGTGGCATCCCTTGAAAGTGCATACCGAACTAGAGTCAGGGGGACCTAAGGGTAGTCCTCCACTGAAGACTTGTAGGAGCTGGCTCGAGGCTCTGCATGCAGAAGCGCTACATGGTAGAAAAGAGAAGAGAGTGGAGTGAGGGACCAGCAGGGAACAGCAGGCACTCCACCAAGGATCCTAAGTGAAACATCCCAGTTCCCTGGTGACTACCCAGGCCAATAAAGACCTGAGAGACTGTAACATCTGCTAATTTGCCTGAAGTACTGCAAGTAAACCTGTTCAGAGTTAAAGACTGTGTGATGTACCTTATTTCTCTCGCTTGATGAGCCACACACTTGCTGCAGTGAAAAGGATAAGTGACTGTGCTGTGTGGTAAGCTGCCTCCCTGTGTAAAAATGACGACTACAACAGCCTGATGCTGAATTTTTTCTACAATGCCTACGTTGAGTTAAGTGACTCCAGCCACTGTGATTCAAGCACTAGCAGTCTCAGGTGATTTCGGGAGCACTTTCCCTCTACCCTTTCCTATGTTTGTACTATTGTGACTTCATGTTAATCCAAATATCAACAGACCGTTATGCACTATGCCAATATAGCACTTAGGCCTTTTCTACCTTTCTCCTTGAGGCTAGATCTATCTTGGCTACTGTCTATTTGAAAACGTTAATTTTAAATATGAGTTCCCTATGTATAATTTATTACCTGTGCAATTCTTGAGCATTTATGTTACTACTCATCTGAGCAATCTGATGTTTCTATGAATAATCCAATTGGGTAAAAATCATAGAGATAAATGTTTGTGTCTCAATTTATGCTAATGATTTTGAGTATACCCTTACTATTTTCATTCATCTCCTATTGCCCTTTCATTAATTTTGTTAACATTGTATTTTGCCCACAGTATTTAAATGTGAGATATGTTTGAAAAAATGTTTATGTATTTTTATATATATTGTGATGTGGCGACCAGCTGCATTGTAAATGGCCAGTATGTATCACAGAGGTGGTTTTTTTCTGCAATGTAAACTTGGAGTAAATTTTAGACATAATCACACTAAGAGTAAATACATGTTTGTGTCCTAAGAGAAGCATGGGTGTGACTAAGGTAGTATATCAGGTGACTGTTTCTGGGTCAGATGGTCTGCCTTGCAAGGTCATGATAAAGGAGTTACCTTTGCAATACTAAGAAAATCCTGAAAATATGATCTGTAGGGGGCCGTGAGGACTGGAGTTTGCGAACTACTGATAGACTGAACTGTTACAAATGGTGCTAGACTGTGGGCAATGGTCCAGGAAGCACATATGGGGGTTACAAGAGCAGTTTGCAGTGCTTTCATGGGTCCACAAAGATTCCTGTGGCTGACTTTGGATCGACGGGTCCACGAGTATTTTTCAACGCACCCAAGGCAGTTTGCTGTGGATCTGCAGATCCACGAATATCCAGATGGCTTGCAATGGATTTGTGGGTCCACGACATTCTAAATGGGTGTGTGCAGAATTGTTAAAGTACCTGGTGTGGATTAGTTTACAGCAACTGTAGCAAGGGATCAGCAGCCTGAGGTGCCAGGAAGTCCAGTAACAGCCGGGAAAGCTGTACGGCCTTGAGTGGGGATGCTCGTGCAGACATGGTTGAAGAGCTATATAAGGCTGCCTTCACACTTGTGGACCCCTCTGCGGCTTCCTGCGGAGGAGATCCGCAGGCTGAGCGCATGCACCGCAAGTCCCTATGTTTAACATGGGGATGCGGGTGCCTGGCTCTGATGTAGATTGGCGTGCGCACCCTGTGCGCACCCATTCACTGCAATGTATGATTTGTACGCATGCGGATGCATGCGCACAAATCACACACTCTCGTCCGCACCCTGTATGCGACATGTCATGTTCCTGGTGCGGACGAGAATGTATGATTTGTGCACAAACATCCGCCTGCGTACAAATCATACAGTGCAGTAAATGGGTGTGCACAGGGTGAGCACGCTAATCTACATCAGAGCCAGACACCTGTGTCCCCATGTTAAACATAGGGACTTGCGGTGCCTGCGCTCAGTCTACGGATCAGCTTTGCAGGACCCTACGGAGGGGTTCGCAAGTGTGAAGCCAGCCTAATTTTATAGTCTGAAAAATCTTTAAATGTATTTTCTTTTTTATAACTTTTTATTTATCTCTTGCTTAACACATTTTAGTTTTTAAAAATGTAAGATTCAATTATAGCTTGTTTTCTATGCTTTTAACTCTATGAAAACTGAAAATACATATTTCAAAACAATTGTAAAAAGAAAAATATGTCCAATGTACATTATTTATGGTCTTCCTAATGGGTTTTAATCAATACTGTGTTGAGCATAAATACAATTATTTTTCAAATATGAAATACATTTTTAATTAATAATAATAATAATGTATACTTGTTGCATAAACATAAACATACATCCTAAAATATAACTCATGAGTATACATCAAATTTCAGGTTTTGACTTTATGATAGGTAAGACACAGAATTAATTATTAGCTGCCAGTCTTTGAAAATATAATCAATCATCATCAATAATTTTCTTAAACTTTCTAGACATATTCTATGTTTACTGAAAGCTTTACAGTTGCTAAAGAAAATTGGAAGTAAAGTAATAAAATATTTAACTAATCTAATTAGTTCTAGGACATTTACATATATAGATTACTTCAACATTTACTATCCCCCTTGTTTCTTATTATAAACTTAATTACAGTTCAGTCATTAAGCAACCAAATGAACTATTAACCATGGAAGCATTGGTGATGAAGAAGAAACTCTTTCTAAATTTTGTATGCTTTTTGGTTTCTACCAGATAATGTTTCTACAATATATGGTCTAATACACTGAGGGACAAAAGGGCAATAATTTTTTTCAACGTTTGACTTTCAGGCTAAATATCTCACCATCCACTACAGCTTTGAAACTTAATTTTATAGATAATCTTCATATATAAATTTAATTTGCAACTATTTGACATATGATTAGTTATGCAGATTAATGTCATGTCACTGCATTGTAAATCTTTTGCTCCTAAAAATCAAAATTTTAATTTGTATCAAATTGGCAGTGTTTTTTATTTACACCTTTAGTCTTCAACACTGCCTGAATTCTTCTGCCTGTGTTGAGTGAAATCTGATCCCAGGTCTCTTCAACATTTTCCCAATTTGGCGTATACTGGTTGACTCACTTGGGTATGCATGCAGATTGGTCTTCAATTATATCCACAAATGTTTTATTTGGCTGAGGTCTGGGAAGTTTGTGGCAAACTCAGTGCCTATACTTCACTGTCATTAAACCATTTCTTTGCCAATCTTGATGTATGCTTTTAGGAAATATCCTACAGAAACACAATGTCATCCTTTTCATACCCATAGTATGCGAGTATAAGAAGTAACTCATCTTGTAGGATACTCACATATAGCTCAGCATTGATACCACCATCAATCCTGGTTATTTTACCAGTACCTTTGGCTGTGAAACAACTCCATATCATCAGGTGTCTTCCACTAAACTTGAAAGTTCCTTCAAATTCTCAATCCAACCTTTATCCCCTTTTTCCATTGTTTCCAAACATTCTAAACCCACGTGAACCCATAAGAGTCTAGTCTATTGACTTTCATCACATCACTGCTATTTACCCATTTCCAATCTTCTACTGTCCACTGTTTGTACTTCAAGCCACCTCCACTGCCTTATTTGTGACATGGGAATGTATAAACCTTGTGATAAGACATCTGTTTTAGGGCCCTTTCACATCAGCGTTTTTCGTAATTCAGCCGCGTTTTTTTCGCTGCCGCACCTGCCGCAAGTGCAAAACCGCACTTGCCGCATCTGCCGCAAGTCCCCTATACTTTGTATGGGAAAAACCGCAACCGCGCCGCAAGTGGAACGGTTATGCGGCAAACGCGGCAGATGCGGTTTTTTTCACCGCATCTGCCGCGAATTACGAAAACGCTGATGTGAAAGGGCCCTTAGTCCGATAGATTGCCTGGACTTCCACTTCTTGACTTTTGAATGGATGGAAGAACTTCTTTCCAACTGTCATGGCAGTTTCATGATGCAGTTTGGCAATATCCTTGACCGAGAGACCAGTATCGAAAAGTTGGAAAATGTTGCTTCTCTGTTCTTGGAAAATCTTCTTCATGGCTGCTCCTCCATACCAACCAGTGACCTTTGTTTATTGGAATCAACCTAATAACACACTCAGCTATTAGGGAATGTAACAATAGGTTGTAATTTGTAGTATACAGGAAAATAAAAAGTTTTTTTCAAACACCAGGTGCAAAATAGTAACAATGCAATGACATGACAAAAATCTGTATAACTAATCACATGCTAAATAGTTGCAAGCCAAATTTATGTATGAAATCTTCAAAGGTAAATCTTGAATACTAGAAGGAAAGAGAAGCGCACATAGGGTCTTAAACGTATAAATTGATATATTAGTTAGCCACAAGAACCATTAACCTGGTTAGGCTGTGAGAGTCACAACCACCATAAAAGCCTCATTAGCTACTGCTAAGAACCCTCAAGGTAACGCAGATCCAAATGGTGGAAAGAAATGGATTATAAACCTTTCTACTGTCAATCCCTTATAGAAATAGAAGAGGAGAGCTAGAGATACTGTAGTCAGTAGATTTTTATTCATCGACGTGTTTCGTGGATGTCCGTCGACTTCCTCAAGACAAAAAATCTATTTCTACCTTTTAAATTTATAACCATGTAAGGGAATTCGGGAAGGGAATTAGCTGCTCACCTCTATCCAATACACCATTGGATCCCCGGGCTCCTGAAGGCGGCTGGTCTGCACCATATACAATTAAGGAGAAAGATTCAGGGCTACTCGTCCAAGGAAGGAGAAAATTCTTTATTTACATAACTCCATTATAAAAACGTCCTTCCTGGATGCGTTTCAGACAACAGTCCTTACTCATCGGCATAAAACTATACATTAAACTATGTTTATAAAGACATGCCACTCCCACCTGATTAATTACAATAGATAACATATGTCAAGTTAACCCTTTAACACGATCGCATATTCTAATTCCAATACATCTAAGCCTCAGACCACAATCCTTATTCCCCTTCACAAATGTGATTTATGTTTCTTATCTATGTACTTTACACACTTATTTGTAGCACCTATAATACAATGTTCGAGGTTACAATGTTTAATGAAAATGTCCTGGAAGCCCAGTTACATCTGGGTCACATATGATGTGACTGCGCTGTATTCCAGCATACCACATAGTAAAGCCTTACAAGCCCTCCAGGTGATTTTGAATGAGACAAGTATCTTCTCGGTGGAAGTTAAGATCTTTTTGCTAATGTCGGTAGAATTCTTGCTTAGTAGCAATTTTTTTAAATTTGATGGTAAATTTTACCTACAGCTTTGTGGATGTCCCATTGTGAAGTACGTTGATTAAAGCAGCAGTGCGGACTGTGGAAACCATTCCTGTTTAAGCTCCTGTTTTTCCCGCGGTTTTGGCGTGACGGTGGAGGTTCTGCAGCAGCTGCTAAAGTGCTCAAACTGGTTGTGGGTATCACAACCTGAAAAGGTGAGTGGACCCCTGTATAACCCACATACAAACAAAAGTGTCTTTTTGATAAGGCACAATCTGCGCCTCTTGTGTCTCCTTTTATCTGTAGTTATAATTTATTTCTGGCACGGTTATTTTTGAGCCATTGCTGTAGGCGCTAAATAGAAGGTACTATATTTCTCTTTGTTGTGAGTCTGTATGTGTTTTCCTTTTAAACTATTTTTTAAAGGTTACGTTTTGGTATAGTGCACTTGCTTTCATATTAATTTTGGTTTGGGTAGTTTTGTGCCCCTAGTGGCCTTTTGTGCTTGAGACAATAACAGCTGTGGGCAATATGAAAATCACACCTCAAACTAAATACAAGAGGCAGACATTTACTCAATCTTTACATTGTGTGTCTGTGTGTGCCACACTAACCATGGAGAAAAGAGGACAGGAGAACTGTCGGAGCACTTGTAATCTTAAGATTGTTGATATTTTAAACAGTTTTGTGTCACAAGTCCACCTCCAGAGAACTTGATGTTCCTTTGTCCACAGCGTGCAACATAATCAAGAAGTTTACAATACATGGCACTGTAGCTTATCTCTCCCTGGATGTGAATGGCAGAAACAAATTTATGAAAGGTTACAAGGCAGATTAATCCAGATGGTGGATAAGTAGCCCCAAGCAAGATCCAAAGAAATTCACACTGTACTTCAGGGGAAATCAGTGTCAGCAGAAACTATCTGTCGACATTTGAATGAAATAAATTGCTATGACAGGAGCTCAAGGATCACCTCACTGCTGACACAGACATTAAAAAGTTGGACTTCAGTTTGCCAAAATGTAGGTAAGCCAAAAGCCTTGTAAACAGATGAGACCAATATCTAGCTTTTTGGTTATGGTACAGCACATTATTCTACTGTTTACCAATAATAGAATGAGGCCTATAAAGAAAAGAACAGAGTATATACATTCAAATATGTTGGAGGTTGAAAGATATTTTGGAGTTGTTTTGCTGCTTCTGAAACTGGGTGACTTGACTGTAGGCATCTACAAATATAGACACTGCTGCACACTAGAACACTAGACATAAGTAAATAGATTTTGCCTGCATTACTACTTTAGGAACGTTGAAAAAAAAAGGAAAATTACACTTAGCTTATTGCATAATTGAATAAAGAAAATTTGACATTGCATAAATGCTGTAGTTATATTTGAAAAAAGAGATGCTTAGCTAATGCACTGGCCAATGGATGAGACTCACAACCAATGACAAGATGATCTTATTTTATCGGGACCCTAATCTGAAATGCCTCTATGTGCGCTTAACAAATCTGTATTTCAGAGAAGATAGGATCCTAGCTATATAGCAGAGGTCCCCAACTCCAGGCCTCGAGGGCCGCCAACAGTGCAGGATTTCAGGATTTCCTTAGTATTGCACAGGTGTTAATGTGATCAAATGCACAGGTAATGACTCCAACTCCTGTGCAATACTAAGGAGATCTAAAAACATGCACTGTTGGCGGCTCTCAAGGCCTGGATTTTGGGACCCCTGCTATATAGGAAGGGGAATATACCATGACTATAAGGCGGGGGTGCTCAGTCAGAAAGAAAATTATCCAAATTTATCTAAAGGCTGACTGACACCCCCAATAATCTGAAAAGGTGCCAACTGAAAAAAAACAACTACAAAGAGAGATACTGCTGCACACTAGAACACCAAAATTAAGTAAATACACTACGACCTGCATTACTGCTATAGGGACGTTAGACAAAAAGGAAAAATACATTTAGCTTATTGTATAATTGAATAAAGAAAATATGACATTGCGTAACTGCTGTACAGTGGTGTTCAAAATAATGGCGGTCCAATATGACTAATAAGATTATTCACTGTTTTGGTATAAATTATATTATCACTTGTCAGACAATATACCAGTTGGTGCAGTAGATTCTTAGAAAACCAACAGACTCCGCATTCATGATCTGCATATTTTTGAGTCTGTGTATTTGAATAATTAATTGAAATGGGGTGTGTTCAAAGTAGTAGCAATGTGGAGTTTAATTAATGAGGTTAATCATTCTGTGAAGAAACAAGTGTGAATCAAGTGGCCCTGGCCCTGGCCCTGAAGGATTAAGTCTAGCTTCACACCGCGATTTTTGACAGGTTCTGTCCGGTGTCTTGCAGGATGCACCGGACAGAACCTGACAGCCCCGGACGAGTAGACCTGGAGGACAAATCTGCCCTCTGATCCTGTTCCGCTGTCCAGTGCTGAAATCTCAGCACCACAGCTGCAGGGGAGCTGGCCGCGTTGCTGAAATTTCGGCCGTGGAGCTATCCAGGTGTTGAAATCTCAGCGGCTGCTGCTTTTAACAGCCGCTGCTCTTTCAGCACCAGGCGTCCGGAAACCGACAGATTTTCTGCCGGATCTAGCGTGGTCCGGCACCCATAGACTCCCATCCTATGGGTGCCGGATCCAGGATTATCCGGTTTTGTCCGACTTTTGAATCAGGCAGAAAAAATGCTGCAGACTGCGTCTTTTTTTCCGATGCAAAAATCAAACAAAACCGGATCCTGCCAGAAAAGCCCCAAACCGGATGGTACGTAACAGCCATCTGGCCCCATAGTGATACATGGAGGGCAAATTCGGATCCGGGGCTGTCTGGTTCACACCGGACACCCCCGACAGCCCCGAACCCGAAAAATCATGGCGTGAAGCCGGCCTAAGCCAGCACGTGTTGTAGATGCATTTCTCCCTGAAAACCTGAAAAATATGGGTTGTTCGAGAGATTAGTCGGAAGAACAGCATATTTTGATTAAAACATTAATTGGAGAATGTAAAGCACAAAGAAGTATAGACAATGATAGGATGTTCAGCTACAATGATCTCCAATGCTTTAAAATGAAATGAAAAAACAGATAGATGTGGAAGAAATAGAAAGACTACCATACGTATAGACTGAAGAATATCCAAATGGCAAAGACTCATCCAATGATCAGCTCCAGGATGATCAAAATCAGTCTCAAGTTACCTGTGGGTACTGAGGCAGAAGATGTCTGAGTGAAGCTAATCTATTAGCCAAAAGTCCCCGCAAAGTCCCAGTGTTAAAAAAAGAAATGTACTGAAGCAGATACAATTTGCCTAAGAACACAGCAACTGTCCTAAAGAGAAATTGAGAAACACTTTGTGAACTAATGAAAGTAAAATAGTTCTTTTTGGGTTCAACGGCCTCAGACACTTCATCAGACAACCTCCAAACTCTAAATTCAAGCCACAGGACACTCTGAAGACATAGAAGGATGGTTGTGCCAGCATCATAAAATGGCTTGTTTCTCATACTACAGTATAGTGTTGGCACTATTTACCGCATACCGGGGATCATGAAACCAGTTTGCATATATCAAAATAGTTGAAGAGCTCATGTTGCCTTATGCTAAATAAGAAATGCCCTTGAAATGGGTGTTTCAATAAGACAACAACCCTGAACACAACAAGTAAATTAGCAAACTCTTGATTCCTGTCCAACAAAGTTGAGAGACCAGCCCAATGCCCGTACCTTAGTTTGATAGAACACTTGTGGGGTGACATCACAAAAGCCATTTCTGAGGCAAAGTCAAACAATGCAATTAAATTGTGGGATATAGTCAAAGCATCCTGGGTGGAACAAGAATTGTCCGGTGCCAGAAGTTGGTTGACGCCATGCAACATAGATGTGAAGCAGTTCTAAATAAAACTGTGGTTATACAGCAAAATATAGGGTTAGTGATTCACGGTAATGCTAAAACCTAAGAATAGTACATATTTTGAGTTTGAAAAGACAAATGCAGACACTGCTATTTTTTTGAATAGCCCAATGTTTATTTTTTATTATTTTCTGTAAAGTAGTTAAAAATTATTCACATTTATCTTCATGTTTTGACTCAGAAAACAGTGTGTAATGTTCCCAATGCATGGAAATAAAAACTATTTTAACGATTTTGGGCATAACTCATGTTTATTAGACACTGCTATTATTTTGAGCACAACTATAGGCATATTTGAAAAAAGGAGATGCTTAACTAATGTATTAGCCAATGCATATAAGCCAGATAACCAACGACAAAGTAATTTCTCTTTGAAGTTGTTTTTTTCAGCTGACACCAGTTCACATCATTGGTGTTGCTGGTCATTCTTTTGATCAATTTGTTGCATTTCTTCTGGCTGAGCACCCCTGCCCTATAGCTATGGTGTATTCACCTTCATATATAGCTATGATTCAGTCTGCCCAGCTATGCAGATTTTTAATTGCACATAGAGGCATTTCAAATTAGGGTACCAATGTAATGAGATCACCTTGTCGTTGGTTATTGGGCTCATATGCATTGGCCAATAAATTAGCTAAGCATCTCCTTTTTTCAAATATAACTACAGCAATTATGAAATGTCACATTTTGTTTTAATCAATTATGCAATAAGCTAAATGTTTTTTTTTCTTTTTTTTAAAAACGTTCTCAAGGCAGTAATGCAAGCCATAGTCTATTTACTTAATTCTACTGTTCTAGTGTGCAGCTATATCTCTCCTTGTAGTAGTTTTTGTTTCAGCACATTATTGGTATTGCCGGTGAGTCTTTTGATAAATTTGACTTTGGGAAAGGCATCATGAAATGTAAAGATTACGAAAGAATTTTGGGTCAGAATGTTGTGCCCAGTTTTGAAAACGTGGGCTTACGTCCTAGATTATAAGTCTTCCAACAGAACAATGACCCCAAAGATACTTTAAGATGCACCTAGAAATGGATGAATACACCGTGTTGGAGAGTTCTGAAGTGGCCAGCAAGGAATCTGGATTAATATCTAAATGATCAACTGTGGAGAGATCGTAAAATTGCTGTTGTGAGAAGGCGCCCTTCAAACGAGAGCAGTTTGCAAAAAAAGAGTGGTCTAAAATTCCACTTGAGAGGTGTAAGAAGCATGTTGTTGCTTATGGAATGTGATTGATTGCAGTTATTTATTTCAAAGGGTGTTCAATAGTGATGGGCGAATCCTAAATTACTCGGAATCGCTTGACTCTAGCGAGTCCGAGCCCAGGACTCGCTACTCGTTGCGAGTCTAGCGAGTCCAATGTTAATGAATGGGGAAGCGAGTAATAGCGAGTAGTGTGAGATTTACAACTCGCAGATGTGTCTCGGAAGCTTCAGCCTGAAGCAATCCTAGTTTTGTCATTTATTTGCATTGCTCGTTTACTTTGTAAGTAATCGCTGACTCGCACAGATAAGAGTCCTGTCTCCTCTGTGCTGGCTGCCAGCTCCAGGGTCCTAGAGCCTGCCTGCTGCCTGATGTAGCAGAGCTGACATTGTTCTCAGTCTGCTCATTCCCTGTGTACAGTAACAGACATGAATGTCTGTGCACAGAGATGATGTAGCAGAGCTGAGATTGTTCTCAGTCTGCTCATTCCCTGTGTACAGTAACAGACATGAATGTCTGTGCACAGAGATGATGTAGCAGAGCTGAGATTGTTCTCAGTCTGCTCATTCCCTGTGCATAGAGATCTATATCTATACACAGGGGATGTAGCAGAGAGGACATCGCGTTTTGGACTGCGTCGGAGGGAAGAGGATTTTTTTAATTAAAGATGGAGTCCCTAATGGCTTTTTTTTTATTTCTAATAAAAAATTTTCTTTGTGTTGTGTTTTTTTTAAAACAATTTAATAGAAATTCATGGCGGTCATGTCTAATATTGGCGTGACCACCATACATTTCGGGCTTAGGGCCAGCTGATAATACAAAGCTGGCCCTAACCTCTTTATTACCCAGCGTGCCACCGCTACCAGGGCCGCTGGAAGAGCGGGGTTCAGCGTCAGAGGATGGCGCTTCAATGAACGCGCCATCTTCTGGGGCGGCTGCGGGCTGCAATTTGCAGCGGGGGGTGCCCAGAAAGCTTGGGCATCCCTGCGCTGCGGATTCCAGCCCCCAGCTGCTTAGCTGTACCTGGCTAGACATAGAAATTGCGCGGAGCCCCACGCATTTTTTTTAAATTATTTCATGAAATTCTGAGATTCTGACTCTGACTCTGACTCTGAGACTCTGACTCTGAAATTCATTAAATAATTTTAAAAAAATGCGTGGGGCTCCGCGCAATTTCTATGTCTAGCCAGGTACAGCTAAGCAGCTGAGGGCTGGAATCCGCAGCGCAGGGATGCCCAAGCTTTCTGGGCACCCCCCGCTGCAAATTGCAGCCCGCAGCCGCCCCAGAAGATGGCGCGTTCATTGAAGCGCCATCCTCTGGCGCTGAACCCCGCTCTTCCAGCGGCCCTGGTGGCGGTAGCACGCTGGGTAATAAAGGGGTTAATACCAGCTTTGTTATACAAGCTGGTATTAAGCCCGAGATTCTTAATGTCAGGCCACGTTTGACCCAGCCACTAAGAATCTCCAATAAAGGGTTAAAAAAACACAGAGAAAAATTTTTATTTGAAATAAAAAAAAAAGCCATTAGGGACTCCATCTTTAATTTAAAAAATCCTCTTCCGTCCGACGTAGTCCAAAACGCGATGTCCTCTATGCTACATGCACAGGGAATGAGCAGACTGAGAATAATCTCAGCACTGCTACATCATGTCTGTGAGCAGGCAGGTTCTAGGACCCTGGAGCTGCACAGAGAAGACAGCTGGACTCGGCTCGCAAAGAAGTTACTTTGCGAGTCTCCCTGCTATCACTGGCACAGTAGCCAGTGATGACTCGCACGAGTCCAATGCAAACAATGGCAATCCTAGTTTTGTCAGCGTTTCTGACAAAACTAGGATTGATATTGATTTGCATTGGACTCGTGCGAGTCATCACTGGGAAACTCGCCGAGTACCGAGTCCTGCGAGTCCCTTACTACTCGCCGAGTAACGAGTCCTAGCGAGTAGATTCGCCCATCCCTAGTGTTCAACCAAATATTAACTTGACGGTGCCATCAATTTTTTTCCTGCCCATCTTTGGAGTTTTGTGTGAAGTTATGTCCAATTTGCTTGTTTTTCTCTATTTTTTATGTGTAGTTCCAACACAAAGATAAGAAGTATAATATGAAGTACACATATAAACATATGTATGACAAACCATGTGTAATTGCAATAATTTAATGGAAGAAATACTTCATTTTCTGGAACAATTTCAAAGATGTTTTGGCCATGACTGTATATACTGTATATATTTATATTTTCTAGTATACACAATATCTCTTGCATTCTTGCATGTCATACACTTTCTGTCCCTTGTTACTTATCAAACAGGATGTGTACTATGTGGTCTGCTGTGCTTTAGAAAACAATGATAACACATTGATTCAGGAAAAATATATTTTTATACCATGTTAGGGCCCTTTCACATCAGCGTTTTTTGAAATTCGCGTCAGATGCGGTGAAAAAAACGCATCTGCCGCGATTACCGCATACCGGCTGCACTTGCGGCGCGGTTGCGGTAAACGCCATGCAAAGTATAGGCGTACTTGCAGCAGGTGCGGCAAGTGCGGTTTTGCACTTGCGGCAGGTGCGGCCGCGAAAAAATCCGCGGCTGACTGCGGTTTTTTTCGCGGCCGCACCTGCCGCAAATGCAAAACCGCACTTGCCGCACCTGCCGCAAGTACGCCTATACTTTGCATGGCGTTTACCGCAACCGCGCCGCAAGTGCAGCCGGTATGCGGTAATCACGGCAGATGCGGTTTTTTCACCGCATCTGCCGCGAATTTCAAAAAACGCTGATGTGAAAAGGCCCTTAGTCAGTAGGTAGAAAAATAAAATTTGAAAGTCCTCAGTGGATGACACCTCTTACACAGTAGCTCTCAATACTACTCAGGTCTGTTTATTAGGTTTAGAATAAAACAAATCTGAAGAGTTATGTATATATATATATATATATATATATATAAAAGCAAAAAATGGACTGCAGCACATCCTTTTCAATGATTCATGTGGATTTATTCCTGGACTGCGACTGGACTGATTGTAATTGCCCTTGTATGGGCCCTATATATATGTGCACAAAATCACTTAGACTGTACTGCTTGAGGAAGGCTGTTACTGAGCCGAAACGTCGCTGTCCAGGAATAAATCCACATGAATCATTGAAAAGGATGTGCTGCAGTCCATTTTTTGCTTTTATATGATAATACCTTGGTAATGGTAGGACAAGCTTGCACCCGTCTTTTATAAAAGTGCTGTTCCAATTTTTGATAATCCATATTTATAACCTTGGAAATTTTTGCACATTTTTTTGATAATTGATTAGATTGTTATTGAAGTGGATTATGGAAACGTTATTTGAACCTGGAACTTTCAGCTATACCGCGGGTGATGAGGATCGTATTCTGAAAGGATTAGAAGTGGAGACTACTTTTTTAAGTGCTCCATCTATTGCGGATTTGAAAAATAAATATGAAAATATGTCGAAAAAAATTTTAACTTTACAATTGCACTTATCAACATTGTCTGAATACTATAAAGCTCGGATTATACCCAGAGGTTTACGTTCAAATATAAGACCGAATTTGATGGCAGGAGATTCATTTTTTTGTACGAAATTCTGTAAAATTTCAAACAAATATGGACTGGATGTGATCCTATTAAACATAGAGTTCATACAACATGAATTAAAAAAATTTCAGCTGGACTATTCTATAGTGGATACCACACTGCAGGGGTTATTGAAGGATGATGAAATTGTGTCATTTAAAGAGACTATAACAACAAGGCTTGCAAAACTGCGTATTGACTTGGAGGAAGGAAAAAGGAGGAAATGGTTAAGGGATTCTGAGGACTATGCCAGTGGTAACATCTATAACTGGCAGAGAGATGGTGCAGGAAAATGGAAAAATAAAGGTTGTGTGTATGAAAGTGATGATTGTAAATGTACATTATATTGTCATATGAAAACTAATGGTTTTGAATTTAGATCCAAAGAAACCAGACGAAAAAGGAGAGGAAGATGGAGACACAACAGGAAACAAAAAAGACAGAAAGGGAAAGGGGACACATCCACCCAAAAAAACCTCCGAAAAACTAGAAGGTAATTTGGTGGTTAATCTATCTAAGAAGGTGCTAAATGAGAGTCATATTTCACTATTGAATAAGGGAATAAGTTTCAGTCCCAATTCATTTGCTAATTTTTTTCAAGTTTCTCTTGATTTACAACAGTTTTTTAGGATTTTAAAACTTAGGGAGTGGTTCAGCTCTAGAGAAACTGTACTAAGTAGCACTGAGGGTAATGATTTTTATGATATTACAAGGAATCTTAAAAGGAAAAGTAATTTTGTACCGCCAACAGTATCTCCAGTAACTGAGGCATATATGGAGGCAGTAAATAAGGATGTTGAAAATATAAGAAGACAAAATAAAGAAAGTAGATCATATATTAAACCTAATTTGAAAAAAGAAGAGGCAGAAGCCTTGAAGGATCTTATACATGATGACACAATAGAAATAAAAAGAGCGGATAAAGGTGGCGCTATAGTCATTATGGATAGATCTAAATACATTAATGAAATTAAACGCCAACTTGGAGACCAGGGGGTATACAAGAGACTTGTGAAAGACCCTAGATTTGATATAGCCAAAAATATCGCACAGGTCCTAGAAGTAGCTTTAAATAAAAAAATAATAACACAAGATCTTTTTGAATTTATGATAATAGAAGCACCTACTACACCGGTATTATATGTGTTACCAAAAATTCACAAGTCTCTTGTAGATCCTCCTGGTCGGCCAATAGTTTCAGGATGTAACTCTATTACTTCAAATATAGGAATATTTTTAGATAAGATCTTAAACCCAATTGCTAAAAAAGCAGATTCTTATATACAAGATACCACGGATTTTATATGCAAATTACAAGAACTTTCAATATATGGGGAGGTGTACTTGGCATCATTTGACGTGGTGTCATTATACACATCCATAAACCATGAAAGAGGCATTAAAGCTGTTGAGAAAAAATTGGTGGATACAGAATTTACTAAAGAAGAAAAACAACTAGTGTTACAACTATTAGAGTTGGTTTTAAAAAATAACTATTTTCTTTTTGGGGAAGATTTTTATCTTCAGTGCCGAGGTACGGCAATGGGTGCCAATATGGCGCCCGCCTACGCAAATATTGTCATGAGGGTCCTTGAGGAAGACGTCATCTATAATATGAATATGTTTGATCAGGTAGCTGTATGGTGGAGATATATAGATGACGTCTTCCTCATATGGACTGGGACTGAGGAATCTCTATTAGAATTTTATAAGCACCTTAATATATTAGATGAAACCATCAAATTTACCCTAGTCTACTCAAAAAGTGAAATCCAATTTTTGCATGTATTGGTTAAATATAATGATAACAATCTAAGTACTGAACTGTTTAGGAAAAATACAGATAAAAACGACCTATTATTATATGATAGCCATCATCCAAAAAATACTCGCGATTCCATTCCCTATAGTCAGATGCTTAGGGTAAAACGGATAGTGAGTAATCCTGGTAAACAGGATGAATCTCTGAACGATATGGTAACAAAATTTAACCTCCGGCGATACCCAACGAAGCTCTTATCAGATCAAAAAAAGAGAGTTGATAAGATTGATAGAAATACAATACTAAACAGAAGTGTAAAGAAGGAAGTATCAACTCGGATACCTTTTGTGACTTCATTTTGTAATGAAAGTGGACAAATAGCCAAAATAGTTAAAACACATTGGGGTATGTTAACGAAATGTTTACCACATATAGAAGCATTTAAATTGCCCCCACTTTTGGCATACAAAAGAAGTCAAAATTTGGGAGATAAACTAATACACTCTGATTTGGGTCCCCTAACAAAAGAAAAACAGCGGTATCTTACAGGTACCAAAAGAAAAGGGTGTTACCCGTGCCTCTCTTGTGTGAACTGTAGATTGATGAACAAAGGTTCTTCTTTCAAACACCCTACTACGGGTGAAAAGTTTGAAATTAAACATTATTTAACTTGTTCGTCCGAATTCGTAATATACCTATTGGAATGTCCGTGTTCCATGTGGTATGTGGGAGAAACCACTTGTGATTTCAAAGCTAGAATAAATAACCATAGACCTACTATAAGAAAAGAACGGAAGGATCTACCGGTATCAAAACATTTCTTAGAAAAAGGACATACTGAACATCAATTAAGAATTAGAATTATTGATCACATTCCAATTCAGAGAAGGGGAGGAGATAGAATACGTTTATTAAAAAAACGTGAATTGGAATGGATATATCGTCTGGGAACACTGCGACCCCAAGGACTTAATGTTGATTATAGACTTACTTGTGCAATGTAAAAAAATTGTTATAAAAAAATTAATAGAATATAAAATAATCTTTTTGGATACAATGATTGCTTAGTAGTTCGGAGGTATAACAGTCTGAATGATAAGTAGAAATATATTTTTTAATATATATGAGTATGTTTTATAGTAATATTGTAATAATAATTATATTAATATATTATTTTGTATATTTATATATTTTTTTTCTGTTTTACAGAATTGGCGATTGATGGAGGTCTTTGCGTGCTTTGCAATACCGGCTTTACCATGTTTATCATGTGTGCAGATATGTATTATGTATTTTCCATAATAAAAAGAGCATTAATAAGGATTAATTATAGTAGTCTGTTTATTATATAGAAGATGAGGAGTAGAAGCGTAATGCACATAAGCAATCTATTTCTTTTGTATGCTTCTTGGACCCCTTGTTATTGAAGGGGGAGGAGTATAAAGCATAGTGTGTATACACAGTGTTGTTAAGTGCTAAAAATGCTGTTAAACTGCTCCGGAGACTCCTCTGAGGATTTAATATTATGATAGACTACATCATCTTCTCTTTTGGGAGAAGTAAAGTGCTCTTTGTGATTTGGAAACCGTAATGATGTTTGTTGACACTGTTGCCATGGTTAAAATGGCCGCCGAGAATCCCGTGGGAGTAGAGCACATGCGCGGGATCTCGCATAAGCTGGAGGTGCGCGAATCTCGTTGTCAGCGCACTACGCATGCGCGGGATCGGGATGTGAGCGCAACTGGGCATGCGCGAGCGTCCCACATGGAGTTACATGATGTACAGCGTGATGGTATGTGGGAGCCGTATGCAAAGTATGTTTTGACCGATATGAACGCCAATTAGATACAGGTGTAATTAGTATATGCTAATTATAAGAATTTATAAGATTTTAACCTCCATTATTGATATTTTAGATATCAGAATTCACAGTTTATATAATGTCACTATTATTAACACTTTGGTGTAGTTGAAGCACTTTATTCACTTATTTATAACTATATAATAATAAATTCTGTTATAATGATTTTAATCACCATTGATTGTAATTGCCCTTGTATGGGCCCTATATATATGTGCACAAAATCACTTAGACTGTACTGCTTGAGGAAGGCTGTTACTGAGCCGAAACGTCGCAGTCCAGGAATAAATCCACATGAATCATTGAAAAGGATGTGCTGCAGTCCATTTTTTGCTTTTATATGATAACTAGCTGTGAGCCCGATTCTAAAGAATCGGGTAGTCTAGAATCCATATATAGTTTATTTACTAATAGTTACGGGAGTGCGGTGAAATGAATTGTGTGTATACAGGCGGCTCTGTGGGTAGCACAGTATACGGTGGCTCAGTGGTTAGCAGTGAGTGCAGTGGCTCAGTGGTTAGCAGTGAGTGCGGTGGCTCAGTGGTTAGCAGTGAGTGCGGTGGCTCAGTGGTTAGCAGTGAGTGCGGTGGCTCAGTGGTTAGCAGTGAGTGCGGTGGCTCAGTGGTTAGCAGTGAGTGCGGTGAGATTGGTCAGCGCAGCGGCGTCGGCAGAGTGGTCAGCGCAGCGGCGTGGGCAGAGGACAGAGGCGGCTGGGCAGAGGACAGGGGGCAGAGGCGGCTGGGCAGAGGACAGAGGCGGCTGGGCAGAGGACAGGGGGCAGAGGACGCAGAGGACAGGGGGCAGAGGACGCAGAGGACAGGGGGCAGAGGACGCAGAGGACAGGGGGCAGAGGACGCAGAGGACAGGGGGCAGAGGACGCAGAGGACAGGGGGCAGAGGACGCAGAGGACAGGGGGCAGAGGACACAGAGGACAGGGGGCAGAGGACAGGGGGCAGAGGACGCAGAGGACAGGGGGCAGAGAACGCAGAAGACGCAGAGGACAGGGGGCAGAGGACGCAGAAGACGCAGAGGACAGGGGGCAGAGGACGCAGAGGACAGGGGGCAGAGGACGCAGAAGACGCAGAGGACAGTGGGAAGAGGACACAGAGGGGGCAGAGGACGCAGAGGGGGCAGAGGACGCAGAGGGGGCAGAGGACGCAGAGGACACGGGGGCAGAGGACACGGGGGCAGAGGACACGGGGGCAGAGGACACGGGGCAGAGGACACAGAGGGGGCAGAGGACACAGAGGGGGCAGAGGACGCAGAGGACAGGGGGCAGAGGACACAGAGGGGGCAGAGGACACAGAGGGGGCAGAGGACACAGAGGGGGCAGAGGACACAGAGGAGGCAGAGGACAGGGGCAGAGGACAGGGGGCAGAGGACAGGGGGCAGAGGACGCAGAGGACAGGGGGCAGAGGACGCAGAGGACAGGGGGCAGAGGAGGCAGAGGACACAGAGGGGGCAGAGGACACAGAGGGGGCAGAGGACACAGAGGGGGCAGAGGACACAGAGGGGGCAGAGGACACAGAGGGGGCAGAGGACACAGAGGGGGCAGAGGACAGGGGGCAGAGGACAGGGGGCAGAGGACAGGGGGCAGAGGACACAGAGGGGGCAGAGGACAGGGGGCAGAGGACACAGAGGGGGCAGAGGACGCAGAGGACAGGGGGCAGAGGACGCAGAGGACAGGGGGCAGAGGACAGGGGGCAGAGGACACAGAGGGGGCAGAGGACGCAGAGGACAGGGGGCAGAGGACAGGGGGCAGAGGGCAGGGGGCAGAGGGCAGGGGGCAGAGGGCAGGGGGCAGAGGACAGGGGGCAGAGGACACAGAGGGGGCAGAGGACACAGAGGGGGCAGAGGACACAGAGGGGGCAGAGGACACAGAGGGGGCAGAGGACACAGAGGGGGCAGAGGACAGGGGGCAGAGGACAGGGGGCAGAGGACAGGGGGCAGAGGACACGGGCAGAGGACAGGGGGCAGAGGACAGGGGGCAGAGGACAGGGGGCAGAGGACACAGAGGGGGCAGAGGACGCAGAGGACAGGGGGCAGAGGACAGGGGGCAGAGGATGCAGAGGACAGGGGGCAGAGGACAGGGGGCAGAGGGGGCAGAGGACGCAGAGGACAGGGGGCAGAGGACAGGGGGCAGAGGACACAGAGGGGGCAGAAGACGCAGAGGGGGCAGAGGACACAGAGGACAGGGGGCAGAGGGGGCAGAGGACGCAGAGGACAGGGGGCAGAGGACACAGAGGGGGCAGAAGACGCAGAGGACATGGGGCAGAGGACAGGGGGCAGAGGACACAGAGGGGCAGAGGACAGGGGGCAGAGGACAGGGGGCAGAGGACACAGAGGGGGCAGAGGACGCAGAGGACAGGGGGCAGAGGACACAGAGGACGCAGAGGACAGGGGGCAGAGGACACAGAGGACAGGGGGCAGAGGACAGGGGCAGAGGACAGGGGGCAGAGGACACAGAGGGGGCAGAGGACAGGGGGCAGAGGACAGGGGGCAGAGGGCAGGGGGCAGAGGGCAGGGGGCAGAGGGCAGGGGGCAGAGGACAGGGGGCATTGGACACAGAGGGGGCAGAGGACACAGAGGGGGCAGAGGACACAGAGGGGGCAGAGGACACAGAGGGGGCAGAGGACACAGAGGGGGCAGAGGACAGGGGGCAGAGGACACAGAGGGGGCAGAGGACACAGAGGGGGCAGAGGACACAGAGGGGGCAGAGGACACAGAGGGGGCAGAGGACACAGAGGGGGCAAAGGACAGGGGGCAGAGGACAGGGGGCAGAGGACAGGGGGCAGAGGACACAGAGGGGGCAGAGGACAGGGGGCAGAGGACAGGGGGCAGAGGACAGGGGCAGAGGACAGGGGGCAGAGGACACAGAGGGGGCAGAGGACGCAGAGGACAGGGGGCAGAGGACAGGGGGCAGAGGATGCAGAGGACAGGGGGCAGAGGACAGGGGGCAGAGGGGGCAGAGGACGCAGAGGACAGGGGGCAGAGGACAGGGGGCAGAGGACACAGAGGGGGCAGAAGACGCAGAGGGGGCAGAAGACGCAGAGGGGGCAGAGGACGCAGAGGACAGGGGGCAGAGGACACAGAGGGGGCAGAAGACGCAGAGGACATGGGGCAGAGGACAGGGGGCAGAGGACACAGAGGGGGCAGAGGACAGGGGGCAGAGGACAGGGGGCAGAGGACACAGAGGGGGCAGAGGACGCAGAGGACGCAGAGGACAGGGGGCAGAGGACACAGAGGGGGCAGAGGACAGGGGGCAGAGGACACAGAGGGGGCAGAGGACACAGAGGGGGCAGAGAACACAGAGGGGGCAGAGGACACAGAGGGGGCAGAGGACACAGAGGGGGCAGAGGACACAGAGGGGGCAGAGGACACAGAGGGGACAGGGGGCAGAGGACACAGAGGACGCAGAGGACCTGTTAATCCCTTGCAGCCCGGCTCTCACCTCTGCGTCCCCTCCCGGTGCTGCTGAGCGCGGTGTCCCCCGGTGTCAGTAGTGCGGAGCTGTGGAGAAGGCGGGCGTGGAGACTGCGCTGTGCAGCATGATCCCGGGTGTCAGCCTCCAGTGTCAGCCGCCTCCTGTCAGTGCAGCTACCCCCCGGCTGCCATGTGCTGCCGCCTCCTCAGTGCCCGGGCACCCGGGGAATGTGTGTGCGGAGAGCGGGGAGGAGCCGCCCGCACACACTGTTGGCTCGGCTGTAACCCCTGCACTGCCGGGCGCCTCCTCCTGACAGTGTACTGATGTGTGGAGCAGGGGCTGAGGACATGATAGATGAGGGGCGGCCTCTGGGCAGACAGCAATGGCAGAGGGTGGAGGGGAGAGGCTGCAGGGCACACGGAACTTCCGAGGTCGGAACGTTCCTGTGCTGCTGCCTGTAGCAGGGGGGGCCCTGCACTGGATGACGTCACCAGCCCCTGGGCGAAGTCCGTCACGGAAGTGGCCTTCACCTTTTCAGGAAGTGGCCTTCGGGTTTTATATAATAGATACCTTGGTAATGGTAGGACAAGCTTGCACCCGTCTTTTATAAAAGTGCTGTTCCAATTTTTGATAATCTATATATATATATATATATATATATATATATATAAATACAGTCTCTGACAAAAGTTATGTCGCTTATCCATGTTATGTAAATAAAAGCTTATAAACTAACGTTAAATTCATTCATTGGTTTTATAACTTACTCTTTTGAAAGCTGAAACCGTCCGAAATGTGGTGTAGGTTAAGAAAATAAATTGGCATCAATGCTGAAATATTGATCATTTAATGAACACAGAATGGTCAGATTTTAGCAAGACAAAAGTTTTGTCGCTCACAGAAAGTAATGTGATATTCAAACAAATAATTAACTTAAAATACAAATATAAGTTGCATAACATTGGTGAATGAAGTTGTGGTGCTATTAGAGTCATATTTAATATTTTGTGTGACTTCCATGAGCTTGAAGGACTGCATCCATGTGGTTCAACAATGATTCATACAATTTATTAATGAAGTCATCAGGAATAGCAAAGAATGCAGTCTTACATGCCTCCCAGAGTTCATCTAGATTCTTTGGTTTTGTCTTCCAAGCTTCCTCTTTCATCCTACCCCAAACATGCTCAATGATGTTCATGTCTGGTGACTGGGCTGGCCAGTCCTTGAGCACCTTGATATTTTTTGCCTGGAGGAACTTTGTTGTAGAGATGAATGTATGAGATGGAACATCATCCTGCTGCTAATGTCTTGATATTTTAGGCTATTGATATTGCCTTCCACCTTGCAAATGTTTTGCACACCCCCATACTGAATGTAACCCCAGACTGATATTTCCACCACCAAATTTAACTGTTTTCTGTGTGTATTGTGGATACATATGGCCTCCAGTAGGTCCCCTGCAGTATTTGAGGCGGCTGTGGTGTAATTTTACTGAAGATTCATCAGAGAAATCCACCTTCTGCCACTTTTCCAACATCCATCTGTTTAGCAGGCTGTGGGACTTTTTATTTGCCTTTTGTTTAGTGCTGGCTTCTGGGTACTGATTCGACCATGGAGGCCATTTCTAGACAGAATCCTACAAACTGTTCAGATGACCAGGCCTGTTGGAGCTCTGCTCAAGTGGAAGAGGGGTGTGCTTTGGATTTTCTAACCAACAAACGTTCCTCCTGAGCAGTTGTCTTGCGGGTTCTGCCGGACCTGGGCTTGTCAAAAACATCTCCAGTCTCTTCAAATCTTTTTTTAATTCTTTGTACTTGACGCTGAGACACATTAAAGGTGCCAGCCACCTCTGAAGTGGATCTGGACTTCAGCCTCCTTATAATCAAGGCTTTAGTGGCAGGGTGGATTTTTGGCATGTTGTCAGAGCTCAAGTTGTAGTTCAAGTGAAGGTCTGGGGTGCTGGGTTTCTTTTTATACACACCCACTAATTAACCGATCAGTTACGGAGCACAGTTGAGGATGTAAACAAGGATTTGGTGCATTATAAGACCAGGCGACAAAACTTTTGTCTTGCCAAAATCTGACCTTTCTGTGTTCATTAAATAATCAATATTTCAGCATTGATGCCAATTTATTTTCTTAACCTAAAGCACATTTTGGAGGGTTTCAGCTTTCAAAAGAGTAATTTATACAACCAATGGATGAATTTAACATCAGGTTATAAGCTTTTACTTACATAACATGGATAAGAGACATCATTTTTTGTCAGGGACTGTATATATATCTACTATATAATTGCCGTAGGCACGTTTGTGTCGGACCCCGGCACGCCGTGGCTTTGTCACTATGTGACGTCACCACGGCGAAGCATTGGCCGCGTAGCGGCAGCCATAGGGCAGTGTACACAGTGCAGGCGGCCAGCACCGGCCACAATGCGGCCCCCGAGGACAGGAAGGGGTTAAGGTGACTGTGTGCAGAGTCACTCACCTGAGCTGCGGGCGACCCTTCCTCCACCGCCGCCTCAGACACCGGGCACCAGGCGGCACAGGGCGGCATGGGGCACACACACACGGCCGGGCGACCCTTCCTCCACCGCCGCCTCAGACACCGGGCACCGGGCGGCACAGGGCGGCATGGGGCACACACACACGGCCGGCACTGTGCTCACACCCCGGGCACACACACACGACCGGCACTGTGCTCACACCCCGGGCACACACACACGGCCAGCACTGTACTCACACCCCGGCCACTCACACCGTGCTGACAACCCGGGCACACACACCGTGCTCAGCTGCTTCCTGAGTGAGGGGAGCCGGCCAGGCTGCACGGGAGGAGGCGGGGAGACATTGCATAACAGCCTCCTCACAACACACTGATATCAGGGCACAGACATGACCTGCGGTAATCCCCATAAGGATTACCGCAACCGCGCCGCAAGTGCAAGCTGCGGCGCGGTTGCGGTAATCCCAATACAAAGTATAGGGGGACTTGCGGCAGGTGCGGCAAGTGCGGTTTTGCCGCACCTGCCGCAAGTCCCCCTATACTTTGTATGGGGATTACCGCAACCGCGCCGCAGATGCGGTTTTTTAATAAAATAATAAATAATAAAATAAATAAATAAAATAATAAATAATACAATAAATAAAATACATAAATAAAATAAAATCTTAATACAAATAAATTCAATTAAAATAACAAATAATAAATAAATTTAATAATAATAAAAATTGTAAAAAAAAAATAAATAAATAAATAATAAAATACAAAATAATAATAACAAAAAAAATATATATATATATTAAATTAAGATATTAATTACATTAACTAATTAAAATATAATAAAATAAAATAAATTTAATTAAAATAAAAAATTAATATACAAAATAATATCATTAATAATATATTAATCTACTATATAATTGCCGTAGGCAAAATCGTGTCGGCCCCCGAAATCGCCGTGGCTTTGTCACTTTGTGACGTCACCACAGCGAAGCATTGGCCGCGCGAGCAATGGCCGCGAGGCCATTGCGAGTCGCTAGCTTTGTGCGAGCAATGGCCGCGAAGCCATTGCGAGTCGCTGGCCGAAAATAGAACCAGAGGCTCGGCCACAAAGCTAGCGATTTACCGCTCAGGTAGCGAGTCGCTGCCTGAGCGGTAAATCGCTAGCTTTGTGCCGAAAATAGAACCAGAGGCTCGGCCACAAAGCTAGCGATTTACCGCTCAGGTAGCGAGTCGCCGCCTGAGCGGTAAATCGCTAGCTTTGTGGCCGAGCCTCTGGTTCTATTTTCGGCCACAAAGTTAGCGATTTACCGCTCAGCCCCCCAATAAGTATTGGACCCCCCCAAAAAAGTATTGGACCCCCCAAAAAGTATTGGACCCCCCAAAAAGTATTGGACCCCCCAAAAAAGTATTGGACCCCCCCAAAAAGTATTGGACCCCCCCCCCCAAAAAAGTATTGGACCCCCCCCCCAAAAAAGTATTGGACCCCCCCAAAAAAGTATTGGACCCCCCAAAAAAGTATTGGACCCCCCCAAAAAGTATTGGACCCCCCCCCCCCAAAAAAGTATTGGACCCCCCCAAAAAAGCATTGCCCCTCTCTGTTATTGTCTTCTTTTATCACCTTAAGTGGAATATTTTTACTTGACAATATACTGATGCCTCTAGAATAAGAATAGTGGGTACAACACAACCAGTGTATTTAAAAGTGATCAACTTTATCATTCATTATATGTTTTTTTAATATATAGCAGCTATCAATCTTCAAAAACAAGGTCCAAAATGAAATATGGGTATCTCCATAAAGGAAAGTCAATATATAACAATACAGACTAAGATGATAATCTTAGTTGAGAAATCTTTGCGGAGTAGAATTAATTAAAATGATACATATTATTGGGTAACAAAAATATTAAAATCAAAGAACAAGAATAAAAAAGCAAAAGGATGAAATTGAAAAAATAGGGACAGCCGGCCAATCTATCATGACTACAATTTGATTAAATTATTCAATATTATGTATAACAGGATAATACAATATCAATAGCTGTTAGTATCAAATGTTAGCCAGGGTAGTATCCTATATAATAATTGCCAGTTTCTGGCATCCGGCCACTGTGCCGCTATTCCGGTATGCACCGCGGCCGGATGCCAGCGCGGTGAGCGATGGCGCGCATGCGCGCCATCGCTAGCCGCAATTACCAGCCAGCGCCGAGCCGCTATTACCGGCACCACGAGCAATGGATGACCGGCGCCTCGTGCATACACGGCGCAAGCGATGGCGTACATGCGCCATCACGAGCGTCGCGTTACCGATGAGCAACCAGCCGCTGCCTCCCAGCACGCAAGCATGCGCAGGAAACCGCGGCCAAGCCACTCTCATGCATGCGCAAGACGCACCCGTCTCCACGCATGCCCAGTATCCCCGCCAATGAGATTTTACTCACGGAGACTCCAGCCCCTCTCAGCTCTACTGCACAGTGACGCAGGCATCGGTGGTGACGGGAATAACGTCACAGTAAGTCACCACCCACCGGCAAGCCCCTTATGATCCATATAAACCACACAAAGCAGCTCTCCACTCTGCTACCCACAGAGACTCCTGTATACTGTGCCACCACTGAACCTCCTGTATACTCTGCTCATATTACACATCGGCCAATAAACACCACACTACTTACCTAAATACAGCACACAACTAACAAAAGACAATGCACGTTTGAAATTACTCAAATCAAGCTACATATAGAATACCCAAATTCAAACACATCACATACAACAGGTTTTTTCAAAAGCGCAAATAGTGTCACACATGTTTACTGCTCCTGTTAGTACAACTAAGGATACACACAATTCATTTCAACGCACTACCAATAGCATCGGGCCTTTTTCTAGTAATCCTTATAAGTACCAAAAGCATATGTATTAAACTAGATTCCAGAATAGCTATGCTGTAGATTATGAAAAGCAAATAAAAAGAGTCTACAGAGTTGTGCTCAAAAGTTTACATATCCCGGAAGATTTTTTGCTTTCTTGGCCATTTTTCAAAGACTATGAATGATAACATAAAAACTTTTTTCCATTCATGGTTAGTGGTTGGTTTTATTGTCAAACTACTGTTTTTCTTTTTAAATCATAATGGCAACCAAAAACATCCCAATGACCCTGATCAAAAGTTCAAACAGCAAAGTTCTTAATATTGCTGTTGTATTGTATTGTATTGCTTTCTCTAACATCTATGACAGCTTGAAGTCCTTTGTGGTAGTTGTGGATGAGGCTCTTTATTTTCTAAGATGGTAAAGCTGCCCATTCTGCTTGGCAAAAAGTCTCCAGTTCCTGTAGATTTCTGGGTTTTCTTGCATGAGCTACACGCTTGAGTTCTTCACTAGAGTGGCTCAATGATATTGAGGAGAGAGAATAGTCACGAGACAGATATGGCCACTTCAGAACTTTCACTTTGTTCTGCTGTAGCCAATGGCAGGTCAACTTGGACTTGTGTTTTGGATCGTTTTCATGTTGGCGCGTCCAAGTACGTCCTATGCGCAGCTTCCGGTCTGATGAGTGCAAATTTGCCTCCAGTATTTGCTGACAATGTGCTGCATTCATCCTTCCTTCAACTTTGACCAAGTTTCCTGTGACTTTGTAGCTCACACATCCTCCCATCATCAGCGATCCACCATCTTGATTTACAGTAGGAATGGTGTTCCTTTCATGATAGGCCTTGTTAACACCTCTCCAAATGTAACGTTTATGGTTGTGGCAAAAAAGTTTGATTTTGGACTCATAACTCCAAATTACCTTGTTCAAGAAATTTGGTGGCTTGTCTCTGTGCTGTTTGGTGTATTGTCGGTGAGATATTTTATGGCATTTGTGCAGTAATGGCTTTTTTCTGGCGACTTGACCATGCAGCCCATTTTTCTTCAAGTGCCTCCTTATCGTGTATCTTGAAACAGCCACAACGCTGGTTTTAAGTCCTGTATTTAAGCTGATGTTATTTGTGGGTTTTTCATTGCATCCTGGACAATTTTTCTGGCAGTTGTTGACAAAATATTTGTTGGTCTACCTGATCGTGGTTTGGTTTTTACAGAGTCCCTGATTTTCCATTAGTTAATCACAGTTTGAACACTGTTGACCGGCATTATCAATTTTTTTGGATATCTTTTTGAATTCCTTTCCTGTTTTATACATTTCAACTATCTTTTCCCATAAGGCCCCATTACACGGCACAACATCGTTAACGACATTGCTGATACGTCATGGGTTTGGAGGCGTTCCAGTGACCTTGTTACGCCCTCATTGTGTGTGACTCTGCCAAGTTGTAACAATAAATCATTGGATCGCTGATCACAGGTTTGAAAACATGTTCTCAAACCACACGATAAACGATCAGCCAACCTGGTATATCGTTGTGTTTGACACCTCGATAACGATGTCGTTTACGACTTTGCCCATTCACAGCAACGAGCAGGGATCGTTCGCTGGGTTGTGCAAATGATACCTGCTCACAACATCGTTGGTGAGTCATCCACGATATCTAGACGTGTGACATCTCACCAACGTTGTCAAAACGATGTCTTCAACGACCACGTGCCCACGAGATTGTTGCCGACATCATTCTAACATTGTGACGTCTAACGGGGCCTATAGATCCATTGACAATTCTTTTGCTTTCCCCAAGACTCAAAATCCATAAACATCAGTGGCTGGATGAAAGATGCAAGAGTCTGTCTGGATCTCAGAAATTCACTCAGCATTTATATATACACACTGATTACAAGCAAACAGGTCACAGATGAGGATGTTACCTTTATTAGCCATTCAAAACCATTTGTGTCAACTTCTGTGCATGTTATCAGAACTGTTGATCAGGGTAATTTGGATGTTTTTGGTTGTTATTATAATTTTAAAAGAGTAAACACAGTAGTTTGACAATAAATGACTTCACCCCACCACTAGCCATGAGTGGAAAAAAGTTTTCGTGTTATCATTCATATTTTCTGCAAAAAGGCCAAGAAAGAAAAAATCTGTGAGGTATGTAAACTTTTGAGCTCAACTGTACCCATTAGATCTCATGAGATATCATGTCTCTCACCAGACAGTGGGTGATAGGTGTGCTGATGTCACTAAATTTATCTCAGGTCACACAGTGGGATTCCATGCTGCTTGATATCTGCTGTGTAACCTGAGATAACCTTAGCGAAGTCAAGGCTTGTCACACTGCCAGGAGCCATGCAGAGCCTGCTCTCTCAGCATATGAGGGATGCAGCCACTGATCTTGCACCATATAAGTAAAGACTACTTCAGAATTTTGGGGGGTTTGTTTTTTGTTTTGTTTTTAAATTTCCCACCCAGAAATAAGAAAGTGAGGAGACTGGAGAGTTGTGTGCTGCTAAACACACATGTTGAAAATAACCTTTTAACTGAAATACAACTAAATATCTCTTCTACTATGTTAGTACTTCTCATTGGGCTAGAAGACATCCCCACTTCTTTTAGGCTCTTGATTGGTCACCTGACATCTACTCGTACTGCTCCAGGTGATTAACAAGTTTTCTCCTCATGTACACACATGGGAAAACCTGTCAATCAACTAAAGCAGTGAAGGCAGAATTTGATTTTTTTTCTTGGAACAACATCTTTTGTGTCAATCATTCTTTCAGGCTTTTATTCATACTGCTTCTGATTTGGGCACAGGAAATTGAGTGGCAGATTATCTTTAATAGCCTGTCTTAAAGATAGGTCATCAGTATTAAAGTCTCATAAAACCCCTGTAAAAGTCATCTTAATTAAAGATTATCTGTCAGAAGGTTTTTGCTATTTAATCTAAGAGTAGCATGATATAAGGAATATGTCACTTATTAGTCTGTGTGTTGAAGTTTCAATAAAAACAGTGTTTTATGAGTAGGAGATTAACACTGCTAGAATACATCTCATCACAGCCAAATATTCTATATAACACTGCCCACCCCACTGATTAGCAGCTCGCTGACTATGCACAGTGTACACAGGAAGCTGCCAGTAAGGGGTGTCTGATGAATACTGAGCTCTACTACATCTACATCACACAAAACAGGTATTCTATGAAAATTGTACCAAGCAGCCCTGTAAATGATACCTACCTGCGATCAGGCTTTCTTGCCCTACATTAGATTATATAGGGAAAACCAGCTGACAGATTCCATTTAAACTTCCAATAAACAAACAAATGCTGAACTTTACATAGTTGTCAGCTGATACAGATTGGACTTCATTAGCAATAAAATAAAAAACATTAAAAAACTTTGGTTCAGACATTAATGAGGATTTTTATCTTTGGGGTTCAATTCTGAATGAGGTGTCAGGTTGCCAGTAATTTTACAGTCCAGTTACATAGATGAAATGAAAAACTTAAATAAATATGGATATCAAAACCCAAATAGTGTTCCTTTAGTGCCTATGCTCATCAAAGATGAAAAGCCGAAAATAATAAGTTGTCATTATATAGTTGGATATGCTACAGAGAACATAATTGACATTAATTATATACAATTATACAAAATAACTGTCATTTATGTCCTATATGTTCAAAATATGAAATACATATTATAGAGTACACTGTAAAGTTAGGGAATTCAGTAATACAATCCAGTGAACCAAGGAATAGTTCATTTCACATATTGAGCGTTATACTTACAGAAAGTGGACAGTAAATTAATGAACCTGTCAATTAGTTATGGAGCTTCAGTAAACTGCCTAAATTAAATTCGATTGGAGTCAGAGGGAGAACACTGTCAGCAAGAATGAGCACAATTTATGGGGATCTTTATTCATCTTCTAGCAAAGGGAAACCTTTATTTGACACTTGATGCATTGGTTCTGAGCAGGAATAAGACCTGACTTTTCGTGGTGCATTTGATTAGCGCTCTACTTATTATGCAGTTCTGAAAAATAAAATGTAGTAATCTGCTTCTACAATAACATTTTATAGATAGATTATTCCCTGTTCCTGTAGACAGCAGCTATGTATAGTTTGCAAATGGCTTGACCACGATAATTTATTAAACAACCCTTCAGAGATTGACAATATGGAGAACAATATATTTATGGTAGAGATGATTGAATGGATTTCCTGTGAACTGACATTGAGGGTGCGTTCATATAAACATATATAGTAATAATCACCTAGATTCACAGGCAGAAAAGTTGGTGAATGTAAGGAGAGCATCATGCTTTTTTATCCTTACCTAGTCATGCGAGTGCTTTGCAAGTGCTATGCGAGGGCTATGCGAGTGTGCATTGTATTGCTCAACAAGCATCCATATGTCATGCAAGTGCTTTGCTAGTTTGCATTTGTGTGCACTATTGCAAAGCACTCGCATGACAAAAGGATGATAGGTAAAGGCTGAAGGCACACTACAAGCGTTAAAAACGGAGCGTTTTTTGTTGCATGGCAGTCCTGCGAGTGCTTTGCGTATTGTCCTGAGAGTGTGGTGCGAGCGTGGTGCGAGTGCAATGCGAGTGCGTTTTTTTGGCCACATCTTGAAACCGACAGCAATGCGTTTTTCTCTCACTGGATTTTCAGGTTTTGCAAACAATTATGATCAAATCAGCTGCAGATTGTATAGTAAATGATGGTCAATTAGCTCCTTAACAAGACTAGGGTCACACTTGCACGATTCTAAGACTGGCTTCACACTGCAGTTTTTCACTGATCAGTGTCCATCAGTATTTGTGTGCCAAAACCAGGAGTGTCTCCAAAACTCAGAACAGGTGTCAATCTTTCAATTATAGTTTTTCTCTGCAAGTTCCTCTCCTGGTTCCTCTCCGGGTTTTGGCACCCAAACACTGATGGACACTGATCAGTGAAAAACTGCAGTGTGAAGCCAGCCTAAGTTCCCTGCGTTGTTTGCAGAAAACTTTAGATTCTAAAAATTCTGGATTACTCTTGTCCCATATTACTGGATGGTCCTGAACAAGCACAATTAACATCTCAACCTTAATATGCCGGGATATGATGCAGGATCAGGCTCTGTGGAGGAGGAAACACAGCTTGTGCTTGTAATGGGACTCTAATTGCAGCTGCGCTTTCTGATAAGCTGATGAGTCAACTTACTGCTCCAAACTGTGCGTTTTTCACGTATGACACTCGCCTTGTGTGTTTCAATGGTGCGTTTTTTTCACGCATCCATGGACTTACATTGGACTCTCGCGTGTGAAAAACGCGTGCAATTGCAGCATGCTGCGTTTGTACTCGCATTGCCCTCGCAATGCGTGTTCGACGTGAGAAAAACGCACCAATATGCCCTGCAGCATTGCTTAACATTGGTCCGAGTGCGATCCAATTTTTTCACGCACTGCACTCGCGCGAGTCTCACGCCAGTGTGCCTTCAGACAAAGAAAAAAATATAATAATATTCATGCATGAGAGTGAATGAAGATGACCCCAGCATAATGGCACCTGGAGCAAGTGAAGCGCTCACTTTATGGCTCTGCTCTGTGTGCCGTGTGAAAGGTTATCTGAGTTCACACTCATGGATAAACTCAGATAACCTTTCACATGGCACTCAGCTGTCAGTCTGTGCCTGCTCTCTCTGCAAGCAGACGTGTGTCATCTCACAGAGATGAAGAAGAGCTGAAGATGTTCGTATTTGGATTAAGTAGAAGGGAGGGCTTTTTTTTGTTAATAAAGATGGAGTCCCTAAATGTGTTGTTTTAGTTCAAACAAAAAAAGTTTCCTTGTGCTGTGTTTTTTTTAATGTTTATTAGAAATTCATGGTGGCTAGGTCTATTATTGGCCTGACACCATGAATTTCGGGCTTAGTACCATCTGACAATTCATAGCTTGTTTTAACCCCTTATTACCCAGCATTCCATCTCCACCAGGACCACTGGAAGAGTCAGGTAAAGAGCCCAGAAATGGTGCTATGATGAATTTGCCATTTTCAGTGGTGGCTGTGGGCTGCAGATTTCATCAAGGGGGGCCTAGAATGCTTGGACCTTACCACACTGAGAGTCCAGCCCCAGTTGCCTGGTTTTACCTTGGTTGGTGATCAAAATACAGCAGGAGCCAACACATTTTTTTAATTTTTTTTTTTTAAATAATTCCAAAAAAATAGGCTTTCCTGTATTTTTATTGCCAGACAAGGTAAAGCCAGGCAGATGCTGAGGGTGGCAGTCCTTAGCTGTTCACTTTATCTGCACTGAGATCAAAAATACAGCAGAGGACTACATCATTTTTTTTTTTATTATATATTTATTTTTAACACTACAATATGTGTGAGGGGCCTAACAGCCAATCACAGACACTGTCACAGAGAATGGGTGTCTGTAAGTGGCTGCTGGAGTAACCTGAAACCAGCTCATACATTCTAGCATCTAGAATGTATGGGTTGAGTCCAGATTACTCCCACAGCTAATCACAAATAACCATTCTGTGTGACAGCATCTGTGATAGGCTGGTCCGCCCTCTGCAATGAATATCCTGGAAGTTAATGATCAGCCCCCAAAGTACAAGCAGCAGGACGGCAGGCACGGTATGCGGGACGGTAGGACTTGGTGAGCATAATGATAATGTTTTCTTTATTTTTAACGGCCCTCCTCACCCTGAACCCCATTCTGAACTATGTTCGGTATATGTGCCCAAACAATAGGTGTTCGGTTCGCCCATCACTACTAATGAATAAAAAATTTTTTTTTCAGTTGGTCTTATAAACATTCAAATTTTCTGAGATAATGACTTTTTGGTTTTCATTGGTAGAAATCCATAATCATCAACATTTATAGAAATAAACACTTGAAATAGATCACTTTGTTCATAACGACCCTATATACAACAGTATATGCGTTTCCTTTATGTATTAAACTACTATTTGCTCTTATTTTAGTAAAAGATATTATTTTTAATATTTTGAAGACAAAAGAAAATATTCAACATTCGGGAAATGTAAACACAACTATCTACCTCACAAAGAGTGCATGTTTTAAAGGGAACCTGTAAGCTAGTTTAACCCCCCTAACCGATAACTACCTGTCACTGCAGCTTCCTAATACATTACTAACCATCCCTGTCTAGTCAAATAGTGATTTATAATTGTTGAATACAGTGGTTTCTATGTGGTACTCACATGTTCCTTGATGAGTGGGCATTCCTACACTGCTGGCCGATGGATGGTCAGTCTCTCCAGGTCCGCTCTACCCCCACCTCACTGGTGCAATCACGCCGAAGTGGGTGTCAAACTTTATTCAGGAGCGCACTCCTGATTTAAAATTCCCGCCTCCTTGTGATGCCTCTGCTTCTAGTGATGAAGCGCGTTGGATTGCCTCATTTCCGGACCTGTGAAGTGTGGGAGGTATGGGATGTACAGGCTGGCTTCGGAATGCACACTGCACATGCTTTGCAGCGAGCTTGTGCGCAAATACACCCTCCACACTTTGCATGGCCGATGAGATCACCTTTGAAAGCGTTGCCGATACTATGGTTGATACAGGTTGAGATCAATAACTAGACGTTATTCCCACTGAATGAATGAGCCGGTCGGGGATAAGGTCCAGTACCTGAGGTCAATCTGAAGACATTGCTATAGTAAACTCAATGCTGCCAAACGGTGATATCACAGCTTACAGCTCACATTTACATCGGAACATAGCTGTAAGTGAGAGAAGCCGTCACTTTATGGCTGTGCTCCGATGTCATTCTCTGCCTTCTCTATGTCTGCCAGCAGACGGTGTTTGTCTGATGGCAGAGAGAAGTAGTAGAGCTGAAGACCTTGTTTACATCGGATTTTTTTTCTAATAAAGATGGAGTTCAATAATGTGTTTTGTGTTTTATTTCTAATAAAAAGTTTTTTTCTCTGTGGTTTTTTTATGTTTAATAGAAATTCATGGTGGCCATATCTAATTTGGCGTGACATCATGAATTTCGGGCTTAGTACCAGCTAACAATACAAAACTTGTATTGCCTGTACACCCAATACCTTCCACATTGCGCAGGTCTGGAAATGACAGTCATCACAAGAAGTGGAGGCATCACAAGGAGGCAGGAATTTTAAATTAGGAGTGCACACCTGAATGATGTTTTACGCCGACAGGGGTGTGATTGCACCAGCGAGGGGAGGAGAGCGGACCTGGTGACATTGCCCACCTGTCGGCCAGCAAAGTAGGAATGCCCACTCATCAAAGAACATGTAAGCTTATAAACCGCTGAATTCAACTATTATAAATCACTACTAGGTCAGACAGGGATGGTTATTAGTGTAGTAAGAAGCTGCAGGGACAGGTAATTGTAGGTTACGGAGGCTAAAGTAGCTGAAAAGTTCCCTTTAATTGATTTTTAAAACTTTTTGGAACCCTTTTAATAGTTCAATATTACACTAATAAAGTGGCCTATTTTGGGTACTTGATTTGTGATATGAATCTACTTAGCTTTTCTTGCTATTGTCTTTTAAGGAAATGTCCAATTTTTTTTTTAACCTTTAAATCTAAGGACACATTTTGTTTTTTGCATACTAGTCCAAATTGGCAATAAACATACTGTTACCTGGTGTCACATTTTCCTTTTCATGCGAGTACCTCCCTAACAACAGAGCAGTTTTGGTTACAGATTTTTGTCAGAGATAGGGTTAGAATATTGTGTCATATTTAAATATAAAATAAATTTCAGATTTTACACACCTATTATTTTTATCTGTTTGCTTATCTGTTTCACATACAATAAAGCACAGGATTTATTCAATCAACTGAACCTACCAGCCAGTGGACCTCTACAACACAGTGTAGGTCAATACACAGATATTGCAATTGTGTGTCTGAAAATTCAAATTTAACTTTTAATAATACCAGATTAAAAGAGAGGGTACTCGCCTCTCTAGACATACAACACATGCAAAAAAGTAAGGTATACACTCACAAACTAGAAGTGAACACATCTAGAACGAGGATATATACAGTGCCTACAAGTAGTATTCAACCCCCTGCAGATTTAGCTGCTTGACACATGCAGAATTAAATTGGCATTGTGACATTTGGACTGTAGATCAGCCTGGAAGTGGGAAATGCACTGCAGCCAAAAAGATTTAAATTTTTTTTTTTTTTTTAAAGTGTTAAAAGTTAATTCAGAGGGTTATTTATTATTCAACCCCTCAAACCACCAGCATTCTGTTTGGTCCCCCTAAAGTAATAAGAAGTAGTTCAGGCACAAAGAACAATGAGCTTCACATGTGTGGATTAATTATCTCTTTTGCCAGCCTTTTCTGACTATTTAAGACCCTCCCCAAACTTGTGAACAGCACTCATACATGGTCAACATGGGAAAGACAAAGGAGCATTCCAAGGCCATTAGAGACAAGATCGTGGGGGGTCACAAGGCTGGCAAGGGGTACAAAACCCTTTCCAAGGAGTTGGGAGTTGGTCTCCACTGTTGGGAGCATCATCCGGAAGTGGAAGGCTTATGGAACTACGGTTAGCCTTCCACGGCCTGGACAGCCTTTGAAAGTTTCCTCCCGTGCCAAGGCCAGGCTTGTCCGAAGAGTCAAGGCTAACCCAAGGACAACAAGGAAGGAGCTCCGGGAAGATCTTATGGCAGTGGGGACATTGGTTTCAGTCAATACCATAAGTAACGTACTCCACCGCAATGGTCTCCGTTCCAGACCAGCCCGTAAGGTACCTTTACTTTCAAAGCGTCATGTCAAGGCTCATCTACAGTTTGCTCATGATCACTTGGAGGACTCTGAGACAGGCTGGTTCAAGGTTCTATGGTCTGATGAGACCAAGATCGAGATCTTTGGTGCCAACCACACACGTGACGTTTGGAGACTGGATGGCACTGCATACGACCCCAAGAATACCATCCCTACAGTCAAGCATGGTGGTGGCAGCATCATGCTGTGGGGCTGTTTCTCAGCCAAGGGGCCTGGCCATCTGGTCCGCATCCATGGGAAGATGGATAGCACGGCCTACCTGGAGATTTTGGCCAAGAACCTACGCTCCTCCATCAAGGATCTTAAGATGGGTCGTAATTTCATCTTCCAACAAGACAATGACCCAAAGCACACAGCCAAGAAAACCAAGGCCTGGTTCAAGAGGGAAAAAATCAAGGTGATGGAGTGGCCTAGTCAGTCTCCTGACCTTAACCCAATTGAAAACTTATGGAAGGAGCTCAAGATTAAAGTCCACATGAGACATCCAATGAACCTAGATAACTTGGAGAAGATCTGCATGTAGGAGTGGGCCAAGATAACTCCAGAGACCTGTGTCGGCCTGATCAGGTCTTATAAAAGACGATTATTAGCTGTAATTGCAAACAAGGATTATTCCACAAAATATTAAACCTAGGGGTTGAATAAAAATTGACCCACACTTTTATGTTTAAAATTTATTAAAATTCAAATGAGCGACATAACTTTTTCGTTTGTAAGATTTATGCTTCTGTTAATAAATCCTACTCTCGTTTGCAGTTTGAAGGCTCTAACTTATTTGCATCTTATCAAACCACCTAAATCTGCAGGGGGTTGAATACTACTTGTAGGCACTGTACACTCAGCTATAGGGGGCCTTTGCACTATAATGGTCCACAAGTGTAGCAAGAGATGCTATCAGTTTTCTAGCACAGTTTGTGCCATTAGGGTGCTACATTTCTCCTGAAGAGCCCTATGGGCGAAACATGTGGGTAAGCTCCCTGGTGTCTATGTAAGGTCAGGCACAACTAGGAAAAGTGGTGGACTGCCCTTGTCAGGGTAGGAGTTCATTTGATGAGCAGCCACTTAGCCCCCAATAGGGTAAGTCTGCTCGATGTACCCTCCCTGGCATACCGGAGTTTAAAGGAATTGTTGAGGAGCGCAGCAGTGAATTCCCACTGAAAAAACAATGAGATCGTTCCATACAATTGATGTCTTTTACTATGGAGGTATTATATCTATCATTTGGTGGACAACTGCCTACACTGATGATAGTGAGCTATATACTCCTTTTATAAACATTTAGCTGGTTCTAAATTGACACATATGTGTTCGAACCCAACACAATTGACTGTTATTCTTGTGTGATTATGTCGTGATTGACCATCTTGGATAGGGCCATTTGATCTTTGTGCCTTTTATTTATATTGATAATCGTAGTTGTGTTCACTTCTAGTCTGTGAGTATATACCTCATTTTTTGTATATGTTAGGGCCCTTTCACATCAGCGTTTTTTTTCAAATCGCGGCAGATGCGGTGAAAAAACCGCATCTGCCGCGATTACCGCTTACCGGCTGCACTTGCGGCGCGGTTGCGGTTTTTGCCATTCAAAGTATAGGCGGACTTGCGGCAGGTGCGGCAAGTGCGGTTTTGCACTTGCGGCAGGTGCGGCCGCGAAAAAAACCGCGGTCAGCCGCGTTTTTTTTCGCGGCCGCACCTGCCGCAAGTGCAAAACCGCACTTGCCGCACCTGCCGCAAGTCCGCCTATACTTTGCATGGCAAAAACCGCAACCGCGCCGCAAGTGCAGCCGGTATGCGGTAATCGCGGCAGATGCGGTTTTTTCACCGCATCTGCCGCGATTTGAAAAAAAACGCTGATGTGAAAGGGCCCTTATATGTCTAGAGAGATGAGTACCCTCTCTTTTAATCTGGTATTATTAATAGTTAAATTTTAATTTTGATCTAAACTGTTGTAGAGGCCCACTAGCCATTCTGTTGATTGAATAAATCCTGCGCTTTATTGTATATCAAGTTACTAAACTGTAATGGCAAGTTTTCTTTCGAGTGGTTTAAATACTGACCAATGGTTAGAGGAAGCAAGAGAGGTTTTTTCCGACCAGGGGACAATCACTAGAAGGTATACCCCTACCTACAACTTTGCCTTTAGAGACTTGACCAAGGTCTACAAAGATCAGGTGATGGTGTGGGGGAAGGTTCAAAGTTTGGAGAAATACCTGAAGTCCAGAATTGTCCTCAGAGGACTCCTTAATCCCAGGTAATAGATGCAGAACCCCAGAGTGCATAAAGCGATGGGAGCATTGCCATTGGAGGAGAAAAAGGTTTACCAGGCTTCATTAAATATAAATCTAAGGCTCCATTCACACTGCATTTTTGGTCTGTTTTTGCTCGTCAGTTTTTGTAGCCAAAACCAGGAGTGGATGATAAATACAGAACTGCTGCCCATGTTTCTATTATATATTTCCTCTGATTGTTCCACTCCTGGTTTTGGCTACAAAAACTGCTGAGCAAAAACAGATAAATAATGCACAGTGTAAATACTGCGTTCCACAGTGAACACTAGCAGGAATTGTCTTGCTTTCTGGAGTGGGAGAAACCGGAAGTCAGTTTTTCTGGCCCCATCTCCGGAAACGTGTCACTCTGCATGTGACCTGTAGCAATTCCCAAGACTCCAGAAATGTGTCATGGGTCACATGGTTGGCCACATGTCACACGACCGTCTGTGATCCCGGAAGTTACACTGGTATATGTAAAAATACTGGTTAAGGCCTGAAAACAGGTGAAGCAGATTATAATAAGAGTATCGGTGGCTTTTGATACCCCAAGGGGTAACAACCAGAAAGATGGATCCCTATTGATGGTGACCAGTACAAGAACATACACTCTTAGCTGTAGGGGGCTATTGCCCTATACTTGTCCACAATTGTGGTGAGAGATGCTATCAGTTTTCTAGCCCAGTTTGAACCATTAGGGTGCTACATTTCTCCTGAAAAGTTCAATGGGCAAAACATGTCAGGAGGCACCTGGGCATCTATGTAGGGTCTATTCAGAAATGACTGGCAACACCTCACCTACGTGTGAAGGTGCAAGCTAGAAAATACATTATATAAGGGAAAAGAAATCTGCTACAAGACTAAACACTAAATGTATGTGAATAAGCTTAATGGCTTTCAAATGAATAGCAGGGCTATGTGTACAGCTAAGAATGTATATATGGCAAAAGAGATATAGCAGTATAGAGAGAGATATAGCTTGGTTAGTTGCTGAATTTGGAAGTAACCAAAATGGCAAGAAGTAGTACCAACTGCCCTCCTTTGCCTCTGTAAAGTGTACCTGTGAGAAAAAAGAGGAGAGTGTAATGGAATATATTGTACATTACTGGTCACAGTCACAACAGTAAGATGTTACCTCTGACAGCAACACTATCAGTTTGTGTCAGTGTTTTTGAACAGTCAGCTTTCTTCACTGCCGAAACACCTAATATTTTTCTTTTTCATTTTCAATTACGTCAATGATTTCTCTAACCTTTAAGATCCTAATTATCTCACACACAGCATTGGGGGTTAAAGAGGATATTTCAAAAGAAAAACCTCTTCCTGTTCATTTATTGGATCAGAAGGACAGTCATACCCATTTGTGGGATGTGTTTCCCCCGTACACTCCATTCTAAACCCAAAAAAGCACCACAAATGGATGGGTATTCCCATAGTCCAATTTTAGTGCTTTCTTTCTGATATTTCTAAAACAGAAAAGCTGCAACATCCCTGCGAGTCCATGGTGACTCCCAGTGATTCTTCCTCCATGCAATTGTTGTGTTTATTAATCTTTCCGGACCTTTACCCCATATGTCTCAGCCTGTCACATAGTGCACAGGATCTAGAGGATTGATAAACACAGTTTCTGATGGTGCGTGGAAGAAGACATCACCAGGGATCACCGTGGGATCGTCGGGGAAAGTGAGAAAGTGTATATGTTTCTGTGTGTCTGTGTGTGTGTGTGTGTGTGTCTGTTTGTCTTTGTGTGTTCCCTTATTTGTCCTGAATTTTTGTGCTGCATTTGCAAAAATACAGCCCAAAATAATAAGCATAGTGGGCACATAGCCAAAGAGGCTCTACAGTGCCTGAAAGTTCTGGTGTTGGTAAGGATGGCGGTGAGTCCTATGTGCAGGCATCTCAGATGTGGGAGTTATTTTCCATATTACAAGAGTACCATTCTATTGCAATGTGCGAGCTGTCCTGATGAGCAATGTACATCCTAGCACATGTTGTCTACAAAGCATGTTTCTATTTCAGCCCAAGATATGAATAAAATTTTAATCATTCTCATGGACTTACAGGTACTGATAGAATGATATGCATTAGAAAAGAAAAAGATGCATAATGTTACCCAGATTTTTACATTTAAAAGGCAATTTTACAGCAGGCGTTTTCTATGTAATCTGTAGACAGCATGAGTTAAGGGTTAAAACATAGAATTCAATGATGTGTCACATGTCAAGCTGTGGGCTGTTGTGTATTTAAACTGAGGCTTTGTCACCTAATGATTAAAATTTCTGTGACGAGCTGGTGTGCTGATACTCGTCCTTGTATGTCCCATGTTTTGTCAGCAGTTTACTGTCTATACACATTGTACATGAAGAGCCTGGCGTGGTGGGGTTAGCTTTCTCAGTTCTTCTGTATTGCCTAATCTAAAAACTATGATTGTGTATGAACCACTGCACCCAAAAAACAACGCAATACATTGTTGAATTCAGGGTCTCTTTGACTACATCATGCTGCTCTCAAGTTAGGTAACAAAAACCTGCTGACAGATTCACTTTAAAAGGCATTAAATGTCTGTCTCTGCTGTGTGTTAGAAAAACAAACTTGTTGAGCATGTTGAGGTCACTTGGTCATTACTAAAATTGTGCCTGTGTGGCACCCCAGGGGTTAAGTGCCACAGAAACAACACCATGGGTTAACTCCCCACACAACACCTGACACTGCACTAGTACCTCTAGGCCAGAAGGGGGAGCTAAAGCAGCTCCCTTCTGGTCTGAGGAGGAAGTAGTTAGTTGATAGTCGACAGTTGACAGTTCAGTTTAGTGCAGGGAGCACTAGGAGGAGGACCTGTAAATGGGAGCAGTGCAGAGCTCCTGACAGAGACCACTGACTACTTTCAGGCCTGAAGCCAGGGTCTTAGGAGAGGAGTACAAGAAACCGAGGAACATATCTGGGAGACTGAGTTACCGCATAACTCGCCCCAGAGGAGCGCAGAGACCGGATACTGGATCCGAATCTGTGACTAAAACACGCAGCACAGAAAACACTGGGATAGTGGAGATTGTAGATCTACACTGTACCTCAGCAAAAGCAACATGGCGGGGTCAGAAATACAGAGGAAAGACTTAAGTTGCCTAGCAAAAGGGGGTACCTGTGAGGAGGGACAGGTCAGCAGCCTAGCTGAAGCGGCAGCAGGGCCACACACACAGCGCAGGAGAGGGAAGCAGCCTGTCCCCGGTACAGACTCCGTGGACAGTACTCTGCTACCAAAATCTGCAGTACAGCCTTGGAAAACTACAAAACCATGAGTGTGTGATCCTTGTGCTCAAACCCTGCGTGCCCTTACAAACTACCATCATCTCTACTACTACCCCTATCCTGCAACATCCATAGCACCATCGATAGACTATTACTACCACTGCCCCGGGCAACCCAGCTCTACCTGCGGAGAGCCATTACATCCCCAGCTGCCCAACATCATCCCGGAGGTTCAGCAGCAGCTGTGGTCACCCTGACCAAAACCCATGGGTGGCGTCATGACAAACTCCGCTGTAGATATTCCCCCATTACTTGCGGAACCTGGGACACGGTCCGGGCCAAGACCGCCGTGATATCCCCAGCAGTACCCTGGTTCGGTACTGAGTACCCCATCCCATTGGGCTCCACAACTTGGCGTCATGCACAGGATCTACTGTGCCCGGTAAACCGGGCATTTTGTGCAGTGATTTGTGAGTGTTTTCAACCTGCTGCCATTACAGAGCGCGCAGCAAAACAGAATTTGAACTGCTCCACAAGGACTGTATTTTTGAATTGCTGCAATTACATTGCGCGCAACGTGCAGGAAGAAAAGGGGGCATGTCATTGTTGGCGGCACTCGCAAAGTGCTCTGATGTCATCCGGAGGGGAAGAGAATCCCTGTAGCACAGCGGAACCTTTAATAGACATCGGGACGGAAGCGGAAGACCAGGAGGGTCAACATTAAGGGGGCACAGGATGTCGCAACAAGGAGATGCTGCAGCACCGGATAACAGAGGAGCACCAGGTGGTGCTACAGTGCAAGGAGCAGCACCCATCATGCCGCTCCTGATGCCATACACTCCGGGAGCAATGTGGCTACCACAATACTCAGGTGAGCCCAATACCCTCAATGACTTTATTACAAAGATAAAAGCGTACTATGTGATGTACCCCCTCACTGAAGCCCAGTGAGTAGGAATGATTATTGGACAATTAACTGGCAATGCATGGCAGGAAGTAGTGTCCTGGCCGGACACAGAGAAGGACACTGTAGAGCATCTTGTAGCTGGATTAAAAGCAGCATCTGAATCTAGTGCTGACACCCAGGCTAAAATGAGGTTCTTTGGATGTCAGCAAAAGCCTAAGGAGAGTGCAAGAGACTATGCCTTAAACTTACAGGAAGCACTCAAAGCACTTAAACTAGCAGAACCTGCCTTAGCCCCGGGAGCTGACAAAATGCTAATTGATCAGTTCATAGAAGGCCTCCTATCCCCTTCTCACAGAGGACTGTTGAGTATGATGATTATCCAGAATCCTAGAATGACTTTTGCTGAGTTAAAAGATAGAGCCATCCGTCTTCAGCAGATAAAGGAGCCCCGGGATATAAGCTTCACTCAAGGCCCCACAGCAGCATCCCAGCAGCCTGGAACATCAGTGACATCAGCCATGTTAGTGACTGCTGCTGAACACAAAGAGCCTATCTCTAATGAGGCACTCAGCCAAAAGCTAGATGCCCAGACAGATACTGTTGTTTCCGTGGCTAAAGTCATCAAGGAGCTGCGTGGATCCAAGCCTGCACCCAAGATCGTGTTGGCGATCAGCAAGGAGGATGTCCCATGGATGAGGCCCAGGAAGTACCAAGCGACGAGAGGACGATCCAGCGACCAATATCAGCCAGATGGACAGCCCAATTGCCGCCGTTGCAAGGAGCCAGGTAACTTTGCCCGAGAATGTGCTTTAAACGTGGATCCCCTGGGAAGGCGGGCCGCTCCTAGGAATGAATTCTCAAGGTACTTCAGCCTGGTATGACAAGTTCGTGGGAGTACGTCCAGTCATCCCTATCATGTTGGATGGCATTCCCTTCAGCGCCTTGTTGGATACCGGGTCCCAGATAACATCAATTCCACATGTTCTTTTCAAAAGGTACTGGGCTGACTCAGACATTAATAGTGGTCCAACTGACATTGTAGTGAACTTATGGGCTAGCAATGGTAAACTAATACCACAAGTTGGGTTCAGAGAGATGATCATTCAGATTGGGAAGGTAGAATTGCAGAACCAGGGTATTATAATTGAAGATGTTGATCGGTGAGATCGTGAACCAGTAATGTTACTAGGAATGAATGTAATTGAAAATTGTTTTTCCGAGGTTATTACTGTCTTACAGCAAATCGCCGAGACTGCCAGAACCGGACAGCAGAGGCTTCTGCACAAAGAAATAAAAGCCCTGATGTTGAAACAACAGGTAGACATATCAGGTGGTGAAATCGGCAGTATACGAGTAAGTGATCCAATACCCATTGTAATACCTCCCAAAACTGAAATGTTGGTCTGGTGTAGAGCCGCAATAGGCATTAAAGGGTGAGACTATCAAGCCCTGGTAGAACCCATGTACTCAGACAGTAGGCCCACTATACTAACAGCCAGAGGAGTAGTTGAGGTACACCAGGGAAGAGTGCCATTACGCCTTCTGAATTGCGGGGAAGATGAGGTCACATTACCAAATTATGCTACCATGGCTAAATTGTTCACGGTTGATAACAATGCCATCTCAGCCGTCCAGCCCTTGAACCCTTCAAGCCAGGCGAATGACAATGGCTCCAGGGAAAAGCTGGAGGATTGATGCCAAAAGCTACATGTGGGTACCAGTTCTACACCTTCCCATCAAAAGCATGGAGTATACTGGGTAGTAAAAGAATATGAGCAGATATTCAGCAAACACCCGTTAGACTTTGGGCAAATTAAAGGGGTACAGCACACTGTACCCACAGGTAACCATCAACCTATCAAAGAAAGGGATAGGCCATTACCACCCGCTCATTACCAAATCACCAAAGACATGCTCAAAGAGATGAAAACTGCAGGGGTAATAAGAGACAGTTGTAGCCCTTGGGCAGCACCTTTAGTGTTGGTTAGAAAGAAGGACGGGACCATGAGAATGTACGTAGATTACCGACAGATCAACCGCATCACACATAAGGACGCATACACGTTACCTAGGATTGAGGAGTAATTAGCTGCATTAAAATCTGCAAACTACTTTTCTACCTTTGATCTGACTAGTTGGTACTGGCAAGTTGCTGTGGCAGAGGCCGACAAGGAGAAGACAGCGTTTACTATGCCGATGGGACTCTGTGAGTTCAATCATATGCTGTTTAGACTCTGCAACGCACCCGGGACCTTCCAACTCCTGATGGAGAGCTGCCTAGGACATAAGAACTTTGAAACTGTCCTCCTGTACCTAGATGACGTCATAGTCTACTCCAAGACGTATGAGCAACATCTACAAGACCTGGCAGAAGTGTTTGAAGCCTTATCCAGATACGGCATGAAAATCAAGCTATCCAAGTGCCACCTTCTAAAGCCAAAGGTACAATACCTTGGACATGTCGTGAGTTCAGATGGAGTAGCATAGGATCCTGATAAAGTCAAAGTGATAAGGGATTTGCCAAGACCCACCATTGTGAAAGAGGTGAGGCAATTCCTGGGCCTGGTAGGCTATTACAGAAAACTTATCAGAGGGTTCACGAAGCTAGCAGCTCCCCTGCAAGACATCTTGGTAGGACAGTCGAAAAGGTCTTCAACCCGTAATCCTCCTTTCCAGTGAAGTGAAGAGAGGGAAGAGTCCTTCAAAAAGCTAAAGTGTGCGCTGACAGGAGAAGAGAACCTGGCGTATCTGGATTACAATCAACCCTTTATTCTGTACACAGATGCCAGCAACGTTGGACTCGGAGCAGTACTGTCACAGAAACAAGGAGGCAAAGAGAGCGTTATTGCCTTTCCAAGCAGGAAACTCCGGCCTACGGAAAGAAACCCTGAGAATTACAGTTCCTTCAAGTTAGAACTACTAGCAGTAGTTTGGGCTGTAACCGAGCGTTTCAAACACTACCTGGCGGATGCAGAATTTACCATCTACACCGATAACAACCCATTGACCCACCTGGACTCAGCAAAATTAGGTGGGTTGGAGCAGCGATGGATAGCCCGGCTGTCTAACTACAATTTTGTCATCAAATATAGGGCAGGCTGCAAGAACAGGAATGCAGATGCCTTATCCCAGATGCCACAACTGAAAGACGTGGAAGAGGAACCGGAGGAACTGGAAGAAATTGAGCTACCGGCCTTTCACCGTTTTAAGGTAGAACAGTATCAACCAGGCATCTACCAAAAACAACAGCAGGCAAATCTCAACCCGTTAGCGCACCATGGGTGGGCTGACACCCAAGATAGTGATCCAGCTGTGAAGTTAGTGAAAGAACTACTTACACAACAAGGTGCGTACCCTAATCAGAATGCTTCAGCTGAGACCCAACAACTCTGGAAAGAAAGAAGCAAGTTGTTCCTATATCAAGGGAAGCTCTGCAGAAGGCACACCAACCCTAAAACACATAAGTTGGTCTGGCAGATTATCATACCCAAGAGAGACATCAAAATGGTCTTAGAAGCCTACCACAATGGTACAGGTCATTTTGGATGGAAGATGTTGGAAGTGCTCTTAAGAGAGAGATTCTACTGGGTTGGCATGAGGAAATCAATTGAAAATTGGTGTAGAAAGTGTGGCCTGTGCAACCTCAGAAGAAAAGATCAACAGAGAGCCCACTCTAGTCCATAGTAACCAAGCAACCACTGGAGTTAGTTGCATTAGACCACGTTAAGTTGTCACCAAGCCGGTCAGATTATGTCTATGCCTTAACTATGGTGGACCATTACTCCCACTTCTTAGTGGTGGTACCCGTCAAGGACCTGACAGCAAATACGGCTGCAAGAGCATTTCAGACACATTTCTGTAGACTCATGGCTACCCAGAACAAGTCCTTGCAGATCAAGGTCCAGCTTTTGAATCAGAGATTTTCCAGGAGTTCTGCAACACATACGGCTGTAAGAAGATCCACACAACAGCGTACCATCCCCAAACCAATGGCTTATGCGAAAAGATGAACCATATTGTAATTGACCTGTTAAAAACATTACCAGAGTCTGAGAGAAATCAATGGCCAGAGAAATTACCCGAATTGGTAGACTTGCACAACCATGTCCTGGTGAGTTCTACAAACTGCACCCCAGCCTACCTTATGCGTGCAAGACCGGTAAGCTGCCAATTGACTTAGATATGGGCATTCTAAAACCAGACACAGAAGTTGAAGAATCCAATTGGGATACCCTACGTCAACAGCAGTATCGCCAAGTACAAGAGTGCGTGGATAAAAATCTTCAGCAAGCTAGAGAAAGACAAGAGAGAACCTTTAACCAACGTGCTCAAACAACTCCATTACAACCTGGTGAGCAAGTTCTCAAGAGAAAAAGACGCACCAACAAATTGGATAATCAGTGGGAAACAACCCCATATACAGTCCTACCATCCAATTTAGACAATGCTAAAATGTGTCTAATAAGTAAAGACGAAGGAAAGACGTCAGCCGTTGTATCAAGATACCATCTCAAACCGTGTTCTGAAACCCTGAAGATACCAGAAGTAACCGTACCCGTATAGGTCCAACCTGTCAAGAAAGAAGAGGAAGTAATTCATACCGTCTTAGGAGATTTCCTCAAAACATGGCCAAATTACTACAGCTTAGTTGTAGTTCCCATGATTGCTTTCCCTCCAATGGTAGAACCCGTACCACAAGAAGTCCCAAGACATGAAGAACTGGAAGTTGAGCCTGAAGAAGAAGAACCAATTCCTGGTCCCAGTGAGCTTGCCAGTCCTACCATCAGATCTCCATCTTTAGTAGTAGCAGATACTCCAAATAGGTACACGTCCACCCACACCATTATGCTAAGTACACCCAGTACACCAGCATTACGCAGATCACAGCGTAGTACCAAGGCTCAGTTACCGGCTAGATACAGAGATTAAAATGTGGAATCAAATGTGAAATGTATATTTTGTTGTAGAGTTAAATCGAACCCAGAAAATAAAGTGTACAAAAAGGGTCAGAGTAGCTTGGTGTTAGGTGGCAGCCACGGAGAGTAAGAACTTGGCCTCTTATGCAGTGACCCGAGGGCCTAGAGGCCTACTGCACTTAAACCAGGGACACCCATAGAAACGTGTTTAGAATAGTTTGCAACGTTAAAATCCCAGTACCTACAGAGACTATCCTGTATGAACTATTTGCATATTCTTGAACTTCCTTTTTTATTAACTACGATACCTTCCATGGAACTGGCTGTGGTAAAAACTAATTGTAAATAGTTACCAGCCCCGGAGGCCATAGACTAAACCCCCAGAAAGAATGCTTTTTGAACTTTTGGACTCTTTTTGAGCTTTTATTGGTTTTTGTATATTTTTACTTTTAACTCTGTATATATTAATTGTACTGATATGTTTGTTTGTTTGTTTGTTTTTTAACTAAGGAGGAATGTGGCACCCCAGGGGTTAAGTGCCACAGAAACAACACCATGGGTTAACTCCTCACACAACTCCTGACACTGCACTAGCACCTCTAGGCCAGAAGGGGGAGCTAAAGTAGCTCCCTTATCTATTCTGGTCTGAGGAGGAAGTAATTAGTTAAAGTTGACAGTTGACAGTCAGTTAGTGCAGGAGCACTAGAGGAGACCTGTAATGGGAAAGTGCAGAGCTCTGACAGGACCACAGACAATTCAGGCTGAAGCCAGGGTCTGAAAAGAGGGTACAAGAAACTGAGGAACATATCTGGGAGACTGAGTTACCGCATTACTCGCCCCACAGGAGCACAGAGACCGGATACCGGATCCGAATCTGTGACTGAAACACGCAGCACAGAAAACACCGGGATAGTGGAGGTTGTAGATCTACACTGTACCTCAGCAAAGCAATACGGCGAGTTCAGAAAAACAGAGGAAAGACTCAAGTTGCCTAGCAAAAGGGGGTACATCTGAGGAGAGACAGGCCAGCAGCCTAGCTGAAGCAGTAGCAGGGCCACACACACAGCGAAGGAGAAAGAGCTGAGGACCCGGACAGGGTGGGAGCAACTCTGCCCCGATACAGACTCCATGGACAGTATTCTGCTACCAAAATCTCCAGTAAAGCCTTGGAAAACTACAAAACCGTGAGTGTGTGATCCTTGTGCTCGAAACCTGCGTGCCCTCACAAACTACCATCATCTCTACTACTACCCCTATCCTGCAACATCCATAGCACCATCGATAGACTATTACTACCACTGCCCTGGGCAACCCAGCTCTACCTGGGGAGAGCCATTACATCCCCAGCTGCCCAATCGTCATCCCCTGAGGTTCTGCAGCAGCGGTGGTCACCCTGACCAAAACCCGTGGGTGGCATCACGACAAACTCCCCTGTAAATATCCCCCATCACTTGCGGAACCCGGGACATGGTCCGGGCCAAGCCCGCTTGATATCCCCAGCAGTACCCCGGTTCTGTACAGAGTACCCCGTCTCAGTGGGCTCCACACCTGCATTAAAGAGCTACAAAGGGGTTGTATATAGTACTAGGACACCTCAGAGTTTTAGACATCTCTTTTCTCGGCAATTAGAAGATTGGTAATACTGAGATGCACTAAAAATCAATATACTGCAAATCATACTTTTTCAAAACTTGTCAAAGCAAGTGAACTGGAAGGTAATTATATTCAATCATCTTTAATAATTAGCCTGGCATTTATAGAAAGGAATAAAAACTATAAATTAGATGATCATTTGTAGTAATATATGTATGTTTGATCAGTCATAAAACAGCCTTAAAAATTACTTTAAATTTATCCAGTATAAATAACATAAACCTTAATGGTGCATATAGAGACATTTATATGCCAAATGTATTTTCCTGGGATTTTATGTGATATACCAACACTAAGTAGCAAGTATTTGTAAAGTGTAAAGGAAGTTACATATAGGTTTCTAAATATTTTAAAAATATAAATCTGAAAATTGTGATTTCATGTGTCTGCAGCTCCTGGAGTCAATACTTTGTAGCACCACCTTTTGCTGCAATTGTTAGTTCAAGTCTTTTGGGATGTTTCGGTAGGCTGACATTTTTGCCTATTGTTGTTTGCAAAACAGCTCTAACTTGATAAAATTATTACGTATTGCCACAGATTCACAATAGGATATAGGTCTGGACTTTGGGGTAATGAAGAAAAAATTGATGTCTCTGTTCAAATAGAATGTAAGGAACAAAGTAATGAAACCTGAAATCCAAGGAAAATAAGTACGGTAAATAAATGCAAGTATTTGTGAAAAAACAGTTGGAAGTCACCAACAAGATAATGGTCAGAGTTTCAGAAAGAAGATTATTTAGAGGAGTTTTTTTGTGGAAAATATGTTAATATAGGAACTAAAAGCAGTATAGGTGAAAAACAGTTTAAAGTCATAGTTGAGAAGCAGTAGGTCCATGCATACCTTAATTAGAGTAGTAATACTGTAGTGCATCCAAAATTAACAATGCAGATTTGATATACAGGGGTTGGACAAAATAATGGAAACACCTAACGTTTTGGCATCATAATCTTTGAACATGTTATGAACATGCAAACCGTGACATATGTTAATGTTTTGTAGTTGATAATTATTTGTGTTAAGTAATATGTGTATGTAAATGAACTGTTTGTTTTGCCGAATTGTAAGAACATTGATGAGAACCTGATACCAATGGCAGACCTTTCGGATTTTCAAAAAGGCCAAATTGTTGGTGCTCGTATGGCAGGCGCTAGTGTAACAGAAAGTGCCCGAATGCTTGGCGTGTCAAGAGGTACTGTCTCCAAAGTAATGACTGCGTTTGAAAGAGAAGGAAAAACGTCCGCAGCAAAGCACAGGTCTGGCCGAAAGTCGAAGTTGACTGAGAGAGACCGTCAGACTCTAAAGTGAATTGTGAGAGAGGATCGCTAGACCACGGCTCCAAAAATCACTGCTGAGCTCAATGAACACATACAGAACCCAGTTTCCATGAAAACTGTTAGTCGGGAGCTACACAAATCTGGATTCCACGGAAGAGCTGCAATTAGAAAACCGCTGCTCTCAATGACAAATGTTTCAGGCGTTTAGAGTGGTGTAGAAACCTCCAGAATTGGGCCCTCGAGCAGTAGAAACATGTGATATTCTCAGAGGAATCATCGTTTACCCCATTTTCCGACCTCCGGATGAGTGTACGTTTGGAGACAGCCGAAAGAAGCATTCCATCCAGACTGCCTTCTCCCAACAGCAAAAAGTGGACCTACACCATATTAGACTAACTTTTGTTGATTTTTCCAGGTGTTTCCATTATTTTGTCAAACCCCTGTATATTGTAGTGGCCTGAGAGGTAAGATAAAGACTAGTGAATTATGATGTACACAAAAATAATGTGTGGAATCATATTGCTTGATCGAAATGTTGGGGAGCTTGCACTAAATATTTTGACCCTTTATATAAAACATTTACTGCATCTGAAATTCTAGTCCATTTCTCTTTTTGAGTGTGCTGGAAATAATTTCTTATCTTGATTACTTGCTAGAGATGAGCTGCACCTTTCCAAGACTTGCCAAAGCATATTTGAATGTCGTCTTGCTAGACTTATCATGAGAGCTTTAAACTAGAACAATGTGGAAAGGGAAGCAAAAGACCAGGGAAGGCCATATAGCTGACAAATACTCTCGTATTAGAAGTGGAAAGGAAGAGCAAGAAAAAAAATTAGAGTAATAAAAATATTGGAGAAAGAGAAACCAATCACAAGCTAAAATGTTTCTATACAAATGCACAAAGCATGAGCAACAAACAAGGAGAATTGGAGCTACTGACACAGGAAAAGAAATATGTCATTTGCATCACTGAAACTTGGGAGGACAATACACATGATTGTAATACATGGCTAGAGGGATACAACTTATTTGTAAGAATCCAACTTAATAAACTGGGAAAAGGTGCTACATTGTGTGTTTGAAAAACATATATCTCCACAAAGATTGAAGCTTCAGAGACTGGGAATTCTGTGGAAACTGTTTGGGTAAGAATACAAGGAAAGAACAACAGAAAGGACAACATTGTAGGAATTTGCCATAGGTTGCCTGGGCAAGCTGAAGCTATGGATGAAATGGATGAACTCTTTATGCATCTGACTCACCGTTGCCAGGGTCGCAGGTCTCAGGCGATGCTTCACTTGTCACGGTTCCGCGCCTGAGGCTGTGGGGCGCGGTGGTCAAATAAAAAGGAATTAGGGATTGGGATAAAGTCTTGATTGTCGTGACGCCACCTGTGGGTGTCCGGTGATGGCACCAGCGCTGCTTGGGCCTCCGGGGGATGTGCGGCAGCTAGATGGGATGCTCCCCACAGGATGAGCAGTAATCCCCAGGGTCAGGAGCTGCACTGGATGGAATACGGCAGCTCGGTTGTTTTTATGAGCAAGGGTTAATGACAGTTCTGGAAGAAATGCACTGACACAATGCTCCTCTGTAACGGGTCTTTACTGTAGGTTGGTGCGGTACACGGTATACAGTTTCTCAGGGTAACGGACCGGGTGGTCCCAGCCAGGGGCTGACTGGCGACGCAAACCCTGGGTGGCAAAATTTTTCCGCCAGCCCTCGGGGGATGGGGGGGGGGGGGGGTGCTGTCGGAAATACTCGGCGGCCCATCTCAGTCCCTCCAGCCAGGCCCGTATTTGGAGTTCCTGCCGCCCTAGGCACTGTCAGCGGTGCGCCCCCCCATCGCGCCATGCCCCCCTGCAGACAGAGGAGTAGCTAAGAGGAGCCTAGAGGTTCCCAATATGGTTGGGGTGGTGGATGGTTGCTAGATGACCGCCACCATGTCACATCAGCAAGGAGGTGGCAGTCATGTTTTGGGTTGTAATCATGTGGAGAGAGCTAGTTTGCCCCTATAGGGTCCATGAAGGCGTGACCACGGCAAAGTATATATACTTTTCGACTGACCACTTTTTTTCTTCGTACAAAATCATCCCCATGCATGACAATGCACCATGTCTTGGTACAGAGCATAGCCCTGAGTAATTGGCTGCTATGGACATAAAAGTAGAGAAAACCATGGTGTGGCTACCAGTCTTCCCTGATCTCAGCCCTATTGAGAAACTTGGAAGTACCATTAAGCAAAAAAAATCTAAGATGCTGTAAGACATTAACCGTCAAACTAGCAGCTCTGGGAGTCAATTCTGACATCCTGCAAACAAATGCAATCAGAAAACATCCAAAACCTGACAAGTTCAATAAATGCAATATTTGTGAAGGTGATATCAAAGAAAGGCGATATACAATATGAGACATACTGGTAGGATGTTTTCATTGTGAGCCCCTATGGGGACAGTGTTGATGATGTATATAAAGTGCTGTGGAGTGCATAGTGTAATATAAGTGCAAAACATATTATTCTTAATATTATGTCACAATACCAGGATCTGAGGATCTTCTATTTCGAGGTCAGGGGCTCTCTGATGCCATGTCGCTGCCTGTCTCGCTGTTTTCCTCTTTTCACACTGCAGTGCGGCGGACAAGAGAGCATTAACTGGTTAATAACGAGACGTATGGTGTGTGTACTAACTGAGCCATACACCCTCCCCATACCATGAAGTATGGTGTGTACTAACTGAGCCATAAACCCTCCTCATATCATGTCCAGCAGACATTGTAGGATTACTATATGGATTTTATTATTAGGGCACGGACACACTGGCGTGAAACTCAGATGAGTGCTATGTGTGATTTTATCGCAGTGCAGTCAGTTAATCAACGTCTGAAACACATTGGCGAGTGTCGGACACTTTTTTCTCATCCAGATTCTGGATGGGAAAAAAGTCACAACATGCTGCGACAGTCTGCGATTCATGTGCGAGACTCACCAATGCAAGTCTATGAGTCCAACAAAATGATGGACCGCACACTGACAGCACACGCACCATCCGAGAGGCATCAGTTTTTTTCACTGATATATTATCATTCTTCAGCTGAGACAACTGTAAAATACTCCTGTAAATAGCAGTAATAGCTGCTGAGAAACAAAACAGATTGCACATGGATGTGATCTAAGAAAACTGTCGGACACTCGCACAGCATTTGGATGTCCCAGTGGCCAGCCACACAGACAGCCCGCCACAGCCACACACAGAGCCACAACCACACAAAAAACAGTCAGCCACATAGACAGCTACACAGACGCAGAGAGCCACACAGAGAGACACAGCCACATAGACAGCCACACACATAGCCACAGCCAGCCACACACAGAGCCACAGCCAGCAACATAGACAGCCATAGCCAGCCACACACAGGCACACACAGACAACAGCCAGCCAAACACAGACACAGCCAGCTACACACACAATATCAGCCACACACACAATCAGCCACACACATACAGCCACACACATAGTTAGCCACACAAACACAGCCAGCCAGCCAGCCACATAGACAGCCACACACACAGCCAAAGCCAGCCACACACAGATGCAGCAAGGCATGTATACACACACACACACAGATGCAGCCAGACATGTATACACACACACACACACACACACAGATGCAGCAAGGCATGTATACACACACACACACACAGATGCAGCAAGGCATGTATACAACACACACACACACACAGATGCAGCCAGACATGTATACACACACACACAGATGCAGCCAGATATGTATACACACAGATGCAGCAAGGCATGTATACACACACACACAGATGCAGCCAGACATGTATACACACACACACACACACACAGATGCAGCAAGGCATGTATACACACACACACACAGATGCAGCCAGACATGTATACACACACACACAGATGCAGCCAGACATGTATACACACACACACACAGATGCAGCCAGGCATGTATACACACACACACACACAGATGCAGCAAGGCATGTATACACACACACACACACACATACACACACAGATGCAGCCAGACATGTATACACACACACACACACAGATGCAGCCAGACATGTATACACACACACACACACACAGATGCAGCCAGACATGTATTCACACACACACAGATGCAACCAGACATGTACTACACACACACACACAGATGCAGCCAGACATGTATACACACACACACAGATGCAGCAAGGCATGTATACACACACACACACACACACACACAGATGCAGCCAGACATGTATACACACACACACACACAGATGCAGCCAGACATGTATACACACACACACACAGATGCAACCAGACATGTATACACACACACACACAGATGCAGCCAGACATGTATACACACACACACAGATGCAGCAAGGCATGTATACACACACACACACAGATGCAGCCAGATATGTATACACACACACACACTCAGATGCAGCCAGACATGTATACACACACACACACACACAGATGCAGCAAGGCATGTATACACACACACACACACACACACACACACACAGATGCAGCCAGACATGTATACACACACACACACAGATGCAGCAAGGCATGTATACACACACACACACACAGATGCAGCAAGGCATGTATACACACACACACAGATGCAGCAAGGCATGTATACACACACACACACACACACACACAGATGCAGCAAGGCATGTATACACACACACACACACAGATGCAGCAAGGCATGTATACACACACACACACACACAGATGCAGCAAGGCATGTATACACACACACACACACACACACACACAGATGCAGCCAGACATGTATACACACACACACACACAGATGCAGCCAGACATGTATACACACACACACACACACACAGATGCAGCCAGACATGTATACACACAGATGCAGCAAGGCATGTATACACACACACACACACACACATTAGTTTTAGATAAAGAATATACACATCGGCCTTTGCTCACCTCCCCCTTGATGGTATCCCATTCAGCTCCTCCATGGCGGGAATCTAATGGAGCAGGGCGCGCTGCATGAGGTCACAGCTTGCTGACATGGCCACTGCTCAGAGCTCTGTCTGTCAGCAGTGACGCAGCCGGCCCTGCTCAGAAACAGAAGGTGCCGGCCGACCAAACAACAAGCGGAGGGTCCTGCGAGCAGCCATGAAGAGCTGGGAGCCTCAGCCAACATTGGCAGAGACCAGCCCAGCCTGCTGCCCCAGAATGGCGCTTGTCAAGCGCTCCGGTCTTGAGGGTGAGTGCAATGTAAGCACTCCTCAGGACTTTGCTGCAGGCAGCCTGTGCCGGCCGCTGGGTGCATTAAGGCTATTGTTTGTACGATGATAAATCACCGGTGGCCGCATCCCGCACTAAGAATAGCCGCGGCCGCCAGTGATTTACTTTTGCATTGTTGTTGATAACGTACCCGGCGGCCCTGAACTGTTACCGGCCCCGGCGGCCCGGGGGGCAAAAGCCTCCCTGCCACCTGGCCCAGCCCGCCCCTGGTCCCAGCGATGTATAGCTTTTGTCCAGAGCTCCACGGTGTTCCTCCTTTACTAACCGTCCTAGTTTTAGTTGCCGTTGCAGCCTTAGTGCACCAGTTCTGGGCACTGGTAATCTCTATTGGGACGCCTCAGCCTGTGCTCGACTCTGTGCTGAGAAGGGTCCATAGGCCCGTTGGTAGGTACCCTGCTGGTAAGACTGCTGCGTTAGCGGCAGTAGTGAGGCGCTCCTAAGAAGCCACTCCGTCAGTCCGGTTTGCAGAACAGCGGTGGACATCTGTTTGCCTCGGAACCGGTGTCCGGTGAGATTGGGCATGGGTGTCTTTTAACCCGTTGCGTAGTTGCTTTGTTGCCCGTTTCCTGGTCTGGGTCACTGCTTGTTGGTACCCTCCCGGTTAAGTTGCTTTTCAGGGCTGCACGGCACTGTGCAGGGCCCTTGCTCCTTCTCCTCCTTCCAACTACTACTTCTCTTCTCTAACTTCCCCCACACACTACACCTTGCACTCCTGATTGTCGTGACGCCACCTGTGGGTGTCCGGTGATGGCACCAGCGCTGCTTGGGCCTCCGGGGGATGTGCGGCAGCTAGATGGGATGCTCCCCACAGGATGAGCAGTAATCCCCAGGGTCAGGAGCTGCACTGGATGGAATACGGCAGCTCGGTTGTTTTTATGAGCAAGGGTTAATGACAGTTCTGGAAGAAATGCACTGACACAATGCTCCTCTGTAACGGGTCTTTACTGTAGGTTGGTGCGGTACACGGTATACAGTTTCTCAGGGTAACGGACCGGGTGGTCCCAGCCAGGGGCTGACTGGCGACGCAAACCCTGGGTGGCAAAATTTTTCCGCCAGCCCTCGGGGGATGGGGGGGGGGGGGGTGCTGTCGGAAATACTCGGCGGCCCATCTCAGTCCCTCCAGCCAGGCCCGTATTTGGAGTTCCTGCCGCCCTAGGCACTGTCAGCGGTGCGCCCCACCATCGCGCAATGCCCCCCTGCAGACAGAGGAGTAGCTAAGAGGAGCCTAGAGGTTCCCAATATGGTTGGGGTGGTGGATGGTTGCTAGATGACCGCCACCATGTCACATCAGCAAGGAGGTGGCAGTCATGTTTTGGGTTGTAATCATGTGGAGAGAGCTAGTTTGCCCCTATAGGGTCCATGAAGGCGTGACCACGGCAAAGTATATATACTTTTCGACTGACCACTTTTTTTCTTCGTACAAAATCATCCCCATGCATGACAATGCACCATGTCTTGGTACAGAGCATAGCCCTGAGTAATTGGCTGCTATGGACATAAAAGTAGAGAAAACCATGGTGTGGCTACCAGTCTTCCCTGATCTCAGCCCTATTGAGAAACTTGGAAGTACCATTAAGCAAAAAAAATCTAAGATGCTGTAAGACATTAACCGTCAAACTAGCAGCTCTGGGAGTCAATTCTGACATCCTGCAAACAAATGCAATCAGAAAACATCCAAAACCTGACAAGTTCAATAAATGCAATATTTGTGAAGGTGATATCAAAGAAAGGCGATATACAATATGAGACATACTGGTAGGATGTTTTCATTGTGAGCCCCTATGGGGACAGTGTTGATGATGTATATAAAGTGCTGTGGAGTGCATAGTGTAATATAAGTGCAAAACATATTATTCTTAATATTATGTCACAATACCAGGATCTGAGGATCTTCTATTTCGAGGTCAGGGGCTCTCTGATGCCATGTCGCTGCCTGTCTCGCTGTTTTCCTCTTTTCACACTGCAGTGCGGCGGACAAGAGAGCATTAACTGGTTAATAACGAGACGTATGGTGTGTGTACTAACTGAGCCATACACCCTCCCCATACCATGAAGTATGGTGTGTACTAACTGAGCCATAAACCCTCCTCATATCATGTCCAGCAGACATTGTAGGATTACTATATGGATTTTATTATTAGGGCACGGACACACTGGCGTGAAACTCAGATGAGTGCTATGTGTGATTTTATCGCAGTGCAGTCAGTTAATCAACGTCTGAAACACATTGGCGAGTGTCGGACACTTTTTTCTCATCCAGATTCTGGATGGGAAAAAAGTCACAACATGCTGCGACAGTCTGCGATTCATGTGCGAGACTCACCAATGCAAGTCTATGAGTCCAACAAAATGATGGACCGCACACTGACAGCACACGCACCATCCGAGAGGCATCAGTTTTTTTCACTGATATATTATCATTCTTCAGCTGAGACAACTGTAAAATACTCCTGTAAATAGCAGTAATAGCTGCTGAGAAACAAAACAGATTGCACATGGATGTGATCTAAGAAAACTGTCGGACACTCGCACAGCATTTGGATGTCCCAGTGGCCAGCCACACAGACAGCCCGCCACAGCCACACACAGAGCCACAACCACACAAAAACAGTCAGCCACATAGACAGCTACACAGACGCAGAGAGCCACACAGAGAGACACAGCCACATAGACAGCCACACACATAGCCACAGCCAGCCACACACAGAGCCACAGCCAGCAACATAGACAGCCATAGCCAGCCACACACAGGCACACACAGACAACAGCCAGCCAAACACAGACACAGCCAGCTACACACACAATATCAGCCACACACACAATCAGCCACACACATACAGCCACACACATAGTTAGCCACACAAACACAGCCAGCCAGCCAGCCACATAGACAGCCACACACACAGCCAAAGCCAGCCACACACAGATGCAGCAAGGCATGTATACACACACACACAGATGCAGCCAGTTATGTATACACACACACACACACAGATGCAGCAAGGCATATATACACACACACACAGATGCAGCCAGTCATGTATACACACACACAGATGCAGCAAGGCATGTATACACACACACACAGATGCAGCCAGTTATGTATAACACACACACACACAGATGCAGCAAGGCATATATACACACACACACAGATGCAGCCAGTCATGTATACACACACACAGATGCAGCAAGGCATGTATACACACACACACACACACACAGATGCAGCCAGACATGTATACACACACACACACAGATGCAGCCAGACATGTATACACACACACACACACAGATGCAACCAGACATGTATACACACACACACAGATGCAGCCAGACATGTATACACACACACACAGATGCAGCAAGGCATGTATACACACACACACACACACACACACAAGATGCAGCCAGACATGTATACACCACACACACACACACAGATGCAGCCAGACATGTATACACACACACACACAGATGCAGCAAGGCATGTATACACACACACACACAGATGCAGCCAGACATGTATACACACACACACACACACACACAGATGCAGCAAGGCATGTATACACACACACACACACACACAGATGCAGCAAGGCATGTATACACACACACACACACACACACACACAGATGCAGCCAGACATGTATACACACACACACAGATGCAGCCAGATATGTATACACACAGATGCAGCAAGGCATGTATACACACACACACAGATGCAGCCAGACATGTATACACACACACACACACACACAGATGCAGCAAGGCATGTATACACACACACACAGATGCAGGCAGACATGTATACACACACACACAGATGCAGCCAGACATGTATACACACACACACACAGATGCAGCCAGGCATGTATACACACACACACACACAGATGCAGCAAGGCATGTATACACACACACACACACACACACACACAGATGCAACCAGACATGTATACACACACACACACAGATGCAGCCAGACATGTATACACACACACACAGATGCAGCAAGGCATGTATACACACACACACACACAGATGCAGCCAGACATGTATACACACACACACACACAGATGCAGCCAGACATGTATACACACACACACACAGATGCAACCAGACATGTATACACACACACACACAGATGCAGCCAGACATGTATACACACACACACAGATGCAGCAAGGCATGTATACACACACACACACAGATGCAGCCAGATATGTATACACACACACACACTCAGATGCAGCCAGACATGTATACACACACACACACACAGATGCAGCAAGGCATGTATACACACACCACACACACACACACACAGATGCAGCCAGACATGTATACACACACACACACAGATGCAGCAAGGCATGTATACACACACACACAGATGCAGCAAGGCATGTATACACACACACACACACACACACACAGATGCAGCCAGACATGTATACACACACACACACACAGATGCAGCCAGACATGTATACACACACACACACACACACAGATGCAGCCAGACATGTATACACACAGATGCAGCAAGGCATGTATACACACACACACACACACACACATTAGTTTTAGATAAAGAATATACACATCGGCCTTTGCTCACCTCCCCCTTGATGGTATCCCATTCAGCTCCTCCATGGCGGGAATCTAATGGAGCAGGGCGCGCTGCATGAGGTCACAGCTTGCTGACATGGCCACTGCTCAGAGCTCTGTCTGTCAGCAGTGACGCAGCCGGCCCTGCTCAGAAACAGAAGGTGCCGGCCGACCAAACAACAAGCGGAGGGTCCTGCGAGCAGCCATGAAGAGCTGGGAGCCTCAGCCAACATTGGCAGAGACCAGCCCAGCCTGCTGCCCCAGAATGGCGCTTGTCAAGCGCTCCGGTCTTGAGGGTGAGTGCAATGTAAGCACTCCTCAGGACTTTGCTGCAGGCAGCCTGTGCCGGCCGCTGGGTGCATTAAGGCTATTGTTTGTACGATGATAAATCACCGGTGGCCGCATCCCGCACTAAGAATAGCCGCGGCCGCCAGTGATTTACTTTTGCATTGTTGTTGATAACGTACCCGGCGGCCCTGAACTGTTACCGGCCCCGGCGGCCCGGGGGGCAAAAGCCTCCCTGCCACCTGGCCCAGCCCGCCCCTGGTCCCAGCGATGTATAGCTTTTGTCCAGAGCTCCACGGTGTTCCTCCTTTACTAACCGTCCTAGTTTTAGTTGCCGTTGCAGCCTTAGTGCACCAGTTCTGGGCACTGGTAATCTCTATTGGGACGCCTCAGCCTGTGCTCGACTCTGTGCTGAGAAGGGTCCATAGGCCCGTTGGTAGGTACCCTGCTGGTAAGACTGCTGCGTTAGCGGCAGTAGTGAGGCGCTCCTAAGAAGCCACTCCGTCAGTCCGGTTTGCAGAACAGCGGTGGACATCTGTTTGCCTCGGAACCGGTGTCCGGTGAGATTGGGCATGGGTGTCTTTTAACCCGTTGCGTAGTTGCTTTGTTGCCCGTTTCCTGGTCTGGGTCACTGCTTGTTGGTACCCTCCCGGTTAAGTTGCTTTTCAGGGCTGCACGGCACTGTGCAGGGCCCTTGCTCCTTCTCCTCCTTCCAACTACTACTTCTCTTCTCTAACTTCCCCCACACACTACACCTTGCACTCCTCCCACCAGGACCTGATTGGCCCTCTAACTCTGAGTGGTGCATGTGGTACATGGAGCTCTGGATTTAACCATTACATCACTGAGACGGAAGATATTACATCTTCAGTCAGGGATGCAATACCTTCCTGTGACGCACTTGTTGCGGGGCGCCACACATCAGATGGTAAAGTTCTCCAAAAAATATGACATATGACATGGGAGATTTCAACTATACAAAAATGTGTTTGAAATCTCAGTCAGGCAAAAGTAACAGGTCCAGAAATATCCTCTCCTCTCTTGCTGACAACTTTGCCTTCCAAAGGGTAGAGGACAAAACAAGGAAATCTGCTACCTCTAATCCTTATAAATATGAAGGAAATAGTTGATAAGGTAAGGGTGCCGTCACACCATGCGACGGCCCCGGAGATGTCGGCGGCGACGGGCGGGAGCGCGCACATTTTTGGCGCCCCGCCTGCGTCACCGCCCCCTGTTTACACGGGGAGACATCTCCGGTGATGGGCCGGCCATCTGAGAAGCGGCATCGCCGCCGGGGTTTCCCAAAACCGGCAGTCGTTTACATGGGGCGATGTGTACACATCGCCCCAGATCGGCCGCCTGGTTTCACAACACTGATGTGAAACCAGGCGAGTTGTCAGAGCCGCCGATGTCGCCCCTTTACATTAGGCGACGCAGGAGCGATGTCGCCGCTGATAGGCCACGCCCCTACATCGTCTATGTAATCAGCGGTGATGTTGCCAGGTGTAACGGGGCCTTATGCGTGGTGGGAACCTAGGAGACAGCGATTATGCTATTAGAGATTTTTGGATAATTAGAGGAGAAAGACCTGTGAAGACTCAGATTTAAGAAATTCAGATTTTAAAGGACCTAGAGAGAGGATAGGAGGGATCCAATGGCTGGATGTTCTTAAGTACAAAAGGGATTTTTTTTTTAAATGAGATTCTCAAAGCACAATCGTTACTAATTCCTATGAGAGGAAATAATAGGAAGAATTTAAGGAAACCAGCATGGATAAACACCGAACTTAAACACATGCTAAAAAGGAAGAAATAAATGTTTATCAAATTAAAAAAGGAATGAGTATCTAAAGAAAATGATATAATGCAGTCAGCAGAACCTGCTGGACACATGTCAGGTTAGCTAAACTTGACAATGAATTCAGGCTTGCAAGATATCAAATATCAAAAGCCATAAAAAGGATTTTGGCATAATGCAAAAGTAAAAGAAAAGTCAAAGTTACTATAGGATTTTTACAGGATGAAAACTATGAAATAGTAAAAAATGATGGTGAGAAGACTAAACTCTTAAATTCCTATTTAGCATTTGCTTGTCTCAGAAAGTAGATCTAACTAATTTTCATTGCACTAGAAGAATCCAGGCTATATATAAACAGAGAGGTAATGAGAGAATACTTAGCTAAGGCTAGGGTCACACATAAGCCCTTGGTCCGTTTTTGGCGTCAGTTTTTGCATTTTTTTTTCTAAGTCCAAAAACTGATGGAAAAACGGATTATATGTAATAAACACCCAATCCGTTTTTTTCTGCACCCAAAAACATTGCTAGGAGCGTTTTTTTACCCAAAAACATTGTTAGCAAAGTTTTTGGGTGCCGTTTAAAAACGCATGCGTTTTGTTAACATGGAGCCCTATGGGAAACGCATGCGTTAACGCATGGTACATATAGGTACCATGCATTAACACATGCGTTAACACATATGTGTTTTTATGAAAAAATGACTAAGTCCAAAAAACATCCAGGGACACAGGAGACACAAAATGCATCCTAGGAAAAACGGATTGCTCATGGAAAACACTTCCAAAAACAGATTGCCTTGTGTGACCCTAGCCTTACATATATGATTTCAAGGCTCAGGTCCAGATGTATTGCACCCCAGGATACTGTGGGAGACTAGATTAAAAGCATTGGGATGAAACTGAATGGGAGGAGACACAGAATAGATATTAGAAAAAATATTTTGATAGTGAGGATGATGAATGAGTGGAACAGACTGCCATGAAAGGCGATGAGTTCTCCTTCAATTTAAGTCTTCAAAAAGAGGCTGGAGAGACATCTTTCTAGTATGATTTAGTGAATCCTGCTTTGAGCAGAAGGTTGGACCAGATGACCCAGGAGGTCCCTTCCAATACTAACATTCTATGATTCTATCTTTTCCTCCAGGAAGTCTCCAGCCTTCTTCCCATCAGTTCTGGCTAATGTCCCTGTCCTTGTTAAAGAAAAACATCTCCATAACATCATGCTGTTTGATGGTGGGGAAGGTGTTTACAGGGTGATATAAAGTGTTCATTTTCCAAAATAGCATTTTGCATTTAGCCCAGAAAGTTCTACGTTGGTCTCATCTATCCACGGCGCCTTCTTCCACATGCTAACTCCATCAACCTTGTCTTTTTGCAAGCAGAAAATGGGATTTCTCATGGCATGCTTTCAAAAATGTCTTTCTTTTTGCTAATGTTCCATAAAAGACAAAAATTGTGGAGGATATGTCCAATGGTTGTCTTGTGGACAGAGTCTCCCACTTGAATTGTGAATCTCTGCAACTCATCCAGAGTGAACATGGGCTTCTGGGCTACTTCCTTAATTAGTGCTCTCTTTGCTTAGGATGTCAATTTAGGTGGGCGGTAGGGACGGGCGAATATACTCGCTAGGACTCGTTACTCGGCGAGTAGTAAGGGACTCGCAGGACTCGGTACTCTGCGAGTTTCCCAGCGTTTACTCGCACGAGTCCAATGCAAATCAATGGCAAACGCTGACAAAACTAGGATTGCCTTTGATTTGCATTAGACTCGGCTACTGTGCCAGTGATAGCAGGGAAACTCGCAAATAACTGCTGTTACATTGCGAGCCGAGTCCAGCTGTCTTCTCTGTGCAGCTCCAGGGTCCTAGAGCCTGCCTGCTCACAGAGATGATGTAGCAGTGCTGAGATTGTTCTCAGTCTGCTCATTCCCTGTGCATAGACATCTATATCTATGCACAGGGGATGTAGCAGAGAGGACATCGCGTTTTGGACTACGTCGGACGGAAGAGGATTTTTTTAATTAAAGATGGAGTCCCTAATGGCTTTTTTTTTAATTTCAAATAAAAAATTTTCTCTGTGTTTTTTTAACCCTTTATTGGAGATTCTTAGTGGCTGGGTCAAACGTGGCCTGACATTAAGAATCTCGGGCTTAATACCAGCTTGTATAACAAAGCTGGTATTAACCCCTTTATTACCCAGCGTGCCACCGCCACCAGGGCCGCTGGAGAGGCGGGTTCAGCGCCAGAGGATGGCGCTTCAATGAACGCGCCATCTTCTGGGGCGGCTGCGGGCTGCAATTTGCAGCGGGGGGTGCCCAGAAAGCTTGGGCATCCCTGCGCTGCGGATTCCAGCCCCCAGCTGCTTAGCTGTACCTGGCTAGACATAGAAATTGCGCGGAGCCCCACACATTTTTTTTTTATTATTTCATGAATTTCAGAGTCAGAGTCTCAGAGTCAGGGTCAGAGTAAGACTCAGAGTCTCAGAGTTAGAGTCTATGAGTCTCAGAGTCTCAGAGTCAGAGTCTCAGAGTCAGAGTCTCGTCTCAAAGTCAGAGTCTCAGAGTCTCAGAGTCAGAGTCTCAGAGTCAGAGTCTCAGAGTCTCAGAGTCAGAGTCTCAGAGTCTCAGAGTCTCAGAGTCTCAGAGTCAGAGTCTCAGAGTCTCAGAGTCAGAGTCTCAGAGTCTCAGAGTCTCAGAGTCAGAGTCTCAGAGTCAGAGTCTCAGAGTCTCAGAGTCAGAGTCTCAGAGTCTCAGAGTCTCAGAGTCAGAGTCAAAGTCTCAGAGTCAGAGTCTCAGAGTCAGAGTCAGAGTCTCAGAGTCAGAGTCTCAGAGTCAGAGTCTCAGAGTCAGAGTCTCAGAGTCAGAGTCAGAGTCTCAGAGTCAGAGTCTCAGAGTCAAAGTCAGAGTCTCAGAGTCAGAGTCTCAGATTCAGAGTCTCACCCTCAGAGCCAGAGTCAGAGTCTCAGATTCAGAGTCTCAGAGTCAGAGTCTCAGATTCAGAGTCTCACCCTCAGAGCCAGAGTCAGAGTCTCAGAGTCAGAGTCTCAGAGTCAGAGTCTCAGAGTCAGAATCTCAGAATTTCATGAAATAATTTTAAAAAAATGCGTGGGGCTCCGCGCAATTTCTATGTCTAGCCAGGTACAGCTAAGCAGCTGGGGGCTGGAATCCGCAGCGCAGGGATGCCCAAGCTTTCTGGGCACCCCCCGCTGCAAATTGCAGCCCGCAGCCGCCCCAGAAGATGGCGCGTTCATTGAAGCGCCATCCTCTGGCGCTGAACCCCGCTCTTCCAGCGGCCCTGGTGGCCGTGGCACGCTGGGTAATAAAGAGGTTAGGGCCAGCTTTGTATTATCAGCTGGCCCTAAGCCCGAAATTTATGGGGGTCACGCCAATATTAGACATGACCGCCATGAATTTCTATTAAATTGTTTAAAAAAAAACACAACACAGAGAAAATTTTTTATTAGAAATAAAAAAAAAAGCCATTAGAGACTCCATCTTTAATTAAAAAAAATCCTCTTCCGTCCGACGCAGTCCAAAACGCGATGTCCTCTCTGCTACATCCCCTGTGCATAGATATAGATGTCTATGCACAGGGAATGAGCAGACTGAGAACAATCTCAGCTCTGCTATATCAGGCAGCAGGCGGGCTCTAGGACCCTGGAGCTGTGGCAGCCTGTACAGAGCAGACAGGACTCTTATTTGTGCGAGTTTCCCAGCGATTACAGTTGCAAAGTAATCGAGTCCAATGCAAATAAATGACAAAACTAGGATTGCTTCAGGCTGAAGCTTCCGAGACACATCTGCGATTTGTAAATCTCACACTACTCGCTATTACTCGCTTCCCCATTCATTAACATTGGACTCGCTAGACTCGCAACGAGTAGCGAGTCCTGTGCTCGGACTCGCTAGAGTCAAGAGATTCCGAGTAATTTAGGATTCGCCCATCACTAGTGGGTGGCCATGTCTTTGTAGGTTTGTAGTTGTGCCATATTTGTGGATGATGAATTGCACAGTGCTGCTGAAATGTTCTGAGCTAGATCTCCACAACTTTATCCATGACCTGTCGATTGTGTTCCTTGGTTTCCATGATGCTGTTAGATTACTAATGTTCTCAAACAAATCTCTGTGACCTTTACTGAAGATCTGTAGTGATATTGAGGCTAAATTACACACAGGGGGACTCAATTTACTAATTCGGTGGATTTCGGAGGCAATTCGTCACTCAGAACTTTATTTACACTATAGGGATCTGAATACAAATGCACATTACAATTTTCAGATTTATACCTTTAAAATATTTAGAAAAGTATGTATCATTTCCTTTACGCTTACAGATATGTACTCCTTAGTGTTTCTGTACCACATAAAATTCAGTAAATACAAGTTTGCGTGTGTAACGGTAAACAAAATATGGAAACGTTCATGGGGTATGAATACTTTTTCAAGTCACTGTTTATTGAGGACATGTCAAGGAATAGGTTTATAGAATAGTACTTGCAACTTCAACAGAATTCTAAATGTTATATTTCCTTTGGCTTTCGCCTATGTTAAGTTACAATAAATGAGTAAAACAGATCATTTTAAATTCCCTAGAACTTGAATTCATGACTATATGTTATATTAAAATATCCGCAGAGCAGTTATTTTCACAACCAAACGCATCGAAAGCAATTAATTTTAAGTACGCCAAACTGCAAAAGACAACCGGAAGATAAAAGGAAAACAGAAAAAGGCAACAGAAAAATGAAAGCACTATGTTTACTAAAAGCATATATGGTGTAATAAGATATTATATTTAATGTAACATAGAGTATGAGTATAAAAACTTCAAATTAACTTTATTTTACCAATCAATTGATATTTTATATTTTGTATTGGGACATCATTAGTCACCTCCCTCATTTGATGTGAGTTCACAGGTTGAAGATTTAGTCAAGTTTAATAGTGTTTTCAATGCTGAAGAATACAGACAGATAATTACGGTATCCATCATGCAATATCATTATGGATGAATCTGATTGGTTCGAAAATTTTTCAGCATCAGCATCGGGACATGCATAAAGCCAATAAAAAGCTTATATACTTTGGCACTCTATAAGAAAGACTGGTCAGGCGAGAAAAAAGTCTTTTCAAATGCTTTGTTATTTGTAAAATAGGAGCCCAGCACAAACTATTACCCCTTTACCAATGGCTTACTGTGCTTAAAATAATGACTCCAAAAACTGTACTTAGTTGACAGTCAACCGGATGTTTATTAAACTGTTGTTTCTTATAGTAAATGTAAAATCATTAAAAATGAAACAAATAAAAATATAAAAGTATAAAAATTCTTCTAGACAGAAAATTCTTCTCCTTTGTAGCTTCTATGCTTCTCAATAATCTGTACTTTTAGTTTCCACTCATATGTTGGATCAATATTCTTCCGTCCTTATATGGGGTCCTATAAGGATATATTATATTAGGTTCTTGTTTGTGTTAACAGATTTTTTTTCTGGATATACACTGTATTCTCCTTACCTCAAGGAGTTTTTCTTGTCTGTTATCCCTTGCTTCTGTATTTGTATCCTTGTACCCTATAGCTGTTGGGATATTCAACCAATCACTACATATAAATTAATTGCCAATAAATCAGAATGTCTCCATTGGTTTTATAGGCATTAGTATAGGGGTCTCAAACATGCAGCAAGCGGGCCGCATATGGCCCCTGGGGCTTCTCTGCGCGGCCCGCGGAACCATGGTCTAACATGCTGGCGCTATAGTGGAGGAGGGAGTCGTACTCCACGCAGTGTTTATTTTCCAGCCGCGGCACTGACAAGGCTGTACAGCTCTGTAACATCAATGAAAGCTGCCAGCCAATGAGAGGCCCGCAGGTGACGTCATATGCCGACGGCAGCTGTGGGCCGCTCATTGACTGGTGGATTGCATTGATGTTACAGCGCTGTACAGCCTTGTCAGTGTTGCGGTCGGAAAATAAACACAGCGGAGAGCACGGCTCGCTCCTGCACTATAGCGCCGGCATGTTAAAGGTTAGGAAATTATGTGTGAGAGAGTGTGTATGTGTGTGAGAGTATGTGTGTATAAGAGTGTGTATGTGATAATATAAGTGTGTGTGAGAGAATGGAGTGTGAGTGTGTAAATGTGAATGTGTATGTGAGAGTGAGTGTGTGAGTGTGAGTAAGTGTGAGTGTGTGAGAGAATGTGTGTATGGACCCGTTACACGTAGCGACGCTTCAGCGATCCCACCAACGATCTGACCTGGCCGGGATCACTGGCACATTGCTATGTGATCACTGGTGAGATGCCAGAAAGGTAGATCTTACCAGCAATCACCCAGCGCTGCGCCGACACCCAAAGGTCGTTAGGATTGTTCCGGGTCTCGGGCGCAGACTGGGGATCGCTGGTCTTTGGCCCTGTCACACACAGCAATGCATGTCTGACAGCAAGAGACCAACGACGGAAAAATGGTCCCGGCCATTCCGCAACGATCAGCGAGCTGATCGCTGATCCTTGCAAAACCTGTGATGTTGCAGCAATATTGCTGTGTGTGAAGTACCCCTATGTGAAAATGTCTGTATGTGAGAATGTGTGTATGTGAGAATGTGTGTGAGAGAGAATGTGTGTGTATGAGGCTACGTTCACACTGTACGTTTTTTTTTTGCGCTTTTTTATGCTGTACTTTTCTACTAAAGCGCACCTGCGTCTGCTGGCAAAGTGAATGGACTTTCACTTCTGCCGTGCAGATGCTGTGTAAATATACGCTGTGCTTTTATGGGAGAAAGTGCAGTGTAAAAAAGAATCAACATGTCAATTGTTGGCACTTTTTTGCACGCGCTTTCTCCCATAGGGGCCATTATACCCACTGGAATTACTCATCGCCGTTCAGACAATGCGCAATTACAGTGCCTATAATGTCAGGCGCATGAGGAGAAGCAGGATGTGATATCACATGAAGGAGGAAGAATCCTGTGTTCCTCCCCCCGTGTGACATGTTACTTTCGCTTAGCAGCGTATGTGCGGAAGCTTCTGGCTCCTGTACATTCACTGCTAAGTGAAATAAAAAGTAAAGAGCAAAATAAAATAAAAAATCATCATACTCACCTCCGCAGACATGTCCAATCAGCTGCAGCAACTCCAGTGAATCAGCTGATGCTGTCTCCTCACAGCATCATCTGCTCATTTAAACCGGCTGGCTGGATAAAGCCGGCTTTTTACCTCCGGATTTAACGATGTCTCCTCACAGCATCAGCTGATTACCGGGAGTTGCTGCAGCTGATCGGACATGTATGACAGGTGAGTATGTTTTTTTTTTTTTTTTCTTTACTAATGACTAGAGATGAGCGAGTACTGAAATGCTCGGGTGCTCGAAGCTCGTGCCGAGCATCCCAAGATACTCGTTTACTCGGCCCGAGCACCGAGCCCAATGTTATCTTATGGGAGACCCGAGTATTTTTCTGGCATGACCCCCGGCAGCATAGAAAAACCCTAAAAATGTCACAAAAGTATCAGAACAGTGCTGAAATGACATGGGAACAGCATGGGGAAGACCCCTGTAAGCATTTCAGACCCCAAGGTCACTACTGTGAACAATGTTGTCAGACTATTACGCCACTTTTACTGACTGTCAAGAAAACGTTACAAAATGAAACCAAAATGGATTTTCATAGAGAAAATATTAAGGGTGAGTACTAAAATGCTCGGGTGCTCGAAGCTCGTGCCGAGCATCCCAAGATACTGGTGTACCCGGCCCGAGCACCGAGCCCAATGTTGTCCTATGGGAGACCCGAGTATTTTTCTGGCATGACCCCTAGCAGCATAGGGCATGACCCCCGGCATATTTAGGGTTTTCAGAAGGGAATTTTTGGACTAATTCCACGACTATGTCATTTTTGTAGACCTCTCTGCCTCAGGAATAAGAGAAATAAAGTTCTCCTTGTAGCGTGGGTCTAAATGTGTCACCAACCAGTATTGAGTGTCCGCCAAGATGTTGATAACGCGAGGGTCACGAGACTGTTAACAGGCAAGATTTCAGGGTCCTCACCAACAGCATGACTCTCCATGCTCGCCTCATCATCCTCCTCCTTCTCTCCCCTATCTTCTGGCCATCCACGCTGAACCGATGGTCTGACGGTTGTGCATGTATTACCATCAATTCCGCATTAAATTAGCTCTATTTCTTCATCCTCCTCGTGATAGTCCTCCAATGCATATTGGGATGAGATGAGGCTGGGCTGTGTGTAATCACCCTGTACGGTTTCTTGCTGCAACTCATCGTGCTCCGCCTGCAATGCATTGTCTTTGATTTTGAGCAGAGAGCGTTTTAGAAGACAGAGAAGCGGGATGGTGATGCTAATGATGGCGTCATCGCCGCTCACCATCTTGGTGGAGTCCTCAAATTTTTGGAGGACAGTACATATGTCGGACATCCATGTCCACTCCTGAGGTCTTATGTGTGGAATTTGAACCGTATACCGATGGCCTAGTTGATGCTGGTACTCAACAACTGCCCTCTTCTGCTCACAAATCCTGACCAGCATGTGCAGTGTGGAATTCCAATGCGTGGGGACATCACACACCAGTTTGTGAGCCGGAAACTGCAAACGCCGCTGAAAGCCGGCAAGGCCGGCAGAAGCATTAGGTGACTTTCTAAAATGGGCACACAGGTGCCATACTTTGACGAGCAGATCCGACAGCTCCAAGTAGGATTTTAGAAACCGTTGAACCACGAGGTTCAGCACATGGGCCATGCATGGAACATGTGTCAGCTCGCCTCGCCTCAGAGCCACCACAAGGTTCCGGCCATTGTCACACACGACCATGCCTGGCTGTAGGTTCAGCGGTGTGAGCCAGTGATCTGCCTGCTGTTTCAGAGCTGTCTATAACTCTTCAGCGTTGTGGGGTTTGTCACCTACAGTATGCATATTAGCTTCAGCACAGCCTGTTGCCACTTAGCTGAGGCAGTGCTGCAGTGCTTCCAGCTTGGGACTGGTGTGGAGGGTGAAGTGGAGGAGGAGGAGGAGGCTGAGGAGCATGACGTGCCAGAGCTGTATACTGTGGGTGAAACCCTGACTGAGTTAGGGCCTGCAATCCTTGGTGTCGGAAGGACGTGTTCCGTCCCAAGCTCAGACTGGGTCCCGGCTTCCAAAATATTAACCCAGTGTGCCGTCAGTGAGATGAAGCGGCCCTGCCCACAAGCACTTGTCCACGTGTCCGTGGTTAGGTGGACTTTGCCTGAAACTGTGTTGTTAAGGGCACGTAAGATGTTTTGTGACACGTACTGATGTATGTCCATCGGTACATACGATCTCCTCATGAGCCACTTCAACTGGAGCTGGCGAGAGGCCAGAATCTACAAATGGATAAGTGAACAGCTCTTCAGAGTGTCCAAGTGTGGGATCAGTTATGTCCGGGGCCGAGAACTCGGCATTGTGGGAGGAAGGAGTATCAAGGTGTGGAATGTGCGGTCCAGTCTCATGGCTACTGACACTTGACGTGTGGAAGACAGGGTATTTGTGGTGGTTGAATAATTGGGAGGGGTGTGGGATGAACTTGTGCAGCTCAAACTGACTGGAAGCATTATCCGCTATCCAACTCACAACCTGTTGACACCGGTCTTGGTTTAATAGTGGTGTACTGCTGCGGTCCCCTAGAAATTGGGACAGGAAGGTTGAGAGAGATGATGTGGGCGTTTGTCGTGGCGCAATTCGAGCTTGCACACGGCCTCGGCCTCTGCCTGCACCACCATCACATCCAGTTCCTTGTCCCTTGCCACCGGCCTTGCACATTTTCAATGTTGTGCTGCCTGTATACAGCTAAATGAAGGCGTCCAAAAGATGGTTTTTAGCTGCACACTGAGACTACAGATTACAGCGATTTAATCCCGGCAGCTGGACTGGTCAGACACAAACGCTGATGAGAATAGCGAGTCTTTTGGAGTATTCTAATTTATGCTAAAACCTACTCCAGCTGCATTAAGATGCTAAATGAATGCAGACAAAAAAACTCACCAAAATTTGCCAGGTAAATACCCATTGCACTTAGCAGCGGCTGCCAGCTCCTCTGGAGGCAACACAGGTGTCTGTATACCGGTACTCAATCACCTGCAACCCACAGTGGGGGCGGTTGTGGCACCAGCGTCCGGCCATGCTGTCAGGGAGGTGACTGGTGGCATTTAAAGACACGAGGTTACCAAGGGCTCTGCCATTCACGGTGCATGCAAGGCATAGTGTCAGAGCAGCCTATTGGTCACGCCCTTCTATTAGATCAGGCGGGCTGTTCCGCACTGATTACATGCCTCACAAAACGACAGATGCCCCCCAGAGGGCTCAGCCTCAAACTGCAGATGAAAAAATGCAATAAAACACTAAAGATGAAAAATGTGAGGTGTTTGTTGGTATTTTGGCCAAAAAACGTAAGCTGGTAACCCACGGTCAAGGGCCCTCACGCTTACCAGTCCTAACCACATGCCTTTTGAGACATGTACAATTTAATTTAGATTATTCACCGAATGGACTTAAAATCACAGACAAAAAAACTCACCAAAATTTGCCAGGTAAATACCCATTGCACTTAGCAGCGGCTGCCAGCTCCTCTGGAGGCAACACAGGTGTCTGTATACCGGTACTCACATTTTTCTTCTTTAGTGTTTTATTGCATTTTTTCATCTGCAGTTTGAGGCTGAGCCCTCTGGGGGGCGTCTGTCGTTTTGTGAGGCATGTAATCAGTGCGGAACAGCCCACCTGATCTAATAGAAGGGCGTGACCAATAGGCTGCTCTGACACTATGCCTTGCATGCACCGTGAATGGCAGAGCCCTTGGTAACCTCGTGTCTTTAAATGCTACCAGTCACCTCCCTGACAGCATGGCCGGACGCTGGTGCCACAACCGCCCCCACTGTGGGTTGCAGGTGATTGAGTACCGGTATACAGACACCTGTGTTGCCTCCAGAGGAGCTGGCAGCCGCTGCTAAGTGCAATGGGTATTTACCTGGCAAATTTTGGTGAGTTTTTTTGTCTGTGATTTTAAGTCCATTCGGTGAATAATCTAAATTAAATTGTACATGTCTCAAAAGGCATGTGGTTAGGACTGGTAAGCGTGAGGGCCCTTGACCGTGGGTTACCAGCTTACGTTTTTTGGCCAAAATACCAACAAACACCTCACATTTTTCATCTTTAGTGTTTTATTGCATTTTTTCATCTGCAGTTTGAGGCTGAGCCCTCTGGGGGGCGTCTGTCGTTTTGTGAGGCATGTAATCAGTGCGGAACAGCCCGCCTGATCTAATAGAAGGGCGTGACCAATAGGCTGCTCTGACACTATGCCTTGCATGCACCGTGAATGGCAGAGCCCTTGGTAACCTCGTGTCTTTAAATGCCACCAGTCACCTCCCTGACAGCATGGCCGGACGCTGGTGCCACAACCGCCCCCACTGTGGGTTGCAGGTGATTGAGTACCGGTATACAGACACCTGTGTTGCCTCCAGAGGAGCTGGCAGCCGCTGCTAAGTGCAATGGGTATTTACCTGGCAAATTTTGGTGAGTTTTTTTGTCTGTGATTTTAAGTCCATTCGGTGAATAATCTAAATTAAATTGTACATGTCTCAAAAGGCATGTGGTTAGGACTGGTAAGCGTGAGGGCCCTTGACCGTGGGTTACCAGCTTACGTTTTTTGGCCAAAATACCAACAAACACCTCACATTTTTCATCTTTAGTGTTTTATTGCATTTTTTCATCTGCAGTTTGAGGCTGAGCCCTCTGGGGGGCGTCTGTCGTTTTGTGAGGCATGTAATCAGTGCGGAACAGCCCGCCTGATCTAATAGAAGGGCGTGACCAATAGGCTGCTCTGACACTATGCCTTGCATGCACCGTGAATGGCAGAGCCCTTGGTAACCTCGTGTCTTTAAATGCCACCAGTCACCTCCCTGACAGCATGGCCGGACGCTGGTGCCACAACCGCCCCCACTGTGGGTTGCAGGTGATTGAGTACCGGCATACAGACACCTGTGTTGCCTCCAGAGGAGCTGGCAGCCGCTGCTAAGTGCAATGGGTATTTACCTGGCAAATTTTGGTGAGTTTTTTTGTCTGTGATTTTAAGTCCATTCGGTGAATAATCTAAATGAATGCAGACAAGAGTTGTTTTTTAGCTGGACACTGAGATTAGAGATTGGCCCTGCAGGTGGACTGGTCAGACACAAACGCTGACGAGAATACCGAGTCTTTTGGCGTATCCTAATTTACGCTACAACCCACTCCTGGCGCACACAAATGTTAAATGAATGCAGGCAAGAGTTGGTTTTAAGCTGGACACTGAGATTAGAGATTAACACCCTGCAGGTGGACTGGTCAGGCACAAACGCTGACGAGAATACCGAGTCTTTTAGCTTATCCTAATTTACGCTAAAACCTACTCCAGCTGCACTAAGATGCTAAATGAATGCAGACAAGAGTTGGTTTTTAGCTGGACACTGAGATTAGAGATTAAGGCCCTGCAGGTGGACTGGTCAGACACAAACGCTGACGAGAATACAGAGTGTTTTGGCGTATCCTAATTTATGCTACAACCCACTCCTGCCTATAGAGAGCTAAATTAATCCCTAAAAGCACTGTTTTGGGATGGATGAGCCTGTACACCAGCCCCAGATGTGATGCAGGCTGGTATACTGGTACAACGAAGTTTGCTATATACCCTGCCTCCCTGCCTGTATACAGCTCTATTAGTCCTCAGAAGGACTGTTGTGGTAATTATATTGTCAGCCCTGCACCTACACTAGCTGAAAGGCCACAAATCTGTCCCTCCATCAGGGGCACCTCTCCCTACACTGACTGTCTGTGGAGCAGAGTGACGAGCACAGCGCGGTAAGGCCTTATAAAGACCTGAGGACGCTGTGCGGCCAGCCAATCACTTTAATGCCACAACCAACATGGATGTGGAATTACAGTGTCTGTCAGCCAATCCCTGCATGTGTGCTGGCTCTGTAAAGAGTGCCAACATGCAGCGAGGTGGACCCCGAGCATAGCAAGCGTATCGCGAGATTACTCGGTACTAGCCGAGTACCCCGAGTACCAAGATATTCGTGCGAGTACCGAGTAGTGACAAGCATACTCGCTCATCCCTACTAATGACACATCAGATGATTGTTTGCAGGTAAACAATCAGCTAATCTGTCATCTCATTTAGGTCCTTGAACCTGATAATGATTATCTGATTGGTTTGTTGGTTGGCAAGCCAATCAGATGATATTGGATCCAGATTGGACGTCACAGGACCCTCGACCCTGGACTACGTCGGAGGTGGGTGGGGTTTCTTTTCTTTAATAAAGATGCAGTTCCTAATTGTGTTCTGTTTTATTTCTAATGAAAATCTTTTTCTCTGTGTTGTGGTTTTTTTTCTATATGATTACTAGAAATTCAAGGTGGTCATGTCTAATATTGGCATGACCCCATGAATTTCGGGCTTAGGGCCAGCTGATAATACAAAACTGGCCTTAACCCCATTATTACCCAATGATCCACCAAACCAGGGCCCTCTTCTGGGGCGACTGTGGACTGCAATTCGCAGCGTGGCACCCAGAAAAGCTTGGGTCGCCTTGTACTGTGGATTCCAGCCCCCAGCTGCCTAGTTGTAACTGGCTGGACACAAAAATAGGGCGAAGCTCACGTCGTTTTTTTTAACCATTTCATGAAATAATTAAAAAAAAAGGCTTCCCTATATTTTTGGTTCTCAGCCAGGTACAAATAGCCAGCTGGGAGTTAGGGGCAGCCCGTACCTACCTGCTGTACCTGGCTGGACACAAAAATAGGGCGAAGACCACGTCAATTTTTTTTTTTTTTAAAACAAAAAGTAAAATCTATAAATAAGACCCCAAACACAAAATGTGTGTTAAAAATTGTGTGCCCTATTTTTGTGTCAAGCCAGGTATAGAGCTAGGCAGCTGGGGGCTGGAATCCACAGCGCAGCGTGGCCCAAGCTGTCTGTCCCCCCCTGCTGCGAATTGCACTCCACAGCCGCCCCAGAAAATGGCGAGTTCATAGTAGCACCACCTTTGACGCTGTATCCGGCTCATCCAGGACCCTGGAGCGGTGGCTCAATGGGTAATGATGGGGTTAGGGCCAGCTTTGTATTATCAGCTGGCCCTAAGCCCGAAATTCATGGGTCACACGAATATTAGACATGACCACTATGAATTTCTAGTAATCATATAAAAAAAACACAACACAGGGAAAAAGAGTTTTATTACAAATAAAGCACAATACAATTAGTGACTCCATCTTTATCGAAGAAAAGAACTCTGACGTAGTCTAGAGGAGATCTTCTTCAGCTCTGTTATATCTCTACCAGCTGATACCCATATCTGCTGGTAGAGCTGTAGCAGGCACAGGCTGCGTACCCGGCCCTGGGAAAGTTAATCGGAGTCAAGCGTGAACTCCGATGAACTTCAGGCGAACCCCTCAGTTGATGTGTCACGTGACTTCATCAGCTGAGAGTTTAAACTGCCCACCAAAACCTATCAGACATCAGTACATCAGGACCAGAATGGGGCACATTACTACACTATGGGGGGCCAGGATGTGGACATTACTATAAAAGAGGTCCAGGATGGGGACATTACTACAAAAGGGGATCAGAATGGGGGACATTACTACAAAACGGGTCCAGGATGGGGGACATCACTACAAAAGGGAATCAGGATGGGGACATAACTACAAAAGGGGATCAGGATGGGGACATTACTACAAAAGGGGAATCGGGGTGGGGACATCACTACAAAAGGGGACCAGGATGGGGACATCACTACAAAGAGGATCAGGATGGGACATTACTACAAAATGGGAATCTGGGTGGGGATACACTACAAATTGGGATCAGGATGGGGGATGTTACTACAAAAAGTGGATCAGTATAGGTGGCATCACTACAATATGATGACCAAGATGGGGGCATTACTACAAGAAGGGGATCAGGGTGGGTACATTACTACATGATGAGGACCAGGATGGGGACATTACAACAATATGGGAACCAGGATGGGGAGAGTACTATGATATGGGGACCAGGATGGGGACATTACAACAATATGAGGACCAGGATGGGGACATTACTACAATATTGGGACCAGGATGTGGGATATTACTATAGGATGGAGACCAGTATGGGGAGTATGCAAGGAGTTTGTATGTTCTCCCCGTGTTTGTGTGGGTTTCCTCCGGGCACTCTGATTTCCTCCCACATTGCAAAGACATACTGATAGGATGTTTAGATTGTGAGCCTCAATAGGGACAGCATTACTGATGTTTGTAAAGTGCTATGGAATTAATAGCGCTATATAAATGAATAAATATTATTATTATTATTATTGCATTACAACAAGAAAGGCACCAGTATGCGAACATAACTACAAGAAGGGAACCACGGTGGGACAATACCACATTGAGCAAAATATTCTGGTATTACTAAAATGTCACTTAGTCCTACAAGCAATGCAGCCCCCGATATCAATTTTTTTCTGTGTGCGGCCCACCAACCCAGCCGAGTTTGAGACCCCTGTATTAGTACCTATAATGTTCTGTTGATATAATTCCTCTTTTCCTGCAGTTTCTGTCTTCCCCCTGTTGTTCAGGGTTTTCCCCGCTCTTTCTGTCTCTCCTATAGGGTATATTTAACCTGAATTAATTTTCCCACATAAGTTTCCATAATCCATTTGATTAAGAATTATTCATACCTTTAATATCTCTATAAGTTCAAATTTCTTCTTGTCTCTATTGATGATGACTTTTTTTTACTCCTATGAGAAATGTATAATTATTTGAGTCCTCTGGTGTTGTATCTGGATAGGTCCTCTTTATCGCTTTTGGTACCTTTACACGCCGTTACAACAAGGTGGAAACAACCGGGTGCTTCATGTGCACGAGCACGCACCAACGGTTACAAACGGTACCCGATACCGTCTTTACACGCCGCTACAAGGTGCTTTACAGAAGGTTGAATCTATCTCTGGATGCACCGCCGGGTGCCTAAAGTTACCTTCTGCAGAGCACCTTACCCCATTTGCACACCACTACAACAAGGTAATATGGGCGGACCTGGTGCAGCAGGGACAACACATAGGCGTGCCAGAATTGTGGATTACGAGACGTTCGTACGCTGATAGGACAAAGCAATAGCATCATGATTGGCCAGCCAGCGCAGGAGGCTGACTAATACATGACGCTCGAGCAATTGTGTAGTGTGACTGGTCAGCTCCTTAAATATGCCACCCTATGCAGCGACAACCAATCGCAACGCAGGAGCTTCCACCAATGATCGCTGAAGGGGGGTGGTTTCCCGGAGGCTGTGTCACACACCCGGGGAGTTATCTAGGTGACGAATAAACCTTACCCTACCGTATTTACACGCCGTTACCATCGGGTTGAAATCAACCTGTTTTAGAGCACTGCTCTGAAACAGGTGCCGCAAGTGACGGGTGGCAACAACCGTCTTTACACGCCGCTACCTCGGATTGATTTGACGGTTCAAGATACTTTTGTCTCATAAACCCGGTTGTTTCCACCCGGCTGTAGCGGCGTGTAAAGGTACCTTTACAGATACTGAGAAATAACATCACCAAATACTCATCGTCTGCACAAGGCCTTACAGATACTGAGGAATAACATCACCAAATACTCATCGCCTGCACAAGGCCTTACAGATACTGAGGAATAACATCACCAAATACTCATCGTCTATACAAGGCCTTACAGATACTGAAATAAAAATCACCAAATACTCATCTTCTGAACGTGGCCTTACAGATACTGAAGTAAAACGCACCAAATAATTATCGTCTGAACATGGACTTACAGATACTGAACTAAAACTCACCAAATACTCATCTTCTGAATGTGGCCTTTATGGTACCTTTACACGCCGCGACGGCAGGCTGGATACAGCCCGCTACAGGCTACAAATGTAGCTTGTAGCGTCAATGTAGCCCGTCGTAGCGGCATCTGAAGACGCGACGCTACAGCCGGCGACAGATACATCTGTTTATGGGCTCTGCTCGAAAACTGATGGCTACAACGCCGATGGTAGCGAGCTGTATCGGCGTGTAAAGAAGCAACGGGAAGGGAACTCCGGACACCCGGGGCTGTAGCTGCAATGTAGCTAAGGCGTGTCCCAGGCTCCGGGTTACCACGCCCCATCACCGATCATTGGAGGAAGCTCCTGCATGACGATTGGTAGTCGCTGCCTAGGGCGGCATATTTAAGGAGCTGACCAGTCACACTACACAATCGCTCGAGCGTGCTGTATTTCTCAGCCTCCTGCGATGCCTGGCCAATCATGATGATATTGCGCTGTCCTATCAGCGTACGGACGGCTCGTAATCTACGATTGTGGCACGCCTATGTGCTGTCCCTGCTGTACCAGGTCCGCCCATAGTAGCTTATTGTAGCGCTGTGTAAACGTGGTACGCTAAGCTACAGCTGGCTACTTGACACACCCGGCGATGTAGCTAGCTACAGATGTAGCGTGGCGTAGCGCACCTTATGGCGGCGTGTAAAGAGGGTGCGTTGACCGTTTGTAGCCGTTTGAGCGTGCTCGTGCACGTGAAGTAGCGCGATGTATCCAGCCTGCCGTCGCGGCGTGTAAAGGTACCATTACAGATACTGAAGTAAAATGCACCAAATAATCATCGTGTGAACGTGGCCTTACAGATATTGAAGTAAAACTCAACAAATACTCATCTTCTGAAAGTGGCCTTACAGATACTGAACTAAAACTCAACATATACTCATTGCCTGCACGAGGCCTTACAGATACTGAAGTAAAACTTACCAAATACTCATCTTCTGAAAGTGGCCTTACAGATACTGAAGTAAAACGCACCAAATAATCATCGTCTGAACATGGCCTTACAGATAGTGAGGTAAAAACCTCACCAAATACTCATCGTATGCACCAGGCCTTACAAATACTGAAGTTAAGCTCACCAAATACTCATCGTGTACTGTACATGATGCCTTACAAATACTGTAGTAAAAACTGATTTTGGAAGGGCATGACATGCCTATATCTGTGTCTCCTCCTCCTTTTACTTGTCTATCTCTTTTCTTTTCGCATTTTTATATGTACTTGTCACTTTTTCATGTCTTTGTTGCATCTTCTGAGTAGTTTGTCACCTTTTGGACACTTTAGAAGGTGTTTTCTATGTGTTTTCTATGTGTTTGCATGTGTTTGTGTTTGCTTGCCATTGTTTTCAATGGTATTCAACGGTGTTCACCGGTGTTCGACGAACATTTGATGAATATTCGACGAACAACCCCCCAATTTGACTAATCAAATTCGAACACTAGGGTGATGGCCCATCTCTACTGGGTAGCTCTATTGCCTTGGGCGGAGTTCTCCTATAATAAACATGTCGATGAGTCTTCTTCTAACACTCTGTTTTTATTTTGCATGGGTGCCACCCTAGGGTCCCGACTTCCTTGGACATCACGACCGACAACTCAGCAGCCGAGACTTCACTAAAATCTGGTCTGAGACAAAGGCATCCCTGAAAGGGCATCCAGGCAGATGAAGAACCACACTGACAAGAGACAACTGGATTCACCTCCGTTCAGCTTGGTACAAAGTATGGCTCTCTTACAGGTTCATCTGCCTCAAAGTTCCTTGCTACAAGTTCGCTCCTCAGTACATCGGTCCCTTTGATATTCCAAAGGATCAACGAGGTATGCTATTAGCTAAAGTTGCCACCATCCTTGCGGATCCACAATTCCTTTCATGTCTCCCTTCTTAAACCAGTGGTTCGTGGTTGTTACTCCCGGGATCCTGGTGCTCATCCTCCTCCTGCCTTGGCCGGTGATGTATTCGAGATCAAGGCCATTCTGGATGTGAAGTGGAAAGGAAACAAGACGCTGTATTTGGTCGACTAAAAATTATATGGTCTGAAGGAAAGGTCTTGGGAACCAAGGGAGAATATAAAGGCTCATTGTCTTATGTGGAGGTTTCTTACCGACTTGAGACAGGGAGGGGTGTAAGGTCGGGGGTATTGTAACCCTGTGGCCGGCGGGACCCCACCTCGGGGTGCAGGGTGATCGGGTCCCATCTGTCCGCTAGTATCCCCCAGCTATACTTACCGGGCCCGTTCTTCCACAGTGTCCTCTCTGGCTGCAGTAGCTCCTCAGTGCTTCTCCCCACCTCCTCCCTTCCTGGCTGTGGGGGGTACGTGCATGGGTGCGCGTCGCACATATTAGATTTAAGGGGCCAGTACACCCTTTTTCTGACATCACCTCTTAGGCAATCGCTGAGAGGCTTGGTGGGTTCTTAAGGCCCTCCCTTCCTAAGGGAGGTGCCTGGGCAACATCATTGCTAGTTTAGTTGTCAGCTCAGGTTCTTAAGAAGCACTTGCCTGTTATTGTGTCTTTGTGATTCTACCACTTTGTCCCCTTGCTTTTAGTGCTGGCGCCTGGCAACCACCCGGATCCTTCCTGCAACGTCAAGTCCCATCATAGCCTTTCCTCTCGTTCCCTGGTTACTGTGTCCTGTTCTACCTTGGTTTGGACTCACAGGTTTGCTGGTTCATTGGATCCTCTCTGGCTGCACTAGGACAATCCCTGTCTATGGGATTCCACTTCTAGTTGCTCCCTTAGGGGACCTGTGGACTTCCCTTGAAGATCCTCCAACTGCACCTCCAGCTGCACCTCCAACCTGGTCTGGTCATCAATGATAATGGACGTAACCTGTTGACGGCTTTAAAGGTCGGCAAGCTGGGACATGTGCCATGCATGGCTCATGATCTGAACCTAGTTCAGAAATTGAGAAGGTATGCTGTATTAGCGCCCATTTACACCATTCCTTTACCACTTTTGCTGCTCTTACAGCACTGAAAAAGCATTTAAATTTGCCAAGTCACCGACTCATTTGCGACCTGCCCATGCAGTGGAACTCTAGCTATCATATGTTGGCGAGGCTTAGTGAACAGCAGAGGTGTCAGATTGAGAGTCAGCCACCACACATAACAACTGTCGAGTGGGTGTGGATGACATTTGTAAGGTTCTTGAGAAATTTGAATACAGTACCAATCTTGTGAGCGGTGATCAGGATATTATAAGTGTAACCATTCCACTGCTGTGTCTCTTGAAACAATCACAGCATAATCTCAAACAGGGGCTGGCAAATTTTGGCCCGGGGGGCAAGCACACAGCAGTGGCCCATGAGCAGTGAGCTTCAGGGGCAGAACAGCCTCCCAGACCAACAAGACAGATGGCTGGGTGGTCCCAAAACTACTGCTTGACCACTGGTCAGGGAAACATCTACCCCTCTGACCCATGGACCAGCCAACCCCTGATCTCAATGATGACGCTTTGAGTGGTCAGCATGTTGGTATAATTTTCAGGCAACATTGGGTGATGTGGAGGAAGATGAGGAGGATGAGGAGGGAGAGGACATGTTTTTCTATGCTACCGAGGGGGCTCCTAATGCTACAGCGGGGACACCAAAGCTTCATGTCTGTCCAGGCTGGAGAGGAGGAGATGGAGGAGGAGATGATTCAGCAAGAGGAGAGAATGGGTACTGGTCCTACTTTTGGGGACACCGAAGATTTGCCTTTTGGCAGCTTGCCCCACATAGCACAGTTCATATGTAACTGTCTGTGACAAAATCCTTTTGTGATAGCATTTTATCCAACTACCCATACTGGTTGCCCACCTTTCTCGATCCACAGTACAAGGAGAAATTTCCTTCTCTTCTTTTGGAGTCACCAAAGAGTTTTACAATGGAATCCTTCAAGAGGGTCATTGTAGATCAGTTGCTGAAAACATCACCCTCAGACAATGCTGGTGGCTGAAGTACCGACTCTTTTCAACACCAAGGTATAATGGGGAGAGACACGAACACCAGGTCAAACAGAGGTGGAGGGAAACTGTGCATAAATTGGGCAATTTTTAGTAAACTAGCACAACACCAAGGGCTATCTGTGCCTGTAACGATACCAAGGAGGGATAAGTTGCAGAACATGGTCTAGGAGGTACTTAAGTGACCATATGTGTGTCCATTTGATGCTTCAGTTCCCTTTAATTATTGGGTGTCTAAGCTTAACACTTGGACTGACCTCTTCTTATATCCCTTGGAGGTGTGGCCTGCCCGGATGCTAGTGTGATGTCAGAGCGTGTTTTCAGTTCCGCTCGGTCAATCATCACTGATAAGTGCACACACCTCTCAACAGAAAATGCATACATACTTTGATTAAATTCAACAAGGGCTGGATATCTCCACAGTTTATATTCCCTCCAGATGACAGTAAGCCAACCTAAATTCTCCAAAAATGCTGATTGTTCATGCTACTGCTGTTTACATCAACCTCTTCCCATAAATACCCATTTTCTACCTTTGTCAACCATGACTCAGCCCAAAGGGCTAATTTTTACAAATTTTATGCATATTTTACAGTGGACAAACCATGACTGTACTCCAGGCTAACTACTATTTCTGATTGGAGGCCCTTGGGATGGTGGCTTCCTACGTCAACCTTCACTTAGCTCATAGGACTAATTTTACAAACCCTATGCACATTCTGCAGTGCTCAAATCTGGAATATATAGTGGTCCTACCAAACTAATATTTTCATTGGAGGCCATTGTCAGAGCTTGTGCCACTTTGTAACTGAGACAGTGGATACATGTTCAATCGAAATCTACATTCAGTCACCCTATCTAGCAAAAAAACATGCCTAGCTTGTGCCACATTGTAACTGAAATAGGTGATACATATTCAATCGAAATCTACAGTCTGTCACCCTATCTGGCAGAAAAAACATGCCTGGCTTGTGTTACATTGTGACTGAGATAAGGTATAAATATTCAATTAAAATCTACAGTCAGTCACCCTATCTGGCAGAAAACCATGCCTGGCTTGTGCCACATTGTAACTAAGATAGGGGATATATATTCAATCGAAATTTACAATGACTGTTGATGACCGACTGATGGCTCTATGAAAACTTAATGTTTTTGGAAATACCATGCACATTCTGCAGTGGACCAAATAATAGAGTATCAAGAAGTCTGCTTTACCTGTATAATCTGAGGAATGTTGTCAATCACAATCTCTGAACCATTTGGAGAAGCTTCTCCAGCCCATCCTGAAGGGAGGAACCACATATCCTTTGTCCATTGACTTGCATAAAGTTATATTTGAGCTCATCATCAAGTTGACTAATGCAGCCTTTACTTTTCTGGTTCACAGAGTTCAGCCAAACCTCAGGATCACAGGCCGCACTCACTGCTACCTTCTATTACTCCATGTTTCTTGCCCTTTTCCATGTAGTATCTGCCATAAAATGAGTTAAATAATAGAGTGAGGGCCCTACAATATGAATAAGTGAGGGCACTCTCAAAAGTACACAAGACGGATCTCCAAAGTTTCTAGAGGAGAGCACTTTCAAATGAATGTAACAGAGCCACATGAGGGCTCTCACTAAATTCAGATTTCCTGCATACTGCAGGCCCTTTGAACATTTGAATGTAGGGCCACAAAATGTCATGGAGGTGGAGGAGAGGAAGAGAAGGAGGAGGAGGGTGAAGCCCAACACTACAATGGGCACATTGTAAACTGCTATGGAATATGTATTGCACTATCACAGTGTCAATGAGGGAGGGACCGCCCAAATGTCTAAGTAAGAGTAATCGCTCAAAAATGTCCGTTACACTGCTGGTAGGCCCGTATCATTTTGAGGGCGTTGTGGACTCCCTGTTTTAACAATAGCTGTGGCACTTGTTGCTTCACCCTGGACTTAATGTTTGTGAAGCATTTGTCTGTTCCATGCTTTTTGTATTTTATATTGTGAAACTAATAAAAAGATTTATTGCAAAAAAAAAAAAATGTCCGTTACAGGGCCATCTCTGCGCCCTCAGCCATCTCATGTTTTCTGCCTACTGCAGGCCCTTTGAACAATTGATTGTAGGGCCGCAGACTTACATGGAGGTAGTGGAGGTGGAGGACTAGGAGGGTGAAGCCCAACACTACAATGGGCACATTGTAAATTGCTATGGAATTCCACTATCACAGTGTCATTTAGGGAAATATTGCCCAAATGTCTAAGTATACCATATTGTAATGGATGCCCCCACACCTTTCGGGTGAGGCTGTCATCTTAATTGTCTGCTGCCAAATTGGATGCTTTGTCTGGGTGCATGCACGTCACTGTATAAAGAATCCACGCTGACACACTATGTCAATGTAAAGCTTAATGACAAAGACCTTTATTAAGCAGTTTTATTACTTATCCTTAAAGGGATGTGCAAAGGGGCGTGACTAGATAATTGCGTCATATACATTTTATTCTGGAAAACATTTAATTATATTCTCTGCGTGTTAGTTAGTTTAACTAGCCTTGAAGTGAACATTTAGTCCTAAGACATTCTGATAAGAGTTTCAGTACAGCTACCTCTAAATCAAAACATTTATATAACATCTGAGACAGAGAAAATTCTAGAGGAAAGTGCAAGGATACACATAACCATGTTTTTGGAAGGGTTCTGAATGGCTTCAATTATTCAAATAAATTATTAACTATTTATTGCCATAACAATATGTGAGTCACAAATGCATGCAGGCATATTCTGCAGGCTCTTTCGATTCTGTTTTATCACTTTCCCATCCATTTCAGCCTTTTCCTCAGGCCCCCAGACCCCTTTGTAGGGTCCAGCCGAAAATTTCTCGCATTTCTCATTGACTTACATTGTACTCGCTATTCAGAACGAATATGTGATTATTAGAAAGTACTCATAGCAAATATTACGTTAATCACTCATCACTAGTAACCATCGTTTAAACTTTTATTTAATAACAATGTAGAGCAAAAGATTTTGATAAACTTTCAAATATACTTTATAAGTGAAATCTAGTGGATTCATAAACCTCCCACAAAGTTCCTCCACTAGGCTGTGTCTGAAGCAAACATATGTTCATTCTCAGTCAGATTCGCCTTCACACTGAATATGGTCACATAACCATATAAGGGTAAAGTGGGTGGGGCGTACACAGAGCAAGCTCTTGACTGGAGCTGAAGAGGTGACAATGTACCAGATTACTTAAGGCTACAGCACAGTGAGAGCAATGTCAGAATGTCAGGATCACTGCAAACACCTCTGGCCTTTGTACAAGCTTCTCTGATCTGTCATCTGGCTCCTTCTTTGCTCGCTGCCCACACAGCTCAGAATCTCTCTTACCCTTCCTCTGCTGTCACATTGCACTGCTCACTAAGAACTGCAGGTAATACCTCCACAACCCTAAAATGTTGTTTTTAAAAGCGCACAAAAGAGTTGAGTAAATAAGTCATATGGCACAAAAAAAGCATTATCTTAGCTGCTTAGCTGCTCTGTGACCAATCATTAAAGAGGACATGTCACTTCCCTGGTGCTTGACAAACTGAAGGCAGCACTGAATGCAGCAAGTCTGCTGCATTCAGGGAAGGGGTCCCTCATGTCTCTAGGCCCCCTGTAAGCTTTTAAAAATACTTTACAAACCTTACAGTTATGAGGTCACCTGGGTGGGATCTTATTAAGAGGTCCTGGCTGCTGGCTCAATCTTCCCTGCCTTCTCCTTGTGTGTTCTGCCCCCTCTATGTGTCTGCAACCGCCTCCTCTTCTTCTGGGTCTGCCCTCCTTTTCTGCTCCTGACGTCACAAGGAGCAGGATCAGAACAGAAGGGCAGACCCAGGAGAAGAGGAGACGGTGACAGACACAGAGGGGGCAGAGCATACAAGGAGAAGGCAGGGAAGATTGAGCCAGCAGCTATGAAAATTCTCCTAGGAAAGTCAAAACCCTACTTTTACTTTCTTAAATATTCAGGTTTATTATCCTTTTACATTGATTGACAGCACTGTAGGTGTTCCATAATAAAATTAATCAAAATACAAAAAAATACCATGCGCAGTGTATAATAATTGTTTCTCAAGTAAATAAAAAAGTGTGTGGTGTTAAAAAATATTTTTGTTCCCTTATTAATGTCATGCTTATCTGAACTGAAAGACTAATGAAGTTCCTTTTCGCTGCAAGACAAAAATTATTTTGTTAAATTTATTTTTTTTTATTTTCATCTTTCCTATTATTAATGTTGATGCCAGTGGGTGAAAAACTTTACAAGCAGTCCATATCTGGAGCCTGCTGTGAGTAAAAAAATAAAGCAATAATACAAAGTTTGTAAGCTGTTATTCAGTATAATTACATAGCTCACAACTGCAATACATTATAGTAGCTGAAAAAAAAATTCCCAACTGTCTGACCATGTAAACTGTATCAGGCACTTGATATATACAAGGTGGGCCATTTATATGAATGCACCTAAATAAAATGCGAATGGTTGGTGATCGCATCCTCAATGGCCCCATCCGGTTATATATGATCTTCATCTTGGGCACATCCTAGCATATATCATACCTATCCTGGTATATATGATCCCCATCCTGTTCTATATGTCCCTCATCCTGGGTCCAACCTGCTATATACATGGCCCCATCTCAGTATATATGGCCCCTAATTCTGGTGTGTATAATCCCCATCCTGGTATATATGGCCACAACCTGGTATATATTGCCCTCATCCTGGACTCAATCTAGCAAATATGGCCCCACTTTGTATATATATCCTTTATCCTGGGATATATGATCCTATTACTGGTATATATGATTCTCATCCTTGTCCGATCCTGGTATATATGATCCCCATCATGGTATATATGGTTCTCATCCTGTTATATATGTCCTCAGATTGGCATTATAATTCCCCTCATCCTGAGATCATTCTTGTATGAATGGCCCCATTCTGGTAAATATGGTCCTCATTCTGGGTCCACCATGGTATATATGATCCCCATCCTGGTATTTATGGCCTCTTGCGCCAATCCTGGTAAATATGGCTGTTATCCTGGTAAAATTCTGATATATATGACCCCATCCTGGTATATACAGGTGCATCTCAATGAAATACTGTAGAATATTATCAAAAAGTTAACTTATTTCTGCAATTCAATACATAAAGTGAAATGCATATAATATATAGAGTTATTACAAACATAGTGATTTACTTCAAGTATTTATTTCTCTTAATGTTGATGATTATGGCTTATAACCAATAAAAACACAAAGGTCATTATCTCAGAAAATTAAAGGGGTTGTCAGGGCTTTTGCTATAATTCATATGTGTATCAAGGCTGCAAAATGTTGACAGTTTGTAATATACATGCTGTCAACATTTTGCATTGTTACCTAGAAATTTGCAGCAGCCAGGGAATGTTCATGGGGGCGTGTTTGTATTGGAGCCCGTATGAAAATGGGAAACTGGTTGTTTCCTCCCAGTCACCTACAAACACGCCCCCTCCCCCACTCTACACTATGGCCAGCCACTCCAAGGGCTCCTACATACCCGGCCCCTCCCCAGTCTCAGGATGGCAGACCACCCCCAGGGCTCCTACTGCCCGCCCCAGCCCCTAATGTTGCCACCCATCTCCATTGTACACAGCGGTCTCCTTCTCCTCTGACACATTATGCCGAATCCGCTGCTGTGAAGGCGATTCGGCACACTGTGTCAATGCAGTGGGGACCGCTGCATGTGTGTAAGCTCACTCAGTTGGCTCTGTGCAGGGGAGCTGAGGTCCGCACTCCACAGCCTGGGACTCTACTGTGGAGCCCGATGCTTCTCTCTACATACCTCCAGTACCATAGAGCACAGAGCCGGTGGAGTAGTCCTCTCTATACCGCAGCCACCAGCTCTATAGTATGGGAGGTATGCAGAGAATCATCGGGCTACACATACCCGTACCATAGAGTGGGGCACAGACCAGGTGGAGCGGTCCTCTCCATACCGTTCCACCTGCTCTGTGCTCTATGGTACTCAAGTTATGGAAAAAGAAGCATCAGGCTCCACAGCAGGGTCCCGGTCTGCAGAGTGCGGACCTCGGCTCCCTGCACACAGCCCACAGGGTGAGCAGTCCCCATTGCATTAACACAGTGTGCTGAATCACCTTCACAGCAGCGGATTCGGCATAGTGTGTCAATGGAGCAGGGTACCGCTGTGTACAATTGGGGCTGGGGCGGGCTGTAGGAGCCATGGGGGTGGTCGACCATCCTGAGACTGGGGAGAGGGCAGGCCTGTTGGAACCCTGGGAGTGGCTGGTCATAGTGTAAAGTTGATAAAGACGCTTAGTGCGTTGAAACGCGTTGTGGAGACTGGATTCCCTAACAGAACTAATAAAGCCTGAAGGTAATTTATATTAGAGTGGTGTCCTGGTCCCTGCCTCGAGCGCTGATTCAATATCACTTCTATTTTCGGTCATAGTGTAAAGTGGCGGAGGGGGCGTGTTTTGTAGGAGACTGGGAGGAAATGACCAGTCTCCTATTTCCAAGCAGGCTTCAATACAAACACGCCCCCTGGACATTCCCTGCCTGCCGCAAATATGTGATATCAAGGTAATCCTGCAAAATGTTGACAGCATGTATATTACAAACTGTCAGCATTTTGCAGCCTAGATACCCATATGAATTATAGCAAAAGCCCGGACATCCCCTTTAAAGTAGGGAGGATGAAGGGTCTGAGAGATAAAATATTGCCTAAATAGGTATCAGAGGCTTCACCTTTAGAGATGAGCCACCACCCTAGTGTTCGATTCAATTAGTCGAATTGGTGGGTGTGCTCGTCAAATGTTCGTCGAACACCGTCGATCACTAATGAATGAGCTGTGCTGGGCACTTTTACTTCCGCAATGTTTATACATACATTGCAGAAGTGAAATTAAGTAAAAGAAAGGATTAAAAATAAAAAAAATCTCTATGCTCACCTGTCCGGCGATCCACCGATGTCTCCAGCACCTCCGTCCTGATGCCTGTAGGACCTGCCGTGATATCACAAGCCGGCAGCGTCATCGAGTCACATGACCGCAGTTACCGCCACTTTGATAGTATCTGGTCCTAATTTTTTTGAAACGTGGACTCTCTTTTATGGGGTCTTCTTGCCTGTTTCCTGATTTTAGCAGGACTATGCGAGTACGATGCCTACATGTGTCACTCTGGGTCAATTGATACCACTTTGGTGGTATATGGCCCTGATTTATTTATTTATTTATTTTTAAATCACACATTTTTTTATTGAGGAAGATCAATTGCAATAACAGTAAAGTAGCAGTAACTAAAATGCTAATATAAACATACTAGATGGCGGCCCGATTCTAAAGAATCGGGTAGTCTAGAATCCATCTATAGTTTATTTACTAATAGTTAGGGGAGTGCGGTGAAATGAATTGTGTGTATACAGGTGGCTCAGTGGGTAGCAGAGTATATGGTGGCTCAGTGGTTAGCACTGCGTCGGTGCTCAGTGGTTAGCACTGCGCGGTGGCTCAGTGGTTAGCACTGCGCGGTGGCTCAGTGGTTAGCACTGCGCGGTGGCTCAGTGGTTAGCACTGCGCGGTGGCTCAGTGGTTAGCACTGCATGGTGGCTCAGTGGTTAGCACTGCACGGTGGCTCAGTGGTTAGCACTGTGCGGTGGCTCAGTGGTTAGCACTGCGCAGTGGCTCAGTGGTTAGCAGTGAGTGCGGTGGCTCAGTGGTTAGCAGTGAGTGCGGTGGCTCAGTGGTTAGCAGTGAGTGCGGTGGCTCAGTGGTTACCAGTGAGTGCGGTGAGATTGGTCAGCGCAGCACCGTGGGCAGAGTGGTCAGCGCAGCGCCGTGAGCAGAGTGGTCAGCGCAGCGCCGTGGGCAGAGTGGTCAACGTAGCGCCGTGGGCAGAGTGGTCAGCACACACATACACACACACACACATGCACACACTCCGCTATACTTACCACCGGCCCTGCGTCTTCCCCGCCGCCTGGATCCTGAGTCGACATGTCGCCGCCCCCGGACGACTGGATCCAATATGGCGTGCGGGAAGTTTGGCGAGACTTCTTGGACGTTATATTGGATCCAGTAGTTCGGGGGTGGCGACATGTCGACTGAGGATTCAGGCAGCGGACGCAGGGCCGGTGGTAAGTATAGCGGAGTGTTTGTGTGTGTATGTGTATGTGTGTGTACAAAGTGACGGAAGTGCAGACAAAGTGAGGGAAGTGCGGACAAAGTGACGGAAGTGCGAACAAAGTGACGGAAGTGCGGACAAAGTAATGGAAGTGCCTACATACACACACATATATACACATACTGTACATTGCATATGGAGGGGTGAGGAGAGTGGAGGCTGGAGGGGTGAGGAGGGGTGAGGAGAGCGGAGGCTGGAGGGGTGAGGAGGGGTGAGGAGAGCGGAGGCTGGAGGGTGAGGAGGGGTGAGGAGAGCGGAGGCTGGAGGGTTGAGGAGGGCTGAGGACAGGGGAGGCTGGAGGGCTGAGGACAGGGAGGCAGGAGGGCTGAGGAAGGGGAGGCTGGAGAGCTGAGGAGAGGGGAGGCTGGAGGGCTGAGGAGAGGGGAGGCTGGAGGACTGAGGACAGGGGAGGCTGGAGGGCTGAGGACAGGGGAGGCTGGAGGGCTGAGGACAGGGGAGGCTGAAGGGCTGAGGACAGGGGAGGCTGGAGGGCTGAGGACAGGGGAGGCTGGAGGGTTGAGGACAGGGGAGGCTGGAAGACTGAGGACAGGGGAGGCTGGAGGGCTGAGAACAGGGGAGGCTGGAGGGCAGAGGACAGGGGAGGCTGGAGGGAAGAGGACAGGGGAGGCTGGTGGGATGAGGACAGGGGAGGCTGGAGGGATGACGAGAGAGGAGGCTGGAGCGGCGAGATCACGCCACCTCTCCTCCTACTACAGGCTGCATACCTCTCTCCCTTGTTGTAGGCTGCACAGCACACTTGGCCTCCTGCCGTCCGGCAGAGGGCTGAGCCCCGGAGGCTGGTAGCAGTGCAGGAGCGGAGTGCGGTCCGTGCGGCCGCCATTGTGCAGCCCCGAGTGCCAGAAGTGAGGGGGAGGAGCCTGGACTTGTGAAAGCAGCGGAAGGTAATGGCGGTCTTCTCCCGAAGTGGTGTGTGGCGGGCGGGAGATGACCGGCTAACGCCGGTCGTCTCCCGTCCGTGATGTGTGAGTGTTTTGGGCAGTGTAGGGGTGGTCGTAAGCGTGGCGGGGCTCGCTGAGTTCCGCTCCGCTTATGGACACTATCTTGGTCCACCCTGAGCGGGTGTAGTGCCCAATTTTTGGGATAGATCTGCAAAGGACAAAAGTATGTGTCCCTCAAACAGACTATCCAAAGACACTATTCTCGCTGTAACCCATTTCTCAAGGGACAATCCAGGAATGTGTGCTTCAAAATCTGTGATCGCAATATACCGTATATACTCGTGTATAAGCCGACCTGTGTATAAGCTGACCCCCCTACTTTTGCCCCCAAAACCTATTGACTCGTGTATAAGCCGAGGGTGGACCTCAGCACAGGTATACAGGCCCACCCAGTGGTATACAGCAGCCTCCCCAGTGGTAGTATACAGCAGTCTCCCCAGTAGTAATATACAGCAGTCTCCCCCTGTGGTAGTATACAGCAGTCTCCCCCTGTGGTAGTATGCAGCAGTCTCCCCCTGTGGTAGTATACCGCAGTCTCCCCCTGTGGTAGTATACAGCAGTCTCCCCCTGTGGTAGTATACAGCAGTCTCCCCCTGTAGTAGTATACAGCAGTCTCCCCCTGTGGTAGTATACAGCAGTCTCCCTCTGTGGTAGTATACAGCAGTCTCCCCCTGTGGTAGTATACAGCAGTCTCCCCCTGTGGTAGTATACAGCAGTCTCCCCCTGTGGTACTATACAGCAGTCTCCCCCTGTGGTAGTATACAGCAGCCCCCCCCCCTTTGGTAGTATACAGCAGCCCCCCCCCCATGGTATATACAGGCCCCCCATTGCTGGCGCACACCTGTAAAAGAATAGCTTTCATATTTATCCTCCTCGCTGTCACCGCGCGCGCATCCTCCGCTCTCCTTCCTGCTTGTACCCGGCGTCCATCCATGTGACCGCGATTGATTTCAATGCTGTTAGGACATTCGGCTAACTGTTCATTGAACTTGTTCGACAAACATTTCCTGTTTGACCGAACCAAACCGAAAAGGTTCGCTCATCTCTAATTGTTGACAGTTAAGCATGTTGAAGATGAAATAATCTCTAAAAGGCATTAAGTTAAAAATGACACATTATCTTTATATGTTATGGAAAAAAAAAGTTAATCTTTAACAGTTTAAAAACTACAAAAAGAAAAATGGGTAAAAAGGAAAATGGGTAAATGCAAACGTTTGGACAGCCTTGCAGATTTGTTTGTAATTTTGACCAAGGTTTCAGACCAAAATTAGCCTGTTACCTGTTAGGGTTATTGCTTGTTCACTGTAACTGTAGGAAAAGCTAGGTGATACAAATTTCACAGCTTTAGAAAGACCCAGCCTCCTCTAACTTTGAGCCAAATAACTAAAGCCATGGGTCCTTCTAAGCAGCTGCCTAGCACTCTTAATACGAAAATGGTGGAAGCTCACAAAGCTAGGAAATGCTATAATAAGGTAGCAGAACATTTTCAAGTTGCCATTTCCTCGGTTCAAAAAGTAATTAATAGTGATGAGCGACCGGTTAAATATTTGGGTTAGGACTATGCGTGCTGAATATTTTCTTTTACTATTAGTGTATTGGTACTTAATAATGAACGCAAAGCAAGTCAATGGGAAACTTGAATACATTTGGAAAGTTACCAATAAATAATTTTTATTTAGATAAGGCAAAACATATTCTCCATCACTTTAAAATATTAGCTACAACATGCCCGATGGTATTTGGCTTACTCCTCAACTAATATATCCACAGAGTCATCATGCGGCCTTCACTACCAATTTTGAGAGGGATCTGGGAGAGGCCTCAGGTGGCCCTCTACAAAATTTGGGAGGACCATCCTCTATGCATTTGGGAGGGCCTTCACTCATCCATTTGGGATTGCCCTTCTTTATACATATTGTAAGGCCCTTCTCTATACATTTTGGAGGGCCCTCTAACATTCATTTCTGACAGCCCTCTTAAATTTGGGAGGGCACTCCCTGCTATCCAATTTCCTGTTCAGGATGCTAGTGGCAAAGGATATGACCACTCCTTCTTTATAAACAGAAGAATGGACAGATTATGGGATGTCTAGTAATCAAAGGAAGCTAGACAGGCAATTATTTCACTAAACCTTCCACTGATTTGTCAGTGCCTGTCCAGGGAGGTTGGAACCCTAAAATCAGGGGCGGACCTACTGTGGTGCAGCTGGTTCAGCTGCACCAGGGCGCCCCGACTGGCGAGGGGGCCCCTCAAGCCTGCAGTGTCAGAGGAGAGGGGGGTTAAGTTTCCTGCTTCCCTCGGCCGATCCCGCCCCTCCTCTCCTCTGCCGCCCCGGCTCCCAGGACCTGGCCCCCCCGCTCCTCGCCTAGATCTACTAGTAATTTCCCCCCCACCCCAGCTCCTTGCCTAGATCTACTAGCACCCCCAGGCTCTCACCAACAGCTGCTGCACCAGGGCCCTCTTGGCAGAAGGTCTGCCACTGCCTAAAATTACACAATTAAAAAAAAAGGGAGATACAAGAGGCGCAGATTGTGCCCTATCAAACAGACACTATAGTTCTTATGTGGATTATAAGTGTATCCACTCACCTTTTATGGTTGTGAGACCCACAACCAGTTTAAAAGCATAAGGCAGCTGCTGCAGAACCTCCACCAACGCCACAAAACCGTGGGAAATCAGGAGATAAAACTGGAATGGTATCCACAGTCCGCGCTGCTGCTCTTTATCCAAGGAATCCACAAGAGGTTATTACCATTAAAAGTTCTTTATTTCATCACACCAACGCGTTTCGGAGCTGTCCCAGCACCTTCCTCAGGGCATCACCTGAGGAAGGTGCTGGGACAGCACCGAAACGCGTTGGTGTGATGAAATAAAGAACTTTTGATGGTAATAACCTCTTGTGGATTCCTTGGATAAAGAGCAGCAGCGTGGACCGTGGATACCATTCCAGTTTTATCTCCTAAAATTACACAATGGCAGCCACACTCAACATTGGCAGTTGCATATATTTGGCATGAGTATCAGCCGGCCCTCAAACTGAATTTTTAGAGGGACATCAGTTGGCTCTCACTTTTACATTTGGGAGGCCCTCACTGTGGAGCATTTTACCACAGTCTCTAAGGCCTGGAACCAATGTCCGGAAAATGGATCATAGCATTCACCCAATTCATTTTAACTAAATTTTGATGACAGTTAGGGCAAAAGAAGGCCTGTATTCTGGACTATTTGTCAGGGCTGAAACCCATGTATAGTGACATTGGATCCTACCAGATATCCAATGCAATTGGATGAAAATTTTGAATTCAGAGAAGTCAATTTAGGGACTGTAATGTACAGGAAACTGGATAAAGGTGATTCCCTGTAGGGTATATATAAAAAACAAACATGCGGCGCCAATCTCAGCTCGTTACCAATGTAACTCTCTGGTGCCCTTTTAATTAAGTTTTATGCACTCACCTCTTGCCATAAAACTTCAAGCATATGGTTTTTCCAAAGCCTCCTCATGCTTCGGATGTTTATCCGGGTCTGCTGCTCGCCTTGAATTGATCCTGTGTTGGGTCCTGCCACGGATTCCCACAGGCATAAAGGTTCATTAGGAAATGATCCAATTCTATGGTGGCCGCGCTCCCCGTGGTAATGATTTTAAGAACTTCTTGTTCACAAAAAAATTTTTATTACTCAAAACATGCGAGAATATAAAAAACGCGCGTTTTGAGTAATAAAAAAAATTTTTTTGTGAACAAGATGTTCTTAAAATCATTACCACGGGGAGTGCGGCCACCATAGAATTGGATCACTTCCTAGGAAACTGGATAAGGAAGTGGATTAAAGTATGACCTGCTGTATGATTAATAAGAACTAAAAGTGCATAAATCATGCAAGTGGTTTTATTTGACACATTTCGATGTGCATTGCTTACTTCTTCAGGAAACTGAATTTGGTTGGTTTCCAGAAAAAGAAGTGAGGAAAGCACTTCAGAAGGCATTGAATAAAACTACCTGCATGATTCATAGACTTATAGTCCTTCATTAATCATACAGCTGCATGGACTTTAATCCTCTACCTATATCCAATTTCCTGTGCTATCGATTGCATTTCAGCATGTACTATAGATTTCTCAAGCAGCTGTTTTATGCGATTACAGTTGGTTGTGTGTTACACAACCCTACTACACGAGCAAACTAATACTATTGTTTGTCATGGGGATAATACCCTATTTTGCGCTTCATTTTATCCAGTTTCCTCTTAGACTATAATGTGGACACTTTCAGGTCTGAGACACATTTGTGCTGAGAATGGATCCTACCAAACACGCAAAAGAATTGGATCAAATTTTGAATACAGTGAAAGCAAGTGAGGGATTGTAATGTGGACACTCTGTCAAGCCTGAATCTCATCTCAGTAAAATTGGGGGGTAAGCCTACACTAAACCCATTTTTAACCAATATTGGAGAACAAAGGGCCAGGATCATGACCAGTCTGGCTGGAGTCAGTGCATTGTCTTTAAGAGGAACTCCGGGGAGATAAAAACATTTTAGTACTGTCCCTGCCCACCTACATGATGAAACAGAGTTGGGCACTACAATTCTATTATCTATAGATCGCTTATACATCAATAAAACCATATCTGCTCCTCAGCACTCAACCCTCCCTTAAGGGACAGTGAGATTAAGTGATGCTTCTGCAGAGAGCAGGAGGTGTGTCAGGGGTGTAGACCCTTGGGGCTCCAGGATCCTCTTACATCCCAGCCTCCTCACACTTCTGTATTGGCAGGGGGCGTGGAAAGAGACTTGGCCGCCAGCCCCATAGTTACAATACATACTGCCCCTGATAACAGGACCTTAGGGTTTATACCATGTGAAACAGATGCTGCAGAGATGCCTGGATACTTTGCTGTGACTGAGGAGACAGTGATGATCAATAGAAAGTTTCAGAGACCGGATTGCAGTGTGACCATGGGGCCAACAGCCACGCCCCTTCCACACTCCTTGCCCATACAGAAGTGTGAGGGGTCAGGAATGTAAAATAATCCTGGAGCCCCCATGGTCCACGCCCTCAACACACCTCCTGTCACAGCTGCAGAATGAAGCTGAATTTCACTGTCCAATAAGGGAGGGGTGAGTGCTAAAGAGGAGATATGATTTTATTGATTTATAAGCGATCTATAGATCTTAGAATTGTAGTGCCCAGCTCTGCTTCATCATGTAGGAGCTCAGGGACAGTACAAACATTTTTTATCTCCCCGCAGTTCCCTTTAATATGTAGCTCATAAGAGACAGAATAATTTTGGAACTTCAAGGATATTGTTCATGAACATGCAGTGCATTGTAATTTAAGGCAGCTTGCTCGAGGGAAAGACACAGAAGTGTCACCAAGCACTCTGCACAACCCTCATTGTACGATTCTGGCAAAAATTAAGAGACCACTGCAAAATTTTTAGTTTCTCTGATTTTTTTCTTTATAGGTATATTTTTGAGTAAAATTTACATTTTTCTTATATTCCATAAACTACTGACAACATGTCTCCGAAATTCAAAGCTAAAAATGTTGTATTTATTTGCAGCAAATGAGAAATCATCAAAATAATAAAAAAGAAGCAGTGCGGTGTATACCAAAAAATTACAAAATTGTAGTTTGATGCTCTTTGCTTTAGGGAAAGAGATGGAAATGTCACCGAGCACTCTACACAACCCTGGGAACATTTCTGACAACTACAACACCAGATAGAACATCTCCCTTGCCGAGCTTTGTACACACAAGTAATTAGGATATTGGACCAATGAGAGATAAAGTGTGCAGCATATTATTCAGAGGATGGGAACAGGTACAGAGCTCCGCTAAATGACTGAGCATGACAATGCCCAAAGTTGAGGAAGTGCTGCCTTTCATTTTTTCATCTACCTATTACCAGTGATTGCGGTGGGAGGGCTTTGCACCCGACCCGTGAAGTGTACTGTTTCGTTTTTCTGTGTTTTTCTGGTTTATATATATATATACATATATATATATATAAGGCAAAAAATAGAATCAGCACATTAAAAAGGCAAAGGCATGATGAAAACCGCAAGGTTTGAAACGTGGTATCACATGGCTTGAATAAAGCTGCCTTTCACAACTGAGGTCGGAGTGCTGCTGTCTTTTTGGATATTTATATATATATATATATATATATATGTATATATATATATATATATATATATATATATATACATTTCATGTTTTTAAAGTCACTTCAACATTTATTAGGTTTATAAAAAAAATAGGATTTTTAAAGTTCATTGAAAAAAAAATTATCAAAAATTGCTGTTAATATTAAACCTTTTTAACATCTTATCAAAATATCAGAATGTTTGAAAATTATGTTTATGTAAAGTAGCAAGTTTTTAAGCAAGTTTCCATGCTAGCCCTGTCTTTTTATGGGTATAAGCAGGTACATTTTTGAAGTTTAAAAATATTAACAATTTTGGTAAATTTCAGATATTATTAATTAAAGTGCAACTGCCTTTTATTAATTTGTATTTAATAATAATAATAATAATAATAATAATAAAGAAATTGATTTGAATAAACTTTCAAATATACTTTATCACAGAACTGTGGTGGAAAACCATTCACAATCCTTCCACAAGATGTGTATGAAGCAGACTTGTGTGAAGCAGACATACATTCATTTTCAGTCAGATCCATGTTCACATCGAATACGGCCACATAACCATATAATGGAGGAGGCCTGGCCTAGACAGTGTGCAAGCTCCTGACTGCAGCTGATGAGGTGCCAATGTATCATATTACTTCAGGCTATAGCACAGTGCTAAGCAAAGTCAGGATCAGTGTAAACTCCTCTTTCCTTGGAACAAGCTTCTGATTTGTCCTCTGCTCCACACAGCTGAGTCAAGATCTCTGTTAACCCTTTCTTTGCTTGCACATCACATTGCTCCCTATCAGCCTGCTCTCAGAAGTTGTGGAAATAAACACATATGTGAGGTTGATACTGAGGGTTACTCAACCCAGCATGAAAGCACACAAAAATAGGATAAAATAAGTCATATGACACAAAAAAGCATTATCTTAGCTGCTATGTGACCCATCATTAAAAACCAGTGCAGGATTGTGTTTTTTCTTTCAATGAAATGACATTTACACTTTAAATATGTTGAGCTAAATTTACTATATAAAGTACCATTTGTCTTTAAAATAATGTTTCAGAATTGCTGGGTAAGTTGTAGCATTTTGGAGTTATTTCCACACAAAGTAACGTATATGAGATTTGAAAAGTGATCTGCGTCAATGAGGCAGTTATGCACAACAGATTTATGTTTTATGATACCTCTTCGTTAGATAATAGAAAGTGCTACAACTTGGTCTTTTAAGAAGTTGCATTTGGAACTTTCACTTTACTTTTTGTGTCTAGTTTCTCAGATAGTTTTTCAGATTGTATTTCATTCTTCTTTTGACATGAAGGAAAGGTGTGATGTGCACTAAAGTAGGTTTATGTTTTTGTTATTTTCCATCACTGAGGATTTATTCCAGAGCTTTGCCCTTTTTTTCACCAAAAAGCAGGAGTTGTGTTTGATGAGAATCTGATTTGATGAATCCCAAATCCTCATCACCCGTTGTGCTCACTGCCACAAGGTCTGTTTCAGAAACACTGAGCATGGCAAATCTTTGTAAAGAGCTTGGAGAAAAAGCTTCTTAACCTTGTCAGTGTTTTTTTTTTCCATTTTCTTCAGATCGTACACTTCAAAGTTACAGATTGCTGGGTGGCATGGCAAAGAGTGAGACTTGAACTCTAAACTATTGGTATTTTTCTCTTTCATCTGTCTACTTATTTGAGTTTCTTAACATTTCAGATGAAGATTGATACAGCCGTAAATGATCCATAGTACAATATATGATTGAATTTTTTTACATCATAGAATTTAATTTTGCTTTAATGTTTCTAGCTAAAAAGCAAGTTATGTCCATGCAAATTCATGAAATGAAGTGTAATTGTTGCCTAGAAACTGCTATCAATGCAACATTGCTTTGTACAATACTGCAATACAAGTTGTATTTACAGTTACCAATAATGACGCCCCGAACTGTAATTTTTATGGTGATAAAAAAGTTATTATTGTATTATTATTAAGCTGCGATAATCAAATGAAACCCCCTTTAAACTTTTCATAATGGATCAACTACTAATCAAAATCTACGAATGAATTATTTTTGGAAAAGTCACTGAAATTCAGAAACAAACCTGGAAATAAGAGTTTTCGAAATGTTCACGTCAATTACCCTTTTAAGGGAAAGTGTAATTTCCTTATTTGTTATTAAACTTCCCCCAATATTATTTAGATCATGCAGTGTTCATTAGTAACCTTTCTTTAAAATAAATCGTTGTATTCATCCCAAAAAATATTTTAGATACTTACATATTTCATTAGCTTGCAGACAACAATAGTCAAACAGTCATCCGGCTAACTAACGGTTAACAAATATGTCACTGAACTTGCTGTATTGCCAGCTGCTTTGTATAAAGGACCTGTGTGATGTCATGACCATGTGACAGTAATAGGCAGAGTGAGATACATCATTAAGATCATTAGCTCCACCTATTACACTACCGTTGAAAGGTTTGGGGTCACCCAGACAACTTTGTGTTTTCCACAAAAACTCGTACTTTTATTTATCAAATGAGTTGCAAAATAAATAGAAAATATAGTCCAGACATTGACAAGGCTAGGAATAATGATTTTTATTTGAAATAATAATTTTCTCCTTAAAACTTTGCTTTCCTCAAAGAATGCTCCCTTTGCAGCAAATACAACATTGCAGACTTTTGGCGAACACTATTTAATGAAGCTGTCAGATGAAGAGCTGTGAGGCATCGATTTCTCAAACTAGAGACTCTAATATACTTGTCTTGTTGCTCAGTTGTACAGCAGGGCCTCCCACTTCTCTTTCTACTCTGGTTAGAGCCTGTTTGAGCTCTCCTCTGAAGGGAGTAGTACATACCATTGTAGGAAATCTTCTTTTTCTTTGCAACTTCTTACATCGAATAGACTTAATTTCTAAGAACAAGTATAGACTGTCGAGTTTCACATGAAAGTTCTCTTTTTTTGGCCATTTTGAGAGTTTCATAGAACAAACAAATGTACAGTGATGCTCCAGACTCTCAACTAGCTCAAAGGAAGATCAATTTTATAGCTTCTCTAATCAGCCAAACCATTTTCAGCTGTGCTAACATACGTGTGCAATGGTTTTCTAAACATCCATTAGCCTTCTTATATAGTTAGCAAACGCAATGTACCATTAAAACACCTATGTAGATATTGCATTAAAAACCAGACATTTGCTTCTAGAATAGTCATTTACCACATTAACAATGTATAGAGTGTATTTCTGATTCATTTAATGTTAGCTTCATTGAAAAAAAATGTGTTCTTTTCTTTCAAAAATAAGGAAATTTCTAAATGACCTCAAACTTTTGAACAGCAGTGTACAGTATATTTACATAGTTGTGACATCGCACAGGTCTTTTTAGCATTTTCTGAATTCCAACATTGCTACAAATTCAGTTAACTGAATGTTTAACTATTAACCAGTTGGATGACTGCTTGTCTGTTTGCCCAGCTAGCAAAATTATGTAAGTATCTAAAATGCTTTTTTAGAATGAATAAAACAATTTAAAAAAAAAGGTTCACAATGAACACTACATGGTCTAAGTAACATTGGGGGCGGTTTAATAACAAAAACGGACATGACAGGTTCCCTTTAATATAATCAGCATATTAGGATTGATTACTGAGACTAAAGCCTAACGGATCTTTTTAAATTAGAATTGTCTGACTGACATTGAATTTTATTGCAATGTTACGGCAAACAAAAAAATTTTATTTTGGCATTTTTACTTTTTTTTTTCTATTATGGTTTATCAATCTGACAAATTTAATTAAATATTTTGATAGATCAGGCATTTCTGAACTCGGCACTAATAGATAAGTGTATTTTTTTAGTTGTATTTCCAATGAGGCAAAAAGGGGTGATTTGAGCTTTTAGTTTTTTTTCATAGTTTTAAAAACTTTTTAAACACTTTGAAAAAGGACCTGTCACCAAACCAGGCATGATGGTCTAATTACAGCACTGGATGCAGCATGTCTGCTGCATCCAGGCAAATGGTTCCCCAGCACTTGAGCCGCCCTGTACCTCGAGTAAATACACTTAGAAAACTTACATCGTGCAGCCATAAAGGAGGTGGCTAGAGGCTGCAGCCAAAGGGTAGATTCACACCCCCTGCATGTGTAATCTGCCCACTGCTGCTAATCATTGTCTCCCTCTTCTGCATTATAGCATAGAGTTTTTTTTTTTCCCCAGAAATGGCCATTTAGCCCCGCCCCCTGCAGTGACATCACCGCTTATACCCGCCCTGCTCTATGGTTAACATAGAGCAGGGCGGGGAAAGGTGGTGATGTCAGAGCAGGAGGCTGGCCGTCCCACCTCCTGCAGTGACATCACCGCTTTTACCCGCCCTGCTCTATGTTAACCATAGAGCAGGGCGGGTATAAGCGGTGATGTCACCGCAGGGGGGGGGCTACATGGCCATTTCTGGGGAAAAGAAAAAACTATTATGCTGCAGAAGAGGGAGACATTGATTCGCAGCGGTGGGCAGATTACACATGCAGGGGCTGTGAATCTGCCCTTTGGCTGCAGCCTCTAGCCACCTCCTTTATAGCTGCACGATGTAAGTTTTCTAAGTGTATTTACTTGGGGTACAGGGCGGCTCAAGTGCTGGCAGGCACCTTGCCTGGATGCAGCAGACATGCTGCATCCAGTGCTGTAATTAGATCACCATGCCTGGTTTGGTGACTGGTCCTCTTTAATTGACTTTATTAGTCCCCATAGGGAACATGAAGCCTGCAGTGTCTGATCGCTTCTGCTGTTTAGAGCAATGCTTCATCATCCCCCTGAACAGCAGACATGCTTATCTCCTATGAATGCTGGGGCATCACTTGACCCCAGGCTGTCTTGACAACCCATCGCACCCCGTGAACACTCTGATCTACCTGCACTAGCGCCTGTTAGCTACATGGCTGATCGAATCAGCTGACATGTGCAGGGATGGATGCAAGCTCACTGTGTGAGCTCGCATCTAAAGGAAGAAGGTGACCTAGGACTTTTTAGGAAAGCTCTAAGTCGGTAAGGGGTTAACAATATACTGCAGACTCTAATGCCACTTAAATTGTAAAATGGTCCAAAATTATTTCTTTCTTAGCCAGATGGCTGCACTCTTTGTCTTTTAAGCACAGATGGCGAAAATGGAAAAAGTTGTGACTTTTTCATACTAGGCAGTGCAAAATTATTAATATTTGGTAAATATCAAGCATGTTTTTCTTAATAAGAAGCAATAGCTTTCGTTAAGGAGCAAAAACAAATCTGCTATAAGTGAATAAGTTGAGGCTTGATAATTAGGAGATGGGAGAACAAAATTGGCATCCGCAACAACTTTGTTATTGTCAACATAATTAAACAAAAAGAAAGGATTTTTATCAACTCACCCACATTTTCTAAGGAGCATGAAAAGGCAAGCTGTTCAAGGTGAAGAAATATTTGTTCTGCCAGCTCTTTCAGTCTATGGGGGAATGCGCACCTGCGAAATGCACACTATGCGGCCTTCTTTGACCTTTCCCCATACGTGTGCAATACAGTGCTTTGCTCTGCCCTATGATGACAGACAGAAGTATGTGTGCGGAGGAGCGCAATGCAGGAGACTGTGTGTGATATAGGATGCATCACTCACTAGAAGCAGAGAACGAGGATGGGAATCGCAAGAAGAAAGGAGGCACTGGACCAAGATCAGCGACACACATTGGAATGGACTGCCCCTCAATTAAGTATAATTAAAGCTAGCTTTATGCTGCTTGTCTGAGGGGCACATTACAGTACTTTACTCTGCCTTCAGCACAGCAGTGAGAAGCATGTGTGTGGAGGAGCACAAAAGAGGACACTCTGTTTGGGTGATATAGGATGGCAGAGCAGAGAAGGAGGATGACAATAGCAAGAAGAAAAGAGGACCAGATCAAGACCAGTGACACACATAGACCGGACTGCCCCTCAGTTACAGCTGTGGCCAAAAGTATTGACTCCCCTGCAATTCTGTCAGATAATACTCAGTTTCTTCCTGAAAATGAATGCAATCACAAATTCTGTGGTATTATTATCTTCATTTAATTTGTCTTAAATGAAAAAACACAAAAAGCAAAACATTGATTATTTCACACAAAACTCCAAAAATGGGTCAGACAAGAGTATTGGCACCCTCAGCCTAATACTTGGTTACACAACCTTTAACCAAAATAACTGCGATCAACCGCTTCCGGTAACCATCAATGAGTTTCCTACAATGCTCTGCTGGAATTTTAGACCATTCTTCTTTGGCAAACTGCTCCAGGTCCCTGATATTTGAAGGGTGCCTTCTCCAAACTGCCATTTTTAGATCTCTCCACAGGTGTTCTATGGGATTCAGGTCTGGACTCATTGCTGGCCACCTTAGAAGTCTCCAGGGCTTTCTCTCAAACCATTTTCTAGTGCTTTTTGAAGTGTGTTTTGGGTCATTGTCTTGTTGGAAGACCCATGACCTCTGAGGGAGACCCAGCTTTCTCTCACTGGGCCCTACATTATGCTGCAAAATTTGTTGGTAGTCTTCAGACTTCATAATGCCATGCACACGGTTAAGCAGTCCAGTGCCAGAGGCAGCAAAGCAACCCCAAAACATCAGGGAAACTCCGCCATGTTTGACTGTAGGGACCGTGTTCTTTCTTTGAATGCCTCTTTTTTTCTCCTGTAAACTCTATGTTGATGCCTTTGCCCAAGAAGCTCTACTTTTGTCTCATCTGACTAGAGAACATTCTTCCAAAACGTTTTAGGCTTTCTCAGGTAAGTTTTGGCAAACTCCAGCCTGGCTTTTTTATGTCTCGGGGTAAGAAGTGGGGTCTTCCTGGGTATCCTACCATACAGTCCCTTTTCATTCAGACGCCGACGGATAGTACGGGTTGACACTGTTGTACCCTCGGACTGCAGTGCAGCTTGAACTTGTTTGGATGTTAGTCGAGGTTCTTTATCCACCATCCGTACAATCTTGCGTTGAAATCTCTGGTCAATTTTTCTTTTCCATCCACATCAAGGGAGGTTAGCCACAGTGCCATGGGCTTTAAACTTCTTGATGACACTGCGCACGGTAGACACAGGAACATTCAGGTCTTTGGAGATGGATTTGTAGCCTTGAGATTGCTCATGCTTCCTCACAATTTGGTTTCTCAAGTCCTCAGACAGTTCTTTGGTCTTCTTTCTTTTCTCCATGCTCAATGTGGTACAAACAAGGAAACAGGACAGAGGTTGAGTCAACTTTAATCCATGTCAACTGGCTGCAAGTGTGATTTAGTTATTGCCAACACCTGTTAGGTGCCACAGGTAAGTTACAGGTGCTGTTAATTACACAAATTCGAGAAGCATCACATGATTTTTCTAACAGTGCAATACTTTTGTCCACCCCCTTTTTATGTTTGGTGTGGAATTATATCCAATTTGGCTTTAGGACAATTCTTTCTGTGTTTTTTCATTGAAGACAAATTAAATGAAGATAATATTACCAAAGAATTTGTGATTGCAATCATTTTCAGGAAGAAACTGAGTATTATCTGACAGAATTGCAGGGGTGTTAATACTTTTGGCCACAACTGTATGTATAATAAAAGCTGACTTTATGCTGCTTCTCTGAGAGGGTTACAGGGAAATTCACACAAGCTCAGCAGCCTCCAGTATCAAAAGTTAGGTACAGTATCACCTGTACTTTCAGTACCTCTGCAGCTGGTGTGTGGAGGGAAGGAAATCAGTCTAGCTACATCCATTTTAGGTACAGATAGTCAAGCTTCCTTCTGGCTCTGGCCATTGCACCATCAAGTGTGAAGAATCCAGTGAATCCAGTCAGTTAGAAATCTCCTTCCAGGAGCCATAGAACAGGAGGAAAAAGAGGGCAAGATAAAGGAAAGAGGCAAAGCCAGAAGATGTGAATACAGAAAGGGCAGATGGATACTAAAAGAATAACAGATGTAAAAGAAAGGAACAAAAATCCTAGCACTCAAAAGAGAGAGATAAAGAAAGTGCATTACACTACTTCATTAGCAGTAGTAGAGCACCTGCTAAATGGCTGACATCAAACAGATACTTTTGTGGCTGGAACTACCCTGTGGTTAGTGTTTGTATCATAGTACCTTGATTTTGCTAAACACTAACCACAGATGAAAGTCAGACACAAAAGTAACCATCTATCCATTATTCAGATTTCCTATTAATTGAAAAATTACTGTCAATAGGCCTAGTGAGGGTTAATGACTATAATCTGTAGTCTTTAGGGTGCACTTATACTGGTTAATTATTGGTGAAAAGCTTTCCTAGGAATGCTCATTTTCTATTAAATTGAGTTAAACAGGCTGTCAATCACCTGACAAATAAGTATTTGTCATCAGGTTAACAATTGTTCATCAGGTTAAACCATATTTAAAGGGTATCTAAATGTTCTTCATCATTTTTCATATTGATCAGGCATTTAATTTTTCTGCTGATCAGTAGGAGTCCGAGTCCTGACACCCCGGCCAATCATACCACAGAGCTCCAAGGTGCGCAGCTCAGGAGAAAGGAGCGCAAACCTACAAAGCCTATGTTTTTTATTGAGTCTATACACCAGCCGTGTGTCTCTTTTTGAGCTAAGGCTACCATTACACTTGCTCTCCCTGCCGCTGCGTATTGCGATGGGAAAGCACAAGCCGAGCGCAGGCACCGCGCATCCCTATGTTTAACATGGGGACGCACGGTGATGCGCTCGGCTGCGGATGAGCGTGCGCACTGATAGACTTCAGTGTGTGATTTGTACTTCTTTGGAGTCTATTGTGCAATCGGAAGGGATCACAGGACAAGAAGCCAAACCAATCTGAATACAATTAAAGTGACTTCTAAATGTAAAAAATCGTGAAAAAAGTTTATTTGTTCTTTAAAGGGAACCTGTCTGGTTATTCATGCTGCCCAAATCAAGAGCAGCATGAATTAGAGGCTTGCTATCCAATTGTAGCCAGTCATATTTTTCTCTAAAACACTGCAATATTTCAGAGGTGAAACGAGTTTACAAATCCAGTCAGTAACCATAGAGAGAGACGAGACCTAGTCAGGAACGTCCCCTGACCAGCTTCTCTTCCTCCCACTTCAGCTGACTGACAGGTTTCTTCCATGAGTATATGTAGACTAGCAAAAAGTTAGATATTCGGGTTTGGAATATTCTAACCAAATGCTTTTTACTATTCGGGCATTCATCTCAAATACTGAACCTAGTGCAAGTCAATGGGAAACTCTAATATTTTTTGGTAAGATTTCCCTGAAAAATATTTTAATTTCCCCATTGACTTGGATTAGATTCAGTATTCAAGACAAATGCACAAATAGTAAAAAGTATTCGGTTAGAGTATTCCGAAACTGAATAATTCACTATTCGCTCATCACTAGTAGACACCTGTAAATCACTTCTAGCAGCACTGAGTTGAGCCATCAAGAGTTGGCGCTGGATTAATCTCATCTCTCTATGTTTGTCAGCCAAATCTTCTAACTATATTTATTAAAAAAAAACTATACCTACAATAATGCAGCCAAACTCTAATTCATGCCTTAGCTTTGGGCAGTATGAAATCAAGTGGCATCAAGTGACAGGTTACCTTTAAGCTCATGCATTGTAAACTTGCAGTACCTTATTCCTCTTAGTAGGTTTTGAATTATGTTTTTCTCCAGAATGATTTATTTTGTTTGTACATGAACTCTCTGAATTGTAAAGTGCTGCAGAGTATGTGTTGTGCTATAGAAAAAAGTGTATATTATTATTATTTATTGTTATTTATTGTACTTCAGCTTGATCTCGAACCAAGGTGACTTGATGGATGAATGCTCAATTTTGTGTAAAAATCATTGCTCTCAGCAGCACATCACTTAGTGGAACAAATAACTTGCTGCCAGTAATATGATATTTAATGCAAATAGATCAAACTACTACCAATCATTGTATGCGCATTTGAAGTGTGGTCTGCCTGTTTAATCAGGCTATTAACACTAGAAGTCCCAGAAATTTCGAGCTCTCCCCCTGAAGTCCCGAAAGGGGTCAAATGACCCTTAGTCCAAACTGAATAGAACTAACTAGAAACTAAATGGCTAAACTCAATGGAAAACAACAACCTCTGTGGTGACAGTAATGGCCTTAATTACAGAATAAAAGGCGGTGATTAGAGGATGTTAGCTAAAATCCTTCATGTCATTCACCCGTCTCTGGGTTCCAAAGGTAGAAATGTTAAATGACCCCTCTCTGGGACTTCTAGTGTTAAAGGGTACTCCAGAGAGATAAAAAAAATTATTCTAGTGGCCATGCCATTATAAACTATAAAGATGAGATCAATATTGCTGTTCCTGTACCTTTTAATCAGTGTGACACTGAAGCTGCTCCTTGCAGCTCCTTTTTTCCTTCTTGGATTTTGCAACACACATCAAGGGACATGACTTTCTCCATGCTGTTGGTAACAATGAACCCCCTGATAACGTTTCTCTGCAATTTGAGATCAGGGGGCGTGACATGAGCATGGCCACGACCCCTGATCTCAGGCTGTAAGGAAACAGCTGATATTAGAGGGCTGGGTGTTACAAACAGCATGGAGCAGGCCATGTCTCATGTCCATAAACAGCACAGAAACCTATTATCAGGGGATTGGTTATTACCAACAGGATGGAACAGGAGACGTCCCTTGGTGTGTGCTGTAACATCCCAGAAAAGAGAGGGAAAAGCAAGAGCATCTCCAGCATCACACTGAATTACAGGTAGCGTGGGGGTGTGGAACAGCACTTTGGATCTTCATAACTTATGAGGCAATGGCATCAGAAGAATTTTTTTTTTATCTCCCAGGAGCACCCCTTTAAATTACTGTCAATCCGCTACATTTAACAGTTACCACTGATTAAATGAACTCATCCTTACTTTTTGGCTGAACAGGAGGAAAGATGTTTGGATGGTGTATTAAGGTACAGCTGTTTACCATCCACATGCTGGCTATGGAAGTCAAATGATGAGTCTTTTAGATGTTGTTTGCAGCTAACTGGTGGGGGACACAGTGACAATTGTGAAGTGGGGACAGTCTGGTTGGTGAGTATAAGATTTTTTTAAGCCACACTGTGTCCATTGATCTTAAAAGTAAAATAAAAACCATTGGTTAGGCCAGAGTCAGCATCTCACCTACCAAAAGCTTATATTTTTTACATTTAGTGTATATAAATTGCTTTTGGATTTATTATATTTTTTTGTTCTTAAATTGATCACATATTGTTTAGTTTATTAATTATGTTTCTCTCTTTCTAGAACTCTTTTTCTGTGGATATGACTTTGATGAGAATGTGCAGGTTTGGACTACTCCTGTGTGCCCATACCAGAAATAAACTTAAATGGGTTTCAGGCATTTTACTATTAATGACCTCTCCTTGGGAGAGGTCATAATGCCAGAATAGTGAGGGTGTGACACCTGGCATCTGACACAATCATGTATTCCATGTGAATTATGGGGATGGATGTGCTTAGTTAAAAACAGAAATGCACCACTCCATTAATTGCATAGCATTCAAATAGGGGCAAATATGCTGTGCCTGGCCACTATGGATTTGATGGAGCTGTGCTATCATAGCTCCACAGCTGATTACATCCGCACTGCTGGTGCAGGAAACAGCTGAGCGGGGTGTTGAGCGCACTATTAAGAGTTGCTGCCGTTGGTGTGTGGTTGATTTTTTTTTTTACACAGATTTTGAGAATCTGCATCAAAATCTGCATTAGAAGCAAAAAAACAACAACATAGATATTAAAACCAACAGCATTCCTATTGTAATAACTGTAAGCACTAAAAGTATACAGGGATTAATATGGGCAATCGCAACTTAACTACACGAACCAAACAGAACAAATCGACATTTCAGCCCAAATCTCGAGATTGCAAATTTTTTTAGTGAATATAATGGATCACAGAGGGGACATATACAGTATAAAAGACAGTGATATTGGACTACAAAATATGCACAGACCTCAATCAGCTATATTAAAGGCTCAATATTACATCATAATTGTGATTACCATTACATAGAATTGCACATATTCCCAATTATATTAGCTATTAAGGATATATCAGATGATATATCCTTAATAGCTAATATAATTGGGAATATGTGCAATTCTATGTAATAGTAATCACAATTATGATGTAATATTGAGCCTTTAATATAGCTGATTGAGGTCTGTGCATACTTTGAAGTCCAATATCACTGTCTTTTATATATGTCCCCTCTGTGATCCATTATATTCACTAATAAATTTTGCAATCTCGGGATTTGGGCTGAAATGTCGATTTGTTCTGTTTGGTTCGTGTATCAAAATCTGCTTGTCTATCCTGAAGCCAGCAAAGTCCATGACAGTTCAGAAGTGCTGTACCCACGTTGCTTTTTTCTGATGAACTGTCATGGACTTTACTGGCCTCAGGATAGACATTCAGATTCTCAAAATCTGCATAAAAAAGCAATCAAACAATGCACCATGAGTACAGAGCCTTTAAGTGATTAACAGTATGCTGGATCTACACTGCACAATTAACAGGGGGAGCTGTCCTAGGGACTTTCGTTTCCGAATATTGGGCAGTGTTTGAGTCTGCCAAAAAGCTTGTTTAAAACCATCATTCTTGGCAGCGCATCATTCCTTGTAAACAGTACCTGTGCTGCCAAGAATAATGATAGTCTATGTGCACTGGACCATCTATTAGGGTACCTTTACACGCCGCCACGGCAGGCTGGATACATCGCGCTACTTCACGTGCACGAGCACGCTCAAACGGCTACAAACGGTCAACGCACCCTCTTTACACGCCGCCACAAGGTTCGCTACGCCACGCTACATCTATAGCTAGCTACATCGCCGGGTGTCTCAAGTAGCCAGCTGTTGCTCATTTACACACCGCTACAACCAGCTACTATGGGCGGACCTGGTGCAGCAGGGACAGCACATAGGCGTGCTCCAATTGTGGATTACAAGACTTCCGTACGCTGATAGGACGAAGCAATAATACCATGATTGGGCAGGCATCGCAGGAGGCTGAGTAATACAGCACGCTCGAGCGATTGTGTAGTGTGACTCGTCAGCTCCTTAAATATGCCTCCCTATGCAGTGACTACCAATCGTCATGCAGCAGCTTCCACCAATGATCGCACATGGGGCGCGGTAACATGGAGCCGAGGTCATGCCTTAGCTACATTGCAGCTACAGCCCCGGGTGTCCAGAGTTCCCTTCCGTTGCTTCTTTACACGCCGATACAGCTCGCTACCATCGGCGATATAGCCATCAGTTTTCGAGCAGAGCCCATAAACAGATGTATCTGTCGCCGGCTGTAGCGTCGCGTCTTCAGACGCCGCTACGACGGGCTACATTGACGCTACAAGCTACATTTGTAGCCTGTAGCGCGATGTATCCAGCCTGCCGTGGCGGCGTGTAAAGGTACCATTACTGATCATTCTATGTGCATCAGAAGCACAATCTGATATGTAGCAAGCTATTAAATGATCACTCATCAGAAAATATGTAGCTGACTAGCCATTGTTTAATGCATTCCCCGAAATTTGGTGGCATGGTGTTTCTTTTATTAACTTTAACGTATTTTTCTGGCTTACATTTGTGAGCAATTTATTAAAGGAGTTGTCCAGGTTTTTTCCATAATTTCTATGTGTATCTAGGCTGCAAAATGTTGATGTCGAGCCTCAGGCTTTGGGGTACTCGGGTATCAGGCTCTAAGGGGTTAACGCCCCTGTGTCACGGGGAGTGGTGGCCGCGCCAGATTCAAGTGTCCTGAGGGACTTCTTTGAAAAGGGGGAATTATTTACAGGGTATTTATATACAGTTTGTCGTGACGCCACGTGTAGTTTCTGGTGAGGGGTCACCAGCGCCGCCACAGTCCCCCGGAGGTAGATGATAATGCGGCAAGTTGGTGAAGTCCTCCACAGGTAGGACTGGACCTCCAGGGCAGCATTCCTGTATATGGAACAAGTTTATGCAGAAGAAGATGCAGTAGACACAGGTTCACTTTTCTCCGGGTACTTTATTGTCATTTGCATTAGTCGCATACAGAATTACAGTTCAGCACTTCTGATGGTGTGAGGACAGGTAGCTTAACGGGTGGTTGCAGGCAGATCCCCGATGGTATGGTGGAACCCTCAGTGTGTGCCTTTGTGCTCTAATCCATCTGTTCCTTCCTGCTCTCCAGTTAAGTTGTGAAGCCTGATGACTTGAAATCCGCCCGACCTCCTTCTTTCTCTCACCCTTGCTGCCATCGGGTAACCCCCTGCTGGCTGACCGCTCGTTCCTTTGGCGGTGCCTGGTACCCTCTTTTGGTCTGCTCAGATGCCTGGGAGAATTGTAGACTCCACAGGACTCCGGATTCTCTGTGGTCCTAAAGTATCCCACAGGTGCGGAGTCCAGTACCCGGTAAACTGTCTGGGAGACCCTGCTGCCGGCCATCTTTCCCAAACCGGTTTCTCTCTCTTGGAGTAGTTCCTTCCTTCCTCTTGGTCCCTCAACTCCTCTGTCGAAAACCAAAAGGCAAAAGCCCTGGAGGGAAAAGACGACCTTCTTTTCCCCCCTTGAGGTGTTTTTATTCCCTCCCGGGTAACCTCCCACCGTGTAAACTAGTATGGGAGTGTTGGAGTAGGGTACCACCCACCATCCTAGGGTCCACCTGCAGCTGGAGTATCTGCACCTCTTTTACGGGTAAAAACGATCATATGGTCATTTATATGAAAATGTAAATTTTATTATTTAAGGAATGTGCGGTACAAGGGGTGGGAGCAAGGTAGAAAACCAGCAATGATACAAAATAATTTCTCAATTTCATCATACATGTATACTCATAGAATATGGCTATAATTATTCATTACCTATCAAACAATAGCATACATATATCAATTTAAAGTAAAGAACAGTATGAAATAATTACCGGTAATAACTCTGATCCTGTATACTGTCATGTAATATATATTGCCTATCCACAGCAAGAGAGTTTTTGGGGAAATATTTACAACTATAGTAAAAAATAGAGATGTAATCAATTGGTTCAAAGGATAAAAAAGCATGTCATTATATAACCAAGCATAATATTCTCAACCCCTCCTATATAAGTGCAGTCACACAGCAATTGCGTGTGGATCTAGTAACATCCAATATAGGATGTACTACACAGAATAAGAATCACCTGTGCGTGCAGGCTTCAGATATAAACAGCCTCTCAGTGTTACAATAGAGGATATCTGCTGCTGCTATCCTTAGAACCTATGATATATCCCTATGTAGGGTAATTTCCCACCTAACAAACACTCAGGGATCTATTGCATACTGCAGTTTATACAGTTTCTACATTCAGAGTTACCACATCACAGTTCAGTACCTGGTTGTATCAAGCGTTCATGTCATGCATGCGCCCTTATGCGCATTTCGGAATTTCTCCTTCGTCTGAGGGCTTAGTGAGTGAGGGGGAAGGGGCGGTTTAAAATAGCAATGAGAACCAATCAGAGCGCCGCTCTTGTTGCTATAGCGGCGGACGCTTACACCCAATTGTCATGCCCGGCCACGCGTCATCAGCGGCGTCATGGAGGGGCGTGCCAGTAGGTCAGCTGACCCACAGCACACTCTCCATGGAGACGCCAAGCCGATGAGCGGGACGGCGCAATTGGGGAAGCGCCCGCTCAGCATCAAGAGCTGTACGGCATCAGATGTAATTCACAGTGACTTAAAGGGCCAATAGTAATACTGCCTCAATATATATGAAACCATAACATCTAATGATTACAATTGAACATTAGATCAACCAGAGGGATAATATACACTGGATCATAGGACAGATATACAGTATAAGCCTATTACTACAATGGTACATACAATTGAATGCTGAATATACACACATACATAAATGGAGAGACAATCTCAACTATTTTTCCTCAAATTATCATAAGTATATACATATGTTGCATACAGCATACTCTAGACCCCCCATATAGGCATTCAATAAGAGACTATATTCGCTTGTTACATACATACATAGATACATCACATACAGATAAATACAATGTATGTTTAAACGGAGAGTATATCATAATGATAGTAGTGCGCATATATTTATAGAAAATTATATATTAAAAACACAAGGGTCAGATATTCATATCATCAGAGGGCAGATGGCTATAACATTATAGTGCACTTTAATGTAGATATATATATATATATAATAATAAATACGTAAATAATATGTCTCTTAATATCTCATACAATATTGTGCACTAGATGTCTTTAAGGCTGGGGTCACACACACAGATATCTGGGCAGATATTGTTCACAGATCTCTGGTTGCAGTGAAATCATGGACACATGGTTCCATTTTATGGCTGTGTACAAATGGAGCAATCTGCAAATGATTTCACTGCAACCAGAGATCTGTGAACAATATCTGCCCAGATATCTGTGTGTGTGACCCCAGCCTAAGATAAACACCCTCTGCAAGACCACATATGTTGAAGGGATAGATACCCCCACAGATAATCATATGCACCCATATATACACACTTCATCTCAATAGATAGATACACTCTACATGAATAGACACTAAGTATCATACATATGTCCCATACAGATATGAATATATCTCATACAAACAATTACAATATATGTCTCATATGACGCCATTCATAGATGTATCTTCTTCTCAATATTCTCATGTTAGATCATCAGATGCAATTTGTCATCATATCGATATCAAAAAAATGGCCTGAATGTCTCAATGCTAGAAAAAGGTAAAAAATAAAAACAATAAATGTACAATTAAAAACAACCACATATACCCCTATATCAAATCTAGACTTCACAAGTAAGGTACATAACTAATGGTCTCATTAAGGCCTGCTGGTTGAACTGTTTTCAGTGTCCATATCCATCGCGTTTCCAGTTGGGCTAATTTGACTGTGGCATTTCCACCCCGTATACCCAAATCCACCATCTCGATACCACGTACCATGAATTCCTTCAAAAACTGTGGTGTTTTCTAACCTCTTTTACGGGTGCAGTACCCCTCTGTGACATCTGCTTTGCCGGGCGCCACATTGACAGTTCGTAATATAAATCCTGTCAACATTTTGCAGGGTTTCCTAGATATCACTGATTTGCTTCAGCCAGAGAACATCCAGGGGGCGTGTTTGTGCTGGAGCTGCATGGAAATAAAGAACTGGTCATTTACTCCCTGATTCCTTACACACACGCCCCTTCCCCCAGTCTACAGTATGGCTAGCCACCCCCAGACTGCTACAGCCTGTCCCCCCTGTCCCAAGCATGACCACCCGCCCCCTCTGCACACAGCCCTCAGCTCCTAAACTGACCCAGTGTACCAAATCTGCAGCTCTGTGCACCACTCTGTGAGCTGCAGATTCAGCACACTGGGTCAGTGTAGGAGATGAGGGCTGTGTGTAATCCTGTGTACCCTCAGCTTGTGTTTCCCGGTGGACACTCAGTGCAGGAGCCAATGCTCCTCATCTCTCCCCAGCTGCCAGCTCTGTGCCCCACTGTATGCAGGAGATACAGAGGAGGACTTGCTTACCTTCACAATGCACAGAGCGGCCACAGGGGAGCACGAGCTGAGGGCACACAGGATTGCACAAAGTCCTCAGCTCCTACACTGACACAGTGTGCCAAGTCTGCAGCTCACAGAGAGGTGCACAGAGCTGCAGATTTTGTACACTGAGTCAGTCTAGGAGCTGAGGGCTGTGTGCAGAGGGAGTGAGTGGTCATGATTGGGACTGGGGCCGCTGTAGCAGTCTGGGTGTGGCCGAGCATACTATAGACTGGGGAAAGGGAAATGTGTGTTGGAGTCTGGGAGTAAATGACCACTTCTTCATTTACATGCAGGCTCCAGCACAAACTCACCCCCTGGACATTCTCTGGCTGCCACAAATAGGTGATATCTACAAAACCCTGCAAAATGTTGACAGGATGTAAATTAGAAAACTGTCAACATTTTGCAGCCTAGATATACATGTAAATTATAGAAGACGCCTGAACAACCCCTTTGAATACTGGTATGTATTTGTATGTGATTTCTCCGACATATACTTATATACTTTTTTGCAGGGTGTAGTAGGGCTGTCTGAGTTTAGATGGTAAACTGGTAAGCCTGTCTTGTGAAATATACTTATATAGTGTTAACTATCCTGCCACACTGGGCGTTACTAGTTACTAATAGGCTATTGTTCAGACATGATGCATATGTTCATGCAGTGTTATTAACCAACCCACCGCACCTGGCACTACTAATAGGCTCCTGTTCACACGCTATGTGTGTATCTCACCTATTTATATGACAGACTCCCTATGCAACATCATTAGTGTGTGTATTATGCAAGTAGCTGCTCCCCTCCGATAAAAGGCTAGGAGTGGATTTTCTATCTGCATGATGCACCAGTGCTGTCCCCATGTCTACTTTGGTTAGTTCTCTGCACCAAGCTTGTGCATTTTAGTATTAGATTGGCTATGGTGAGTTATTTTTGAATATTTTCTGCCGTTCAGCAATACATTTATGTGTATTATTTACTCATTGTTAGTACATATCTTCACACAGAAAATTGGTTTGTTTAATTCCAGCTCCAAAATCCGTATCAACCTAATCACAGTTCCTTGTAAGGGATCTTGTGCTATAAAGAGACATGCACTTAGTTTCAAAATTCCCTGAATAGTTTTTAGATAAAATTACAAATTACACGCTCATGCCATAGATTGGCTTCATAATCTGGGCCGCTAGAGTTTCGCCGAATTTTCCCAAAAAAATGTATTGGCTAAAAACAGATTCGCTCACATCTCAACACTGAGAAGGTTGTAATTGGTATATACAGCTTCCAGGCGAGAAAGAGAGAGAGGACCATGCTGACCATAAGAGCTTAAATTCAACATGTAAGAGAGAAATAATAATACGTTTTATTTATACGGTGCCAACATATTCTGCAGTACTCTACAATTCAGAGGGGACATTTACAGACAATATGAGGAAATACAGAGTACAATTCAACAGATACCAAGAGGAGTAGGGGCGCAGCTTGCTAGCTTACAATTTATAAGGAAATAGAGAAGGGCAGGGGAGAAAAAAGGTAAATGGTAAAAAGTGTTTGCCACATATGGTCCAGCCATCAATATAATAGGGGATTCACATATTGCTGCATGAACTGGTCACCAGCCAGGATCTGTACAAGTACAGATAAAGTGCTATTAAGAGTATGGAGGGTGTAAGCAGATGATACAAGGCACCAGATGTTGAAGAAAATTTTGTAAAGGGCAGAATGGTGAATAGTTAGATAAGTGAGGAGAAGTGATAGACTAGTAGTCTAAAGAAATGCATTTTTAGGGCCCACTTAAAAATGTGGGTATTTGGAATTAATCAAATTGTTCTTGGCAGTGCGCTGCAGAGAACTGGTGCCACTCGCGAAAAGTCTTGGATATGGTAGTAGGAAGGTTGGATTATTGATGATGTAAGAGGACCTTGTTAACCATTAGAGCTTACTCGAGAAAGCGACTTACCCAATGATTCTGGAGATGGAAAACGACTCTGCCATACATACTATTATCTCCTGTGAACCTCTGATCTACAACAACCAAGGTACTTAGCTCTTTCCAATACAAGGTATGATAATCTGTAAAATTTCACAGCTGTAGGACATTATGGGGAGGCCCAAGCGGAAACGCAAAATGATGTTACCTTGCCTTTCTGATGCATCAACAGTGGGGGAAATGGTTCTGGGCATTTTTTTTTTTAACTCAAACTCAATAGATTGCACATCCATCTCATCTCTACAGGCCACTTTTACCAACACAGTGATATTGTAGGAGGAAAAGTGTGCCAAGAACCTCATTTTCAAGTAATCATAAAGGAAAGTACTTTGTTTGTTCCCTGTGGAAGGAGCTGGGTTTTGGCTCCGAAACACGTTGGAATTAAAGCCATCATTAAACGACAACTGTGGTCACCTCATCTTATTTTACAGTATGTGCAGCGTAGATCTAGGAAGCACTGTTCTTTCATCTCTGTATTTGGTTCTGGCACCCCTGTGTGGCTGGAGTGTGAATCCTGCAGCAGCTATATTTATGCCTTCATACCAGTTGTGGGTCATACAACTGACTCAGGTGAGCAGTAACATAAAACCAGTTTATGACCTCAGTGTTGTAAGGATAAGTGTGGCGCCCCGCAAATGCAGGCGTCACAGAGGACCCATAAAAGAGGTGTAGATACTCCAGGTGCAGGTGGACCCTAGGATGGTGGGTGGGACCCATTCCCAGCACTCCCACATTAGTTTTGGGGTGGGAGGTTACCCGGGAGGGGATTAATTCGCCTCTAGGGGGATCAAGGAGGTCTTTGCCTCTAGGTCTTTGACCGAGAATTGGAGGAGAATGGAGGAAGAGGAAAGATTTTAGAAAGATTGAACTTAGTGGAACAAAGTGGAATGTCATACCGGGGCAGTGTCAAGCCGAACCGGAGGGAAGGAGAAGGGACCTTGAGGAGGTCCTGAAAGAGGGCGCCCAACGGGGAGATCCGGGCCCTTGAAAGAAAGGGAGGTCATCAGAGTGGAGTGCCCATACTCCAGGGAACACTCCAGTCCACCAGGGGAACACTGGTCCCTGGGATCCGTCCAAAGACCAGCTTTGCAGTCAGCAACTAGCTGCTGTGGCTTGTTCATCAGCTGCAGCACTATGCCATCGAAGACATCTGCCTGCTTCCTCACCAATGAGGGAGGGGACTCCCGATACTACCTACACAGAGCTATTGGGTATAGATCGATCCAAATCGGGGAAGAATGAACACGGGTTAGTTAACGAAGGGACACCAATGGTTCCACCATACCACCTGGGATCCACTTGCAGCCACCTGTTAAGCTACCTGTCCTTGTAACATCTGAATGCTGAACTGTTGTCGAGGTAAAGATATGGTAAAGATATATTTTTACCTATATTTGATAATATATATATATCTATGTCATTTATACTTTTATATTTGTTTTTCTTTTATAACTAATATATTGGCTTATAGCATTAAATGGAACAATAAGTTTTTCTTCTGTTCAGGTATGTACTCAAGATAAATATATATATCTATTTATCTCTCTCATCTCTCTCTCTCTCTCTCTTATTCTTTCCTTCTCTTCTTTTTCACCTCTCTCCTTTGGCTTCCCTTCCCCCTATCCATGAATATGTTCTAAACAAGGTGTTTTGCAGATGTATGTAAGACTGCTGAAGGAACAAGATGCCATGTACCAAGTTGTCCTTGAAGTAGAGAGGCCTGCTTTGTTGGTACTAGGCTGTGCCATGAGAAAACTGGAGATGGCAGCATACCAGATGACACCTGGACTGATTGGAGGATGGACTCACGAAAGACAAAGGACTCATTAAACTAGCCAATATACTCATAGACATTAGCTTAAACCCACCTGACTTTTCACATAATCCCACCTTGCTCTCTGATTATGTACGCCCATTCCATGAATTATAAAATGTAGTGTATCCGGAAATGTAGGGGCAGTTGCTGTGTATATCTTGCCATTGCTTAATAAAGCAACGAACATATTAAGTTTGAACCAGATTCTCCATCTGATTTACTCTTATCTGGTACCATATGTTCATAGTCTGATTTGGAGTGACCAGTGGAGGAGTGGAAGAGTTAAATTGCCCCGTCACTGTAAACTGTAACTGCTGCTGCTACAAGTTATCAGTAAAATACCCGGGAGAAAGTGACTTTGCTTCTGCCTGTGTTTCTTCTGCATCAACCTGTTCCATTACAGGAACGCTGCTCCGGAGGTCCAGCCCTACCTGTAGGGGACGTTACCACCTAAGCCATCTACCTCCGGCGGACTGTGGCGGCTCTGGTGACCCATCACCAGACACTACAGGTGGTGTCACATGACAAAAACTCAAATCCCCTGTAAATACATCCCTTTTTGAAGTGTCACCCAGGACACGGGATGCGGCGCGGCCACCACTCCCCGTAACACAGGAGCGCTAACCCCTTGGAGCCTGATACCCGAGTACCCCAAAGCCTGAGGCTCAACATATCTTTCTGGCGTCACGAACAGGACCTCGTGCCTGGTATTACCAGGTACTGTGCGTCTTGGAATTGTGCTTTAAAACAAACTTTTTCCGCCATTGCTTGGCGCCAAAAATGGGTTCCCGCCATCACTGCAGAAGGACCCAAGATGGCGTTGTAGCCATGTACTAAACGCCATGTGCAGGCCCGGGGGTGTGCCTCAGTCCCTAGGAGAAGGAGGGCCAAGACGGAGGTGCCAAAAAGTGTGGCCACCCAGATTGCCATCAATCAATCAGGTTGGCAGCCCACAGGAAGTTCTCTTTTTGAGTGGTTGCCAATAAGAGAAAAACCAGAAGAGAAGGACAGAACAACTAAGGCTCCTTTGTACCCGGCAGCATGGCGGCACCCCGTTGGAGAGATGTACTGCGCGAGCTCGAGGAGCAGGCGACAGCTGCGCAAGGTGATCCGGCAGCGGCGTCCCTCTTAACTGTACTGGGGGATGCTGACTACTGGAGGGACGCATTTGGACAGCTCCACCAGGAAATGGAAGAAGCCATGACTTGGGTGTGCAGAAGGTGGAGTGGGGAGCGGGCCTGTGAGCTGACGACGATGAGAGAATGCCATGAAGCTCAGGAGGCAGCTGTAGCAGAGCAAGCAGTTGTGGAGTACCGTGCCTCGTTACCACTCGTGCCACCTCCCGTCCAGACCCGGGACATGGGAGTCCAGACTGAACCCCCGGCAACACCACCGTCCCATACCAGCAGCTACCTCCAGCTGGAGGCAGCGTGGACGTCCCCTACTGACCCAGATATCATCGTTGAAGCAGAAGATGATGAGACAGACTACAAGGAGCTGGAGGACATTGAAGGAGCCTCAGGAGGGAGCACCCCAGAAGCTGCGTGGTGGACCACATGGCAGCAGCAGCGAGGAGGCCCCGCCATAGTGAGCTCAGCAGAGATGAGAGTGAACTCCAGAGTCCCAACCGGCAACTCACCACCCCCACAGTACTGGTCACCCCAGCCATCTCAATCACCTTTAAATGAGAGAGACCAAGTGGCCAGACAACGACGACGAGAGGAATGGTTCTAGAGAGAGCAGGCAACAAGGCGACTACGGGACGAGGCAAGATCACAGCTCCCGCTTCCAGTAGAACTACGCTGCCAAGGAACCGTTGTCCCCATATACCAGGACGAAGGATGGGGATTTCTTAGAGAACCTGGACTTCAGGATGATGTATTTTTTGCCAGACGCGATGTAGAGTCGTACCTGCGGTGAGGACACCTGGACAGAGACTTTTACCGAGGTGAGCAGGTCACTTTTGAGCGTTACCCCAGCCCATTAGGCTGGTTCGCCATAAGAATATCCCGCCAGCAATAGACTCCCATTGTTGAGACATTGCACTGTACATAGCCCCTTTTCGAGTAACCATGCCCCTTTATTTTTGTTTTCCATTTTTGCAAACCCCTAAGAATAATGAAGTGTGTGCCCCCGTATGTTTATCCTGCATCTGAAGAATCAGAGACTTTTATTTTTGACCTTTTATTTCCCATTGTTGATGATGTGTGCAATGAGAGCAGCGGTGATAATTAACACTGGACTGTGCGGGACAATATGTTACCACTGGGCCCGTGTAGTTACCACAGTCCCCGTTGGGCCAAGTTGAATAATGTCTTTATGCAGAGATATAGTGAAGCCGGAAAGTAACAACTTTGCCAACAGGTGACCCGAGGACCGTGGGGTCTAATATACTAACTACTGCAATGTCTATATATGTGTAACGTTAAAAAAAAAGTGCCTCCTAGCAATAGGAAGAAATCTAAATATGCTTGATTGTATATAGTTTACCCGTTGATGTTGAATATATAAAAAAAAAAAAAGCTTTTTCACTTCTCGTAAACATGTACAGATACTCACGGACAAGTATATTCCATCAGGGGGGTATGTGGCACCTCACAAATGCAGGCGTCACAGAGAGGTACTACACCCGTAAAAGAGGTGTATATACTCTGGCTGCAGGTGGTGGTTGGAACCTATTACCAGCACTCCCACATTAGTTTAGGGTGGGAGGTTACCCGGGAGGGAATAAATTCACCTCTAGGGGGACCAAGGAGGTCTTTGCCTCTAGGTCTTTGACTGAGAGTTGGAGGAGAATGGAAGAAGAAGATAGATTTTAGAAAGATTGAACTTAGTGGAACAAGGCGGAAGGTCTTGGAACGAGGCGGAAGGTTACACCATGGCAGTTTCAAGCCGAACTGGAGGGAAGAAGAGGGGACCTTGAGGAGGTCCTGAAAGAGGGTGCCCGACTGGGGAATCGGGGCCCTTGAAATAAAGGGAGGTCCTCAGAGTGGAGTGCCCATACTCCAGGGGACACTCCAGTCCACCAGGGGAACGCCGAGCCCTGGGATCCGGCCAAAGTCCAGCTTTGCAGTCAGCAACCAGCTGCTGTGGCTTGTTCATCAGCTGCAGCACCCTGCCATCGGAGAGGTCTGCCTGCTTCCTCACTAACGAGGGAGAGGACTCCCGGTACTACCTACACGAATATACTGGGTATAGATCAATCCAAAGCAGGGAAGAATGGACACGGGTTAGTTAACGAAGGTACACCAAGGGTTCCACCATACCACATAGGATCCACTTGCAGCCACCCATTAAGCTACCTGTCCTTGTAACATCTGAATGCTGAACTGTAAACTGTAACTGCTGCTGCTACAAGTTAACAGTAAAGTACCAAGGAGAAAGTGATATTGCTTCTGCCTGTGTTTCTTCTGCATCAACCTGTTCCATTAAGGAATACTGCCCGGAGGTCCAGCCATACCTGTAGGGGACTTTACCACCTAAGCCGCACTACCATCTACCTCCGGCGGACTGTGGCGGCGCTGGTGACCCATCACCAGACACTACAGGTGGCATCACATGACAAAAACTTTAATCCCCTGTAAATACATCCCTTTTTGTAGTGTCACCCAGGACACAGGATCAGGCGCGGCCACCACTCCCCGTGACACAGGAGCGTTAACCCCTTGGAGTCTGATACCTGAGTACCCCAAAGCCTGGGGCTCGACATAAGACCCCATTGCGCTTTCTCCCCTAACTTATAGTTTTCATTTTTCTATGGAGCTGACACACTCCTGTCCAGAGACGCAGGGGCCATTCGGGGTCAGTCATGCGAGACCCATGCGAGTATCTCACGTGCATCTCACATAGTTTGTCTCCAGCCTAAGTGTAAAAGACTTTATGTGTGGGGTCAGACTTGTAAAGTTGGTCTTACATATAAATTGGGTTGTAAATGATGAGAGACATAACCAAGTAAAGAAAAATTAGCCTTAGCTGTTTTTCCTGGGTGTAAAAATTGGTTGAGTAATATTGTATACTAGTTGTGAGCCCGATGCAAATGCATCGGGTGTCTAGAATATTTGTAAATTTTTTTTAAGATTTTCAAATAATAATCCAATTATTCCAATGACATCTTTACACCAACTACATATATTTGTATGGTTGATATCATTTAAGGAAAATTATATATATATATATATATATATATATATATATATATATATATATATATATATATATATTAATATACAATATATATATATATATATATACTAATCATATACATATATATAATATGACATCTATATATATATATATGAATCTATATCTATATATCTATATCTATATATCTATATATCTATATAATTATGAATATATCAATAAATAATCGATTATATTGGCCCAAAAAGATATCTTTTTAGGGCCCTTTCACATCAGCGTTTTTTGAAATTCGCGGCAGATGCGGTGAAAAAACCGCATCTGCAGCGTTTGCCGCATAACCGTTACACTTGCGGCGCGGTTGCGGTAATGCCCATAGAAAGTATAGGGGGACTTGCGGCAGGTGCGGCAAGTGCGGTTTTGCACTTGCGGCAGGTGCGGCCGCAAAAAAAACCGCGGCGATGGCGGACATATGGGGTGCGGACATATGGGGGGTGTGTGGTGACAGCGGGGGGGGGTGTGTGTGGACATCGGGGAGTGTGATTACAGGAGAGGCTCCGGAGCACTGTGTCAGCATGTGCTGACAGCAGCGGCTCCGGAGCGGGATCGGAGCGGGGGTGTGCGGACATATGGGGGGTGAGGACATATGGGGGGTGTGTGGTGACAGGGGTTGGGGGTGTGTGGTGACAGCGGCGAGGGGTCGCAATGCCCGCTACGCGGGCAATGCTTCGAACGTGGTGACGTCACAGACTGACAAAGCCACGGTCTTTTGCGGGGTCCGACACGGAAGTGCCTACGGCAATTATATAGTAGATGGGCTTCTTTGGTTTGTGTGCAAGCACTAATTTTAGTCTGACCCTAAAATTTAGTGTATTTAGGATATGTTAATTATTTTATTTAATTATAGATATAATGAATATATATCCTAGCTATATTGCACCTTGGATATATTGCACTTTTATCTTGGTCATAATAGGGAACCCACCCTTGCAGTGTTTGGCTCACTCCTATTTAATATAATTGTTCACACAGTGAGAGTTAATCAAGACGATTAACATAGATTTTTGTCGAGCAGAATTCTGTATGGAAATTTTCAAAATATTTATATATTACCCTGATTGATGAAATGTTCTACAATATTTTGCATACTTGTCATTCAACATGATTTACATTTGTTTCTCCTAGAACAGAGATCAATATTTATGAGCCCTATTCATTATCATAAGGTCTTGGAAGAAAACATTACTCATTATTTTAATTAGTAGTATTTCTTTCTAGAATTTGAGATTTTGCAATCAATATTTGTCTCCAAGGAAAAAGAACATTTTCTTGATGGTATTTCAGTTTATGCTTCCAGCATGATTCATTTTATTAAGGTCGACATTGTTTTCATTCACTTAAAAAAACAAATAAAATAAATCAATAATCCAGTAAAGTGCGGAAGAAATCTTTAAACCTTAGAGATATTATTGAAAAATACTAATCACTCTTTATACAAATTATTGGATCATGGCACTTACGGTAATTCATTGAGAGGGACATGTAGCATTTGATAGAGAGTATTTTTTTTTATAATAATAACACATTGAGTATAAGGTGGATCATGAAGAGACATTTTACTGCATTTAATAGAAGGAAACTGTATTTGGTAATTACCTATAGCTTGAAGCTAGTTATAACTTTTCAGGCAGCCTTCCACTCCGGCACTTCTTGTGCCTCAGTCTGACTCCCTTCATTTGAGCATGGCTGGCAAATTCTCAGTGCCAGTAGCATCACATTAAAGAGTAACCGTCATTTTAATTTTTATTTCAGAAATCAATAGTTCACATGAAAATAAGAAACTTTGTAAAACATATTTTCACAGAAATCTAATTCTATCTCCTCCAAGACATCTTTTATTCTCAATATGCTCAACTCACAGGTAAGGTAAGATCTGTCTTCAACAATGAAAAAGAGAAAAGGCAGCACTCACCCCCAGTGCTTTCTACAGTTTAATTTAAATAAAGTGCTTCATCAAACAGGTAGGGGTCATGGGGCCAACAGTAAGGGTAGGGAGAGGCGGCAGGGCGCCGAGGGGACCGATGACCATCGTTTTGTTTCAATGAACTTCAACTGTTGAAATTCATTTCAACAAAAATATCATTGCCCGTCCCCTCGGCGCCCTGCCGTCCTCTCCCTCTCCTCACTGTTGGCCCCATGGCCCCTACCTGTTTGATGAAGCACTTTATTTGAATTAAACTGAACAATACACCATCGGTGAGTGCTACTTTTCCATTTGTATTGCTGATCTGGATTGCCCCTTTGCTGGAATCTTGGATTGAACACCTATGACAGCTTCAGTTTAACTTCATGGGATTCCAGTGGTGAACGCACAACACGTAGAGAGGTTGGTGCCAAATCTCTTTTGTCCTATCTCTATTATATATAAGATCTGTCTTCAGTTAATAAAGATATTCAAACTACTGAGATATGACATTTGATGCTCATAACGTTCTTTGAAAAGAAGTGAGGAGCAAAAGGCAAATTGCATATTCTGCTGCAAGTTCTCCTGAAATGAGTTACGCTTACTTTCAAAATATTTGAAAAAAAACAAAGTTAAAAAAAGGATCATTTGTTATTCAGATGAACTGTAAACATATCTGATGTATGCAGCAGCATCACTGGGATTGGTCATCTCAGAATGTTGGCCTTTTTTTTTACAAGGCAAGCACCACTATCAAATGTATCCACATACTCAGGACACACATAAAGTTGGAAGATCATGGTGCAGGAAGCATTCAGCTTGTCCCCCACTAAATTTTTCCATTAGGGTACCTTTACACGCCACAACCAGAGGAGACATTTTTGGCGGCAATATTTCTCGCTGGAATTATCGCCGCCAAATTGCCTCCTTGTTGCGGCGTGTATTTCGGGAATTTGGCGGCAATATGTCGCCTCGTTCCGGTCACCTGGTTTTAGAGCACTGCTGTAAAATCAAAACCAGGCGACATTTGTCTTATCGCCGCCAAATTGCCGACTTACACGCCGCAATAAGGAGGCAATTTGGCAGCGATATTTCCAGGACGAAATATCGTCGCCAAAAATGTCTCCTCTGGTTGTGGCGTGTAAGGGTACCCTTAGGGTACCTTTACACGTCACAACATTGCATGCAATTTCGCTTGCAACTTACTGGTTGCAGTGAAATCATAGACACATTGTTCCATTTGTACACAGCAACAAAATAGAACAATGTGTCCATGATTTCACTGCAACCAGTAAGTTGCAAGTGAAATTGCATGCAATGTTGCGATGTGCAAAGGTACCCTTAAGGGTGCCATCAGCAACTTGGCCTAGTCAGGCAAAATTATTTCCTTGCATTGCATCCAACTTGCTGGGGCTCACTAGACTTCAAGCAAAATACAACTGTAAAGGGCTCTATAGTGCAATCACTCCACATCAGCAAGAAAAGTAAATGGTATCAATGGTTACACTCACCAATGGTGGTTGTCTTAATTCAGGCAAAACTCTGTACTGTAGTACTTCACGTAGTATAAACGTGACTAATGCTCCAACCAGCTAGCACCATAATGAGGAATCCTCCAGACAAACATTCTTCATATAGGTATTTAATCAACCATGAAACTTGTGGAAGTTATCAATGAGCGCTGTCAATGCAAATCAATCAAGTTCCAGTTCATTTTCAAATAATTAAACTATGTATTACAATAAAACTATACAAAACACTTCCAGGTCGATATGACCTCTTCTTCAAATACAAAGAAAATGATGAGGGTTTCAATTTAAAGGTCATGTACTACAACTATCTCCCAAGGCTCTTTCTAAATATGAACAGGTATATTTAAACAACCAATTAAATGTCACCTACATTAATATACTGACCCCAATATATACAATAATAACCATATAAATATATAGACATATACAGATAATGGCAGGTGTCCAGTTAATGCATCTTTTTAACCCCTTCACCACCTGGCGATCTTTCATTTTCGTTTCATTTTTTGCTTCCAAGAGCCATAACTTTTTTATCTTTCCATCAATAAGACAGACATATGACGGCTTGTTTTCTTGCGGGACGAGTTGTACTTTCAGATTCAATAATTTATTTTACCATATAGTGTACAGTAAAATGGGAAATAAAAACTTCCAAGTGTGGTGAAATTGAAAATAAAGTGCAATTACACGTTGTTGTTTTTGTCTTTTTATTCGCCATGATCACTATTTGGTAAACAGACATGATGGTATGATGCCTTGGGTCGGTACGGGTTTGTAGACACCAAACATGTATACTTGTACTGTTACCTAAGTGGTGAAAAAAAATTCAGATGTTTGAAAAAAAGAATCACACTTTTTGCACCATGTTCTGTGACCCGTAGCGTTCTCATTTTTTGGATCTGGGGCTGCCTAATGTCTTACTTTTTGCGTCTTGACCAGACGTTTCTAATGATACCATTTTTGGGTGGATGCACTGTTTTCATCGCCCGTTACTGCATTTTATAGCAATGTTGCTGCGACCAAAAAACCTAATATTGGATTTGGGCCTTTTTTTTCCGTTACGCAGTTAATTGATTTTATATCTTCATATATCTTCATTAATTGATTTTATATTTTGATAGATCGGGCATTTCTGAATGCGGCGAAACCAAATATGTGGATTTTTTTTATTATTACTTTTATTGTGAATGGAAAAGGGGGGGTGATTTGAACTTTTGTATTTTTTTTCATATTTTAATAAACTTTATTTTGCAATTCATTCTTTATCTAACAGTGCCCCATAGGGCGCCACAGTGCTGCAGGGTCCGATCGCATGTGCCATGTCCCGATGAGCTGCAGCACATCAGGACATAGCACTTGCATTCAGTTTCAGTGGTTGGCAGCGCCTGCCAATCACTGACAAGAAGCAGTCCCTGATAGCTTCCAGGTTCATATAAGGACTCGGGGCTATCACGTGAGCACCGGAAATCCCACAATCTTATTGCGGGATCTCCGATGCAGGCGAGGAACAGCGCAATCCCCGCCGCAGCAGTTTTCGATCCTGCTGTTAGTGTATGACAGCAGGATCCAAGGGGTTAACAGCACCAATTGGATCCCGGAGCCTATCTGTGCTGGAAGCCTGATATCTCAGCTGATGACATCATCTTAGATGTCAAGTGTTTGATGTGAGCACCGCACTGGAGCTCACTTCAAACTCCGGGACCCGACCCATGATGTTGTATTAAGTCAAGGGTTGGGAAGGGATTAAAGGAAACCTGTCAGTTTATTTATGTTGCCATATCTGTCCAAGCTATGCCAGCATGAGTCAGAGACTCAAATATACAAATGCAGCCAGAAATATATATATAATAGTCAGCTGTGGACTATTGAGAGAGACTAGACCAGACCTGCGACATCTTCATCCAGATTCTCCCGAACTATTCTATTTGATTAACAGATATCTCCAATGTGTATACAAATTATTTACATATATATATATACAAAACCTGTGAAACATCTGGAGTGGAGCATGAGTGCTTCAGAATAGTCTAAAAATTATTTACTTTAAATTTTAATCTCTTGGAGTCTTCAAGCAGCACATAATGAGTTAATCCCTTAATCCCTAGTCGGAACAGAAAATAGGTTAATTAGCAATAGGTAGAATCATTGATTATTAGACACTTCCACATCCTCCCCCAATAAAGAAGGCAAACAGACAACAAAATATTTGTTTTTCAAGCTATAGTAACATAATAGGGTGGGAAGCTTCTGCTGCCTACAGACTCCAGGAAATTAAAAGTTAAGGTAAATACATTTCAGACTTTTCTGGTCAACCATAAAGCAAGACAGCGCATACTGGGAATTGGCAAGCAACAGCAAAACTTTGGATTGGGAATAGGTATTGAATGCTTGTTTTAGCACTTTTTTGCCAATGGCTGAGCTATCTGTGGCTGATATATATATATACAGTTAGGGCCAGAAATATTTGGACAGTGACACAATTTTCGCGAGTTGGGCTCTGCATGCCACCACATTGGATTTGAAATGAAACCTCTACAACAGAATTCAAGTGCAGATTGTAACGTTTAATTTGAAGGGTTGAACAAAAATATCTGATAGAAAATGTAGGAATTGTACACATTTCTTTACAAACACTCCACATTTTAGGAGGTCAAAAGTAATTGGACAAATAAACATAACCCAAACAAAATATTTTTATTTTCAATATTTTGTTGTGAATCCTTTGAAGGCAATCAGTGCCTTAAGTCTGGAACCCATGGACATCACCAAACGCTGGGTTTCCTCCTTCTTAATGCTTTGCCAGGCCTTTACAGCCGCAGCCTTCAGGTCTTGCTTGTTTGTGGGTCTTTCCGTCTTAAGTCTGGATTTGAGCAAGTGAAATGCATGCTCAATTGGGTTAAGATCTGGTGATTGACTTGGCCATTGCAGAATGTTCCACTTTTTTGCACTCATGAACTCCTGGGTAGCTTTGGCTGTATGCTTGGGGTCATTGTCCATCTGTACTATGAAGCGCCGTCCAATCAACTTTGCAGCATTTGGCTGAATCTGGGCTGAAAGTATATCCCGGTACACTTCAGAATTCATCCGGCTACTCTTGTCTGCTGTTATATCATCAATAAACACAAGTGACCCAGTGCCATTGAAAGCCATGAATGCCCATGCCATCACGTTGCCTCCACCATGTTTTACAGAGGATGTGGTGTGCCTTGGATCATGTGCCGTTCCCTTTCTTCTCCAAACTTTTTTCTTCCCATCATTCTGGTACAGGTTGATCTTTGTCTCATCTGTCCATAGAATACTTTTCCAGAACTGAGCTGGCTTCTTGAGGTGTTTTTCAGCAAATTTAACTCTGGCCTGTCTATTTTTGGAATTGATGAATGGTTTGCATCTAGATGTGAACCCTTTGTATTTACTGTCCTGGAGTCTTCTCTTTACTGTTGACTTAGAGACAGATACACCTACTTCACTGAGAGTGTTCTGGACTTCAGTTGATGTTGTGAACGGGTTCTTCTTCACCAAATAAAGTATGCAGCGATCATCCACCACTGTTGTCATCCGTGGACGCCCAGGCCTTTTAGAGTTCCCAAGCTCACCAGTCAATTCCTTTTTTCTCAGAATGTACCCAACTGTTGATTTTGCTACTCCAAGCATGTCTGCTATCTCTTTGATGGATTTTTTCTTTTTTTTCAGCCTCAGGATGTTCTGCTTCACCTCAATTGAGAGTTCCTTTGACCGCATGTTGTCTGGTCACAGCAACAGCTTCCAAATGCAAAACCACACACCTGGAATCCACCCCTGACCTTTTAACTACTTCATTGATTACAGGTTAACGAGGGAGACGCCTTCAGAGTTAATTGCAGCCCTTAGAGGCCATTGTCCAATTACTTTTGGTCCCTTGAAAAAGAGGAGGCTATGCATTACAGAGCTATGATTCCTAAACCCTTTCTCCGATTTGGATGTGGAAACTCTCATATTGCAGCTGGGAGTGTGCACTTTCAGCCCATATTATATATATATAATTGTATTTCTGAACATGTTTTTGTAAACAGCTAAAATAACAAAACTTGTGTCACTGTCCAAATATTTCTGACCCTAACTGTATACAGTATATATATATATATATATATATATATATATATATATATATTAGTGTTTCATGAACGTAGAGGGTTCTGACCAACTGACCAAGTCTCAGCTCTGCATATTCGCCTGGAGGGACGTGTTCCCTTTCAGTCCAAGAAGTGAAGGTAGCTCGAGTAGAATGTGCTCTGACAGATAGTGGTGGTACTAGCTGGTTAAACAGGTGGTCTGTTTGCACCCTTTATTGGGGGGTTGTGGGAGTGTCTAATAGATCAATGATCCTACGTATTGCTAATTAACCTTTCCTCTGTTCCAGCTAGGTATTAAGGGATTAACTCATTATGTGTTGCTATAGGGCGACCAGGAAACCCTTATTTATTGTAAAAGACAGAGAACTTGTGGAGCCCACTGGGACGTGGTACTCGGTACCGGACTGGGGTACTACTGGGGAGATCATGGCGGTCTTGGTCCGGACCGTGTCTCGGGTTCTCACAAGTTCAAGGGGAAATAACAGGGGTAGTTTGTCATGACGCCACCCATGGGTTGTGGTCAATGAGGGGACCACGGCTGCAGTGTAGCTCTTCCAGGAGGATGGAGGGCTGCAGCTTGATGGATCAGCCCGCCGCGGGACGGGCTGCTCCTGACAGGGTAAAAAGTGTAATTCACAGTTCAGAATACCTGGAATCAGACATGGGAATCTGGAGCAGGGTTCACCGGGTTTACTCTCAAATTCTTCAGTTCAAGCAGTTTACAACACAGTTCACAGTACAGTTCAGTTCACAACTCCAAAAACTCCGGACACTTGCCCATCTGCAGCCAGGATGTCGCTCTGAGACCCTTCACTGTTTCTATATGTCCTTTCAGGCTTGTTCTCTCTCTCACTGTCCTTCCTGCGGATTGTATGGCGGCAGCTCGGTCCCTTGTGTGTAGCTTCCCCCTGTGTGTATGGGCGTTAAGCTGGGTCCTCCTGGTTGCTGCTGAGGCTCCAACCCTGTAGTGGGAACACGGATCTGGAATCTGTGTTCCCCGCCGGTTTGTCTGGGGAGCCGGTGTATAACTTTAGTCCCCCTCATAGCCGACACTCTGGTATTAGCCTAACCTAGGGTAACCCTGTCTTTCAAGGTATTACCGGGTTCCTTCTAACCCGTGTGACTTCCAGATGCAATCAGGGAATCTATCCCGCCAGTAGTTGGTCAGTGCTGCCGTGTTCCTCGGACCCGGTGATACCGGTCCGGTCTCTGTCCTCACACTCCCCTGGGATGCCGGCTATGGACAAGCTTTCTCTCCATGGATCTGTGTCACTGTGGATTCTGCATCTCCAGGGAGCCCAATCCCACCGGGATGTGTCACTGTCTGTCTGGTCTTTACTGCTCGGCTCACTCTGGCCTACTAACTCCTTCCTTCTCTTTTCCTCTATTTGTACTATCTGTCCCCACCCACTTTCCTCTAAACCCTACCACCCCTTTCCCGCCTAGAGTCCCGTGCTCCAGGTTGGGTGCTGTGCTCCTGTGGGTGTGTGCACTGTGAGGATGTTTGGTGTACAAACTATCTACCTTTCTGTCTGGCTGCAGTTCCCTATGTGGCCTCCCTGGTCGCAGGGGTGCCACATTCCCCCAGAGTTAAACCAGCGTGTCCATAAAGCATGGATCCCTCTGAAAGAGGCATTTTTATTTTTATAACCAATAACATTAAGCAGTGTTTTTCATCCATTTAAGGAGGCACGGGTTCTTTAACGTTACATTAAATTACCTATTTACTTGTAGGACACAGTTTGCAGCCCGTCTATGGCTGTAAATGCGGAGGCCTCCAGGCCCTCGGGTCATCAACTTGTGGCCAAGTTGTTCCTCTCTGTGCTGGCATTTTACACCACACCTTCTTAACCCTTCACAGGACACGGATTACACAGTCACTTTTTAGTTCTTGAGTCCTGTGGCATAAATACCGGCTCTCTACTAGCACACCGGGTTAAGTGCTAAACTTCTTAAAACTACACATATTAAATATTCTCATAAAAGGTATATTACTTTCTAGCAAAAGTATAAAAGTCTTCAAAAAGGCACAGTACTTTTCTTCAAAAAGTATAAAAACTAGCAACACGGCACAAGTGCTTCAAAAGCAGTTGCTTCAAAAGCAGTTCAAAAGCACTCTGCAAATTCAAGCTCCTTGCACAGTCTTAATGTGCAATCTGGTCTCAAAACCAATGGGGAGCACACCAGGTGCTCAACTATATACAAAGAAAGTTTTTATTACCTCATCGTCCATGATATCAATGTCCAAGAACACATAAAAGACAAACAGCGGAAAAGGCTATTCATTCATTCAGGTATGGGATGGGGTCAATAAGGATCACATCGCATTCACACTTACAGTTCTGCATGATGAAGTTTCCTGGTTCTTCATTCCTTCCCCCATTTAGGATACACCTCCTCAGGTATTCACCCCGTGTTATCACCTCTACGGGGTTTATTCCACTCGCAGGATCCCCAGGAAAGCCCATTAAATTGTCTTCAGTCTCACTCCACTCCCACCAGCAGCGGAGTTGCTCCCCTCTCACCTCAGTTTACACAGGTGCTGGTATCAGGGGCTCCGGTAGGTGCAAATTCCTCTCTGCCTGGCGCCACAAACCCATATACTTTAAGCACTCTTTACCTTGTATGTCACCACCATGTTCTTATACATTGTAAGCTTTTCAAAGTGGTGCCTTCAGATGAGTGAAGAGGCAAACTTTTTCATGAAAGATGAAGTTAACAAACAAAACCACCACTATTGGTCTGACACAACCCACAGTGGATAATCCCTCCAAGACTGTTGGAACACAAAAATTGATGGTATGGTGTGGTATATGGGGTACAAAGATAGTGGAGCCATTCTTCATCAGTGGAAAACTTCAATGCCACTGGATATCTGAATCATGTAGCAATTTCAGATATCCAGTGGCATTTAGGTTTACATTGATAAAGAATGGCCCCACTATCTTTGTGCCCATATACCACACCATACCATCAATGTTTATGTTCCAACAGTCTTAGAGGAATCTATTCACTGTGGGTTAGTGTCAGACCAATAACGGTGGTTTTGTTAACTTCACCATTTTCAAAAAAGTTTGCCTCATCACTCAATTGAATTCAATTGTCTATGCTGTGAAGATACGAGATGTGCAGCATCTGAAATAATGAATACTGGAAGCCTGTGCTGGCATTTCTTCTGCGGTGTTGTTATCAGTGTGCCAAGAGTGGAGAAGAGGTTTCATTGACGATCCAACACAATGGGCAGCACTTTGAATGCATTTTATAAGTGGTCACAGACTTGTAAATAACTCATGAAAGAATAAAGTTACATTAAAACCAAGCACACCATTGTTTTTCTTATGCAATTCTCAAAAAGTTTGATATGTCATCGCTAAAGGCTGGAGACAGGGAGGACACCAGGAACAGCAAAGGCTCATTACTGAATAAGTCCCTCTGGACTCCTTATCTGTACACTTTATAAAGTCTTTTTAACAACTTACAGGGGGGCTAGAGACATGGGGGACCCCTTCCCTGAATGCAGCAGACACGCTGCATTCAGTGCTGCATTAGGTTAGCATAGCTCAAGGGGGGGTGACAGATCCTCTTTAACTCTGGTTTTACTTGCCGAAGCATCATAATTATGGAAGGATTGTAAGGCAATGAAACCTGACTATAAGCCTGCTCTAATCCAAAACTATCCCTCTTACACCAGTGAATGCAGGATAACAGTTGTTTTACTAGAATAAAGACATCAATTACCTTTGAAAAGGACTTTTGTTTTTTGGTTGCAGCAGTAGTATACCTACAGAAGGACTATAAGGCAATAAACCCTTGTATATGCCTGGTCTACTCTAAGCTCTTCCTACTAGATTAACTTTTTCTGAAGTGAAGTGTCCGGCATCCTGGGTCTTATGTAAGACCTGCTGAAGTGATGCGCCCTCGGGTCACAGTAATGCCAGCTATGGCATTACCATGTATAGCAGGAGATCCCACATTTTTGTTGGATGTCTAACAGTTGTAAAACATGGGTCGGGGACTAGAGCATGGTGCTCAAACACCCGCGATACTTGATCGACTATCGAGCAGTGGCAGGCACTCTCGCTCATCACTAGTTATTGTTTTACACTGCGCAAATATACAAGTTTGTTTTCTTTGAAAAGTAGTCATTTGCTTGGTAGAGCATCCACATTTAGTAGCATTTATCCTGATATTACGTCTATTTGATGTACCATGGATGTGAAGAGAGATAATATCTACGGAACATTTAAATCCAGAAAAGGTTAGGATCATATATATCATGAGAAAGATTGGATTAAAGACAAGACATGAAAGAAAAGCTTTGAACACCTCACTAGAAATAGTGACTGGAATTGACCTTATGTCAATATGTAGTTATTTATTTCTAGTTCAAAAAGGGTCAGGATAGAAAGAACTTAATAGGAATTAAAATTGATTGATGTAAAATATTGATCATGGAAGGGGAAAATACAAGTAAAGAAAAGAGCAATCAATGGGAATGTTGACATCATTAGACCATTTGACAATATCCAGTATATTAAAAATAAAGAAAATGGGAGATTAATGAAGGCATGGCAGTTACAAAAAGGATATGGGCAATATAGAGTTTGTAAAACTATTATAAGAAATATTTGTGAATGTATAGTAAAATGTTATTAGTATATTAAGAAATGAAAAATCATATACTCAGAGACCATGATGACGAGGCACATTAGCTGTGACCCACCAACAACGTGTCAACTGTAACGTCCCTTTTTACATCTGAGCAGAGAGTCAAACCTGTTGGGCTTCATTAATAGAACATGTGTTAACAGTTAGCAGCTCAGATTTAGACAGAGTGATTTGTATAATAAAATGGAAAAATAAAGATGTACTATTTTAATAATACACAAGAAATAATATGACATGTAATTATAAAGCGTAGTTAGGCTGAAGTCTGTTCGTAAAGTGATGCGACCATGTTGCATTCCTGATGAAGGAGCGGGGACACGCTCTGAAACGAGTTGAATAAAGCACCATGATCCTTTGATCTCCTGTGGTCCTTTTCCACTTACGGCTTGCGCGGATCGAAGAGCACCGTCCACTAGGATTTATATTAAGCTGCTTTCCTTGTCATTTATCAACTTGGTTTTTGTAAAAGATCAGGATACAATGAATATATGTAATCTCTATAAGAACTGAAGATGATTTGTTTGAGCAGCTGCAGACAGACAAACATAGGGCAGGTTATATTCTGCTTACTTTTATCCTTCATTTTTACGGTATATTGATTCTCCAACCACTACATGTGTTTATATGTGTTTATTTCTTATTACCTGACTGATGCTAACATATTCCTAAACATTGCATAATAATTGTAATCATTACCATTGAGAGATATGACAAAATCGACAACTGAGCTTGAAGTTCCTTTACATCCTCATTAGCAATTTAAAGCTTATTGTCTATATGGCTGCCCTAATGGCTCCCATTGGTCCATATTAGGGATGAGCGAGTATACTCGCTACTATTCGGAACTCGCCGAATAGTAGCGGTATTCGGGTACTCGCTACTCTCCGAGTAGCTTATAAGTACTCGGGAGTAGCGAGTAGTCCATTCACGTTCGAAAGTACCCTAAAAGTGAATAAAAGTTGTTAAAAATAATAAAATGACATACTCACCTGTCCGACGCCTGCACTGGGACCGGCAAAGAAGACCCCGGGACCATCCCAGAAGACCTGCGATCACCGGACGACAAGGACCTGTGACTTCCTAGGTGTACTGCCAGGACCTTGCAATCTGGCCAAACAGGCGGCCGCTAGCGATCACGTGGTTCTGATGTCTCGCCATCTGCTTGGCCAGATCGCTACCAGCCATCTGATTGGCTGGAAGTCACAGGTCCTTGTCGTGATCACAGGTCTTCTTTGCTGGTCCCGGTGCAGGCATCGGACAGGTGAGTATGTAATTTTTTTGGCATCTATAGATACACTGCGAAAGTAATCAGACTCGCTATACTCGCAATGAGTACCGAGTACCGGGACCTACTCGTTGCGGGTATAGCGAGTCCGAATATTGCTGTACTCGCTCATCCCTAGTCCATATAGATTATATTTTATTAATAACCCAAGTGATGCCCATTTATTGCAGTTAATTCATTACACTTGAAAATGAAAGATATATTTTTGGTTGCTACATTGATTTTTTAGGAATCATTCACATCATGCACAATGCCACACAGACTACATAGAGGGGAGTATGGGTTCATTCTTATGGTCTCCAGTTAGGGAGCAGCTATAGATCAATATTTAATAGGTCATCATGATGTGGAAAATCTATTACAACATCAGGAAGTAAAGTTTAATTGGGTAGCCAGTTAATTCAGATCAGAATACGATGTGATAGGATTTTGCATTATTAATTCTTTTTTCCCTAATTGAACATTAAAAAACTATAGTTATACTCATTCAAGATGTGTTTACTAGAGATGAGAGAACCTTTTGAAGTTTGGATTCGGTTCAGTTCGCCATTCGGTATGTAATTTTTTTTGCTTATTTAAGTTATTCGCTCCCCTCTATTTTGATATCCAGGGCAGATACAGCAGACAGCAGCAAGCTGGTAATATCAGGGTGGGAAGTACCATGGATATTGGCCCTTTCCTGACCTGATGTCAACCCCCAGCTGATGGCTTTACTTTGGCTGGTAAGAAAATTGGTGGGACCACGTCACTTTTTTTGTTATTTATTTTTTTTAATCAGGTTAATTTTTATTGGATTAAATTTAGAAAGGAAATGTGATTCATATACAAAAGCAAGTAAGTTCAAAAAACATAAATTTAAAAGACAAAACATAGATCAATACTCTGGTATTAACATAGCATTTATTTTTACAGCCCATAGACACCGAACTGACTGCATCCAATCACAGCTGGGTGGAAGGCATGTGTATCAGTCTGTCTTACTGCAACCAATCACAGACATTGTCACTATTGTTGGGCTTGGGAAGCAGTGAATATTCAGAAAGTTTAATGAGCAGGCCCAGAATTAGTCTGACTTTGGCGTTATCTTCCAGGGAACACTGTAATGTATGATTTAACTGCTTTAATCACCTTTTTACTTCTTTTTGCAGCCCCGTAGCCTTTGTTACCACCATTTTACCGTACTTAACATTGACAAGTTCGGGGTCAAGCTTGGGTCAAGTTCAGTCCCGAGCCAGTCTATTTTTTAAAGTCCGGCTGAACTCAGTGAACCCGAACATCCACAGGTCAGCTCATCTCTACTTGTTGCAAATCACATTTTGGCAAAGTTTGTTGAATATGGATTGGAAAATTAGAATTTCAAAAGAGTCAATCATCTTATGTGTTGACAGGTAAAAAAAGATACTGTTCACACCATGCATTGATATATATTTAAATTTACAGGCTATATTCAGATGTGCAGATTAAATTTAGAAAATTAGATTGATCCTGGCAGCCTCTGTTTTGGAGGCGTTATACTAATCTTACATGATGCCACTGCTAGATCATACCCTGAACACTCAAATATGTTTAAAACTAGATGCGAACTCGATGGTATTGCATCAGGAGGAGAGTGACATCATGATGGAGGTAGCCCTGTTGCATTGGGGGAGGTGGCCATCTCCCCATGTCTCCTCCCCCTTCTCCACTGTGCTATCTCCTAATGTATGCAAATAAATGTATTTTTAGTTAAAAACCTGTTTATGTGAGGGGGGCTAATAATAATGTGTCAATTTGGTAATCTATTTAATTTCCTGGTAAAAATTGTGTAGAACTTCGCTGTATTTTCTATTGCCAGCACAGGTAACCCAAGCAGCTATTGGCTGCCAACCCCCACTATTTGGTGTTACCTTCACTGGCAATTAAAAATACAGGGGAGCCCTATAATTTTTTTAGTTATTTAAATAAATAACTAAAAAAAATTGACGTGGGCTCTGCCATATTTTCTATTGGCAGCCAAGGTAACCCAGGTAGCTGGGGCTGGAATTCTCAGCGTGGTTTGGCCCAAGTGTTCTGGGCCCCCCATACTGAAACTTGCAGCCAGCAGCTGCCCCAGAATTGGCACCTTCATGAGAGATGCCACAACTGGCAGTTACCCAGCTCTTCCAGCTGCCATGTAGTGGTGGCACACTGGGTAATAAAGGAGTTGATACCAGCGTTTTTTGGCAGCTCATATCAAGCCGTATTGCTAATGTCAGCCATCAGTATGACAGCCGGCCATTAGCAATGCTTTCAGTAAAGAGGAAAAAACACTCACAGACAGAAATGTTTTATTACATACAAAATAGACAGAGACTCCTCGTTATCCATTTTATTAGCTCCCACCAAGTTAATCCTGTTATCTTCCAGTGGGGTGGTGTGATGCATCACGTGGCCACCATTTCTGTATACCTAATTGTCCAAAGATGGCATCTGTGTGTGTATGTTGTATGTGTGCATGTGTATGCGTATGTGTGCATGTATGCATGTGTATGTATGTGTTTATGTGCATGCATGCACATGTTTGTGTCTGTATGTTTGTGTGTGTGTGCATGCACATGTGCATGTGCGTATATGTGTATGCACGTATGTGTATCTGCCTGTATGTGTGTGAATGCATGTGCATGTATGTGGGTGTGTGCATGTATATGTGCATGTATGCGTGTGTGTGTATGTGCATGTGTGCATGTATGCGTGTTTGTAAGTATGTATGTGTGTATATGTGTGTTTGTGTGTATGCGTGTTTGTGTATCTGCATGTGTATATATGTGTGTTTGTGTCTATGTGTATACATGTGCATATTTTTGTGGTATGGGCATGTGTGTACGTGTATGTTTGCATACATGTATATCTGCATGTGTGTACGCACATCTGTGTGTTTGTGTGTATGTGTGTGTATGAGCATGCTTGTGTCTATGTGCATGTGTGTATGTGCATCTGTGTATAAGCATGCATGTGCATATTTGCATGTGTGTGGGGACATTATACTGTGTATGCGCGTGCGTATGTGTTTATGTGCATGTGTATATAAGAGTGTGTGTATGTGTGTGCTTGTGTTTGTGTGTGTACATGTTTTCATGTGTGCATGTGTGTGTGTGGGGTCATTATACTGTGTGTATGCACATGCATATGCATGTTTGTGTATATGTGCGTGTGTGTATGTGTACTTGCTTGTGTATGTGCGTGTGGGGACATTATACTGTGTGTGTGCATTTGCGTGTTTGTGTGTCTGTGCATGCAAGTGTATGTGCATGTGGGGACATTATACTGTGTGTATACTCTTGCGTATGCATTTTTGGGTGTGTGCATGCGTGTATGTGTGCATCTGCATGTGTATATCTGCGTATGTGTATGCATGTTTGTTTGTGCATGCATATGTGTGTGTCTGCGTGTATGTGCGTGCTTGCGTGTATATGTGTGTTTATGCATGCTTTCATGTTTGCATATGTGTGTGTGTATGTGCGTGTGTATGTGTGCTGGGACATTATACTGTGTGTATGTATGTGTTTGTGTAAGTGAACATTATACTGTGTGTATATATGTATGTATGCATGTCTATGTGTGTATCTGTATCTGCATGTTTATATCTGCTTATGTGTATGCATGTTTGTGCATTCATACGAGTGTGCTTGTGTATGTGCGTGCTTGCATATATATGTATGCTTGCGTGTGTATATGTGTGTGTGTATGTGAGTGTGTATGTCTGTGGGGACATTATACTGTGCGTATGTATGTGTTTGTGTATGTGTGTGCGTATGGGTGTATGTGAACATTATAATGTGTGTGTATATGTGTATGTATGCATATCCATATGTGTACATGAATATGTTTGTATATATGTGAGTATATGCAGGGGTGTAACTAGGTTTGCCGGCGCCCGGGGCAGAGATCTGTTTTGGCGCCCCCCCGCCAAAGTAGGTGAGGACGGGGGGGGGGTGCTGTCAGATTTCAGCCCCGCCGCCCCTATTGCAGCCCTGGTTGCGGAGCGGGGGGTGGGGGTGGAGGGGGTGTGCTGTCGGATTCTAGCCGCGCCGCTCATATTGCAGCCGCGGAGGGGTGGGGAGGGGAGGTGCAGCAGGCAGTGTGTGCAGCGCTGGCTCTAGAGGGAGCACAAGGACTATAGGTGGCAGCATGCTGCTGACTTATGTTAGTTATAAGGAAGGGTGTGAGGACCCAGACATGAATGTGGATATAGAGGGCAGATGTGACACCCACCTGTCTCCGGGGCAGCAGCCTCTTGGTGTTGGGGGTCAGTGCACTCAGCTCTGGGGATCTCTCCTCCATGTCAGGAGCGGAGTGAGCAGGACAAGTGCAGTGCGCCCGGCAGCCACCAGAGGGCGAGGAGGAGGCGCTTTACAGGAGTCCTACATGTCTATGATGAGCACTGTCGGATTCGAGCCATGCCCACGCCGCTCATATTGCAGCCGCGGGGGTGTGGGGGGGGGTGCCGCCGGCGCCCCCCACTGAGTTGCGCCCGGGGCAAAAGGTCCGGCTGCACCCCCCTAGATACGCCCCTGAGTATATGCATGTGTGTACATGTATGTATGTGCATGTATATGTGTGTCTACATGTATGTCTGTGTATGTATGTATGTATGTATGTGGGGTGTGTGTGTCTGTCCCGCGCCGGAGATTGTTGCACCGCTTGCTGCATACATACCTCAGTGCAGTAACAGCTGGCAGGAAAGACCACAGCTTATGGCCTATGATGAATGGGGTGCAGCACCCTCTGCAGCCACCAGAGGGCACCTGCACCCCATAGGCTGCAAGCCACAGTCTTTCCTGGCAGCTGTTACTTCACTGAAGTATGTATACAGGTGACGCTGTGGCAATGTTGGGTTAGGGGAGATTGGGTGGGTCCTGGTGAGGGGGCTCCCGGTGGCAGCGAGTGGTCCTGGCAGGGGGTCCCAGCAGCAGGTGGTCCTGGTTGGGGTAGTCCTGGTGGCGGGTGGTCCTGGCATGGAGGTCACAGTGGTGGGTGGTCCTGGCGTGGAGGTCCTGGTGTTGGCGGCAGCGGGTGGTCTCGGCGGTGACCTGCTGGTGGTACTGCGCAAGGGGCTGGTACCATCAGTGGGTGCCATATTGGAACATTCATTACGTGGGTGTTCCAATATGGCGGTACTTCCGGGCGGCGTGGTCGATTATGGGATTCCTGGACATCCAGACAGAAGTGAATGACAGACAATTTAAGGTAAGTAAAGCATATATTAGATAAGTTTCTATTATTATGATGTCATAAATTTGGACTACATGTGGCTTCAATGAGCTATCCTTTTATACTAGATACTATTGTAGAGAACTTAGCTACAAGTTGTCTGCCAAGAATTGTTTATTGCTGCTCAGAGGTGAGCTGCACTAATGCAGATGATGCAAACACTGCTCATGGTACTCTTGCTAGTTCAGCCACGTCTCAAAATCAACATCGGCTAAGTTCACATCTGAGGGGGGTTGCAAAGAGACGCATCCAAAAACACACTTATTGATTTCAATGGAAAATACAATAAAAGCGTATGTAAAAACGCATGTCTTTTACAGAAAACTCAAAATGCATGCGTTTTTGCAAATGCAGCCCAAAATGTTGCAGGACACGCTTTCTGAAAATGACATGCGTTTTCATTGTGTTTTCCATTTAAATCAATGGATGCATTTTTGGATGCGTTTGCAATGCATTTTTGGCACACATGCTGTCAAAAACACATTGCAACCCAAACGGAAAACAAATGCAGATGTGAAGAGGCCCATCCATTACGCACAACATCATACAATGTAAAATAAGAAGTAACAGTGCTGTTGAGGACCAAGAGGAGTCTCAGGACAGTGATAAGGAGAAGAGGGCCATGACCTGAGACATTCAAAGAAGATGTATTATTTTAAGTGTGATGTGAAAAAATTGGATAAAGCAAAGGGAAGAGATACAAAATATAACAGAATTTTTAGACCTGCTTAGTGTGGTGTGTTGAGTTTGAAAATTTATGTTAGAATGGCTGTGTGATTCTGATTGAAAGTCCAGTTCCAGCTCGTAACATCAGGATAAGGCCAGGGTCACACTTGTGCCATGCATCCGCTAAACGGATCTGTTTTTTACTTGTGCAAATGTGTAAAAACACATGTTAATGCACCCATAGACTCCAATGCAAAAAACGCATTGTAAAAGTGCTCTGCGTTTAACGCAATGCGCTTTTGCTGTTTGCACTAAAAACGTGGTCTGCAACATTTTCTGGTGTTTTTTCAAAAACGCATGCGTTTTTTTCACATGGGAGCCTATGGGAAATGCATGCGTTAAAAATGGGGAAACATGTCAATAAAATTTCAAGGCAAAAACTAGATCCATTAATGCATCCTGTAAACGGATGCAACCTCCCAAGTGTGACCCTAGCCTAATGGCCACTTTACACGTCCCAACATTTGTCCGATGTTGGATACAACGCCGCGGGAGCACGCTTTTTCTGGGCAGAATTCCAAGATCGCATAGATGTTACACAGTGCGATATCGGCTGGCAACGCAACTGCGATGTGTACGCCCCCTTGTACGGGCGACCCAGAAACAACCATTTAACATGGGAGGGAATAGGGGAAGTTGTACTCCACATCGTTGTTGGGCTTTTACACAGCACGATCTGGCCACATCGTCCATCCAATATCGGGCCGTTGGAGAGCAGGCTCATTTCTTCCCTGATATCGTTTTGGCATCGTTCTTGCATCGAATTGGACTTTTACACCATACAACGCACGAACGATATCGGGGCCAACGCACGAACAACGTGACTTTTTATCGGAGTTGGACGCCGATATCGGGACGTGTAAAGTTGCCATAATACTGATTATGCAGATCGATTAGTGAAATATGGTCACTGATGCTCTTTAATCCGCTTTAATATCTTTCCTAAATGGAGCATTTCCAAAGGTAGATGATTTTCACAGTAAGGGTACGTGCCCACATAGTGTTTAGTGACGTTCAAACCGTCAGTAAACCGGTGGAAATTTGCAGGAGCCTAGAGTTCTGAGCTCTGAAGTCTCCAGCTGTTTCCAGCCAGCGGTTTCCAAGCGTTTTTTTCAGCGTTTGTACAGCGTTTTACAGTCGGTTTTTCCCAAAGCGTTTTTCTATGGAGGATTTTGTTCATTTTCTGCCTCAGAAACGATCACAAACCGCTGAGAAGAATTGACATGTTGTATGCTCCTAAACCGTAGGAAACCGCTCAACCTCTGGCAGATCCGCTCACATAAACCGACTATGTGTGCACAGCGTTTTCTAAATTACATAGGGTTACTTGTAAGTCCTAACACTGCTTAGGATTTACATAAATTTAAATAAAACCTATGCTAAACCGCCGGCGGTTTTCGCTGATAAACCACGTTAAACCACTATGTGGGCACGCACCCTAAACCTTCCATAAACTACTGTAGTTATAGCATTCAATCATTCTGCTTTTTTCTAATGCCTATTGTATATAATATAAATAAAGACTATAGGTGCCATGTTGAATGAAATGAGCTAATTCTACATAGCGTAAGTCATACCGCAAAGCTTATGGTTACAAGTGATCAGTTGTTAAACCCTAATGTCAAACCTTAGAAATACTGTGTTGCATGACATTTATGGTGATCATTGAATGTTCCACTTGACCTTCTTGCTAAATTTTATGTTGTGAATCAAAAGGTCAAAGTTTTTCAGATTTATATGTAGGTGGAATTGTTGTGTAAAAGGCCAGAAGCAACATTCCTGATGTGAGATCATACAGGTGTCAATTTCTGCAAAAGTTCACTTCTAGCGTTCTTGTGCTTATTGTTGTTTTTCATTTGGAGGACAATAATTCTATTTCTTTTAGCATTAGGGTATGTGTGCACGTCACCTTTAAAGATACCGTAACACACGGCAATATTGCTAGGCAATTTCACTAACAATTTGCTGCTTGCAGTGAAATCAGGAGACATTGTTCCATTTGTACACAGCAACAAGATAGAACAATGTGTCCATGATTTCACTGCAACCAGTAAGTTGCCTGTGAAACTCCTAGAAAAGTTGCCGTGTGTAAAGGTACCCTTAAGGTTCCTTTACACGTCCGCAACTGCAGTGTAGCAACTGAGAGGCAATCGGGATTTCCGTCACGGTTGCCTTGAAATTGATACGAAGTTGCGGCGTGTAATTGTGGAACCCGGTGGTGATTTTCGAAGTTGCTCCCACTTGCGGTTTCAGAACATTGTTCTAAAACCAGAGTCAACACAAAGGTGAATTGCCCTGGTTTTGGCATGTGAACGGGCGATAGGGATGGAATCTTTGTCGCCTAGTGATTTCCCAGAGACGTGCCCATGGAACCGCGCCCCATCAGCGATGATTGGTGGGGCTACTGTGTTTCCATTGGCTGTTCCCTTCACAGGGCACCATATTTAAAGAGCTGTCCATTCACACTACACAATTGCAATGGCGTCATGTATTAGCCAGCCTTCCTGCGCAGGCTAGCCAATCATGAAGCTATTGTGTTGTCTAATCAGCGTGTTTGGGGCGCGGAATACACAACTCTGTCACGCCTATGTTCTTGCGGTGCTGAACATGTACGCCCACATTCCTTTAGTGATTGCGGCGTGTGAAGCGGTGACGGGATTCAACCGGATGTTTCCCGCAGGATCTGTTTCAACTTTTGGGGAACCACGTTCCCTTAGGTTGCCGATGCAATTGCAGCGTGTACATGCGGCATCGGCAATTGGTATCAACCGTCAAAAACTGCATGCGCACATTCAGTTGCTACCGATCGCCGGTGATAGTTGCGGCATGTAAAGGTACCTTTAGAGTTTTCCAAAGTGAAGCCACATCAGAAAAAAAGCAGTCTTTTTCCTGAAGATGCTTTGCTATTGGATTTGCTGTCATTTTTGTTCAAATAATTTTATTCGAGTTTCAATAAATCAAGTACAAGTATAATAATTTGCTGTCATTTTTGTAGCTGTCATCTTTGATATGTTTTTTCATGTATATAGAGAGGATAGATTACAAATGATACTGCTTGAAGAATGAACATTACCTCTTTTAACTGACAAGGATTCTGAATCCCAAAGTGATTAAAGAAGTTATATAAGGTGAAACATGTGCACAGCAATGTTGTTTTGACATTGCTGTGCACCATATTCATTTTTTTTTTCAATGGATTTGCATTAATTTTCTAAGGTAAAGAATGTTTATACCGTGTTAGGCTAGGGTCACACTTGCACGATTCTAAGTTTCCTGCATTGTTTGCAAATCGCACTCCACACAGCCCGCTGTGTAGCTGGTATCCAGGGAACACAGCGGGTTGCTAGGGGCCGTGTTTGCCGCTATGCAGCCTGTGTGAAGGCTGCGTGCAGGCTGCGTAGTAAGGAAAATATTCTAAGTTTTCTGCAAACAACGCAGAGAACTTAGAATCGTGCAAGTGTGACCCTAGCCTTAGCCAGTAGATACAAAAATATTAGAATCTGAGGATCCTCAGTGGTTGATACCTTTTGGCTAACTGAAAAGATGATAAGCATAGCAAGCGTTCATATATATTACATATCTCTGAGGGGCAGTTTTCATCCTAAACATATAACACTTCACAACCTGGCTTCTCCATCTCCTCTCTTCCGACATCCCCACCATCATCATGGGCGACTTCAACATCCCCATTGATAAACCCCACGCTGCTGCCTCAAGACTCCTCTCTCTAACCTCCTCCTTCGGCCTCTCCCAATGGTCTTCTTCAGCCACACACAATAACGGTCACATACTAGACCTCGTCTTCACACGCCTCTGTTCCCTCACCGACTTCGCAAACTCAACGCCCCTCAAATCCGACCACAACCTGCTGACCTTCTCCGCCCTCTCCTCCCCCCCGCCTTGCTCCCCCTCTCTGGAAACTCCCTCACCCCCGAAGGAACCTCAAGCTCATTAACTTCCACTCACCCACCTCCTCCCCTCTCTGACTTAGCCTCCTCTCATGATGCGATGCTGCCGCCACCCTCTACAACACCACTCTCGCCACAGCACTCGACCAGGCCGCCCCTCTCTCATACAACAAATCCCGTGCACACAGACAACCCTGGCTCACTGCCAGCACCAAGAAACTTCAACAGACGTCCAGGGTAGCTGAACGGAGATGGAAGAAATCCAACTCCGCAACGCACCTCGCTTTGTACAAAAAGTCCCTCATTGACTTCAAGACAGCACTGACCACCGCAAAACAAGCTTTCTTCTCGTCTCTCATTAGCTCCCTCTCCCACAATCCCAAGCAACTTTTTTATAACCTTTACCGCCCTACTTCGCCCCCCACACCCTCTCCCTCTCCTCTCATCACCGCCAACGACTTTGCCAGCTTCTTTAAACAGAATATCAACAAATTCAGAGAAAGCTTCAATTCCCAATCCACTTGGCCCTCCCTCTCTATCACCCAACCCTCCTCGACCAAAAGTATCTTTCCCTCCATGACTGAAGTGCCTCTCTCCTCCCTTCTAGCACGATCACACCTCACTGCTTATGCCCACGACCCTCTCCCCTCCCATCTCATCCCTAACCTCACCACTGTCCTTATCCCCACCCTAACCCATCTCTTCAACATATCACTTACCACCGGCGTCTTCCCCTCATCTTTCAAATATGCCCTAATCACACCCATCCTCAAAAAACCCTCCCTCGACCCAGCAACAGTCTCCAACTATTGTCCCATATCTCTCCTCCCCTTCGCTTCAAAAGTGCTTGAGCAACATGTCTACTCCGAACTGTCCTCCCATCTCTCCTCATGCTCCCTCTTTGACCGCCTGCAATCCGGTTTCCGAGCCCACCACCCCACTGAAACAGCCCTAACTAAAGTCACCAACCACCTACTGACCGCCAAGAGCAAGCGACGCTACTCTATCCTTCTCCTCCTCGACCTCTCTGCTGCCTTCGACACAGTCGACCTCTCCCTCCTGCTTCAAATTCTAGAATCACTTGGCATCACTGACATAGCCATCTCCTGGATTTCCTCGTACCTAACAGAATGGACCTTCAGCGTCACCCACTCCCACACCTCCTCCTCACCATACCCCTATCTGTTGGAGTTCCCCAAGGCTCAGTCCTGGGACCCTTACTCTTCTCCATCTACACCCTCGGCCTAGGCCAACTCATCAAATCCCACAGCCTCGAATACCACCTCGACGACGACATCCAGCTCTACCTCTCCGGCCCTGACATCACCTCCCTGCTATCCAAAATCCCATACTGCCTGTCCGCCATCTCATCCTTCTTCTCCGCTCGTTTCCTCAAACTAAACATGGATAAAACAGAGTTTATCGTCTTCCCCCCAAGTCGCTCTTCCCCACTACCCGACCTAACCATCACTGTCAACGACTGCACACTCTCACCCGTTCCCCATGCCAAGTGCCTCGGGGTAATCCTCGACTCTGCCCTCTCTTTCAAGCCACACATCCAGGCCCTCGCCACCTCCAGCTTAAAAACATCTCACGGATCCGCTCCTTCCTTGACCATGACACTGCTAAAACGCTTATCCACACCCTCATTATCTCCCTCCTTGACTACTGCAACCTTCTGTTCACCGGCCTCCCCGCTTCCTCCCTTGCACCCCTCTAAACCATCCTCAATTCCGCTGCCTGACTCATCCACCTGTCGCCCCGTTACTCCCCTGTTTCCCCCCTCTGCCAAGTTCCTTACTTCCCAGAGATCTAAGTTCAAAACCCTAACCCAGACATACAAGGCCATCCACAACCTTTCCTCTTCATAAATCTCCAACTTGGTCTCCTGATGCCACCCCTCACGCAACCTGCGCTCCTCTCAAGAACTCCTTCTCTTCTCCACCTCCCACATCGCATACAAGACTTCTCTCGTGCATCCGTCATAATCTGGAACTCTCTTCCACACCACATCAGACACTTCCCTACCCTGGGAACCTTCAAGAAAAACCTGAAGACCCACCTCTTCCTTCAAGCCTATAACCCACACTGAGACCTAATCCGCTGCACCATCTCACCTCTCCCCCTCCTTCTGTCTCCCACCCATCCCCTATAGACTGTGAGCCCTTGTGGACAGGATCACTGTCCTAATGTACCTGTATAATTTATTTGTCTTTATTTATGTTCTCGTCCTTGTTCTGCTCTTACACATGTAAAGCGCCATGGAACCAATGGCGCTATATAAATAAATAATAATAATAAAAACTCTATTGTGTACAGCTAGGCCATCAGATACAATCGGATATGTTCCAACCCTAAAGACAGAGACAATCATCTTGAGGACCTCAGAAAGACCTTTTTAAACCAGGGCTACCATCCAAGAGCAATCAAGAACCCACAATTGAGAACCAGATTATCAAGGAATCATCTCCTACATTACAAAACTAGAGAATAAAACAACAGAGTTCCTCTCGTAGTCACCTACAATCCAAGTCTAGAGGTGCTAAGAGGAGCTGCACGGAAACTGCAACCACTCCTACAAAAAGATGCCCGTCTAAGGGCCCTTTCACATCAGCGTTTTTTTAAATTTGCGGCAGATGCGGTGAAAAAACCGCATCTACCGCAATTACCGCAAACCGGATGCACTTGCGGCGCGGTTGCGGTAAACGCCATGCAAAGTATAGGCGTACTTGCGGCAGGTGTGGCAAGTGCGGTTCTGCACTTGCGGCAGGTGCGGCAGCGAAAAAAAACACGGTCAGCCGCGTTTTTTTTCGCTGCCGCACCTGCCGCAAGTGCAAAACCGCACTTGCTGCACCTGCCGCAAGTATGCCTATACTTTGCATGGCGTTTACCGCAACCGCGCCGCAAGTGTATCCGGTATGCGGTAATTGCGGCAGATGCGGTTTTTTCACCGCATCTGCCGCAAATTTCAAAAAACGCTGATGTGAAAGGGCCCTAAGGCTAGGGTCACACTTGGCTGCGCTTTTTAAGGTTGTTTTTGACAGCCTGCATTTTTGGGCTGCGTTTTTGCTGTTAGGTCTGGAACAGCCTTAAAAAATGCAAGCAAAAACGCATGGTACCATTTAGTGCCATGCGTTTTTGCATGTGTTTCCCATAGGGCCCCATGTTATAAAAATGCATGCGTTTTTGAAAATCACCAAAAACGTACCAAAAATTGCAGCATGATGCACTTTGGCCATGCGTTTTTGCATTGGGGCCTATGGATGCGATTTTCCATGTGTTTTTCACAAAAGACAAGAGTGAAAAACGCATGAAAAAAATGCATCCATGACATCAGTGTGACCCTAGCCTTAAATCAATATTTCCAGATCCCCCACTCTTGTGTTTTAGGCAACCTCCGAATCTAAAAAAACATCATTGTCAGAAGTGCCTTATCCTCTCCAACAGCAACAGGAACCTTTCCCTGCAACCATAACAGGTGTAAAACCTGTCCATCTATAATGACAACGGACAAGATAAAGTTTCCTGGGACAGATCAGGACTACAAGATCCCAGGTAAATTTAGTTGCATCACAAGCAATGTGTTCTATTATAGGTACCAAATATCCAGCAGGTGGCATGTACGTAGAGGAGACCGGGCAAAAATTCAGAAAAAGAATGAAGTCTCATCGCCATTCAATAAAAAAAAGCATATGAATCTATCTGTAGCAAAGCATTTTTCCAGTCCTGACCACAGCAGTGAAGCCAATATGAGGCTGCTAGTTTTAAAAAGCAACTTCAAATCTCAGACAGAGAGAAGAATTAAGAAATACAAATTGATAATGACCTTTGACACATTCAAAACAGGATTTAATGTCTCACATGGATTCATGCGTTTTTATATAAAATGAAAGGGCATTTAGGATATCACAGATTCATGTGTCTTTATAAAAAATGAAAGGGCATTTGAGGATATCACATCTTTGAACAGACTCCATTTAGAGGACAGTGAACTTTTTTCACTTTCTGTTCCTTTCCCCCTCCCTGGCCTGACTCTGCTTTGCGTCACCTGTCGTATTTATAACATCATCTGTCCCTGCTTTTTTTTGGCTTATGCATATATGTATGTGTCTTCAGAATTTGTGTCATTATCAGCCTGATGAAGGGGCCATAGTGTCCCGAAAGCTTGCTGTGTTTACCATCTTTTCAGATAGCCACTAAAAGGTATCAACCACTGAGGACTCTCAGATAGGGATGGGCGAATCTACTCGCTAGGACTCGTTACTCGGCGAGTAGTAAGGGACTCACAGGACTCGGTACTCTGCGAGTTTCCCAGCGTTTACTCGCACGAGTCCAATGCAAATCAATGGCAAACGCTGACAAAACTAGGATTGCCATTGTCTTGCATTAGACTCGGCTACTGTGCCAGTGATAGCAGGGAAACTCGCAAAGTAACTGCTGTTACTTTGCGAGCCGAGACCAGCTGTCTTCTCTGTGCAGGCTGCCACAGCTCCAGGGTCCTAGAGCCCGCCTGCTCACAGAGATGATGTAGCAGTGCTGAGATTGTTCTCAGTCTGCTCATTCCCTGTGCATAGACATCTATATCTATGCACAGGGGATGTAGCAGAGAGGACATCGCGTTTTGGACTGCGTCGGACAGAAGAGGATTTTTTTAATTAAAGATGGAGTCCCTAATGACTTTTTTTTTTATTTCAAATAAAAAATTTTCTCTGTGTTGTGTTTTTTTAACCCTTTATTGGAGATTCTTAGTGGCTGGGTCAAACGTGGCCTGACATTAAGAATCTCGGGCTTAATACAAGCTTGTATAACAAAGCTGGTATTAACCCCTTTATTACCCAGCGTGCCACCGCCACCAGGGCCGCTGGAAGAGCGGGGTTCAGCGCCAGAGGATGGCGCTTCAATGAACGCGCCATCTTCTGGGGCGACTGCGGGCTGCAATTTGCAGCGGGGGGTGCCCAGAAAGCTTGGGCATCCCTGCGCTGCAGATTCCAGCCCCCAGCTGCTTAGCTGTACCTGGCTAGACATAGAAATTGCGCGGAGCCCCACGCATTTTCTTTTTATTATTTCATGAAATTCATGTAATAATTAAAAAACAAGGGCTCCCCTATATTCTTGTGTCCGGCCAGGTACAAATAGGCACCTGGGGGTTGGGGGCAGCCCGTCGCTGCCTGCTGGATCCGGCTGGTTCCAGAAATACGGCGAAGCCCACGTGAAATTTTCTTCTGACAAATCCATAAAACAATGTAAATAAAAGGGACTGCATCTTTATTAACCCCTGGACCATGGGCGAGGGGTTAATAAAGATGCAGTCCCTTTTTTAGGATTGTTTTATTGATTTTTCAGAAAAAAAATTACATGGGCTTCGCCGTATTTCTGGAACCAGCCGGATCCAGCAGGCAGCGACGGGCTGCCCCCAACCCCCAGGTGCCTATTTGTACGTGGCCAGACACAAGAATATAGGGGAGCCCTTTTTTTTTATTATTTCATGAATTTCATGAAATAATTAAAAACAAATGCGTGGGGCTCCGCGCAATTTCTATGTCTAGCCAGGTACAGCTAAGCAGCTGGGGGCTGGAATCCACAGCGCAGGGAGGCCCAAGCTTTCTGGGCACCCCCCGCTGCAAATTGCAGCCCGCAGCCGCCCCAGAAGATGGCGCGTTCATTGAAGCGCCATCCTCTGGCGCTGAACCCCGCTCTTCCAGCGGCCCTGGTGGCGGTAACACGCTGGGTAATAAAGAGGTTAGGGCCAGCTTTGTACTATCAGCTGGCCCTAAGCCCGAAATTTATGGCGGTCACGCCAATATTAGACATGACCGCCATGAATTTCTATTAAATTGTTTTAAAAAAAACACAACACAGAGAAAAATTTTTATTAGAAATTAAAAAAAAGCTATTAGGGACTCCATCTTTAATTAAAAAAAACCTCTTCTGTCCGACGCAGTCCAAAACACGATGTCCTCTCTGCTCATCCCTGTGCATAGATATAGATGTCTATGCACAGGGAATGAGCAGACTGAGAACAATCTCAGCTCTGCTACATCAGGCAGCAGGTGGGCTCTAGGACCCTGGAGCTGCGGCAGCCTGCACACAGAGCAGACAGCCGGACTCTTATCTGTGCGAGTTTCCCAGCGATTACTTGCACAGTAAACGAGTCCAATGCAAATCAATGGCAAAACTAGAATTGCTTCAGGCTGAAGCTTCCGAGACACATCTGTGATTTGTAAATCGCACACTACTCGCTATTACTCGCTTCTCCATTCATTAACGAGTAGCGAGTCCTGGGCTCGGACTCGCTAGAGTCAAGCGATTCCGAGTAATTTAGGATTCGCCCATCACTACTCTCAGATTCCAATATTTGTCATTAGTTTTCTAGGAATTCTAAGTAAGACATTACTGTAACCCTATTTTATTCCTGGTACTTATGGTTCTACACAGCCTGGAATCTTGGGGATTAATTCCTTATTGTTAGAGTTTCTCCTTGTTGTCAGCTCTGAATAGAGCAAGTCCCTGACTAAACTCCTGAAAGTCAATTTGCAATGTTACTTATCATGAATACTACTCTTGTTCTACTGTTTGCTCCTGGTTTGCTTGTATTTACATTGTTCTGTTTTATAATAACTCTCCTCTCGTAAGATTCTGTCTCCGACTTTAACCTTTTGATATCAACCACTGTGCAGGTGCGAGTGAGGCTGTCACTTACACGCTCAAGCGCTGGTTACAGATGGGGGATTTTATACAGATTTTATAAAAAGCAGGGTGGGTTTTGCAGCCAGTGGGGTAGCAAGGACATAATCACCTGGACTAAATAGCAGCCTCCTGGACTCAATAGGAGGCCAGCGCTGGACAGAATAAAAGCTATTTTCTCAGGTTTAAAATGCCTAAAGGGAGTGACAAGTTCCCTTTAAAGCTTAACATTTGTTTTAATTTGACTTCTATAAATCAATAGTACACATGAAAATAAGCAACTTTGTAATATTTCTTATCAGACAAATTTCCTTTATTCTCTGTCAAAATTGATCAGTCATTATCAAAATTCTAAAATCTGAGGCAAAATCTGTATTCAGTGAAGACTTTCCCATTACTGAGATAGATGGCAGTTGTTACTGATGAGATTCAATGTATATACAGTAGAGCTCTGCCTATAGCTCCTCTCTCTGTCTATAGCTCTTCCCTCTGCCTATAGCTCCTCCCTCTAACCTCTAGCTCCTCTGTCTATAGCTGTTTCCTCTGCCTATAGCTCCTCCCTCTGCCTCTAGCTCCTCCTCCTGTCATCATAGAATCTTATCAGTAACAGCTGCAATCTCCTATCCTAGTAATGGGAAAGTCTTCATTGAATACAGATTTTGTCTCAGAATTGAGAATCTTGATAATTACTCAACAATTCTGGCAGAAATAGAAGCATGTTTGTCTGATAAGAAATATTACAAAGGTGCTAATTTTCTTGTTAACTACTGATTTATGAAAAAAAAATGAAACCAAAGGTTACATTTTAAAGGGTTAAATACAAAGCAACCCCTGGAATCTGGAAAAAAGTGGCTTGCACTAAGTCTGTACCTGGAAGCCCTATTAAAAGCTCCCATGCTGCCACAAACAGTCACACATGTTTTGGCAGGTAATGGCTTATTCATGGAAGACAGGTCTGCATATATTATCTCTGCACTGCTAGACTTTCTATACATTTTGTATATTAAATATAATTTGTGTAATAGACTTCCAACCTGTGCTTTATATGGAGGTTAATGTCAGTAGGGTCATGGTATCACTCCAGCATTGTTTTTTCTTTCAGCTATGTAGTTATTCTAGGAAACGTAAGACCCTACCCCTAGTAATACACTCCCCCATCACAGTCTTCACTTTTTATTAGCACCACTCCAGTTCTTGTGATTGCAACTTCTGATTGCTGGTTGACAGAGGTGACGGTCTCAAGCAATCAGTGTAAGTGTATGACATCCACAATGAGGCCCTCATAGACTTACATTGAGGTGTAACTTTTGGATCCATCCAATTACTTTTTTCTTCAAAACGATATATTTTTATCTCTTAAGGATAGAGAATGTCCTTAACGAAAATATCCTGTTAAGTTTATACTGTGACTGAATAAAATAACAAAGCAAAAAAGCATGACAAATATAAAGCAGGATGGTATACAAAGTAATAAATTAACCACACAGGGACAACTTGACGGCAATAAAGTAAAAAGTATCAAGACTTAGTGAATGCTTTTCTATAAACCTTCTCCAATAACCACAGCCAGTGACATTCAACGAAGCCCAGAGCTGTTTGTAGCAAGAATTATGGTCACTAAGTAAGAGGTCAGAATATTAAAGTATTGCACTTCTTTGATAAGTTTGTCTTGCAGCATATGGACTAAATAACAAAGGACTAAGATATTATGGTACAGAACATATAAGAAACTCAAAACAAGTGGGAGTTGGTGAAGTTGCCTCATGCAGAGAGACTTGTACAAAAATGTTGCAACATCTCTATAGGCAATATGAGAAGTAAACAAACAATGAAAAACATCCATTAGCCATTCATTTTAATTTTTTTTGGTGAAGCATACATTTTTCTGATTAGTGTTTTCTTTCTGTGCATACTATTGACACAACAAAGAGGATTAACAAATAGTATTGAGCAAATACTAAAGTGTTCGGGTTCTGATTATTCGTACCGAATACTATGAACTATTCCAGTATTCGTCAAAAATAACAAATCTAATGCAAGTCAATGGAGAACTCGAGCATTTCTCTGGAAGATTTCCCTGAAAAATGCTTGAGAACTCCATTGACTTGAATTAGATTCATTATTGGTGATATATTCAGTCTGAATAATCTGAGCCTGAATACTTTAGTATTTGTTCATTGCTACTAACTAAAAGGCCCGTTACACGCTACGATATTGTTAACGATATTGTTGGTACGTCACGGCTTTTGGGGCGGAGCAACGGAGTCGTAACAACGTCGTTGTATATGACACGTTGATACGACCAGCGATCAGTGGTCTGATCGTTGATCGGAGGTTTATGATCACGACCTTAAGGGTATGTGCACATCAGTCGTTTTGTGGGCTGCTTTTGGACGTTTTCCGTCGGCGTTTTCCGCTCAGTTTTATGTTAATTTATGTTAATCCTATCCTCCGGTAGGATTAACATGCTAGTCAATGGAGTTTAGAAAACTCTGTCTTCACTAGAACGGTTTTCTTCTGGTCGTTTTCAGTCAAAACTGAGTTTTCTCAGTCAAAACTGAGTTTTTCCACCGGTTTTCCAAAAATAGAGCAAGTGACTTCTTTCCACCGTTTTTCCAGCGGTTTCAGCTGATCAAGTGCACAAAAAACTCAGTTTTCAAAACCGCCGAGAAAACCGCCGAGAAAAACGCTGTAAAACCGGGCGGAAAACGAGCAAAAAACGAGGGACACTGCTGAGCACAGAAAACTCAGTTTCTGCTAAAAAAACCCAGGTTTTTGGACGGACTGCAGAGATGCACAAACGTCAGATGTGCACTTACCCTAAATGAGTCGTTGATCGTCCATCCAACCTGCAGCATTGGTGTGTGACACCTTGATAACGATGTTGTTAACGACTTTGCCTATTCAGAACTGAAGGATGTAGGATCAAACGACTGCAAGTGTTGTTCACTTGTCGCGGAATCATTGCTGCGTCGTTCATTACATCTGTACATGTGACAAATCACTAACGATCAATTAACGACATTGCAGCGGTCTAGGTCAAGTCAGATCGTTGGTCGGATCACTGAGACATTGAAGCATGTAAAAAGAGCTTAATACTATCTGCTTAACCAATAGTTTGACCAGGGAGGAATAAAGGGGGATGATTAAGTTGGATACAGTGCAACACATTAGTGCAATGCTTTTTAAAGGGAATCTGGCACCAGGTTTTTGCTAGTTAAAGGGACTCTGTCAGTATTATACTAATTGTACCCTTGAATAGTTTCTGGGCAGAGATTTATAAACATGTAAAAATCATTAATGTACCCTTTGTAGTTTTCTTGATATGAGCATCTGCACATCCTGCAATTAGCTCGTGCACTACTCAGGTTAATTGCGTTAACAGCCAAATAGTCCACAGTATGTAAATGTTATTTTAATATCCACAGCCACATAAGCTGTTATTCTGTCCCTCCCCTCTGTATCTCCTGCTAGTGTAGTGTAGTGTAGCTTCCATTTTCATTTCTGCCTTTTTCTGCTTCTGAAGGGGAGAGGGAGAGATGACAGGCACATATCTAGTTATCAGATAAGGCTGTCTCATCCTTTCGCACAAGCCGAGTCAGTGAGAGATTCTGTGTGTTTTATTTGAACATTTGTTTTCTTGCATACAAGGGGGAGCAGAGAAAGGAGCAAACACCCCCCATCCCCCCATGTTAGTGATGTCACTACATGAATATTCATCCATGGGGAGTGTGCAGCAGAGAAGTAAGTGATCATTCACTGTGATTGACAGATGGAATGAATCTCTATTTTGCAGTTTACAGAAGATAGGAGGAGCATAAAAAATAAATACATGAATAGAAAGAGGTTAACCAGAGGAATTAGAAAAGTATACCAGTTACATACTGCTTTTTGACCTCACAGATTCCCTTGAATCTCAGAGCAGCATAATATAGAGAAAGCAGCACTGATTCGAATTTTATATCAATTATTGGATTGCTTAGTGTTGTACTTGTATAGTAATTGTTTTATGAACAGAAGAATATCACTAGAGAATTTAGGTAGCCCAAATATGCCCCAACCACTGATTGGCAGCTTTTTGCTTATGTACACTATACACAGCTGTCATTCAGCAGTGTGAGCAGAGTTATATAGAGTTCAGGTTTCTGTGAACTGTTAGATCTGCAGCAGAGAAAACTGTTTTAATTAAAATTGCAGCACCTGGTAAAATTAGGTAAATACTGGTGGGAAGAGGGTCTCTGCCACTACATCACTCTGTCCTCAGACAGGGCAGCAAATAGTGGTGACATATTCCCTTTAATATCTCTGATTACTGCAAGCATAGAGCAGCTAAAGGCTTTGCACATTATTATAATATATTGTACTGAACTGTAAAGAAAAAAAGCCATCATGGCAGAGAGCCTAATCTTTAAAATAAACCTGTCAGCACAATTTTGTATTGTAAAGTAAAGAATAGACTGTAATGGTTCTGTAATACTTATTACATTGATACCTTTTGTGAAGAAATACACTTTATCATTCTTCTTTGATCCCCATTTAAAGTTTTCCACTAATTAGATTTCAATGCACAGGGACTCTACACTCTGTCTTCCTCGTCCGGTCTGTGATTCCCCATAACAGCACAACAGCCGTGTACTTACTTAAAGAGGACCTGTCACCCCCCTGGTGCATGGCAAACTGAATGCAGCATGTCTGCTGCATTCAGGGAAGGGGTGTCCCATGTCTCTAGTGCCCATGTAACCTTTAAAAAAAGACTTTAGAATTCTTACAGTTAAGAGGTCGCCTGGGTGGGATCTTATTAAGAGGTCCTGACTGCTGGCATAGTCCTCCCTGCCTCTTCCTTGTGTGTTCTGCCCCCTCCATGTGTCTGCAGCCGCCTCTTCTTGTTCTATGTCTGCTCTCCTCTTCTGATCCTGCTTCTTGTGATGTCAAGAGCAGAAGAGGAGGGCAGACCCAGAAGAAGAAGAGGCGGCTGCAGACACATAGAGGGGGCAGAACACACATGGAGGAGGCAGGGAGGACTGTGCCAGCAGCTAGGACCTCTTAATAAGATCCCACCCAGGCGACCTCTTAACTGTAAGATTTCTAAAGTCTTTTGTAAAGTTTACAGGGAGCTAGAGACATGGGGACCCCTTCCCTGAATGCATTCCCTGAATGCTGCGTTTAGTTTGCCAAGCACCAGGGGGTGACAGGCCATCTTTAACAATTCAAAATCGCATTGGCAGGTTCTCTTTAAGAACTACAGATGAATAGATCAAGCAAAATAAAACATGTACATGTTCATTTGATTTTTCCTTGAAAATGTAATTTGAAGTTCAGTTATTCACTGTTGATTTAATGTCACTTATTATGATTCGTGGTCTGCGAAACACTAGAACATAATAAAGATTACTAGTAAAAAAGTGCAAAAAAACCCACACATCACTCTGTTCGCATCTCCAGCCTTTCTGCTCCTTACCATTACCCATTTGATCTTTGCCGCATCTTAACACTTTCGCAAGCACTGTCGCCGGGAAGGTTCTGTGCAAGTGCACGTCAGGTCATGATGTCATGACATCCTAAAGTGCAAACACATGCACAGAAACATCGTAGGTTTCATCAGAGCCCTCTGGTGTCTACTATGCATGAGTCTTCAATGTACAGACACAACCATCATTCTTTGGATACCAGTTATAGATTGCACTTACTTGGGTTCACTCCTGATACTATTCTATCTCTGTATTATTCAATTCATGATATTACCTTCTGCTTTGATTAGCTCATTGCCCCTTGATAGAAGTGACTGCTGGTCGGTGATTAGTAGTGAATTGCATGCCCACTTATTTCATTTTCAAGGTGCAAGTAAAGGGATCCTTTGGATCCCAAGTCCAGTTATGAGATAGCATCACTACACACTCATTTTAGTAGTTTTGCAAGACGTGAGTTTCTTTATTAGATTGACACACGACAGGTTGAGACAAAGAAAGACAATTAGGCCACCGCACCGTGGCCTTTATCACAGAGTCGCTATAAAAATAAAATACAAAGAAATTGAATCAGTATTTTACCATATATTACAACATATCTACATTACAAGCATCTTAATGAATCATCGGTAAAGTATACAGTACACATTTGTGGTGTTGTCTAAATATTGAACAAGTTTTAACACATTATCACAGAGTCATCAAGAGTCTAGACATGGCGATAATGTGACATTTTTACACTGATATATAGATATGAACAGATCAGCGATATCATGGTGCTTAGATAGGGAAACAGAAGTGGTAAATATAGTGTACCTAACAGTTGTTGTGTCCCTGGACCTCAGTTAAGTTGTGGGAGGTACTTCTTGAGGTAGTACGTCTTATAGCACTGTGGAGAAATACATAATGTACTAAGATAACATATATGATTCAAGTTAGGGCATAATTACTACAATAGGTTCATGAGTGGGAGATGGATTACAGTTATAAAGGCTTTTACCCACCTATTTATTAGGCTATTAGGATTCCATCCAGTAAATGGTTCGCTTACCCATCCAATCATATAGAGCAGCTGACCTAAAGCATAAGAAGTTATGTTATCTATGAAGCGTTTAGCATGTTTCTAAGGGTAAAATAGGTTACCTTAATGTTAGTCTCAAAGTGGATACTGTGTCCTCTGGAAGCTGTCAGTACATCTCCTAGCAGCTTATGTGAGGAGACTGGTGAAGGAGGGTCTAAGGAAGTTAGTAAAGACATTGTTAAAAACACTTATCTTCATTTCTATAGTGTAGGGTCATCTGTGTAGCCTGGGTACCTGTCCTTGTGGGTTTTTTTCCTGCCTGTGCTCTCGTGCTGTTGCTGGGTGACACTTTCGTCTGTTATTGTCTCTGTTATAAGGACTCTCCGTCTTATCACGTGACCTGAAAGTATGATCTGACTCTACGCATATGCGGTTGGCCGCTGGCAGATCATATGTTTACTCCTTGTGTTGCTAGGTTGCGGGGCTGCAACTGCGCAGTGGAGGTTTGTGTTTTCTGATGGGTGAAAGTGTTTTATGCTGAAATGGGGTTATTGGAAGTTGGGCAGGAGCTCTCTATAGATTTTTGTACCAGAGTATGTTGATGTAAGGGAAAGAAGTAGAAAACTGAATGGATCATGATACGGGTAATGAGGTCAAGGAGTAGAGAAGATATTCGTTAGTTGGATACAGGCAAAAATAATCTAAACTCCTAGTTATCAAATCCAATCCAAGATATACACATTAATAGGTGAATAATATACAAATATGGTCTAAAAGTTACATTTTAGTGTTGATTATGTTCCAATAACTCATTACCATAGCCCATAAAGTAATGAATCAATGCACATATTATGAGAATAGTAGGAGTCCAACCTTTAAAGGATATAGAAGCTTTTGAAAAAAGCGTGTGGATAAGAATTAATGCAACAATGCAAACACGTCACTACGAGTCCCTTCTACAGATATGTTTGATAAAATGCATAAGTTGTAAACAAGTAGTAGTCCAATCTGTTAATGGTTACATGTGATTATGGAAAAAAGTGGGGTAAGGATTAGTACAATAATGCAATACTAACAATCATGTCTTGGTTTACTGTGCTGAGAGGGGTAAGGGTAGGAGGAGAATGAAGAATGCAGATTCCGTTAATCTAAAAGGAAAAGAGCATTTGAGAATTTAGTTACCTAACTATGCACTCTATTTCACTATTGAGGCCCTTTGGTGTTAGCGTGTCAAGTGTATAAATCCAATAGGACTCTCTCTCCTTGAGAAATTTGATGTGGTCATCACCTCTTCTAGGTCTCGGAACCTTCTCTAACACCTGGAACTGTAGTTGTGCCACTATATGTTTAGCCTCTTTGAAGTGATTGCGTTGCCAAGTTCTATTATAACAAATTGAGGATTTGTGGCTGGAGATTCGGTCTTTTAACTGGCTGTGTGGTTTCCCCCACATATAGTAAACCGCATGGGCATTTCACTGCATATACCACAGAGTTGGTATCACAGGTTTAAAAATCTCTTCTATGGTAGGACTTAACAGTTCTTGGGTGGATGACCATGTTTTCTTTAATGACATTGGAGCAGCAGGAAAATCCCAGGCTTGGGAAGGTATCCTTTCTCCTGTTTTGTATATAGGTTTGTGTGTTACATTTTTTTGCACTTCCTATATCCACCCTGGTGAGATTGTCTTTTATGTTTTTAGGTCTTCCGGTACATATAAGTGGAGGTGTCTTGAATGCCTCAATGTTGGGGTATACCCAATTTTGTAATGGCCAGTGTTTGCAGACAATATTTTGCAATTTGTGTATTGTAGGATGATATTGATGGACATAGGCCAGTCTCTCTGCTTTGGACTTCTAAAGAGAAGGATCTAAGGTTTCTGTCATGGCTCTTGTTACTTCGATCTTAAGGAGTCTCTCTGGGTAGTTCCTAGCTGAGAATTTTTCATAAAAATTCTAATACACATCAGAAAACACATATACCTACTGTGCAGATGCAGTCCTACAACCTAGAAGTGCAAGGAGTAAACAAATTATTCCCCAGCAGCCAACTGCACATGCATGGTACCGCTTCATACTTCTACCCTACACTATGGAAATAAAGATACCGTATATACTCGTGTATAAGCCGACCCGTGTATAAGCCGACCCCCCTACTTTTGCCCCAAAAATCTGGAAAAACCTATTGACTCGTGTATAAGCCGAGGGTGGACCCCAGCACAGGTATACAGCCCCCAGCAGTGTGGTATACAGGCCCCCCCCAGTGGTATACAGGCCTCCCCAGTGGTAGTATACAGCAGCCCCAGTGGTAGTATACAGCAGCCCCAGTGGTAGTATACAGCAGCCCCAGTGGTAGTATACAGCAGCCCCAGTGGTAGTATATAGCAGCCCCAGTGGTAGTATACAGCAGCCCCAGTGGTAGTATACAGCAGCCCCAGTGGTAGTATACAGCAGCCCCTGTGGTATACAGCAGGCCCCCAGGGGTACATATAGCAGCCCCCAGGAGGTACCCAGCAGCCCCCCGGGGGTCCCCAGCAGCCCCCTGGGGGTCCCCAGCAGCCCCCAGGGCGTACACACAGCCCCCTGGGGGTCCCCAGCAGCCCCCAGGGGGTACACAGCAGCCCCCTGGGGGTACACAGCAGCCCCCAACAGCCCCCTGGGGGTCCCCAGCAGCCCCCAGGGGGTACACAGCAGCCCCCTGGGGGTACACAGCAGCCCCCAGCAGCCCCCAGGGGGTACACAGCAGCCCCCTGGGGGTACACAGCAGCCCCCAGGGGGTACACAGCAGCCCCCTGGGGGTCCCCAGCAGCCCCCAGGGGGTACCCAGCAGCCCCCTGGGGGTACACAGCGGCCCCCAGCAGCCCCCAGGGGGTACCCAACAGCCCCCTGGGGGTCCCCAGCAGCCCCCAGGGGGTACACAGCAGCCCCCTGGGGATACACAGCAGCCCCCAGAGGGTACACAGCAGCCCCCTGGGGGTCCCCAGCAGCCCCCAGGGGGTACCCAGCAGCCCCCTGGGGGTACACAACGGCCCCCAACAGCCCCCAGGGGGTACCCAGCAGCCCCCTGGGGGTCCCCAGCAGCCCCCTGGGGGTACACAGCGGCCCCCAGGGGGTCCCCAGCAGCCCCCGAATGCTGGCACTCGCCCCCCCTTGCAAGGGCCCCCCCCGCTTCTCTTACCATTCGGGACTTCTGATCCGCGCCGCTCCTCGGTGCTCCTCGCTGCTCCGTCCGTCCGTCTTCTACATCCAGGATCCCCGGCCGTCGCGATGACGTCATATGCCTGTGACGGCCGGAGATCCCGGATGTAGAAGACGGACGGAGCAGCGAGGATGGAGCAGCGAGGATGGAGCACCGAGGAGCGGCGCGGATCAGAAGTCCGGAATGGTAATATAACCATCGGGGGGGGGGAACCCTTACAAGGGGGGGCGAGTGACAGCATTTGGGGGCTTATATGCACTGCTTCCCCCTGCCGCTGATTGACAGGGGGATGCAGTGCATATTTAATGAGCGGCCCCACGTGACGGGGCCGCTCATACAGCAGCCCCCCCCCGCCTCCTGCAGCCTCCACAGCCCCGGACACAGCCCCCCCCGTATTGACTCGTGTATAAGCCGAGGGGGAGACTTTTCAGCCCAAATTTTGGGCTGAAAAACTCGGCTTATACACGTATATATGGTAAGTGCTTTTAACAATGTCTTTACTAACTTCCTTAGACCCTGCTCCACCAGTCTCCTAACATAAGCTGCTAGGACACTGACAGCTTACTATAGATCTCCCACGGGACACAGCATCCACTGAACTAACATTAATTTTACCCATTAGAAACATACTAAATCACATCATAGGCCTTGTTCACACACAATTTGCGTTTATTTTTAGCACTCAAAAAACCACATGCGTTTTTTTTAACACTGCCAAAAAGTGTCCCTTGTGTGTCTGAAAGGTTTAGAGACGTTTTTGGACTTAGTCATTTTTTCAACAAAAATGCAGGCAAAAACGCATGCGTTAATGCAGGTGCCTAAATGTGAAATTTAAAAACGCATGCGTTTCCCATAGGGCCCCATGTTATAGAAACGCATTTTTTTACAGCACCAAAAATGCTGCATGCAGCGTTTTTTGGACTGGGGGAAAAAAACGCAAGTGTAGTGAAAAAACGCAGCTACACTCAATTTCACCCTGCGTTAACACATCTGCGTTTTTTTTAACAGCTACAAAAATGCAGTGAAGCCCAAAAAAGCTGATATGTGTGAACAAGGCCATAGTGATAAATGTTTCCGGAGTCAAATGAGGTGTGTGTGCAACATTTGGTGATTGTAGATGCAACGGTGCAAATTCTTTTAGTGGACATACATACACACACACATACACTCAGCTTTGTATACATAGATTTACTTTTATTATAGGCCTAGTTCACAGCCTTGGCCTTGGCTGCGTTTTGCTGTGTTCTGCATTTTTATGCGTTTTTACCGCTAAAAACGCATCCAAACGCAAGCGTTTTTGCCCCCATTGATTTCAATGGAAAGCGCATTGCAAATGCATGCAAAAACGCAGTGCATTTGCAAACGCAGCAGCCCTACGTTTTTGGCTTTGTTTGTATAAACGCATATGCGTATTGTTATTTTTGCAAATGCACATGAATTTTGCATGCATTTGCAATGTGTTTTCCATTGAATTCAATGGGGGCAAAAGCGCATGCGGTTTGGATGCGTTTTTAGCTGTAAAAACACATGCAAATGCAAATGCACCAAAACACAATCAAGGCTTAGATGTGAAAAGGGCCATAGAGTATATGGTCATTTTGTGTTTTTCTCTTGGGGTTTGACCTTGAAATGGCCACGGTGTGAATGTGCTCCTGTTGCATGAATGCCCAATGTATGCTCTGGCTCTTATTTTTGTATTTTTCTGTATTGTTTTGTACAAATGGTGGTCTGGTCCCTCCCTCTGAACTAGGCACTTCATCTAGGATAGCATCTGGACAGGTGCTGTAGTTGGGCAATTATTCTTCACTGCCCTTATTCACAAGGTGGAGGCACATTATCATGCATCGGATTTTGGATGCTATGCAGTCATGTGAGTGCTTTCCATTTGGTCTTGCGAGTGTGATGTGAGTGTGGTAAGAGTGTGGTGCGAGTGTGTTGTCAAGAGCAATGAGTGTGGTGTGAATGAGGTGCGAGTGTGGTCAATGTGCAATATGTTTTTAACATGGTCTTCTAATCTCTATATAAAACCGAAGGCACTTCCGCCCAAAATCCGCTTCCGCTTCCGTGATGGCCTACCCTCCTGTGTCAAACCCGAGAACGGAAGCACCAGACCTCAGAGCCCCAGCCACCGGCCTGCACAGAGCCCAGTCTGCGCCCACCCACATCCGGCCCACAGCCCTGCAGCTCACCGCCCATCTCCATCAGGGACCGCCATGCCGCACTGGGTCCGCACACAGCCTGGTCTGCGCCCACCAACATGGGGGAACGGCCCGGGCCGGCCCACACTCCGGTGTGCGGCCTCCGCCGGCAAGCGCTATGCCCCGCCACCTCGGGGGGCCACACTAACCCTGGGGGTACCCGTCATCCCTGCCTCGCGCCTGGAGAGGAGGGAGGGCGAGACTTCCTCTCCTGCAGCTCTGCCCGCCCTCCTTCTCTCCTACACCGACGCCCGCCCACCGGTAATGTCTCCCTCCAGCCTCAGTTCAAACCTGTGCCCGCCGCCTCTGCTGCAGCCTGTGCTCCGCTGCAGCCTGTGCAGCCTGTGCCTCCGCTGCAGCTGTGCAGCCTCTGCCCGCTGCAGCTGTGCAGCTCTGTGCCTCCGCTGCAGCCTCTGCAGCCTTGCCTCCGCTGCAGCCTGTCCAGCCTGTGCCTCCGCTGCAGCCTGTGCCTCCGCTGCAGCCTGTGCAGCCTGTGCCTCCGCTGCAGCATGTGCAGCTGTGCAGCCTCTGCCTCCGCTGCAGCCTGTGCAGCCTGTGCCTCCGCTGCAGCCTGTGCAGCCTGTCCCTCCGCTGCAGCCTGTGCAGCCTGTGCAGCCTCTGCCTCCGCTGCAGCCTGTGCAGCCTGTGCCTCCGCTGCAGCCTCTGCCTCTGCTGCAGCCTGTGCCCCCTCCTGCCTGCGTCCTGTGCCCCCTCCAGCCTGCGTCCTGTGCCCCCTCCAGCCTGCGTCCTGTCCCCCTCCAGCCTGCGTCCTGTGCCCCCTCCAGCCTGCGTCCTGTGCCCCCTCCAGCCTGCGTCCTGTGCCCCCTCCAGCCTGCGTCCTGTGCCCCCTGCGTCCTGTGCCCCCTGCGTCCTGTGCCCCCTGCGTCCTGTGCCCCCTGCGTCCTGTGCCCCCTGCGTCCTGTGTCCCCTGTGCCCCCTGTGTCCCCTGTGCCCCTGTGCCCCCTGTGTCCTGTGCCCCCTGTGTCCTGTGCCCCTGTGTCCTGTGCCCCCTGTGTCCTGTGCCCCCTCTGTCCTGTGCCCCCTGTGTCCTGTGCCCCCTGTGTCCTGTGCCCCCTGCGTCCTGTGCCCCTGCGTCCTGTGTCCCCTGTGCCCCCTGTGTCCCCTGTGCCCCCTGTGTCCCCTGTGTCCCCTGTGTCCCCTGTGTCCCCTGTGCCCCCTGTCCGCCGCCTGCGTCCTGTGCCGCCTGCGTCCTGTGCCCCCTGCCTCCTCTGCCCCCTGCCTCCTGTGCCCCCTGTGCCCCCTGTGCCCCCTGTGTCCCCTGTGCCCCCTGTGTCCCCTGTGCCCCCTGTGTCCCCTGTGCCCCCTGTGTCCTGTGCCCCCTGTGTCCCCTCTGCCCCTGTTTCCTGTGCCCCCTCCAGCCTGCGTCCTGTGCCCCCTGCATCCTGTGCCCCCTGCGTCCTTTGCCCCCTCTGCCCCCTGTGTCCCCTGTGCCCCCTCTGTCCTGTGCCCCCTCTGTCCTGTGCCCCCTCTGTCCTGTGCCCCCTCTGTCCTGTGCCCCCTGTGTCCTGTGCCCCTGTGTCCTGTGCCGCCTGTGTCCTGTGCCGCCTGTGTCCTGTGCCCCCTCCAGCCTGCGTCCTGTGCCCCTGCGTCCTGTGCCCCCTGGGTCCTGTGCCCCTGGGTCCTGTGCCCCCTGCGTCCTGTGCCCCCTGTGTCCTGTGCCCCCTGTCCGCCGCCTGCGTCCTGTGCCCCCTGCGTCCTGTGCCCCCTGCGTCCTGTGCCCCCTGCGTCCTGTGCCCCTGCGTCCTGTGCCCCCTCCGTCCTGTGCCCCCTGCGTCCTGTGCCCCCTCTGCCCCCTGTGTCCCCTGTGCCCCCTGTGTCCCCTGTGCCCCCTGTGTCCCTCTGCCCCCTGTGTCCTGTGCCCCCTGTGTCCTGTGCCCCCTGTGTCCTGTGCCGCCTCTGTCCTGTGCCCCCTCCACCCTGCGTCCTGTGCCCCCTGCGTCCTGTGCCCCCTGCGTCCTGTGCCCCCTGTGTCCTGTGCCGCCTCTGTCCTGTGCCCCCTCCACCCTGCGTCCTGTGCCCCCTGCGTCCTGTGCCCCCTGCGTCCTGTGCCCCCTGCGTCCTCTGCCCCCTGCGTCCTGTGCCCCCTGTGCCCCCTGTGTCCCCTGTGTCCCCTGTGTCCCCTGTGTCCCCTGTGCCCCCTGTGTCCCCTGTGCCCCCTGTGTCCCCTGTGTCCCCTGTGCCCCCTGTGTCCCCTGTGCCCCCTGTGTCCCCTGTGCCCCCTGTGTCCTGTGCCCCCTGTGTCCTCTGCCCCCTCCAGCCTGCGTCCTGTGCCCCCTGCGTCCTGTGCCCCCTGCGTCCTGTGCCCCCCTCCGGCCTGTGTCCTGCGCCCCCCTCCGCCCTGTGTCCTGCGCCCCCCTCCGGCCTGTGTCCTGCGCCCCCCTTGGCCTGTGTCCTGCGCCCCCCTCCGGCCTGTGTCCTGCGCCCCCCTCCGGCCTCCGGCCTGCGCCCCCCTCCGCCCTCCGGCCAGCGCCCCCCTCCGCCCTCCGGCCTGCGCCCCCCTCCGGCCTCCGCCCTGCGCCCCCCCTCCGCCCTCCGCCCCCCTCCGGCCTGCGCCCCCCTCCGCCAGTCCCCTGCCCCCCTCCGGCAGTCCCCTGCCCCCCTCCGCCCGTCCCCTGCCGCACTCCTGCCTCCCACTGAGCCACCGCACTCACTGCTAACCACTGAGCCACCGCACTCACTGCTAACCACTGAGCCACCGCACTCACTGCTAACCACTGAGCCACCGCACTCACTGCTAACCACTGAGCCACCGCACTCACTGCTAACCACTGAGCCACCGCACTCACTGCTAACCACTGAGCCACCGCACTCACTGCTAACCACTGAGCCACCCACTCACTGCTAACCACTGAGCCACCGCACTCACTGCTAACCACTGACCCACCGCACTCACTGCTAACCACCCCCACCCTCCGCTCTGCCCTGACCCCCCCCAGCCTCCGCTCTCCTCTGACCCCAGCCTCCGCTCTCCTCTGACCCCCAGCCTCCGCTCTCCTCTGACCCCCCAGCCTCCGCTCTCCTCTGACCCCCCAGCCTCCCCTCTCCTCTGACCCCCCAGCCTCCCCTCTCCTCTGACCCCCCAGCCTCCGCTCTCCTCTGACCCCCCAGCCTCCGCTCTCCTCTGACCCCCCAGCCTCCGCTCTCCTCTGACCCCCCAGCCTCCGCTCTCCTCTGACCCCCCAGCCTCCCCTCTCCTCTGACCCCCCAGCCTCCCCTCTCCTCTGACCCCCCAGCCTCCGCTCTCCTCTGACCCCCAGCCTCCGCTCTCCTCTGACCCCCAGCCTCCGCTCTCCTCTGACCCCCCAGCCTCCCCTCTCCTCTGACCCCCCAGCCTCCCCTCTCCTCTGACCCCCCAGCCTCCGCTCTCCTCTGACCCCCAGCCTCCGCTCTCCTCTGACCCCCCAGCCTCCGCTCTCCTCTGACCCCCCAGCCTCCGCTCTCCTCTGACCCCCCAGCCTCCGCTCTCCTCTGACCCCCCAGCCTCCGCGGCACTCACTGCTGACCACTGAGCCACGGCACTCACTGCTGACCACTGAGCCACGGCACTCACTGCTGACCACTGAGCCACGGCACTCACTGCTGACCACTGAGCCACGGCACTCACTGCTGACCACTGAGCCACGGCACTCTCTGCTGACCACTGAGCCACCTGTACACACACAATTCATTTCACCGCACTCCCCTAACTATTACTAAATAAACTATATATACATTCTAGACTACCCGATTCTTTAGAATCGGGCTGCCATCTAGTGGTGTATAAACTGGGAAAAGAGCAGATAGATAGAATAGCTAGATTGGGCTTAACAGTCTCCAACTATTACTTCCCGGGCCGCCTATTAAGCTAACTTCATATTCACTGCATTGTCAAACAAACAGATAATCACAAAAACTCACAGTCTGTGAGAGCCTCTGTGATTGGCTGTTGTAGTCAGACTGGATTTCTTCAATCTGGACAGTGAATCTGTTTGGTTGCCATACACATTAGTGTATAGCAACCAAAACAACCTGCTATTATAGGTTGTAAATAAATAATTAAATTTAAAAAAATGCACGGAGCCTTAAGTCCAATCCAATGAAAGCAGACAACTGCGAGCTGCCACCCTCAGCTGACTAATTTACCCTTGGCGGGCAAAAAAAAAAATACATGGGCTCTGTCCTATTTTTATTTGCCAGTCAAGGTAAAACAAGGCAGCTGAGGCTGGTATTCTCAGTGGGGTGAGGGCCCATTATTTCAGGGCCCTCCCATGATACAGAATAGCAGCCATAGCCGCCCCTGAAAATGGCGCACTTATAAAAAGCGTCTTTTCCTGGTGCCGTACCAGGCTCTTCCAACAGCCCTGGTGGCAGGTGGCATGCTGGGTAATAAGGGGCTAATACCAGCTTTGTTTTACCAGCTGGTATTAAGCCCGAGATTCTTAATGTCAGGCCAAGTTAGATCCAGCCACTAAGAATCTGCAATATTTATTATGCTCATTTTGTTTTTTTCTCCTAGGTTTTTCCTATGAAATGGCCATGGTGTGAACTTGCTCTAACTGCATGTATTATAACTTATGCTCTGTATTATAACTTATGTTCTTACTCATTATTTGCTTTTTCAGTTGCATGCGTGCAGAGCCAAATCATAAAGATGCGGTCACTATCCAAATATTTCTGGTCCTAACTGAATATATTGAAATGTATATAGTGTGCACCCATCTAATGAAGTTGAACATTATGGCACAACTGTAACAAAAGCAGGTGATATAATATTCTTGCAATTGCAGTCTCCCAAACACTGATGATCCAGAACAAAAACTAATGCACAAGGAAGAAGTATCACTGTTATCATAAGTGCAGTCAGGGCTAAAGATGAAGTTCAAAATCTTTATTACATTGAGTCGGTCCAGACACTAAAGTTCTGAAGCAGAAAATGGCAATGCAAAAGAAAGGAAAATTGCTGTCAACAGAAGTACTGCCGAAGTGAAGATGAAATTCAAGAGCTTCATTATGATGGGTAGAACTTATTACTCATCATAATAAAAATCTTGAACTTTATCGTCAGTCTTGGCAATGTGTCTGTTGAAAGCAAATTTCTTACCTTCTGCATTGTTCAGCTGGAATTGCAAAACAAAAAAACCTTGGTCAGTAAGTAATAAATACACTATTTCTTATGTTGGTCATTGAAAAGTACATGCCTGTTCCAGTTTTTGTTTTCAGGTCAGTTGTATAGTACCGTATATTCTAAATCTGTATTCAAATGCTCCATATTCTATTTATTAGAAACCACTGGAGTGTAAATAATTAAATAAATATATAAATACAGACAAGCTGTTGCATCACATGACCTACAGAATAGCTAACTGTGAGGTAGCTCTGACTAAGTGTATTGGGGGACACTTGCTTACAGTGCAATATTCAGAAATACAGAAACTGTTATTATATAGTGCATTATGGTTTATTATCAGTCAAAAAACGCTTGATGCAAACTAAATCATAGGCCAACCTTTGGCACTTATAACATGAACAACATACAGTTCATTATCTTCAGCGGGTATACCCTACACATTAGGGAAATGTTCATGACCTCCAGTCAGTTTCAACAGCAGATTTCCGCACTGTTCAATTACTGACAACTGTCAGTGCACACAAAGTCCCACTCAGGGTTTACCTGCTCTTGCAGCTTAGCAGTATTCAGATGGCCCTGCCAGTCTTGCTGTCCAGGAGGTTGCACTGAGCGTTCACCAACCAAGTCCTTGGACTATGGCTAGGGTCACACATGGCAATCTGTTTTTGGAAGTGTTTTCCATGCTAAATCCGTTTTTCCTAGGTTGCATTTTGTGCCTCCTGTGTCCCTGAAAGTTTCTTGGACTTTTTTTCTTGGACATTTTGTTCTTAAAAACGCTTATGCGTTAACGCATGGTACCTATATGTACCTGTGTTAACGCATGTGTTTCCTATAGGACCCCATGTTAAAAAAATGCATGCTTTTTTTCCAGCACCCAAAAACGTTGCATGCAGCGTGTTTTGGAGGCTGGAAAATACAGCATAGCGTTTTTGAAAAGAGCAGACATACTTAAGTGCAACATCCGTTAACGGATATGCGTTTTTGGACTTAGGAAAAAAAGTCCAAAAACTGATTCCAAAAACTGATCCAAGGCAAAACGGATGGCATGTGTGACCCTGGCCTCTCTCCGTGTCGGTAACTGTTGCGAGTCAAGATCCACCAGGCCTCAATTGCAACCTGGACTTACAGGAGCTCTAATCAGCTCCACTCTCAGACCTGTTTGTCTGCCATGTGGTTCACCCACAGCGAGGGTGAAGGATCTTGCTTATATTATAGTCATGTGATCAGGAAGGAGTCTCATTATATCCATGCCTGCGGATGTTCAGTCCCTCCCTCCTTAAATCCAGCCCATCATATAAAGGCTTGTAGAACAATAAGTACCAGCAAACATCCTTGATTTAATTCACAGCAGATCTCTGTTTGTGTGATACATACCCATCATATAGAGCATTGCCGATATACCTCACACAACATAAACCACAGAGGTCTGCCTCTAAAGTAACTCAAGTATCTTGTCCATAACTTCATTGTGGTTTCCATGACACACAATTCTGTCTAATTTTAACCCCTTCACTCTAAAGCCTGTTTTCATCTAAGTGAGAAAGCCAAATTGTTGAATTCTAATCTCTGACCAGTGTAATTTTATGTGGTAATAACTCTGGAACACTTCAACATGTCCATATGATTATTAGATTTTTTGGGACACATTAAATTTTATGTTAGTGGTAAATTATGGTTGATATGATTTGTGTTTATTTTTTTAAAATATAAAATACCGTATATACTCGCGTATTAGCCGAGTTGTTCAGCCCAAAAATTGGGCTGAAAAGTCCCCCCCTCGGCTTATACGCGAGTCACTGTATACTGTATACACTGTATAAAGTATACAGGCTGCCCGCCCCCATCAGTATACAGGGCCCCCCTTGCTGCCGCAATCCTGTAAAGGAATACATTATTATACTTATCCCTGCCGCTATCGCGCTCCTCCGGCTTCATTCGGCTTCTTCCGGCTTCCTCCTCCGGTGGGCACAGGCAATGACGTCATTGTCTGTGCACCAGAGGAGGAAGCCGGAAGAAGCCGGATGAAGCCGGAGGAGTGCGATAGCAGCGGCGGGACAGTGGCAGGGATAAGTATAATAATGTATTCCTTTACAGGATTGCGGCAGCAAGGGGGGGCCCTGTATACTGATGGAGGGGAGCCTGTATATACCACTGGGGCTGCTGCTGTATACTACCAATGGGGCTGCTGCTGTATACTACCACTGGGGCTGCTGCTGTATACTACCACTGGGGCTGCTGCTGTATATACCTCTGGGGCTGCTGCTGTATATACCACTGGGGCTGCTGCTGTATACTACAACTGGGGCTGCTGTATATACCTCTGAGGCTGCTGTATACTACCACTGGGGCTGCTGCTGTATATACCACTGGGGCTGCTGCGGTATACTACCACTGGGGCTGCTGTATATACCTCTGGGGCTGCTGTATACTACCACTGGGGCTGCTGCTGTATACTACCACTGGGGCTGCTGTATATACCTCTGGGGCTGCTGTATACTACCACTGAGGCTGCTGATGTATGCTACCACTGGGCCTGCTGTATATACCTCTGGGGCTGCTGTATACTAACACTGGGGCTGCTGCTGTATACTACCACTGGGGCTGCTGTATATACCTCTGGGGCTGCTGTATACTACCACTGGGGCTGCTGCTGTATACTACCACTGGGGCTGCTGTATATACCTCTGGGGCTGCTGTATACTACCACTGAGGCTGCTGCTGTATATACCACTGGGGCTGCTGCTGTATACTACCACTGGGGCTGCTGTTTTATACCTCTGGGGCTGCTGTATACTACCACTGGGGCTGCTGATGTATGCTACCACTGGGCCTGCTGTATATACCTCTGGGGCTGCTGTATACTAACACTGGGGCTGCTGCTGTATACTACCACTGGGGCTGCTGTATATACCTCTGGGGCTGCTGTATACTACCACTGGGGCTGCTGCTGTATACTACCACTGGGGCTGCTGCTGTATACTACCACTGGGGCTGCTGTATACTACCACTGGGCTGCTGCTGTATACTACCACTGGGGCTGCTGTATACGACCACTGGGGCTGCTGCTGTATATACCACTGGGGCTGCTGCTGTATACTACCGCTGGGGCTGCTGTATATACCTCTGGGGCTGCTGTATATACCTCTGGGGCTGCTGTATACTACCACTGGGGCTGCTGCTGTATGCTACCACTGGGCCTGCTGTATATACCTCTGGGGCTGCTGTATACTACCACTGGGGCTGCTGCTGTATACTACCACTGGGGCTGCTGTATATACCTCTGGGGTTGCTGTATACTACCACTGGGGCTGCAGCTGTATATACCACTGGGGCTACTGCTGTATACTACCACTGGGGCTGCTGGATATACCTCTGGGGTTGCTATATACTACCACTGGGGCTTCTGCTGTATATACCACTGGGGCTGCTGCTGTATACTACCACTGGGGCTGCTGTATATACCTCTGGGGCTGATGTATACTACCACTGGGGCTGCTGCTGTATATACCACTGGGGCTGCTGCTGCATACTTCCACTAGGGCTACTATATATACCTCTGGGGCTGCTGTATACTACCACTGGGGCTGCAGCTGTATATACCACTGGGGCTGCTGCTGTATACTACCACTGGGGCTGCTGTATATACCTCTGGGGCTGATGTATACTACCACTGGGGCTGCTGCTGTATACTAACACTGGGGCTGCTGCTGTATACTACCACTGGGGCTGCTGTATATACCTCTGGGGCTGCTGTATACTACCACTGGGGCTGCTGCTGTATACTACCACTGGGGCTGCTGCTGTATACTACCACTGGGGCTGCTGTATACTACCACTGGGGCTGCTGCTGTATACTACCACTGGGGCTGCTGTATACGACCACTGGGGCTGCTGCTGTATATACCACTGGGGCTGCTGCTGTATACTACCACTGGGGCTGCTGTATATACCTCTGGGGCTGCTGTATACTACCACTGGGGCTGCTGCTGTATACTACCACTGGGGCTGCTGTATACTACCACTGGGGCTGCTGCTGTATACTACCACTGGGGCTGCTGTATACGACCACTGGGGCTGCTGCTGTATATACCACTGGGGCTGCTGCTGTATACTACCACTGGGGCTGCTGTATATACCTCTGGGGCTGCTGTATATACCTCTGGGGCTGCTGTATACTACCACTGGGGCTGCTGCTGTATGCTACCACTGGGCCTGCTGTATATACCTCTGGGGCTGCTGTATACTACCACTGGGGCTGCTGCTGTATACTACCACTGGGGCTGCTGTATATACCTCTGGGGCTGCTGTATACTACCACTGGGGCTGCAGCTGTATATACCACTGGGGCTACTGCTGTATACTACCACTGGGGCTGCTGGATATACCTCTGGGGTTGCTATATACTACCACTGGGGCTTCTGCTGTATATACCACTGGGGCTGCTGCTGTATACTACCACTGGGGCTGCTGTATATACCTCTGGGGCTGATGTATACTACCACTGGGGCTGCTGCTGTATATACCACTGGGGCTGCTGCTGCATACTTCCACTAGGGCTACTATATATACCTCTGGGGCTGCTGTATACTACCACTGGGGCTGCTGCTGTATATACCACTGGGGCTGCTGCTTTATACTACCACTGGGGAGGCTGCTGTATACCACACTGCTGGGTGCTGTATACCTGTGCTGGGGTCCACCCTCGGCTTATACACGAGTCAATAGGTTTTCCCAGGTTTTGGGGGCAAAAGTAGGGGGGTCGGCTTATACACGAGTATATACGGTATTTGACAAAAAAGCCTTTTCATTTTTATGCTCTTAACTCCTTCAACATATGATGCTCATGTGCATCATAGGCCACCTCCCACCCTTTGATGTGAGCTCACGTGCTGAGCTCGCATCCTCCCCCGTCGTCTCAGCTGATCTCATCAGCCCAGTTACATACACAGATAATTGTGCAGAGATTGTTCGCAGATCTCTGGTTGCAGATAAATCATGGACACATTGTTCCATTTGTACAAGGCCAACCAGAGATCTGCGAACAATCTCTGCACAATTATCTGTGTATGTAACTGGGCCTTAACAGCGCACAGATGCACAGGCCACAGGGTCCTAGAGGCATCAACACTAATGCCTTCGGGGATGAGGGGACAGTGCTGGAGATCGCCGGGGGAGCCCAGTGAGGTGAGTGAATAGCACAGCAGCATTCACACACGTGGGTGCGCTTTTTGAGGATCCTGCTCTTTCTGCCCCAAAAACGGATAGTCACAAAATGCAGCCAAAATGCTGTGTATGAATGTAGCCTTAATGTGTGATTATACTGTTGTGGGGGGGAGGGGACTCCAGTGGGATTATACTCCAGTGGGGGAGGGGATATTAATATATGATTATAATTTAGGAAAGGGGGCTTAATTTATGATTATATGAAAAGGGATTGATTTAATTAAGGATGTAATTTTACAAGAATGAGTATATGTAATTATACTGCCATGTGGCTCGCACGTAGATGATTCATATACCCCTTGCACTAGAATGAAACCCCCCTGTCATGAATGTATAAATCTTGTTCAAGATTTTTTTAAGATGCTGGAAGAGTCAGCCAACAATAGTTCACTCATCTCTCCGCCTTTTTGGTTTGTGAGTAGGTTACATATATCCAATTCCTGCAACCCCCAGCCTAAACCATTTACGACCCCTCATAAATACCTTGGGCTGAGGGGAGCAGAGCTGTACACAGGTTTGAACCAGATCTGTCTCTGCAGAAGATCCTTTGTTCAAACCTACAGTTTTCAATGTCAGATTTAAGAAGATCTGTTTGTGTCACATACACATAATTCATATTTTCAGGTTGTTCACCGGGTTGCGCATTTAATGATATGTCGTATATAATTATGTAATGCTCAGGAACCTGGGAAAAGAGTCCTGCCTCTCTGAACTCTTACATAGGTCATATTTGGTATCAATATTCTCAGATTGCATGACAGTAAAAATGAGTTATATATCATGTCTGTGAGCCCACCTCATCCCCAGATATGAAGAATGAAGAATTATTAAGCATGGGGAAAGAGGAGGTCTCAGCAGACAAGCCCACAAAGGAGGGCTCACTCTACTAGGAGGGGCCATGGATTCTGTCCCGGTAATAAACCAGAGAAGCCATTTTTGGGTTGATTCTGATCCAGGGGCCTGACAGTCAATACCAGATGTGTGACAGAATCCTACCTTTCAGGGGAGAGGCCCCCTCCACGGAACTACGTTTACCCATGCGTGACTAGGTCTGAACATTTCTTATTTTATTCCTTTTATTTTTATAACTGTTTTATCATACATGTAAATTGTCTCTTACGTAATATTCTGTAAATTTTTTGTAAGCACTGCCTATCTTTTGTGGAGTAAAATATTATAATTTACTAGTCTCGATCTCCTTGTCCTATGAACGAGCTCTCACGACCTCACTGCTCGTTTTTACGCTATCGCACAGGTTACTGATCCGCCTGGAAGAGATCAGTGGTGGCAGCATAACGTTTTTGTATTTATGTGATATTGTGTGCCTGAGGGTGACTGGATCGAGGTATATATACAGTCCTAGCAGGAACTGGTGGTATATATACATCCCGTCACATCACGTGCCGCAGTAGACAACATAAATTAGAGCAGCTGGGCTCCTTTCTTATCCTCTGGCAATACCGGATTTGGCCAGCAGGGTAAGGGGGCGCCAGAGAGCTGCAGGTCCTGACTAAGTCATCGCGACACCCCCAAGTCAGGAACAAAATATACAGGACTTACAATAAGATTCCCCTCTCTTCACCTTTCAGGTCAAGTATATGTGATAGTTCCCCCTCCCCCACATTATCTGGAGAGAGATGTTGTCCCCCCCCTCACACCTCCTTGCAGAGTGACCTTACACACATTATGGAGTAGTGCGGTCATACTCGCACTGCTGAATGTCCTGCAGATGCTTCTATCACAGCAGTCACTGATGCAGGGTCACAGGCTGTAATTATGATGGCAGCAGCAGAGCAGGTCTAAGGATGAATTTCCCGCCCCTACTATGCTCTCATCAGACAGAGAGAGTGAGAGTAGCAGGAGCTGGAGCCACCGCTCAAGTAGCACATGTGTAAGGCAGGCAATGGAGGTCGGGCCCTGTGTGGCAGTGTTACTGAATGGCTGCTTGCACACAGACCCTGCCCCCTGCCAACCAGTAAACACTACAACACAGGCCCCGACCCTGAACGGGAAGGCCATGTCAGCCTCACCAGGCCCCCCTGCTCGCCTCTAATCACCGATCCCTGACTGGAGTAAGGCCTGTGAGGCCCTGATGGCGGCCCTGACTACAGCAGACAGTTACAATGATGTATTTCTCTAAAATATCTAAAGGAATTTTAATAAAAAAGGTAAATATTCAATCAACATAAATAACCTAGATTATATTTATTTGGGGCATAAAATCCTAATGTTGGTTCCCTTTAAAATGTGATTAAAGTGGGATTCATAATGTACATAATAATAAATAACAGTTATATTTCTATAGTGCCAGCATATTCTGAATGTAAAAACAGCTGTTCGTACATGATCTAACTATCAATATAATAAATAGGCTTTGAAATAATTTTGCATGAACCTATCATCAGCCAGTATGTATATGATACATACCAACTTGTACCACATGGCAGTGTTGTGCCACTCAGGAGTAGCAAACTTCACAAACCTGGTTAAAGCCTATTTTATAGTCTTAAAATAGTTTTGTAATGGTGTTGTGTTATCATAAGCTTCAATTAATTAAATCTTTTGTCAAACAGTAGTGGCTTGACTTGCTTTAATTATATATCATGGCTTCAAGCACAGGCAAGCAAAAGAACTTGATTAAGGAAAATTGACCTTTTAATAATTAATTGTAAACTGCTATAGATTTGCCAGTAGAGTTTACAGTTAAATACCTCATAAATACAATGGCTCATGAACTGCAGGGCAGACATTCAATGGCCATCGGGACAGAAATTGAGAAAGTAGGAGTTTACTACACAGGAACTATTATTGTGGTACAGCTCAGCTTTTTTTTCTCTCACTAGGTTAGTTTTCACACTGCAGTTTTTGCAATCAGGCACAGATTTGTTAAAAAAAATCGGCTGCTTATTAAGCTTCATGAATATTCGCTGCACTAAACTGCTACGGCCATACACAGACTGTCAGGACCTTGACCACAAGGCTGGCCTCATCTAAGCAGAGAGACTGGTGCTACATCATGTGGCCATTTCATTCACCTCTCCTGTGCCTGCCGTAGGGCTGGTCTCTGCTGGCTGGGAGACAAGTGCCCATCATGCAGCTCTTCTGAGTCTGCCCATCCTTTAGCCATGCCACCTTCTACTTACCCTGTCAGTGGTCCCGTGTGTCCATTTGTCTCCTCCTCCCGGAGCATGCATCCTTTGGAACAGGGCTCGCGGAAGTCCACTTAGGTGTTGCACTCTGCACTCTGCTAGGATTGAAAGGGCCAGTACACCTTTTCCTTGTTTGGCCTCTTAGCCTAATTGCTGGTGCCTGGGCAAAGTGTTCATATCTTTTGAACAATGCAAGTGTCTAGGTCCTTCACCTGCAGTGTTTAGCACTAGAAGACTGTTGCTTATACTTCTCTCTGCATATATACTTACTCTTGTCTCTCCACAGAATTCTCTACCGGCAGTATCTGTCATCTCTGGTTTGCCCCACATAGTTTGGATCCCGCTTTGGGCTGTACCAGCTTCTAGATAATACAGCATTCTCCAGATTCCATTATCGGCATGATCAGCCTATCAAGGATTGCACAGACCTACCAGGATTCTTCTACAGACAGAGACAGCTTATTACAGTCTTCTCAACTCCACTGTTAAGGTCTTTAAGAGTCGCCCCTCTGATCCTGGATTCGTGGCATTTAGACCCCTGAAGTGTAGCAGGATTATCACTGTATAGGGATTCCCTCAATGGTTGCTCCTCTAGGGGAGTTTGGTGTCTCAATCCAGAGGGTTCTCTCTCTTGGATACTTATTACCTGTGGGCTAATTACCTAAAATAAATTCAAGGTTTCCACAGGGTCACTCTCCGGTCTCTCTGCTACAAGGGTTCAGCTTCCACAAATGTATCTGTGTGTGATCCAGAGAGTCTACTTTAGAAACCCACGCCCCTGGAGCATAAAACAGATGCTCATTCTCTGTGACAGCCTCTGTGATTGGCTGTTGCACTCAGATTGTGCCCCCACAATCTGTACCGATGTCTGTGCTTGGTTGTCATATACATTAGTGTATGGCAACCAACATGTGTTCATATATGTGAGAAATAAATAAATAATAGAAAAAAATGCTTCGGGGTCTTCTGTATTTTTCATCCTCAGCACAGATAAAGCGGGCAGCTGAAGTCTGCAGCCACCAGCTATGCCCTTTATATTGGCTGAGTATTAACTATGGGGACCCCATGTGGGTTTTTTAAATTATTTAAATAAATTATTTAAAAAAATGGTGGCATGTGGTCCCTCCCAATTTAATTGTCAGCTGAAGGTTGTTATTCTCACCCTGTAGAGGCACATAGTCATTGCCCCCAGGGTAAGAATAGCAGGCCTACACCAGGGCAAACCTATACACGTGCTTTGCATGGCTCATATCCTCAACCTTGTTGTACAGTAATTCCTATGCCAGTATTGCAGTTCGGATGAGTTTCTACACAAGGCATGGTTGCTGTGTGCTCACTTACACCATTCGCAACCCACTAGCATCACTACGTAGGTCTTTCAAACAACCGGTTAACCATTTGATATGCAATGTACCGACATGGTGGAATTTCACTATACACATGTTTTAGTGACTGTAGAAGCAGCAACAAGCTCTGGCACAGGATGTCATGATACATAGAGTGACTCAAAGTGAGTCAAATGTGGAGCAAATGATGCTTGTAGAGTGGGCACAGATCAAGGATCTCTGCACTCGTTTTTACACAGTTTTGAAATGGCTACTAAGATGGTTAGCACTGACGATGCCGTCATTACCATCACTATTGCAGTCATCTACATGCAGGATAAAGTGGTGGTCCCAAAGGAAGAGGAGGATGCGGACAGGATGCCATCATAAGGTGGAGAAGAGCGACAGAGGGGGTCTCATGGTACCAGACAAATTATTAGTTGAGGTGCAGGAGCCAAAGAACAAATGGAAGAGGATGAGGATGAAGAGATGATGGACACAAAGCAGTCAGGAGATGAAGAAGAACTTATTCCACCTTTCTGTTGTCTTAGGTTGGCTAAAGAGGACGGAGGAATATAGCTCCATTGTTACCCCACCACCAACACAATAAGAATGTGGACCTCATGTATGCATCAGATGCATGAGTGCCTTCTTGCTGCACTATCTACAACATGCCCACATTGTTAGGATTCAAATTAGCGCCGATGACTACTGGAATGCCACACTGTTAGATCCACCGTACAAGAGTAAACTTAGGCAGATGTTTCTCACCCTGGACAGGAACATGTGCATGCTGGAGTATCAAAAAAAGCTTAGACAATATTAGGACTGGTTTTCCTAAACACAGCAGTGAGGAACATAGTGCTATCACAGATTTACACTTCCAACCTGGGAGACGTTGAGTCGTCCACATAGAAACATTAGCAACAGCAGTTTATTTGAGTCATTTGACCATTTTTTAAACCAGCCCTTCCTCCGGCATAACAGAATACAAGTCTGACACACACTGAGCGACTGGAGAGGATGGTTCAGGAGTATCAAGAGCTCAATATCCGTGCCATCAGGTGGGGTTTGGACTCTTTTGCATTTTGGCTTAAAAAATGTTGGAGTGGCCAAAGCTCGCCAGTCACACCTTGAAGGTTTAGTCATGCCCAGCAACCAGAGTTTTCTTGGAACGAGTCTTCAGCAGTGCTGATGGTGTCCAGATGGATAAGTGCATCCTGCTGTCCCCTGAAAGTGTAGATCACCTAACTTTCATTAAGATGAACAAGTCATGGATCTTAAAGGGCTATTACAACCAAGTCACAGACTGGGCAGACTAGGTTATGGTGTACTTTAATGTGTGCTGCATTGATCTCGCCATTATATAATTTTTATTTTGGGTCAATACAACATTCGTGGTATCTGGCCCTAATTTTACTTAAATAGGGAGACTCATCTTGGGCTCTCCTTCTTGTCTGTTTCCTGAATTTAGAAGGGCTCTTTGAGCACGATGCTAACACATGTTACTCCTCCCCATGCTACTAATCAATGTTTAACCTTCAAATGCTAGGTCAGGTTCTGTTCCAGACCCTGTACCATGCATGCATGCTATGCCATTAAACAATTTTTATTCTGGGTCAATTGATGCCACTTTTGTTGTATCTGGCTCTAATTTGTTGTAATGTTGCGACTGCAGTGTGGAGTTAAATTAGTGAGGTCAATCATTCTGTGAAGAAGAATCCGATGCTTTTATTTAGGGTAAAGCCAGCACATGTTGTACATGCATTTCTCCTTGAAAGCCTGAAAAATATGCCTTGTTTGAAAAATTTCACAATAACAGCATGCTTTGATTAAAAAGTTGATTGGAGAGGGTAAAACATTATTAAGAATTGCAGACAATAACATGATGCCCAGCCCACAAGAGAGATGTGAAAAAAATGGAAGACTGCCATTCAAATGGATCGAAGAAAGGACACAATGGCAAATGCTCAGCCAATGATCAACTCCAGGATGATCAAAGACAGTTTAAAGTTACCTTCTAAGTTCTGTGACAGTTAGAAGACACCTGTGTGAAGCTGTGTCTGCTGCATTCAGGCAAGGGATCCCTCGTGTCCCTGTGTGGCTGGTACTCCGTGATATAGGTTTAGAAAAACCTACAGTTAGGAAGCCATGGAGGACTGGCCCTTGTGCTGCAGCCACCTCTTAGCACGGGGGCATTTCACACCCCTGCGTCTCTGTGATGCCTTTTTTAAATGTGTTTGCTGTCTCCCTCTTGCCAGTCATTTCACCCATGCTCTCGCCTGCGCTCTGCGCATGCTTTGTGCTGTTGACACAGGCGCAGAGCGAGGTATTGCTTATTGCCGCCCTGGCCGCCTGTCCCGCTTCCTGCTTTGACGTCCTCTACTTTCCCCGCCCTGCTCCAAGTTATGCTATGGAACAGGGCGGGGAAAGGCTCTGACGTCACAGCAGGAGGCGGGACAAGCTGCCGGGGCGGCGGTAAGCAATACTTTGCTCTGCGCCTGCGTCAACAGCACAAGGACGTGCAGATTACAGGCGACGACATGGGTGAAATGTCTGGTATGGTAGGGGAGGGGTGAACACATTTAAAAAAGGCGGCACAGAGACGCAGGGGGCATGAAAGGTGGCTGCAGCACAAGGGCCAGCCTCAATGGCTTCTAACTGTAAGTTTTTCTAAGCCTATATCTCGGGGTACCAGCCGCACAGAGACATGGGGGACCCCTTTCTGAATGCAGAAAACATGCTCATTCATTGCTGCACTTAGATTCTAATCCATGGGGGGGTGACAGGTCCTCTTTAAGACAAAGTGATCATCTGGATGCGACAATAGTAATTATGTGTTCTTTTTTTGTTTATATTTGCTTTAATGGAATCACTGTGCTTTTAGTGACACAACAGGTTTTCATAATTTTTGTGTGCTTTTTTGTGTATTTTTAACTTTATTATATATTTGTATTGTTTTTATTTTTACTTTTTCACTGTGGGACATAATAATAATGATAATAATAATAATAATCTTTATTTATATAGCGCCAACATATTCCGCAGCGCTTCACAATTCAAAGTTCATGTTTAAACACTCATAAGAAACAGTTATTAGAAAATATGATAGAATGCAAAAAACAATACATATAGTACAATGCAATAATTAGAGCAAAAATAATGACAGCCCTGCTCATAAGAGCTTAAATCTAACAATGAGGTGGGGGTGACACAAAATATAGGTGCTTATTTACAATAATGGGATAGTCAACTTGAGGAAATGGGGAACAGTTAGCAGCAGTATATATGGCCACCAGGGCCGGACTGGGACTAAAAAGCAGCCCTGGAAAACAAGTTCCACCAGCCCACACACTATATCACCCATCAACCCTAATCCGTAACTTTGCTTTTACGTTGTCGTGGCCCTCACCACTTTCTTAGGCCCCTTTCACATCAGCGGTTTTTTTAAATCGCGGCAAGATGCGGTGAAAAAAACGCATCTGCCGCGATTACCGCATAACCGGACACTTGCGGCACAGTTGCGGCAAGCCCCATAGAATGTCTATGCGGGCTTGCGGCAGGTGTGGCAAGTGCAGTATCAGCACTTGCGGCAGGTGCGGCCGCAAAAAAAACCGCGGCTGACCGCGGTTTTTTTTGCGCGGCTACACCTGCCGCAAGTGCCGAAACCGCACTTGCCGCACCTGCCGCACACTTACCGCAAGCCCCATAGACATTGCATGGGGCTTTGCCGCAACTGTGCTGCAAGTGTCGCGGTATATGCGGTAATTCGCGGCAGATGCGGTTTTTTTCACCGCATCTGACCGCGATTTAAAAAAACCGCTGATGTGAAAGGGGCCTTAAAGGAGTTATCTGAAGAGCCACATGTGAATGGTGCAGCAGAGAAATGATCAAACACAGCTCCATTTACATAGTGCTCTTCAAAGCTACGTTTCTCAGGATTGTGGTGTCCCAGCGGTAAGCCACACAGACACACAGCCAGCCACACACACAGCCACAGCCACAGCAAGCCACAGCCAGCCACACAACCAGCCAAAGCAAGCCAGAGAAAACAGCAAGCCACATAGATAGCCACACCCACAGCCACAGCCACACAGAGCCACAGCCTCAGCCAGCCACACACAAACAGCCAGCCACACACACACAGCCACAGCCAGCCAGACACAGCTAGACATGCCCACTAGCTACACAGCCAGCCAGCCACACAGCCACAGCCAACCACACACAGACACACAGCCAGCCCCATAGACAGTCACACATTGTCAGCCAGCCACACACAAAGCCAGCCAGCCACAGACATACAGGCACAGCTAGCCACACACAGCCACAGGCAGCCACACACGGCCACACACACAGCCAGCCACACACAGACTGCCACAGCCAGCCACACACAGCCAGCCATACACAGACACACAGCCAGCCTCACACAGCCAACCACATACACATAGCCACACACATACAGACACACAGCTAGCCACACACAGACACACAGCCAGCCACATAGACAGCCACTAGCCACACAGCCAGCCACATTGACAGCCACTAGCCACACAGCCAGCCACACAAACAGCCACAGCCAGCTAGCCACATAGACAGCCACACAGCCAGCCACACATCCACACACAGCCACACAGCCTGCTACAAGCCAGCCACACACAGACACACAGCCAGCCACACACACACATGCAGCCAGCCACACACACAACCAAGCCACACAAGCACAGCCACACAAGTACAGACACACAACCAGCCACACACAGCCACAGCCGGCAAGACACAGCCAGCCAAATAGACAGCTAGCCAGCCACACAGCCAACCAGCCACACACAGTCAGCCACACACACACAGCCAGCCACACACACACAGCCATACACACAGACACATAGCCAGCCAAGCACAGACACAGCCAGCCACACACAGCCACGACACAGCCAGCCAAATAGACAGCCAGCCACACACACAGCCAACCAGCCACACACAGTCAGCCACACACACACAGCCAGCCACACACACACAGCCACACAGCCAGCCACACACAGACACAGCCACAGCCAGCCACACACAGCAAGCCACATAGACAGCCACTAGCCACACAGCCAGCCAGCCACACAAACAGCCAGCCACATAAACAGCCACGAGCCACACAGCCAGCCACACATCCACACACAGCCACAGCCAGCCACACACAGACACACAGCCAGCCACACACAGACACAGCCAGCCACACACACAACCAAGCCAAACAACCGCAGTCACACACGTACAGATACACAGCCAGCCACACACACACAGATACAGCCGGCAAGACACAGCCAGCCACACACACAGCCAACCAGCAAGCCACAGCCAGCCACACACACACACACTGCCAGCCACACACACACAGACACACAGCTAGCCAAACACAGACACAGCCACACAACCAAAGCCAACCACACAAACAGCCACAGCCAGCCACACACAGCCACACACATACACAGCCACAGCCAGACACAGCAAGCCACATAGACAGCCACTAGCCACACAGCCAGCCACACACACAGCCACAGCCAGCCACACAGCTACAGCCACACACACAGCCACAGCCAGACACACAGCTACAGCCACTGCCAGCCATACACAGACACACAGCCAGCCAAAGACATCCACACACAGCCAACCACCCACACACACACAGCCAGCCACACACACACAGCCAGCCGCCCACACAGCCAACCACACCCTCACATACAGCCACACACAGGCTGCCACAGCCAGCCACAAACATACAAACACACAGCCAGCCACAGACACACAGCGACAGCCAGCCATACCGCTACAGCGAGCCACACACAGCCAGCCACATACACAGCCAGCCACACACACAGCCACAGCCAGCCACACAACTATAGCCAGCCACACACAGACACACGGCCAGCCACATAGACAGCCAGCCACACACACAGCCAGCCAAACATACAGCCAGCCAGTCACACACACAGCCAGCCACTAGCCACACAACCAGCCAGCCACACACACAGCCACAGTCAGCCATACAGATACAGCCAAAATGAAAAAGGTGTCAGCGCTCAGATAACAACCAGGACACCGCTTAGTGAATAATTACCTCTAAGATTTATTTGTTCAGTGTAGGATTCCAATTCTCCACAACGCGTTTCAGCGTAAAGTACGCCTTTCTCAAGTGATTACTGGAATCCTCTCTTACAATTGTTTATATACATATCACAGCATAAGGGAAAGGAAAAGGGGGAGGGGGAATGAGTATTGCACAGGTATATAGAAAAGTCAGTAGTGGGTCATGGAATGGATCCCATGATCAATAGTGCATACATCTGTATATAAGTTATAATCTACACCAAATTCAATCAGATAAATATGGTACAGCTAAAATAGAGAATGATAAAATAGTTGCAATATGATATAAGATACTCTAGAAAAATATATAAAAAAATTTTTTACTATCTAAAAAGCATTATTATATATATGTATGTATAAACAGAAAATCAATAGAATGACATCAATTTGTATAAAAATCATGTTAAAAAAGCACTTATCTAAAAATATTATATAAAATTAATTAGTTAATTAGAATAATTAGAATACTAATTAACTAATTAACTAATTCACTAAGCGGTGTCCTGGTTGTTATCTACAGCCACACACAGCTAGCCAGCCACATACACAGCTAGCCAGCCACACATACATAGCCAGCCACACACACAGCCACAGCACATAGCCAGCCACATAGACAGCCACACACAGCCATATATAAACAGCCACACACAGCCAGCCACATACACAGCCAGCCACACACACATAGCCAGCCACACACACAGCGACAGCCAGCCACACACAGACACACGGCCAGCCACATAGACAGCCATACACAGCCAGCCACACACACAGCCAGCCAAACGCAGCCAGCCACACACACACAGCCACAGCCAGCCACACACATACAGACACACAGCCAAAGCAAGCCACACAGTCACAGCGGGCTACACACACACACAGCCACACACACACAGCCATGTGAAGACAAAAATGGCAGAAAGGCACCTATGAGAGGAACCCGTGGGCAGAATTACATTAGGGGTGATGAGAGAAGTCTCTCACCTGTTAAGTTTGTGCTAGCCCAGCACAACTCCAGTGCATGGCATTTCAGCTATAGTCTGCTGTGGGATGTGGTGTTTCCAGGAGCTCCGACCGTGTTCCTCGGCTTCTGTTCCGGTCCTAGTCAGCTGACACCGCGCTGACGTCAAGCCAGGTCCTATTGCGGTGAAACACAGGTCCTATTTAGCAACTCCGCACGGTCTCCCAGCGGGAGATGGAAGTATGTAATGAAAGGGTGTTTCACGTGTTAGGGAGCGCTCAGAACACGGACCAGGGGGTTTATTAGCAATACTTTATTAGCAATCCACAACACGTTTCAATGGCGGCACGCCATCTTCATCAAGTGGGGGTCCCCACCTGATGAAGATGGAGTGCCGCCATTGAAATGTGTTGTGGACTGCTAATAAAGTAAAGTATTGCTAATTAAACCCCTGGTTCTGAGCGCTCCCTAACATGTGAAACACCCTCTCATTACACACACACAGCCAGACACACACACAACCAGCCAGACACACACACAGCCAGCCACACACACACAACCAGCCACTAGCCACACACCCAGCCAGCCACACACACAGCCACAGCTACAGCTACACCGGGCCTGGACACAAGATGGGTTATTCTCGCCATAGACAGGGCCTGGCACAGGAGGAGTTAATCTCTCCATACACAGAGCCTGGCACAGGAGGGGATAATCTCTCCATAGACAGAGCCTGGCACAGGAGGGGTTAATCTCTCCATAGACAGAGCCTGGCACAGGAGGGGTTAATCTCTCCATAGACAGAGCCTGGCACAGGAGGGGTTAATCTCTCCATAGACAGAGCCTGGCACAGGAGGGGTTAATCTCTCCATACACAGAGCCTGGCACAGGAGGGGTTAATCTCTCCATAGACAGGGCCCGACACAGGAGGGGTTAATCTCTCCATAGACAGGGCCTGGCACAGGAGGGGTTAATCTATCCACACACAGAGCCTGGCAAAGGAGGGGTTAATCTCTCCATAGACAGGGCCCAACACAGGAGGGGTTAATCTCTCTATAGACGGGGCCTGGCACAGGAGGGGTTAACACACACACAACTCACCTCATGCTGCTTCATTCTTCATCTTTTGCTGGCTCCCGCGCTGTGCAAGGACTTCCGAGGCCAGTGCAGAAGAGTTGAGGGGGCGGGGCCCAGAGGAGATTGGGGCCCGCCACCTCACCTCTCCTCCGACGCTCTCATGTCAATCTCCTCTGCCCTGCCCTTCACAGCTGTCAGAGCAGAGCTGTCATGCCCTTGGCAGCCCTGCCGCCTGCTAACTGATGGTGTGTGTGCAGTGCACTGTGTCTGCAACTTACTGGTCTGGCCGCTGCTACTCCCCAGACGCCAGTATGCATGGAGGCAGCCATAAAATGATTTTAAGCCGACCTGCGACAGGAGGAGCGGGTGATGTGGCCCCGCCCACTCCACAATCAATGGCCCAAAGGGAAAAGTCCCGCTCCTCTCGCCTATCAGTCCGGGCCTGGTGGCCACCATCCATTATTTGTGATGCATTTGAGACTGGTGGAGCGGATAAGCTATGTCTAGATGACTGACTAGGGAGACTCAGTGTCCAGATAACTCCAATAAGGATTACGTGTGACACTATTACTGTGAGGGTAACATTTATAGGATCACCATTTCTCCCATAATACAATAGATATTGTGTGTTTATGGGTGTGGGGGAGGGTTATATGTAAATTGTGTGTCTACACTGAACACTATAACACGTGTCCACACAAGACATTTTAATACACAATAAAATTATCTAAAGAAGAGAATCCTGTAGCTTATTAACAGAATAGAATTGGATAACTCTGAGACCCTACTAAATCGGGGAAAAATTATATTAAGAATTCGAATGGCTGGATTTCTTTCTGGCCCGATTAACAGGGAACAATGAGCACTCAATGCCCAGAATGCCTACTCTGAACCAACGACTAACACAGGAGGGAGAACATGTACTAATATCAAAACTACATTCCAAGCCTTGACCAACTGTTATAAAGATAACATACGGTCCTGGTGGGAGATAACATCCCTAGATAATTACATCAGGAATAGGATCATCCCCTCTGGCTTACGAATCAATCTAGTTCCAGCTAAAAGAACCCGCTCACCAGAACTGGTTGCATCTTGGGAAAGTGAACTCATAGACAGTTCAATACGGCTTAAGAAAATTTAGCTTAAACAAGGAACACTCATTTTCGAGGAAACCTCAAAAAAACTTCATTCCCTGACTGAAGAAGCCCTTAAAAACAAGACAGAGGCTGACTTCATAGGAAGAGAAGCGGCACTCCAAAACACCATTGAGAAGTTCCAAAGTAACCTCAATGACCGGAAACAAAAACAGTATTGTAGGGACTATATAGATTTTAAAGAAAAGAAAGCATTCCCATCACTAGTGGAAGATCAACAAAATCCCACACTTCCTACCCCTCAAGAGACACCCACTGATATATCATCGTCAGAAGGTGAAGTGTCCATGGGAGTAGGACAAATAGCAGCCATTAGTGAAAGACTAGCCAGGCTTGAGAGGGCGAACAGTGACAAAGGACCGAGGAAACCAAAAAACAAAGGAAGGGGAAGAGGAAGGGGAACGCCATGATGGGAGGAACCAAGACCAGGACAACCCCAACCAACGAGACTCTCTCCCTCACCTATGCCTCCACCGTCATCTTTTTTGGAATTACAACAGGGGGTACGACCTCCGAAACAGACCTGGCAACTCTTCACGTTAAATCCCACAAGATATCATAAAGCAAGGGGAGAAGGAAGGGGAGAAGAAAGACGACACACTTAGAATTATTAACCTCACAAAGGACACCTTGAGTATACCGGAAATAACAGTTTTAAACAAAGGATTGTCCTATGTCCCTACCAATAGTTTTGACTCCTTCGCATGGATAAAAGATGTTAACCTATTCACACACAAACTCAAATGTAAAGTTTTCTTTAAAGGGATCCTAACCTCATAAAACGCGCCCCCAGCCTCTTTATACCTGTCCCTGCACCATGCTAATACATTTCCATGCATCCCTTTGTGTTTATAAAGCATTCTTGTAAAGTTTATAAAAGTGTATTTTATACCTATCTGATATGTGGGCTTCTTAAATGTATAAGCCGCAAAAGGCGTGCCTTTCTTCTTTTCCCCGCAGCGTTGATTGATTCCAAAAAAGTCAGGGCCAATGCTGATGGGTATCAGCAATTTTAAAATGGCATGAAGGAATAAGTACTCTTAACGAACGCTGTTTCAAAATATATTGGCGGTTCTTAAAAGGTTAATAAAGAGATGCATGAGAAATTATGTGTCTGCTTTGTATATAGTTGCCATCAAGTGGGTCCTGGCAAACCAAAGCCACTGGCATCATGCGGCCTGCAAAGATGAATTGACTACCCAGTCCAGACATCCAGCCAGGATCCCCTCTTTCATGTGGTGTACTAGAGGACAAGAAACATACACCTCACCCATGGCTACTGCCCCACGTCACAACTGCACAGCTCAATGCTTGCTGATAATGTAATAGCTCTGCGCTTGAGTGCATTATTTAGACCTCAGGACTCATATTTTCATCGATCAGCAACATTATGAAGCATCTACAATATATACTTCTTGACCCAGATTTGATGTGTTAATATATGTGTTTTGTTCAGTGGTGGTCGTGTTTATGCCTTCCCTACCTGACTGCAGACTTGTTGATTTAGACTGGACAACCCCTTTAAGAGTACTACATTCTTCTGTAAAACTTAACAAATTTTGACTTTTAAAAGTCAGTTAAATCTTTTTTTTGGCCCTTTTTCCCTGAAGACACAAGCTGCCCAATAATTTTGCATATCTTAATCAAGGGTGTAGATATCCTTAGGCCACACCCTTCATCATCATACAAATACTAATTGCCTGATATGTTTTTCCAAAACAAATTTAAGTATATACAGCTTTGTGTCGGAAAATATGCACAATGTGCATAAAAATATGCAAAAAAATTATATGGTCAAAATATTCAGTGTATTTATAGTAAAAAGTAAAAGAATCTGACAGCAAAGCCACTACAAAAATGAGCAAAAAGACCCCAAAGAAGAAGATTAAGGAAAAACACCTCTGTAACTTTTGGTACAAAAGCTTTTTCTTGAAAAGCACAAGGGATATGTTGATGTCAACTTACACACAGGTTCATTACCTCTCTTAATTATAAAGAGTAAGACCAGCTAAATTTCTCCTGATCACTAAAGTAAAAGTCTTTTTTAGAATAATTGTATTTGTATATGACTATTGCTATATTTTAAGGACTATAAGACAAACTTTTTCAACCCAAAATTTGTGCGGAAAATGGGGGTGCATCTTATAGTCCAAATGAAGGTTACCAGGGACAGGCAGTGGCGATGGAGCGAGGTCACAGGAGAAAGGCTCACCACCGTAGGAAGCCGGCAGTGGCAGGAGAGGGACAATGCTGTGGCTCTGAACTGCGAGGAAGGGGATTACCCCTGTCAGGCAGAAGCCATTAATCTCCTGGCAGTGGGCACCGGAGTAATGGTGACGGAGGAAGCGCATGCACCGATTTAATTTAGAGCGCTGTAAATGACGAGCTGAAATCTCAATCTGTGCGTTTGCCACCTCTGGAGCCATTTTCCACTGGAAGATCAATGGCTCCTACCTTGTACCGCAAGTTCCCCTCCTCCTCTGAGCCCAGAGTTCGCAGCATTTGTCCACTCCTGCCTCTTGTGACCCCACTCCTTGTGTACCTCCCCTCAGTTAGCTAAATTTATACTATAAGCAGACCCCTATTTTCACATTACATTTTTTTTCAATTTTTACTAAGAGTGCAATGGTGAAGTTACACAATGCATAGCTATCAGCTAACTAATTTGCAGCCTACAGCTAAAAAATATATCATGTTTTCTTTAAATAACGTGTGCCAATTTATCTATTTTCACTTTCTTGAATATTATGTTCACTTGACCAATCTTTATACTGTCCCTATGCATATAAATTCCACTTCTGATATCTTTAATTTTTTTTTTTATTTAGTATGCCGTTTCAAGCTTTTAAGTGTAACTTACTATGGTTATCAATGTGGTTGACTAGTTCACTAGGCCTCTAATAAGTGCTGCTTGGAGAAGCAGCATTAACAAATTGATTTTGATTTTATAATGGTAGAGGAAAAATATCAATATTCCACTGGATGTAAGACACATGGTTTAGCTGAGTAAAAATAAAGATTATTACAGGATTTTAATGCTTTAGAAATAGATTTTCTAGCAAAATATTGGGTCGGTGGTAAGGTTGTATTAGCTGTTTCGATTTTTTCCTCTTTTCTTTTTACTTCTCTCCATCCCTTCCTATTTGATTGATTTATGACTAGTGAGATTATTGTTATGAACAGAAATTTTTATTTATCCGGTTTTAGTCTTTGCAACAAATAAATTAATAGAAATACTATGCATCTGACATTGTAGTGCTTTAAAGTTTGTCAACCATTTGGAATTTTCCATATTTCCAGAAAAAGTTGATCTAAAGCTTCATGAATTCTTTGAGAAATCCATGCTCTGGGTCCGCACATGAACACCAGGTGACCGGTACAGGCCCTGAAGTTTAGAGTTCGGGCTCACCCATAACTAATCACGGTCTCTGAGGACCTCATAATTAAAGGTATTGATGTCTTCAGCCTCCATTTAATTAAAAGCACTGTATCTGTCCTTTACACATATTGGTTGATGACAAGTTCATGCAGTGTTATTTGAATCCCCTATTTATTATATTGATAGCTGGGCCATACAATACAAACACTCTTTCCCATTTACCTTTTGTGCTTCCCCTATTTTCTCATAGATTGTAAGCTTGCAAGCAGGGACCTCACTCCTCTTGGGACCTATTGAATTTAGTTTACTATTTATTGTCTTCATATTCTTGGTCTTGATCTGTGCAAGTATCCTTTGAATTGTGAAGTAATGCAGAATATGTTGGTGTTATAAAAACAAAAAATATTATTATTATTATTATTATTATTATTATTATTATTATTATTATTATTACATCCTCTAAACAATTACAAAATCATCAATAAAAAGTTTGAATATTTTTGTATGTCTGCATTTTAATAAAAATTACATGGACAAGCCAGAAGACATTTGGAATAATGTTTTGTGGACAGATAAGTAAAAATGTATTTTTTTTTATTATCTTTCACCAAACTCAATGCTCTTTATTTAAACAATGCATAATAGCATAAAAACTTCATACCATCTGTGAAACATGGTGGTAGCAGTATAATGGCTTATGTCTGTTTTGGTTTTGTTATTACGGAATAAAACAAATCTTGACAATGTGTTTTACCCGCTTTGAGTGTACATCATGTCTATGCAAAAGAACAAACAGTTCTGACTTCCCCACTTCTTTAAAATGGCTTTGGCTGACATGCATGAAGGTCACATCTGCAATAACAACAATTAGCTACCGAGACAAATGATGGGAAAATATGCTGATTATTGTCTCCAGCAAATTGATGCATTACCATTGTCCACATAACTAAGTCAAAATGAATTGCAGAGAATAATTGCAGAGAAAAGCAGTGGTTATCAGAAAATGTTAAACATAAAATCTATACAATCCACTATACTGCCTAAGAATACGTCTCTCCCTTCTCTTTTTCACTATTGCACTATGCAACACATATTTAAAAGGGTTTTCTGGGAATATATTCCTTCAACCTACCAATTGAGCTAGGTTCAAATAATAAACACCTGCTTCCCACCCTCCTCTGCTCCAGTGACACCTTTCTGCACCTGGTCTGGTTTTTGGCTACAGGTTGCAGTGGTGTCATCATAACTACAGCACACATCACTACTTGAGCTCAGTGAGTGGCTGCAGCAGTGATTTGTGCTGTAGTTTTTATATCAATGCAGCAGCCTGTAAAATAAGATCTGAGCTGCAGAGAAGTGTCATGGCTGAAACAGAGTGTAATAGCTATGTTTATTAATTTACCCTAGCGAAGTCAATAGGCTGAAGAAACTGAAAGGGGTTATCCGGGATTTAGGGAAAAAATTGTGTCTAAGCACTAACAGGAAGGTAGCTGCCACCTACTTGCCTGTTATGCCGGGTGACATTCACTGCCGACACAGAGCGGTCCTAGACTGCTTCTGTAAGCGATTTTGCCACTTCCGCAGATGTCACATTGACAGAAGGGCTAATTCTCCAATTTGTCGATGGGCGTCTTAAGCCAGCTTCACACTGCGGCCTGTTGTGTCCAGCACCGTTCACTTCTGTCACAGATCTGGCACATGTAGGCAGAGCAGAGACTTCTTTTCCGCTCTGCTCTGTATAAGGTGTAGGACAGACTGTCTCCTTCTGATTGACAGCTGGCTCCATGCTACCTAATTGCGGAAGTCGGCTGTCAATCAGCATGATGTCGGCTAAGGCTGGCTTCACACTGCGGCATGATCCGATCCGGGGCTGTCTGGGAGGACCCTGACAGCCGCGGACTGCATCAGCGCACAAGACTGGAGGGCTATTATGCCCTCCGGTCCGGTGTGCAGCCGCACGCAGTTCCCGCTGCTGATAAGTCAGGACCGCAGGCGCCGCGGTCCTGATCTGTCAGCGGCTGCAGCTGCGTGCACTGCACACCAGACCAGAGGGCATTATAGCCCTCCAGTCCAGTGTGCTGATCCGGTCCGCGGCTGTCAGGGTCCTCCCAGACAGCCCCGGATCGGATCATGCCGCAGTGTGAAGCCAGCCTTAGCCGACATCATGCTGATTGACAGCCGACTTCCGCAATTAGGTAGCATGGAGCCAGCTGTCAATCAGAAGGAGACAGTCTGTCCTACACCTTATACAGAGCAGAGCGGAAAAGATGTCTCTGCTCTGCCTACATGTGCCAGATCTGTGACAGAAGTGAACGGTGCTGGACACAACAGGCCGGTAGGTGGCAGCTACCTGCCTGTTAGTGCTAGGACACATTTTTTTTATTTATCTTGGATATACTCTTTATTCTTAGAAATACATTATTAAGTAAATCAGTATATTTTTACAGCATTTAGAACTTAGTTTATCTAAAACAAAGATGTATGCAGTGTCCCATGAAGCTATTCAGTGCCACACAGTTCTGACCCTACTTAACATTTGGACATCTCCAGATCCCAAAGTGAAATACAGCCCACTAGAACATACCCTAAAATAAATTATGGTAATACACCGGAGCTAGCTATGGGGGTTGTTATTGTGAGAATGGTTGTTAACACTCTCAATTACCCTTATGAGTTGTTGCTGAAAGTCTTTGAGAAATTCTGTGTAAAAACTTCCCTGGTAGGAAATCTCTTATAGTTAAAATAATAGACCCAGCGCACACTCTAAAAATCACCTTGGTAATGTGTGATGATTCTGGCAGGAGCTATGATGGTTATAACAAGGGTTTCCAAAAGATATATAGAGACCATGGTAAAAACCTGCCATACCCTTTTTAAAATACCGGTATGTCTTCTGCTCAATTTCTAAAACTGAACAAAGACAAAACAGACTTCATCATTTTTCCCCTACCTCACTCTATCACTCCAACAGACCTATCCATCAAAGTCAATTGTTGCTCACTTTCCCAGTCCCGCATGCTCACTGCCTCAGCGTGTCCCTCAACTCTGCGCTCTCTTTCAAGCCACATTCTAAGTCCTTGCCACCTCAGCTGAGTCCTACTCAAATATATTTCCCAGATCTGTAAATTCCTTGACCTAGAAACTGTAAAAACACTTGTGCTTGCCCTCTTCATCTTACACCTTAACTACTGCAACCTCCTGCTCTCTGGCCTCGCTTTTAACACTATTGCACCACTACAATCTATTCTAAACTCTGCTGCCTGAATATTCCAACTGTCTTCTCGCTACTCCCTGGGCTCTCCTCTCTGCCAAACCCTTCATTGGTTCCTCATTACTCAAAGGCTCCAATTCAAAACCTTAACAATGATATACAAAGCCATTCACAACCTGGCTCCTCCATATATCTGTGATATGGTACCCCATACTTACCTACATGCAACCTGTATTCCTCACAAGATCTCCTTCTCAACTCCCCTCTTATCTCTTTTTCTCACAACCACATACAAGATTTCTCCCGCACATCCACCATACTCTGATATTCCCAACAGATTAGACTCTCACCTACCTTGGAAACCTTCAAAAAAGACCAGCCTACAACCTGCAGTGAGCTTCAGTCCACTAAACTGCCACATGACCAGCTCTACCTCTATTTTTGATAACTATGAATTGCCCTTTTTCACATGTAAAGCACCATGGAATAAATGGTGCAATAATAATAAATAAATATAATAATGTTTCCTTGTGAATCACATGGACCCATGCATAGTTCACACAGTCACATGGTCCATGTGAAAACACAGGAGTGTAAAGTTCTCCATTGCTTTTAGTTAGTATGCATGTTAATGTGTCATCAGTTTGTGTGAAAACGAACACCCTGTCAGGTTCTGTCTAGTGTTTTGTAGGAAGCACAGGACAGAACCTCACAGCCCTGGACAGAACAGAACCAGAGGGCATATATGAATCGGCAGATTGCAGCTGCAGGAGCTGTCCCCTGCTGAAATTTCTAAATCGTGGCTAGCGGGGAGCTGGCCGCGGTTCTGAAATCTCATTGGACAGCTCTCCACGGTGCTGAAGTTCAAAGACGGCCGGCACTGAGCCTCAGCACCTGGCATCTGGGAGCCGGATGTGATATTCTGTCAGATCCGGCGCCACAGACTCCCATGTTAGGGGGCGCCGGATGCGATTTTGGCATATTTTTGCCCCGAATGCAAAAATGCTGCAAGTTGCGATTTTGTGTCCGGGGAAAAAAAACTATTCTCCCGGATCCTCCCTAACAGCAGGGAACCGGATGGCAAATCACTGCCATACGGCCCCATAGGAATACTGTGGGGCCAAAATCGGATCCGGGACTTTCCGGTTCACATCGGACAGCCCTGGATCCTTATAACCATGGTGTGAAGCTGGCCTTATACTGGAATCACAGACATGTGAAGGGGACTTAAGCCTTTCAATTCATGTGAATGTGGTGGTGCACTATCAAGATCTCCTGACATGTTTGCTAATGTGCACATAAAATGTACTAAATAATATCAATATGGTTTCCTATTATTAAACATTTGGTCAGTACCTCGTGATTGAGGACTTCTTGTAGGAATTTTTTTGTTATAGTTTTATAGGAATAGTAAAACGGAGAATATATATTTTTTTTCTTAGTAATTCTTCAAATGAGTCTGTTGTTGCCCCGCAATTGCACTAGACACTTTTAGATAAGGCTTTTAAAGAAATAGTTAAGGCAATCTCTTAGTTCAGTTGGTCCCTTGAGTGCAGTGCTGTTTATTGTAGTAATTGCTCATGAACAGTTCACTATTGTCAGTTGTACAACTATACATGCACCAGCTTACTGCTTTGCCTGCGGCCAGACATGCTTATTAACCACGCATTTTGTCTAAATTGAGTAATTAGTGAATTTCTTGCATGAGCTTTTTATTTAATAGATCAGATGAATTTTACGCTGAATCTTCTAAGTACAAAATAGAATATAAGAATATTATTATATTTATAGAAAACTTGTTTGTATGCATTGAATATATACAAGTGTTATCCGCTTCAAAACACTGCAAGCTATACAATAGCAATGTTTTCTCCATAAAGAAAAGATAACTGTTTCAGGTTTCATCAGTGTACCTAAGGGTTATGGTTTCTAAATGTGGTGCCATAAATACCCCATGAGAGAGAGGGTGCTGATTTGTAATAAATTTAATTAGCAATATATTTATTTAAGAAAAAGTCTTTATTTATTAAATTGAAAGAAAACAATCTATAATAATTTACAACCAAAAATGTTTGAGGCCATTTTTTGTCTATGGGGTTTGCAGTCGAGTGCGGCAATTGTGGTTTTGCCTTGATCCGGCAAATCCAGCAATTGCGGCGGCGAAAAAAACCATGGTTAGCAGCGTTTTTGTTTGCCGTTGCAAGTGCCTGATCTGCCTCATCGATCAGAACTGCACTTGCTGCACTCGAATGCAAACCCCATAGACAATGCATGGGACTTGCTGCAAGGGCGGCTGTTAGGTGGCACATGGGGTAAATCTGCCGGATCTGCCACAAATTAAAAAAACACTGATGTGAAAGGGGCATTAGATATTTTTTCATTTCATTTTGAAAATTAACTCATTTTGAAATTGATGACAGCAACACAAGATGCCATCATAAGTTGGGACAAGGCTGTGTCTACCATTGTGTAGCATCTCCTCCTCTTTTCACAATAGTATAAGCATCTGTTAAGTAAAGTGATCAATTGCTGGAATTTTGGAAGAGGAACATTTTCCCATTCTTGTCCAATGTACTGCTCTAACAGACTCAGGTCTAATTTACTAGATTTTGTATTACAGCAATGTTTGTTGTGATAGATTTAGTATGTAGATTAGCATTGCTTTGCTGAAATAAGCAATTATTTCTCTGAAATAGAAATTGTCTGGACAGGAGCATATGATGTTCAAAAACATCTACTGTATATAATGTTCAACATTGAAAGTGCCTTTCATGATGTTTAAGTTGCCAGTGCACTTTGGATCACACTGTCAGTGACTGGCAATGCGATCTAAAGGGTTAACAGCGCTGATCGTATCGCTAATCAGATTGGTGCTGTCAAGACCCCGTCACGCCATCCAACATCAGCTGCGATGTCGGATGCGATGCTCGCTTCCGACATCGCAGCCTAGCTGTCACACGGCAAGATGTTCACGCAATAGCAATCATGAGTAGTCCAACACTGATGAATGCGATTAATAACCGCATTCATCACCACAGAAACTCTGTAAAAATCAGTGCAAAAATCCGCACAGGAATCACAAAAACTCTCTGTTTACAATAAATTTTTTTCTTTTCCAGTTGTAGCAAGTGCTATCAAAAGTATCAAAAACAGGGCTATTGGTCTGTAGTTTTTTGCAAAAAATATACGTAAGCTGTCTCACCTCGTCACGGTTGCCTAGCGAGACAGTCCTAGCTGATGTGTGCTTTAAACCTGATTGTGTAACATACCTCATCCAGGCTCCGCCGGACTCCACTCTGTGGGCATTACCTTGAAACAGCTTATGTGTGGACTACTCATAGGGGAAGGGTGGGTCACTTCCCTTTCCTGCGAACAGGAGAAATACATTCACCAAACAATAATGAGTAGTCAACACTGATTAATAACCGCATTCATCCACCACCAGAAACTCTGCAAAAAATCAGTGCAAAAATCGCACAGGAATCACACAAAAAGCTCTCTGTTACAATAAATATTTTTTCTTTTTTCCAGTTGTAGCAAGTGCTATCAAAAGGCAACCGTGACGAGGTGAGACAGCTAAGTATATTTTTTGCAAAAACGACAGACCATAGCCTGTTTTGATACTTTTTTGATAGCACTTGCTACAAACTGGAAAAAGAAAAAATATTTATTGTAAACAGAGAGCTTTTGTGCTGATTCCTGTGCGGATTTTTTGCACTGATTTTACACGGCAAGATGTCCGTGGGACGGCAACTTGCATGTTGGCACCGCAAACGCTTGCTGGGCTGGGATCAACCCAGTGAGCGATCCGCTGCAATGTCGTGTATGTATCGCCGTGACGTCGCTATTGCGGTGTTACATCGAATGATCCCGCCGGTTGTTTAATTGACAGGTTTTCCTGCATGCAGAAAAACCTGTCAACTCCAACTCGAACAACTATCGTTGTTGAATCGTGCTTTTACACTCTATGACGCAACAACAATGTTGTTTCAACATCGTTCCTGACGTCACTTTTGAACGACGTCGGAAACAATGTTGAAAGGTGTGACGGTACCTTCAGATACACATCTCAGCTAATGAGCGTGCTCCTTTCACCTTCTTCCCCAAGCCTATTATTAGATTGTGTGTACAGGATAATATACACACAGGAAAAACCCCTTCATGAAATAGCAATTTTTTAGTTGTACTTTTGAATTACACCCTTCCTTTAATCACGTGGTGCATGGGAAGGCAAGAAAAGGATCCTAAGTGCGTTCAAATTGTAAAAAGGTGAAATTCCACAATTGTTTTCGGGGTTTACATTTACCACTTTACTACTGTACAGTGCTGTGAAAAATTGTTTGCACTTTCCTGATGTCTTATTCTTTTGCTTGCTTGGCACACTTACTGTACTGTTTCAGATTAACAAACAAATTTAAATATTAGACAAATATAACACAAGTAAACACAAGAAGCAGTTTATAAATGAATGTCTTTATTATTAAGGGAAAAAGGAATCCAAACCTACAGAGCTCTGTGTGAAAAAGTGATTGCCCTCCCCACTTTAAATCATAAATTAACTGTGGTATATTACATCTTTGAGAAGCTGAGTTATATTTCTCTATATATCACCAGTATATTCACTATATGTAAAACTGACCTGGCAATATGGTTTTCTTGGTCAGTTCAAGTGCATAGATACCAAAAATGTATCATTTATTTGTTTATTTTTAAGTGGTAAAAAAAAAATTGTAAATTTGTAAAAAAAAAATAGTAGTTTTTGCACGCAATGCCATTTTCTGAGACCTGTAATGTTTTCGAATTTTGGGATACGGGACTATATGAGGGCTTACTTTGCACCCCGAGCTAATGATTGTACTGATCCCATATTGCAATCGATACAGATTTTTAAAATCTCATTATTGCATTTTATGTTATTGTTGTAGAAGTTAAAAAAAACCCTTAATTCTGGCATTTTGATTCATTTTCTCATTTTGCCGTTTACTAACAGAGCTAATTTATTGTATATTCTGATAAATTGGACTTGTATACATGCAGAGATACCATATATGTATATTTTTTAATGTCTTTATTTTTAATGGGGCAAAAGGTATGTGACTTCAAAAATTTGTCATATTTTTCAACAAATTTCTTTACTGTATTCGTTAGTTCCCTTAAGGGACTTGAATCTGCGATTGATCACCTGTACTATACACAGCAGTGTATCTGCACTGTTCTATATAGCAAAAATCACATCTCCTATGTACACCAGACATGGATCGGTTTTCATAGTGAAATCATAATGACAAGCACAGGAGTCATCAGCAGACCGCTGGCTGTAAGGCAACCCATTGGTGTCCATTGATCACATCTTGGGCACACCAATTAGCATGTGGAGTAATATGTTCCCCTACCTAGGTGTGTTAAATGCTGCTGTTAGAGATAGATTGTGTCATTTAACAGGTCAAAAGCCGCAAACAGAGTGCTGTTCAACCAGCATCTGTTATAGGGAGATGATGGCTAAATAACAAATGTAGAGAGTAGGTCTGCTGACATACCTTAGGGTGGTGCTTACTAGTAATAGTAATGTCCAAAATGTACGAGTTGTTTAACTCTGCCACACACAACAAAAGAGTGATGAAAGCATGGATTTTCAAAACAATGTCCACTTTATTGACAGTCCAATTTACATCAACAGTATCTTATCTGAGTTTTCAGGATTACATATGCCTCTGTCAAGGTTCTTACCATGTAGGTGTACAGTAAAACAGAAAAACAAAACATGAAAACAGAAAATCAGTACAATCAGCCTTATTGGTACATTTGTAAAAAAACATATAGTAATCATATATTGATTTCATATATGATACATTGTACCTTAAAGGGGTTTTGAACAAAGTGAATTTTAAAGTTCATGTTAATCAATAGATCTTGGAATAATATTAATTTCCACAATTGTGGAATTATGGTGTCCATCTTATCTATAATTGCCGTAGCGCTACTTCCGTCATATTCGGCGCTTCTTCCGTCGTCGAAGACTCGAAGATGTGGCTGCCAAACGGAAGTAGCGCTACGGCAACTATATATAAGAAAAAGAATACAATAGAATATATAGTGAAGCCAGGGCCGGCGCCACTACAGGGGCCCACCGCTGCCACACACATTCTCAATGCTTCCCTACCTTCTCTGCATTCCTCTAACTTCTGAGGCAGGCCGGCAGGCAGCCCCTGTCCCTGTCACTAAGGCCACGGTCGGGTATCCAGGGGGCGTGTCCGCACCACTCCCCCAGCAACACCCACATCCTCATTGCTCACTGCGGGGCCAGTGTCCGCCCCATCCTCCTCGGCTCTATTTCCGGCAGTGATGCCGGCCTTCTCCCCAGCACTGTGTCTGCTGGGGGCTCAGCTTTGGACTCTGGACTCTGAGCCGCCGCTGCTCATCAACACCGGCCCGTTCCACACTGCTGACAGCGCGACACAAGCAGGTGAAGGTAGGAGGGCGCCGCTGACCCCCACTCTGCCCACTGACCCCATTTAGCCCCTCACCCCCCTACTCTGACCACTGACCCCCCTACTCTGACCACTGACCCCCCAACTCTGCCCCCTCACCCCCCTACTCTGACCACTGACCCCCCTACTCTGACCACTGACCCCCCAACTCTGCCCCCTCACCCCACTCTGCCCCCTCACCCCCACTCTGCCCCCTCACCCCCACTCTGCCCCTGCCGCTGCGCTGACCACTCTGCCCACGCCGCTGCGCTGACCACTCTGCCCACGCCGCTGCGCTGACCACTCTGCCCACGCCGCTGCGCTGACCACTCTGCCCACGCCGCTGCGCTGACCACTCTGCCCACGCAGCTGCGCTGACCACTCTGCCCACGCCGCTGCGCTGACCACTCTGCCCACTGACCCCCATTTAGCCCCTCACCCCCCTACTCTGACCACTGACCCCCCTACTCTGACCACTGACCCCCCAACTCTGCCCCCTCACCCCCCTACTCTGACCACTGACCCCCCTACTCTGACCACTGACCCCCCAACTCTGCCCCCTCACCCCCACTCTGCCCCCTCACCCCCACTCTGCCCCCTCACCCCCACTCTGCCCCTGCCGCTGCGCTGACCACTCTGCCCCTGCCGCTGCGCTGACCACTCTGCCCCTGCCGCTGCGCTGAGCACTCTGCCCACGCCGCTGCGCTGACCACTCTGCCCACGCCGCTGCGCTGACCACTCTGCCCACGCCGCTGCGCTGACCACTCTGCCCACGCCGCTGCGCTGACCACTCTGCCCACGCCGCTGCGCTGACCACTCTGCCCACGCCGCTGCACTGACCACTCTGCTCGGCCCCGTCCTGCGCTGACCACAGAGCCCCCGTCCTGCGCTGACCACAGAGCCCCCGTCCTGCGCTGACCACAGAGCCCCCGTCCTGCGCTGACCACAGAGCCCCCGTCCTGCGCTGACCACAGAGCCCCCGTCCTGCGCTGACCACAGAGTCCCCGTCCTGCGCTGACCACTGAGCCGCCGCACTCACTGCTGACCACTGAGTCGCCGCACTCACTGCTGACCACTGAGCCGCCGCACTCACTGCTGACCACTGAGCCGCCGCACTCACTGCTGACCACTGAGCCGCCGCACTCACTGCTGACCACTGAGCCGCCGCACTCACTGCTGACCACTGAGCCGCCGCACTCACTGCTGACCACTGAGCCGCCGCACTCACTGCTGACCACTGAGCCGCCGCACTCACTGCTGACCACTGAGCCACCGCACTCACTGCTGACCACTGAGCCGCCGCACTCACTGCTGACCACTGAGCCGCCGCACTCACTGCTGACCACTGAGCCACCTCTATACACACAATTCATTTCACCGCACTCCCCTATTAGTAAATCCCTCTCCCTCTCTCCTGTGAGGCGCCAAGCTCATTGGTCGGTGTGTGCTGTGGCCGACCAATCAGCTTTGCGCCTCCCTTCCTATTCAGATACATGGAGGACTTTGAGTTTAAAATTTACCGCTGTAAGTGAGGCGCGAAGCTCATTGGTCGGCGCCAACACACACCGACCAATCACCTTCGCGCCTCACTTACACCACTAAATTTCAAACTCAAAGTCCTCCATGTATCTGAATGGCCAGTGAGGCTTCTCTCATTGTACTCATGACAGTAGCTACATTAACCCCTTACATTCCGTTTTATCTGTAATCTCTATAACACAGTGTGTAGTTGTACTGTCACTACAAAGTTAACCCCTTCTATACCATTTCTCCCTTAACTCCATACTTTGTAGTCTCTATTACTACTCCCAGTAGAAATATTAACCCCTTATATTCCATTATTGCTGTTATTTCTATTACACAGTGTATAGTTGTAATGACACTCCGAAATTAACCCATTATATACCAGTTCCGCATTAACTGCATATTTGGTAGTGTTTATAACTACTGCCACTGCTACATTAACCCCTTGAACACCATTTTGGATATAATTTACAGCGCTGAGTCTGTTGTGGGACATTAACTCCTTCAATACCATTTTTGATATCATTATAAGTTCCTACTCTGTTATAGTCCTGTTAGTCGGACATTAACTCTTTCTACACCTCCACTATATTGCTACCCTCACAGTTTTGCCTACATCGCCTACTTAGTCATATATCTGGTGTTTACGTCTATTATTTAAAACTCATAAAAAAATTATATACAGATTCTAGACTCCCGATTCTTTAGAATCGGGCTCACAGCTAGTAATTTTAATAAAGAGGTTTGTAACCTTCAAACTCCTTTCTGAATAGTTTGCTGTTCCAGCGTTCCCAAACTCTGTTTATATAAATCTCCTGCATTTGTTAAACAACCTACTGGGTTGTGGAGTGATCTGCTGGCTGCTGAACACTGTGCGAGGGCTGAAGGACCTGCCGTGATGTGGTTGCCCTGATGCGCAAATCACATGACTGGCCGACATCCCACGTGACCGAGAGAGACAGCGGATGAGCCACCGGAGCCCAGACCGGGCAATCCAACACAGCGGTGCCACAGACTGATGTTGTGCAAGGGGTGCACAACCTCATAAGGTGAGAGGCGACCCCCCCACTTCTCTAAACATGATCCCCACTAGACCACCAGGTGCTTCTCAAAAGGCGCTTCTCCAAATATTATATCTCTCAGGGGACAGTGCAGTCAGCATTCCTGTAGGAGTAGGATTTTGATGCCCCCAAGAAATAGTACTGAACGAGGCACTATATTTCACCAGTTCTGTGAACTGCTATGATTTTAACAACTGGAGAAAACGGTAAGGATCAGCTGAATCCCACCCCAGAAGTGTAGTTTTGACAAAATCCTCCACCCCCTATGCCAGTAAAGTGGACATATTGAAAGCAGAATCTTGTATCAGAAAGTTGAAGAGACATCAGGTAACAAATGGTAGTTAAATATGTGTCTGATGACATCTGAGTGCAGTTTTGATTTCTGCTTACACACATAATAGAGAAAATGAAAAAAATTTAAAAAAAAATTCTCTATTATCTCCTCATCCATGTTACAATTCTCTCATGCAAGAAATTGGATCACACTAACTTGTCACTTGTCTTCCTGCTGTGATGATGTTGGAGGGGAGGGATCTGCTGCTCGGCATCTGGCAGTTCAGTGCTCAGTGCTATCTCTGGGGGGGAGGCACAGTGGATCAGAGCACTTTTTTGCCAGTTCTGTGAACTGGCTATGATATAAGGGTGCCTTCACATTAGTGTTTGTGTCTGCATGCTGATGGCATGCAGACACAAACGCTGTCAAAAGCAGGGTCCAAATGATGTGTCCGCAGCGAATAATGTCCGCCTGCGGACACATCACTAGGGAGCCCGGCAGCCAATCGGCGCTGTCCGGGGGCGGGCCATGGGTGGAGATCAGCGCCGGAGATCTCCGCCCCCCGGCCGCCGGTAAGCACCGGGACGTGTCGGCGGGGAGAACAGCTGATCTGAAAGCTGTTTGAATCTTCCCGCGCCGACACCGAGAGGAGATGTCGGCGCGGGAAGATTCAAACAGCTGTCAGATCAGCTGTTCTCCCCGCCGACATCGCTAGGAGATTACAGGCGGCGGGGAGAAGGAGGACAGCAGAGGGTCAGCTGATCTCCCGGTGGCCGTCGGTGAGCTCCTGTGACATCACCGGCGGCCACCGGGAGATTTTTCAATGGGTCCGCAGCGTTCTCCCGCGCTGTCAAGCGCTGAACACTGCGGACCCATTGACGGCAATGCATTTTTTGTACACTTGGGGACGCTTGCTGATCTTCCAAGGTCCCCAAACGCACAAAAAATGCAACATGCTGCGTCCCGGGTGCGGATGCTGGACACCGGAAGGAGCAGATATCGTCCGCATCCGCACCCGAACGCAGCAAACGCAGGCACCATGCGTTCCTATGTTAAACATAGGAACGCAGTGCGCATGCGTTTGAATGCGTATGGGAACGCAGCATACGCTGCGGCGCCAAACGCTAATGTGAAGGCGCCCTAAGTAACTTGTTTGGAGGAACCAGTAAGGATCAACTGAATTCCACCTCTGGAAGCATAGTTTTGCCAAAATCCGAGACTCCCTATGCCAGTGAAGTGGACACATTGAAAGTAGAAATCTGAATCTGAGTAAAGGAGGCAGCAGGAAACATATGGAAGTCGGATATGCAACTGATGACATCTGAGAGCAGTTTGATTTCTGATTACACACGTAATAGAGAAAATTAAGATTTTTTTCTCTATCTTCTCCTCATCCATGTTACGATTCTCTCATGGAAGAAAATTGGATCACACTAACCTGTCACGTAGATAAAACTTTGAGTGTCATTTGCATAATCAATCTGATTTTTGCACATAACTCTACGCTCATGTCAGCGAGCCAAAAGGTTGACTGCACTCAGTTGCAGGCATAATCCACATCCACAAATTATATTTCTCAAGCAGCATAATCTCTTGCTCAGACAAAGCTCACATATACCAAGGGGGTATTATAGCTATACAGCTCTATTTAACTTGAGGGCTATAGTTGTCACGGTAAGCAGATCCCAATGGAAACATTGATGGCACGTTCTTGTGATGTCTTCTTACTTGTACTAATGGGAAATCCAATGGATCTTGCTACTTGAACTGCAAGTGGCTTTTATAATTATGCCTTCATTTAGAATTATTTGCAATCTGTCCTATATCGTAAGTATATGGAAATTGCCGTAGACTATTCTAATTTAGGCATATTAAAAAAGTAAACATTTTTTCAAAATCCAGCTAAATAATTTTCCATGTCTGTTGAATGAAAAGGAACCATCTTAGATAGAATTTGCATTACTATTACATTTTGGCATTTGTGCAGCCCACCATCTCAGCAGATGTTACATGATAAAACAAAATTAATATTTCTGTAAAATCCTTTTCTTCCCTTCAAACTAAAATAATTACAGTCAGCAGATCTCTTCCTGTAACCTGTAATTAAAAAGGGGATAGCTAATTAGCAGCTGGCAAAATTCTAATTTAAACCTCAGCAGTTGAAAAAATGATTACTTTATGCTATCTTATGATTCACTGCTGCACAACTCTGTCTGCTTCCACTTTTACCAGGTTTTCGAATAATATGTTAGCCGTACATATTTCATAAAGGGATGAGGAATTCTTAAGAGATGCAAACTGCAGTCATTCTTTAATAATTTGATTTCCTCCATTATATACGGTAAATGGATGAGTTTGGACACAATACTTTTTATTAGTTTGTTTTCTCAACATCAATTTAAATAAAAATTCTAGTGGCCGAAAAAATATTTTTTTAAAGGGAATTTTTTTGGGGGAGAAAATATAGCAAAACATAAAAATGACATAAATGTGACATTTCCATCATTCCGTTTAGCAGTCTTTCTTAAGGTAACGTCACACTTGAAAACATCTCCGGCAACATCACCGGCAACTAACGGGAGCGCGCACGTTTTTGGCTGCTGGCCAAGATCGCTGGTGAGCTGTCAGACAAGGAGACATCGCAGGCAACGCAGCGGCGAAGTTGAAAGCAACTATCGCTGCCAGGGTTAAATTCAACCCTGGCAGCGATCCTTAACATTGGACTCAATGGGGGAAGTTGCTTGCAACATCGCTGTTGCGATGTAAAGACAGGGCGATTCAGGCAGATCCCATGAGCAACATCGCCAGGTTTCAGGAAGCAACTATCGCCGTTGATATCACCCTGTTACACGGGGCAATTCTCCAGCGATGTCGCTTCAAAGTGGCAATGCCCCTCTGTTGTCGACGATGTTGCCGGAGATGTTTCCCCGTGTAACGGGGCCTTTAGATGTTGTCTCTTAATTCAAAACACACATTCAGCCATAGTAACAAATACTGATATAGTGTATAAAGAGAACATGTCCTCTTCATCTAGTGTGGGTGTAGTCTTTCTATGATTTGTTAGTACTAGTTACGAGTGAGTGAATTTGTTACTATTCGCTGCTCGCACGGATAGTATGGTATTTGCGATACTCATTACTCAGCAAGTATCACTGGTGTTCGTGAGTGATGAGTCAATCGTGAATGATCTCCCATATATTGTCAGCTCCCTGCAGTCCACAAAGTGAGCTGGCACCTCAGTGAGAGCAGATTGAATGTTAGAATTTCTCTGGGGGGTACAGCAAGGTGTTTTAGACATTGAAATCATTAAAAATCCCACCCTCTTGCCCTGTCCCGGAAAGACTTATTTTATAACCGGAAGTATGTGACCTGGCCTATCACTAATTGACCAACATTGGACTCTATTCGGACGAATATGCGAGTATTAAAAACTGCTCATAACAAGTATAGAGAGTGCAAATATTTCGCTACTCCTTCATCACTAGTTACTTTGAACGAAATTTCATTCATCAGGAAGAGGTCATGTACTCCCAGAACATCATGTCACATGCAAATAGATGGAAAGAGACACTGCATGTCAATGTTTGATACCATGTCTAAGTACACATTTGGGCCAGAGAGAGGATGCATTTCCTGGTTGAATTTTCTGAGGATGCAAAATGTGAGTAGTCTTACTTTGGTTACGCTAATATATGCTACTTCCAATATGTGGTGCTAGAGTTCAAGTCCTCTTTAACCTCTTTAGGACACATTACGTACTGGGTACATGATGTGCCGACTCCCTCCCGTTAATGTGAGTTCACGCGGTAAGCTCACATCATCCCTCCCACATTTCAGCTGATCTCATCAGATGAGATATGTAGCTAACATCAGTGATCCGATCGGCGGTGTTAACCCTTTGAATTGCACTCTCAGTCATTGACAGTGCAATCCAAAGCCCCATGGCAGGGATGGCGCTGTTTCCTGCCGTGATCAGAGATCCCGTGAAGCAATTATGGCATCTCGATCTGTCAGCTGCAGAGCCCGGGGTCCTGTGGTGACCCTGAAAACTCTCTGGGATCACTTCCTGTGGATGGCTGGTGAGATCCACCATCCACATGAAGTGATCATTTGTGCTATATAGAGATGAGCTGTAGCTCATCTCTACTAAACACAAGCTATCGGACTGTGCAGTTCTGAAGCCCTCTAGTGGTCAGTGTAAAATCAAGATAAAATAGAAAAGTTTTAAAAATGGCAAAAAAAAAAGTTCAAATCACCCCCCTTTTTGCCCATTCAAAATAAAACTACCGTATATACTCGTGTATAAGCCGACCCGTGTATAAGCCGACCCCCCTACTTTTGCCCCCAAAACCTGGAAAAACCTATTGACTCGTGTATAAGCCGAGGGTGGACCCCAGCACAGGTATACAGCCCCACAGCAGTGTGGTATACAGCAGCCCCAGAGGTATACAGCAGCAGCCCCAGCGGTAGTATACAGCAGCAGCCCCAGTGGTATATACAGCAGCAGCTCCAGTAGTTAGTATACAGCAGCCCCAGAGGTATATACAGCAGCCCCAGTGGTAGTATACAGCATCCCCAGAGGTAGTATACAGCAGCCTCAGAGGTAGTATACAGCAGCCCCAGTGGTAGTATACAGCAGCCCCAGAGGTAGTATACAGCCCCAGTGGTAGTATACAGCAGCCCCAGAGGTAGTATACAGCAGCCTCAGAGGTATATACAGCCCCAGTGGTAGTATACAGCAGCCCCAGAGGTATATACAGCTCCAGTGGTAGCATCCAGCAGCCCCAGAGGTATATACAGCCCCAGTGGTAGTATCCATCAGCCCCAGAGGTATATACAGCCCCAGTGGTAGTATACAGCAGCCCCAGAGGTATATACAGCCCCAGTGGTAGTATACAGCAGCCCCAGAGGTATATACAGCCCCAGTGGTAGTATACAGCAGCCCCAGAAGTATATACAGCCCCAGGGGTAGTATACAGCAGCCCCAGAGGTATATACAGCCCCAGTGGTAGTATACAGCAGCCCCAGAGGTATATACAGCCCCAGTGGTAGTATACAGCCCCCTCCCTCCTTATCACGTCCCCCCCGGGCTGCGGCAGCTGTCAAAATAACAAACACTTTATACATCACCTTCCGGCGCAGCTCCTCCGGTCCTCCGCTCCTCCGCTCGCCGGCTTCTTCTTCCTTCTGGTGCCGGCTTCAGTGACCGCGCGCAGGAAATGACGTCATCTCCTGCGCCCGGTCACATGACACCGGCACAAGCAGGAAGAAGAAGCCGGCGAGCGGAGGAGCGGAGGACCGGAGGAGCTGCGCCGGAAGGTGATGTATAAAGTGTTTGTTATTTTGACAGCTGCCGCAGCCTGGGGGGGGGACATGATAAGAGGGGGGGCTGTTTATTACTCTGGGGGAACCATAATAAGGAGGGGGGGCTGTGTAGTGCAATATGCACGGCATCCCCCCGCCGCTGATGGACGGGGGGATGCCGTGCATATTCATTGCACTAATGAGGCGGCCCCACGTGAACGCCTGCGGTCACCGCGGCCCCACGTGAACGCCTGCGGTCACCGCGGCCCCCTCCTGTCTCCTCCAGCCCCCGGTCACAGCCCCCCCCCACAGCATACCGTATGACCGGTGTATAAGCCGAGGGGGGGACTTTTCAGCCCAATTTTTGGGCTGAAAAACTCGGCTTATACACGAGTATATACGGTATTAAAAACATGAATAAACACATTTGGCATGGCCGCGTTTAAAAATGCTCAGTCTATCAAAACATAAAACCAATTAATCAGATTGGTAAACTACATAATGGAAAAAAAGTTGAAACGCCAAAGTTATGTTTTTTTGGTCGCCACACACATTGCAATAAAATGCAATAACGGAGAATCAAAACATCGTATCTACCCAAAAATGGTGTCATTAGAAACATCATCTCAGGATGCAAAAAATAAGCCGTCACACAGCCCCCAATCACGAAAAATGGCGACAAAAGTGCAATTCTTTTTCTTTAAAAACTTCAGAATTTTTTTCACCACTTAGACAACAGTAAAAGTATACATGTTTTGTATCTAAAAACCCGTACCGACTCAAGGCATCATACCGACATGTCAGTTTATCATATACTGAGCATGGTGAATAAAAAACCCAAAAATCAAACATGTAATTGCAAACATGTAATTGCACTTTTTTTGCAATTTCACTGCACTTGGAATTTTTTTCTCATTTTCTTGTACACTACATGGTAAAATAAATGATTTCATCTGAAAGTACAACTTGTTCCACAAACAAACCCTTATATGTCTACAGTGATGAAAAAATAAAAAAAGTTATGGCTCTTGGAAGAAAGGGAGGGAAAAACTAAAGATGTAAAATCGCCCGGGGTTGAAGGGGTTAAAGAGACAATTTGCTTATAAAATTTCCCAGAGAAACATAAGAAGGCATTTAAGTCTCCTCATATACTGACATGCTAGACCTGGCGTGTAGCTCTACATAAGAAGAAAGGTTATATCTTAGATCTCCAGTCTTAGCCTCTCACCTAGCCATGTTACATAAGAAAGTATGAGACGGCACTCACCGCTCGTGGTGTTATAATTTCGGCTTCTTTATTTCATCTGTGCAGGTTACAGGCAATGGTGGAGGGAGGGGGTGCGGAAGAGGACAACGGGCGCTCCTTTTCGCACTGAATGTGCTTCAACGGGTCCCAACGCACCCCCTCCTTCCACCATTGCCTGTAACCTGCACGGATGAAATGAAGAAGCCGAAATTATAACACCACAAGCTGTGAGTGCCGTCTCATACTTTCTTATGAGTGCATGGACTTGTTTTCTGAGACTAGTGCAACACCGCTTAGCTCAGTGCCGAGAAGGGGTCTGATAGTGGGCCAAGACTAGTGCCCGGGAATCTTGCTTTGGATAGCCATGTTTCATCTCATACTTTGCACTGACGAGGAGAAAATACCGGAAAACACCACGTCTTAAATTGAGAATATAATTTGGTTGACATCCTTGGTCATATGATAAGACTCATTGAAGTGTCAATACTAACATTTAGGATTGCTACTTCCAATAGATGGAACTAGAGTTCAAGTCTTCTTTGAAGGGGTAATTTGCATACTAATATATATGAGACTCATCTGACAATAAAAACAAGCTCTCGAACATCTATATAAATGGGAAGAAAAATGAAAAAAGTGTTATTAAGGACCCATTAGGCCTTGTAATAAATGGGGTATGTCTTTTATAACGTTTTGTTTTAACTTTCACTGACAGAGGCCAGGGGAACTTGTGGGTCATGTGCCCTTGGATGTGTGATGTTGGGTGTTGCGGAGCGGTGAAGGGAACAAGACACTTTGATCACGGAATTTAAATGCAGTCTTGAAAAATTAGCGATAACTCTTTCTAAGCACTCCAAACCTAACGATCTTCATAGAATGTGATGACCATGAGAGAAAAAATTACTTTAAAGTGAAAAACATGGTGATTAGATTCACTTGAAAGTGATCAATTACTGCTGACCCAGATCCCTTGTAACATATCTATTACTGCCATTTTCCTGGCAATTTACACCTTTTTTCTACACAAAAGGTCACCACTTTAGGTTTCATGCAGCCCACTGATCATATCCTACTGATGAATGACATTTCTTATATTTTTACTTGTCATTCCTTTAACCTTCCCATTTTAGGACACTTTATTGCTTTTTTTGACACAAATACATATTGTGTAGTTCATGTGAATTGTACTTTTTTACAGCAAGCATGAATTTGTTTATTGACCAATATATAGCGTTGATATTTTCACAAGACTCTTCTTTCATCTGGTCATCACGACATTGAGCGGTGACTTTCTCCGCGGCTACTTGCTCCAGCAAATGGAGAGAAAACTAGAAAAGGAGAATGCAATTAGCATTTTTTTCTCCTTATGGAAAATTCATGTGCTACAATGGAGCAGGAATGACATAACTCAACACCGTGTGACATTCTGGGTGACATGAATAATACCTGCCAGTGGAAAACAACGCCCTTAATCAGCCAAGGTCCTGCTACATTCTATCAGGCACAGCAAGAAGCATTTCACAGGTTTGCTTATCTTCTTTTTATCCTAATTCCCCAAGCGAATTAATTACTGACCTCGCACTGTTTTGATAGGCAACCGGCTACCTTGCCAAAGCGAAATTTGCATTGCTTTCATTACTTTGTTACTAAGGTTGGAATTAGAGACAATTAATCACCTGTAACATTTCTCTGAACTCCATTTATGCCACCTGTGCAGTAATGGTCAAAAGATGGAACATATGCATTAACTCTGCAGTATCCAAGGTGAAAAATGAAGTTGGAAGCAAAGGTAAAAGCTTCTTGAAAAGCTCCGAATGTGAGCCAGGGTTATAATGAATAGGTAGCGCCTATCCAAGCAGCAATGATTTGGCTGCAGATGGACCAGTCTTTCAGAAATGTTCACCCTATGTTCCCACACTATTTGTCATGTGCCCGAAATGTACAATACTAAATAGAAATAGATGGCACATTAGTGTTATTTGGACCTCTTAGCTTCTTGGTTTCCATCACAACTGCTAATCTATTCTATTAAACTTCTGTTCAACTCTAGATTTGCATACTAAGTATTAAATTCCTCAGGCAAGGAGGTAACAACCTACTCCATGACCTATAGAAAACATTAAGAGGATATGAATGTTCTGTTATCATAACTTATTTCAGCCTCATGCAAGACTGTTTAGTTTTTTGATTTTTTTTTTAAATCTAGGCTACATTATTTAAAGAGGACCTGTCACCCCCCCCATGGATGTGAATCTAAGTGCAGCACTGAATGCAGCATGTCTGCTGCATTCAGATAAGGGGTCCCCCATGGCTCTGTGGGGCTGCTACCCCGATATATAGGCTTAGAAAAACATACAGTAAAAAGAAATGGAGGCGGGCCCTTGTGATTCAGGCACCTCGTCCATGGGGCATTTCACGCCCCCTGTGCCTCTGTGATGCCCATTTCCTCACCGCCTCGCTCCTGCCATTCATGAACTCCTCCTCTGGTGGACACAGCCCGCATTCCTGCCCACATGTTACCTCTGTGCTTATCATAATAATATAATAATTCCAAAGACCACCAATGGTGAGTGCAGCCTATCCTCTTTTGTTGTGATTATTAGGCTGCATTCACACATCGCGCTTTTCGCTGTGTATTGGCGCTTTTTGGTGCACTTTTGCTGTTTCACTGCGTATTAGCTGCGCGTTTTTACGTGCGCTTTTATGCAGTAAAACACAATTCTGGTTACGCAGGTCAGCAAAACCTATGGGTTTTGCTGATTTGCGTTCAAATACTGCGTATTTCTGCACTTGTTTACGCACACACTTTCACTGCAAAAGCGCATGCGTAAAAAGAATAGACAAGGCAATTCTTTACACAGCTGCGTCTGCGCTTTTCCTATATCCCACATGATAAAATGGGCTGGGGAAAAGTGCAGAGGAAAGCGCGCAGAGGAAAGCACGCAGAAAAGCGCAATGTGTGAATGCAGTTGCGCTTTTTGCTGTGATCTGCGTAAAAAAGCGCAACTGCAGGAAGGAGCTCAGAAAAAAGCGCAATGTGTGAACGTAGCCTTAAAGTCTTCTGTTAAACGGGATTGCACCCCGACAGTGCGGCGAAGTAGTTTCCCTTTGTGGACATAAGGTTATCACGTATGAGGTCAACATAGTAGTGAGGGGCTTTCTACACAATTATTGTTCCTGAAAATGATGGGCTTACAAAAATATAGAGGAACTGTAACAAGGTTGAATGCTGCAAACTGGACTAAAACTTAAAAAATATTGATTTTATTATTTTTTCTCAAAATAAGTCTTTATTTCTTGTTGTATGTCTTTGTACAATTAGTTATCCTTCCTGTCAGCGTTCTAAGACATTCTGTCTGCTGATGGTTTGCCCTTCCAGTAATATTAATCACGTAATTGTCTCAGTGGGACTACGGAAACCCAAGAATGTGTTCACCTTTTAGACGGCATCATAAAAGTCATTGTGATGTTCTGTACATGGCTGAAGAAGGGGAGGAGATACCATTGGCTGAAACATCATATGAAGCTAGGAAAAGCCGACAGGTGACAGGGACGTTCTATAAATACACATTTATTCTCCTGTAAGCCTGACTCCAATGAATGAGACAAATCAAAACAGTTCTTCAATTAATCAGATAAATATTAATACTGGGCAGCAAATGTTTGATCATGAAAACCATAGTCTTTAAGAAAAGAAAAATACCCTAAGACAAGCAAAGTTGAGAAGACTCTGTTTATCCATTCTTCAATTACTTTCTCCTTAGGGTGCCTTTCTGAACAGTTGTCCCATTGTCCATAGAGATTACTGATCTAAATGCAAACATCTGTTTCATTTCTATTCCTCTTTTAAAAAAAAATTGGTATAAGCGAAATGGTTCTAAAAAAATCCCCATACATATTACATTAAATTTTTAGAGAAATTAGAGGATATGACAGATGTTGGTTCACTCATGTATGCGTTAATCCTACCGGAAAAAGAATTAGCCTAGAGAATATATACTTTATATAGAAATTGTCTGGTTAAATTTATTTTTATTTGTATTCATTGCATTTGATATTGTTAAAACTGATCTGCTATTAGATTTCACAATGCAACATGTACACATGTCAGAACCAATGAGACTGGTGTACTTACTTTAAAAATCCACGCCAAAATGGCTGTATACTCCTGACAGTAAGATAGCTGTACTCCTTATATCTTCTTTTCATATATGACTTGAAAGTTTTAGTAAAGGATTATTAACCCCTTCCCGTCCCATGATGCTGAACAACGTTATGGATGGGGTCCCAGTGTTTGATGTGAGCTCCGGCGCGGCGCTCACATCAAAAACCCGCCATCTTAGCTGATCTCATCAGCTGAGATGTCAGGCTTATGGCACCGATCAGATCCGGGATCCGATGGGTGCTGTTAACTCCTTGGATCCCGCTGTTATTCACTGACCAAAACCGCCGCGGCGGAATCGGGCTGTTCCCCGCCTGCACCGGAGATCCCGCGATAATATCGCAAGATCCCTGGTGCTCACGAGATAGCCCGGGATCCTGGTGAGACCCGGAAGCTATCACTGATCGCCTCCTGTGAGTGGTTGGCAAGCACTGCCAACCACTTACAGTGCACATTTGTGACAGGTCCCGATGTGCTGCAGCTCATCGGGACCTGTCACAAGAAATCTGACTGTGCAGCAGTGTGCCTCCCAATGGGCCAGTGAAAAAACAAGAATTAATTAAAAAATAAAGTTTTTAAAAACATGAAAAAAAACATAAAAGTTGAAATCACTCCCCTATTCAAAATAAAAGTATTAAATTTTTTTTTTTTAAATATACGTATTTGGTATCGCCGCATTGAGAAATGCATGATCTACCAAAATATAAAATTAAGTAATGAGAGCTGAAAACTGCGTAACATAAAAAAAGGTCCAAACGCCAAAATTATGTTTTCTTGGTCGCCGCAACATAGCTATAAAATGCAATAACGGGCGATCAATACAACACATTCACCCACAATGGGTATAATTAGAAATCTCAGTTTAAGACACAAAAAATAAGGCATAGGGATTTGTTTCCATATCTTTTACTGATGGAATTCCAAGGTATCATCCAGGGTACAGTCCAGGTGGTCGGGTGGCAGTTCAGGATTTCCTCACCCAATGAGTTGTGATGCTCCTTGTTGCTGTGTGTGTGCTCTCTAGTCCTGGCCTGCCTGAAACCTTGCTGTGACCTCTCCTGTGTCCCTCACTTGTATAGCAGGCGTTGAGAACCTTCTGCTGGGCACCAATAACTCCTCTGCGGTCACTGGCTCTGTTGGTGGCTGTGCAACAAGTGCTACACCAGGAGACTGAAGTCTCCCTGGCCCTCGGGTCTTCTCTGCTGGGCTAACTGGACCCGTGCAGACTCGGACTCCGTTGTCTAGTTCCTTCTGCTGCCTCTCGTGTTGAACCGGTATGGTTCTTCTGCCCCCTCTCCGTCTCGCCTTGCATCCGACCTTCACTCTTGGGTCCCTTACCCTGGCTAGGCTTCCTCACTGTCACGGGCCTAGCGCAGCTCTGTTCACCAGGATGTCTTCACAGTCCTCCCTGGATCTGCCCTGCCTAACTCCTCCCTGGGCCTGAATTTATAGGGGACCTTGCTTGAAGTTGGCAAGTAGATCTCCCCCTTCATGTATGGGGTGGAATGTGTTGCATGTGTAAGTTTACCTGGAAGTCCCTCCCTGCATCAGGTGTTCCTGTGGCAACCGAACCAGAGGGGTGCCACATGAACATAATGGTGTGGAGTTGTTTTTCAGTATTTAGTACTGGCATATTTCATATAATTGAAGGAAGTATGAATGGACAAATGTACTGAGACATAATGATGAAGATGAAACTAGGGTGGACATTTAAACAAAGACAATGATCCAAAACATACCGTGAAGGAAATTGTCAATTGGTTCCACAGAAAGAAAATAAAGCTGCTTTATTGGCCCAGGCAAACACCTTACTTAAATCCAATAAAAAATGTATGGAAGAAACTGAAGTTCAGAGAGTTCATAGAAGGAGCCCATAGAACCTTCAGGATTTGAAGTGTGTTTGTGCAAAAGAAGGGTTCAAAATCACACCTGAGCAATGCATGCGACTAGTTTCTCCATACAGAGTGTCATCTTGAAGCTGTGATCACCAACAAGGATTTTGTATGAAGTCATAAATCATTAAAGAAGAGACGGCACTCACCCGGTTTGAGATCGGTGATTTATTCGGGATACAACATTCCGTGCAGGGAGGGAGAGGAGAGCAGCTGACGACGGCACCGTTTTGCGCCTAGGCCCGTAGAAGAGCCTAGGCGGGTGAGTGCCGTCTCTTCTTTAATGATTTATGACTGGACTGTTGTGCTAAAGACAGGCACCTCCCGTTGCTACCTGGTCGCTCCATTTATTATCCGCCCGGCAAGCCGTCGGCTTTGGTGCCCCGACTTCCTCCTGTCATTTGATTTTGTATGAAGTATTACAAAAATATAAGTAAGCATGTTTAATATTTTTCCCCTGCATTATTTCTCAATATTATACATCACTACATTTATGGACATTTATTGTTTGATTTCTTTGCTTGTCCTAATTGTTACGTGTTGTTTATCTGGTGAGAAAGTCAAGTTAATAGCACCTTTAGAGAGGTATTTACTTAGACAATTGTTGACGTATTCAATACTTTTTTTTCACTCGATGTATGTAAATGAGCTGTTCAACACTATGAACAGGACCCGGATATGTAGGAGAATCTGCCTCCAAAGATCATTTTAAACAAAAGGGGGCAATACCTGTGTGAGACATGTAAATAACACAGAGAAATAGAACTTAGTTTTCTTACAAACACATTAGCAGCAGCAGCAGCTGTCACAGCTCTGCTGTATTGCTACAGCATTGTAATCCTGTCTGCCTGTGAGATGGAATCTGTGAAGGCCACTTTACACACACCAACTTATCTGTCCAACTTCTGAACAACTTACTGGTTGCAGTGAAATCATGGACACATTGCTCTATTTTGTGGCTGTGTACAAATGGAACTATGTGTCCATGATTTCACTGCAACCAGTAAGTTGTTCAGAAGTTGGACAGATAAGTTGGTGTGTGTAAAGTGGCCTTGAAGCTGAGAGGAACCTGCAGGTGTGTCAGGTGTGATTACACACAGCTCTGCAGTGATATCAGGAGAGCACTGGGCGGCCATCACACAACACACTGGTGATGCCTCCTTTTATTAAATATAAGTTTTGGAGGCAAAATCTCATGCAGATCCGAGCCCAGCTCCTAAATATTTATAGCTTATTTAGATATAAAAAAGTGGATTTTTCTGGAATAAGATATTGAATTGTAAATACCACGGCATTTTATACAGTTTCCTATGGTCTGCATGTTGATATAGATGGCTTATGAGTGTTGATCCCACTGACAGATTCCTTTGTCTTATAAAACCAAAGGTATTTTTTTGTGTCCTGCCAAGATTTTGGGTGTGCATACAAAATATTACTATTTACAATGATGCAGTGTGTCTCTTTTTGGAAAAAGTATCTATTCTAGTTTGACCTTGAATAATGATAAGCTGCATTACCTGACACAGTCTGTTGACGGCTGTGGCACTGTTTCATGCAGCAATAAATTGTGGAAAAGAAAAGCGCAATAAGGTCTTAGGCTAGGGTCAGACCTGTGTCTGCCCCTAGCCTGACAGATCCAGCAGAAACTTGGAAAATTTCTGACTCAGCTCATAGCGTTACCAGGAGGTAACGCTATGTACCGCCGGGCAAAAGATCCCTATGGCAACCGGATGCTTACCGCAGCCTCCGGCTCCACAGAGATCTCCAAGACATACGTTTTTGCAGAGCGCTCTGCAAAAGCGCATATCCTGTGTCGTCAGGCAGCACATCGTGTTACCTGCTGGTAACACTATGCGCTGAGGCAGAAATTTTCCAAGTTTCTGCTGGATCCGTCAGGCTAGGGCAGATGCAGGTCTGATTCTAGCCTTACCCAGGGAAAGGAAGTTTAACCAGAGATGAGATATAGTGCTAACCTTGTATGGTTGTGACACACAACAAAATGAAAGTGCTAGAGGCAGCAGCCGCAGAAACCACATGCACCAAGGCAAGTCGACTATGCAGGATATCATTAAAAATGGTACTAAATCCGTGCTGCTGCCAAATGATCCAATTCAAAGCAAACAATGTAGCATTTGGTGGTTTATTCTACGCGTTTCGAAGCGTAACCCCACTTCTGGATCCTTTGGCAGCAGCATAGATTTAGTACCATTTTTTACTGTTTCATGCAAGCCTATACCATATATAACTTACTGCAGGCTGAGTAAATATGTCATGCTCAAAAACAGAGAGCTAAATGCCACATTTCTTTGTCTTTCAACTCCTGTGCACAGACCCTTTTCTGGTTAAACTCGAATAAGAGAAGAAACATACTGTAAGATCAAACAAGTTTACTGGTGAACTTGTCATCTGCCAGCTTATTTTGCAGTAGATTTTAAAGGTTATATTTAAAGATTGAAATACTGAATGCTATTTTTTTCTTGACTACTGGGCAGATTTTCTATTTCTACCTGGCCAAATTTGAGATTTAAGCACTGCATAAACAGGAAGGGCATCATGACATTGACATGTCACTTACTTTTCTAAAGCAGGTAATAATCTTAACAAAAATTTGTGAACACCAGGCATGTGGTGCCACCTGCCAAGAGGTAGATCACTGGCTTACACTCTCTTCCCTTCAGCATATGTTGAAGAAAACAGAATTGCTTGTTTCATTTTCTAGCATTTTAATGAAAAAAATATTATTAACAATAATTACCTGCATTCGGAATGACCTATAGATACCAGTGGGTTAACAAAGTGACATCACTGGTTGTATTTTAATATATAAACCAATGACCCAGCAGGATGTCATATTAAAAATAATGTAACGTCTGTCCTTGATTTTGTTATTTTTCACGCTCCATTTCGAGCTAACAAAGCCTCTAGATTCTGCATAAGGCGCCCAGCAGGTGCTGAATAAGAAGACATTATTACAAAAAATTAATTTTGCTCATTAGCACAAAGCAGCAAGCATGTGGTCCCAACTTCTATTCCTAATATCTATGTTACAATTCCGACTTATTGAAGCAGCTCTCTTTTTTTCAGAACCGACTATAACCTTTTCATCTTTAAGCTACACGGTTACAGTAAAATGATAACATGCAGAATAAAAGCAAGACCAAAAAAAAGAATCATATGTCTGCATGATAATTCCATATAGATGCCTAAGCACAAAGCCAAACTTAAAAGGGATTCCAAATGGCAGAAGACTGAGCAATCTTTATACACAACCGCAAAAGTTTAAGGCCCCGTTACACGGTGTGATATCATGAACGATATCACTCAAACGTCACGGGTTTGGAGTCGTTCAAACGACATTGTTAGGACGTCATTGCGTGTTACACTGAGATACGACTATGATAAATCGTTGGATCGCTGATTGCAGATTTGAGAGCATGTTCTCAAATCAAACGATCGTCATTCAGCCAACCTGCTGCATCGTTCTGTGTGACACAGCGATAACGAAGTCGTTAACGACTTCCCCTATTCACATCAGTGAACAAGTATCGTTCGCTGGATTGTGCGAACGATAGCTGTGCGCTACATGGTTGGTGCGTCGTCCACGATATCTAGACGTGTGACATCTCACCAACGATCACAAAAAGATGTCCTACCGACCGCACTCCCGTGAGATCATTGGTGATATCTAAACGACATTGAAGTGTGTAACAGTACCTTTATTCACATATCATAGGGCACTTTCACATCAGCGTTTTTCGTAATTCGCGGCAGATGCGGTGAAAAAACCGCATCTGCCGCGTTTGCCGCATAACGGTTCCACTTGCGGCACGGTTGCGGTTTTTTCCATAGGAAGTATAGGGGACTTGCGGCAGATGCGGCAAGTGCGGTTTTGTACTTGCGGCAGGTGCGGCAGCGAAAAAAAACCGCGATCAGCCGCATCTGCCGCAAGTCCCCCTATACTTCCTATGGAAAAAACCGCAACCGTGCCGCAAGTGGAACCGTTATGCGGCAAACGCGGCAGATGCGTTTTTTTCACCGCATCTGCCGCGAATTACGAAAAACGCTGATGTGAAAGCACCCTAATAAGTGTTTTTTTTCTGCAGTCTTCTCTAGAGTGTGTTACTCTTAATCTGCATGGAGTGAAGTCATTAAGAGCTCATTCGCATTGTGTGAATCTTAACACATATCTGGTGCGTTTTTGGTGCGGATCTGCAGCAGATGCGCACTAAGTTTGCAGCAGCATGTTTTTCCAGCCAAATCTGTGGGATTTGTGATGTCCTGTCTGCTTGTTGCATAACTTTTCCCAGCGGATCTGCAGCATGTCAATATTTGCTGCGGATTTTACCATGTATTTCACCCATCGACCCTCATGTTAGCTCAAAATACTCAGCAATGTTCACATAATGCGTATTTCTTGCTTATTTTGAGCAAAATTTGCATTGAAATCTGCAGGTATTGATAGTGTTGAAGGAGGGAGCAAGATATGACTTTTTTTCTCTATTTTTTGCTAAAGTATCCAATCTTTATTGAAATAGTCTCAAAGCACCTTCAAATCCGCATCAAATCCGCACCAAAAATGCACTGTGCGGACAGACACGGATGGTTTCGGTGCATTTTTCTGACAGTAGGTCTATTGATTAAAATGAATTTTAAAATTAAAGAGGACCTGTCAGCAAACCAGGCATGGTGATCTAATTACAGCACTGGATGCAGAATGTCTGCAGCATGCAGACAAGGGGTCCCCCAGCACTTGAGCAGCCCTGTACCCCGAGATAATACACTTAGAAAACTTACATGCTACAGCCACTAAGGAGGTGGCTAGGGGCTGCAGCCAAGGGCAGATTCACACCCCCTGTATGTTTAATCTGCCCACCGCTGCCAATCATTCTCTCCCTGTCTGCAGCATTTAAACAGAGTTTTTTTTCTCTCTCCCAGAAAGTCCGTTAGCCCTGCCCCCTGAGGGAGCTAGGTAAATCTGTCCCTGTGTGCTAGTCACGTGACCTATCACATGATCTTTCAATGGTTGATCATGTGACAAGTCACATAATACTTTCGGTTGGGGGTCCACACCTTCTAAACAGCCTGGGGCCCTTACTACTCTAAATTCATACGCTGGCACTCACTGAGATCAGTTTTGTCCTTTCTCCAAATCTTCAGGGGATTTGAAATATTACAGGTTGTTAGAAGAATAGCCAAGTGGTGTCTTAATCACTTTGGAGTTTATGTGGCTGGTGCATCACTGTTGGTTATGTCCCAGTATGCGGCTTTAGCACCCCTACGGTTCGGTTGCCACAGGAACACCTGGTGCAGGGAGGAATTTCCACATTAGGTAAACTTACACATACAACACCTTCCACCCCAGACCTGAAGTGAGAGCTCTACTTGTCAACTTCCGGCAAGGTTCCCTATAAATTTAGGTCGGGGGGAGAGGTTAGGCAGTTCAGTTCCTGGTAGGACTGTGGGAGACATTCTAGAGACAGGAGCCGCGCTAGAGTCATCCTAGGTGACTGACCAGTCTGACCACCTGTTCAAAGTGCTGCCCATTGTGTTGAATTTTCAATGTAACCCTCTTCTCCCACTCTTGACACACTGATAGCAACACCGCAGAAAAAATGCTAGCACAGGCTTCCCGTATCCGTTGTTTCAGATACTGCACATCTCGTATCTTCACAGCATAGACAATTGTCTTCAGATGAGTGATGAGGCAAACTTTTCTTTGAATGTTGAAGTTAACAAACAAAACCACCACTATTGGTCTGACACTAACCCACAGTGGATAGATCCCTCCAAGACTGTTGGAACACAAAAACTGATGGTATGGTGTGGTATCTGGGGAACAAAGATAGTGGGGCCATTCTTCATCAATGGAAACCTCAATGCCACTGGATATCTGAATCTTGTAGCAAAAAAATAAAGTTGGATACAAAATGGCCGACTTCAAAATGGTCGCCATGGTCAACACCCAACTGGAAAAGTTTTCCCCCTCCCATATACTAATGTGCCACAAACAGGAAGTTGTAAAATATAAAAGGGTGGGGGACAAGAGGCGCAATAGTGCCCTATCACTAGTGACACTAATCGTAATGGGGTGGTGCTGAGAAGCCACTCACCTGATGCAGTTGTGATCCCCACAACTGGTTTGAAGGTGTTTAGGAAATATTATTCCAAGCTGCTGCAGGACCTCCACCGACCACTGAACAGTGGTTATAATCCAGAAATATGATGGGAGTATAGGTGTATCACGGTCCGCGCTGCTCCAGGGCTTAAAAAACTCACCAAAGAGTCAGTCAGATTTCCATCCTTTATTCTCCTTCTACGTGTTTCGGCGCCTAGTCTGGCACCTTCATCAGGTATCCCTGATGAAGGTGCCAGGCTAGGCGCCGAAACACGTAGGAGAAGGAGAATAAAGGATGGAAATCTGACTGACTCTTTGGTGAGTTTTTTAAGCCCTGGAGCAGCGCGGACCGTGATACACCTATACTCCCATCATCTTTCTGGACAAACAGGAAGTTGATATCTTCAACCATTACCATTTTATTTAGGTGCATCCACACAAATGGCCCACCCTGTATATTATTCTATATATGGAGACATATCCCATATATCGGTGATTTGAAGACCAGAGGATTGGTAAGTATGATATGTAGAAAGAGACTCTATATAGCATACCAATGTGTAGTTAGGTATTCAATATAGATATAGAGGGAGGACCCATGTAGCTTATCTGGACCATGATGAGTCTAGAGAAAGTGAGGTATCCGTGGAAGGCCACAGAGGGGTAGAGCTATTGCTGTAAATAATGTATAAGATGCATGATGATTATAGTTATCTATTGGCTAAATTAAGAGGTCTAAGTAAGGTACCTGAAGCTATGAGGGAGTTGGACCATTATATATCTGTTCCAGCCATATGTTTGATTTGAGGTAGTTAAACAAGCTAGGGCTATAACATGTTAAAGACCAAAAGAAGAAGGGATTAGTCTCTGTTATGTGCATCACATGTATTGTCTAGGGCTAGGCTAGGACTAAATAGACTGGTTCCATATCATTACTTCCAAAAGGTAGAGCATATTGTGCCTCTAATTTGTGGAACTTTCCGATATGGAAGATAGCTGTGGAGAGCGTGAATCATATACTAAAATAACCTTCAGTTGTATGGTTTATAGCCAAGAGTTATATAGATAAAATAGCTACCTTTAATAATAGCAAGTCTAAATTACCATGTGACCCTCTTAGTCACTCATCGCTAGACAGCGTCGTCCAGGAAGTAGTCTCCAATGTGGGAGTATACTCACAGTAATGGTATATAGTTTCTAGGAGAGATAAAGGCAGCTAGGTAAGATTTAGCTACTTATTTTATTGGGTGCCACAGGGTCCAGGACCTGTCTCCTACATTTGCTGCACTTAGATCACAAGCATCACAATCTTATTTAGGATCTTTAGGATTTTGTCATGACATTGTATAAGGAGTAAGGGTCAATGTCTGTTTGTAAGGCATAACAGTATGGTCTCAAATGATCAAAACATTACCGTACAAAGATCAATGATAAAATGTCAATTCACAAAGAATTACAATATAATTCAAGATCACCAAATTATTACTATTGTTATGTCAGGAATAAATTGATAATTATATAGAAGTAAACACCAAAGGTATTTCATTTGTAACAAGTGTTTATATGAACATAGACATGTAATACAGACCTGAATAATAGAGATCTTGTAGTACAGTAAGGTTATGGTCATCTGTCAGGGTAATAAATGTCGGGGCAAGCAATAGGTATAAGTAGAGTCCAAACTGTATCATGATTGAAGTAGGCACTAAATTGTGTTGGTGGAATAAGGCAGAAGGTAACTTGCCTGTGTAATTAGTTTCCTGTGCAGCTCCATCCCAGTGAATATTAAACTACCGGTATGTTTTTCGATTAAACACCACAGAATTTTAGAGTAAACACACCATTGAAATTACGCAGCCAGCAGCTGATACTGTATATGCAGCTCGTAGATCGGGCAGCATGTACCAGCTGCCAAGTTCCCTTTAACACTAGAAGTCCCAGAGAGGGTCATTTAACATTTCTACCTTTGGAACCCAGAGACGGGTCAAATGACCTGAAGGATTTTAGCTAACATCCTCTAATCACCGTCTTTTGTTCTGTAATTAAGGCCATTACTGTTGCACCACAGGAGGTTGTTGTTTCCATTGAGTTTAGCCATTTAGTTTCTAGTTAGTTCTATTCAGTTTATTGTATTTGATAATATAAAGACTATACATATTGTATTTAGTTTTATTTGAGCAAAAAAGCACTGAAACAATGAATCATTTTTTTATATATTTTAAATAGAGAATTAGAAATTTTAGAGCAAGGTACAGCTGTGAGTAATGATCAGAATCTTTTGTGTCTAAGGTTTCAAGCACACTAGCGAAAAAAAATCGCACAAGGGACTGAAATTTCAGTGTGAAAAATATACAAAAGAACAACTGTTATTTGTTTCCATGCTTTTTATTTTTGTTATAAAAATAATAAAAAAAAATACAAGGAATAAAACAATTCCACACATATTTAAAATAGGCTGCAGTGGGGGGCTGCGTGTGTGAGTGGCATGTCCTTCTTGTGTGACTAGCAGTTCAGCACTCACTCAGCAGTCTGTCTGCACTGTCGGAACATACCTGGCACTGCCTGGGTATGTCCCTGGTACATTTGCCACACGTGTATTTGTAGCAGTCAACACATCTCTCAGTTGCACAATTTTTCGTACATCGATGGTTGACCTGACACTTCGCCCTTTTGCCAGGGCTGGGTGTGGAAGGTTGTTGCCGAAGGTGTTTCTCCTTGCGTGCCTTCTTTTCAGTCACATGAAAGCCACCTAACTCTTTTGCAAGCTCAACCAGGAAGTCCACCCGTATCTCCTGCACCCCAGTGCATGCCTGATAAAGAACATGAGCATTGAGTGCTGCCATGTCAATCATGTAGAACATGGCGACTGGCCATCTCCGTGTTCCTGCACGTACACTGCTCTCCCGCACCATTTGGTCCATTACATCCGCACCGCACTTTGTGTGGTTGTAGTGTGTGATCGTGTTTGGCTTCCTTTTGTTGGTATCCTCAGTCTCAACCACGCTGTGCATGCTGCTGAGAATGTAGACGGCCTTCTTTCATTTGGGTGCGTACATTGTCAGTGTGGCACCAGTGGTTGAAAACACCTGAGTGGTGAATTCAGTGCGGTCCATCTGTCTAGCGGATTGAGGAATTTCCTGGCGACTCTTGTTGACTGTGCAGAGGATAGTGGTTTTCCGGCTAAGCAGTCATTGTGCAAGTGACAATGATGTAAAGAAATTGTCCATGGTTACAGTTCTGCCCTTGTCCATGAATGGTTCCATCAGCCTCATCACTACAGTTTCGGACAGTCTCTCCCCGCTGGGGTGACTGGGGTTCTTGCCAAGATATGGGAGTACATTACAGATGTACTTTGATTTCAAGTAGCAAGCCACCCAAAACTGCAATGTATTGCAGAAAACAGCAGCGAGTCTTTGACGGGAAAAGCTGTTCATCAATAGTGATGTGTCGACCAGGGTTGTAGGATGCGATGCAGTTGGTGACAAACGATCTCCACACATCGGAGATTGCAGCAACTTATCGGTCTCCACTTGCTCACTGCGTGTGAACATGTCATCAAAGTGTAGGTGTTGCATGATGTCTTGGAAGCAGTTTCGGGTCATAGTTGCAATGATGCTTGGGTTTGCCAGGTTTGCTGACCAGCTGTCACGTAGTGATGGAACCTTGGTCACCCCCCGCAAGATAATGACTGAAATAAATACCATTAGTTCGGGGAAAACCCATGATCCAATCCACTTGCTCCGTGTGACGTGCATGTTGAGTAGTCCATTCTTGAATGCTACGAAGCATGTCAAGAGTGATAAAACAGAGGAGGCTCTGAAGGCGACTCCGGACACTTCGTCTGGCCTTAGCACTTGGCTCTCCATCTGTAGGGCACGGTTCTATTGGAGTAAAATGGAGACATTTCCCCACTTGTACTTCACGCCACACTGCGCCATCTTTTGCGGTCTCTGTCAGCTCACTCACCAACCGAGCTCTCTTTTTTGGTAGAGGCGGAGTCTCCTCATCTGCAAGATAAATAATTTCAAATTAACATTTTGTTTTGGTTCTAAATAAGGCTAGGTTCACATTTGAGAGAATTTCAGTTCCCTGCGAATCCAGCAGGGAACGTAGAAATTTTCTCAGCCTCCTCATGTTCCCCACATGCGGGGGAGCGAGGAACGCGGTCCCTAGCAACCCGCTGTGTTTACTGGTTACCTGCTACACAGCAGGCTGCGGGGAGTGCGAATCGCACTCCCGCATCCCTCCTCCCCAGGAAACGCATCTTGAGGAGTTCTCTGTGCAGGAGATGCAGGGCTGCGAATCGCACTCCCCGCAGCCCGCTGTGTAGCTGGTAACCAGTAAACACAGCGAGTTGCTAGTGACCGCGTTTCCCGCTCTCCCGCATGCGGGGAACATGCGGAAGCTGAGAACATTTCTACGTTCACTGCTGGATTCGCAGGGAACTGAAATTCTCTCAAATGTGAACCTAGCCTTAAAATAGATAGTCAGGAAATAAAGCTAGGTAATTTGAAAACTCTAATCTGAAGACAGCTCAGAGTCCGAATCCAGTTGAAGGACTATGTCTTCTCCATCTGAGTCAGAAGGGTTGGTGTTGCTCAGGATCAGTTCTAATGCCTGTTGAATGGTGTGCCATCTCTGCATTTTGTTTCTTGTGAACAAAATAGGTGAATCAGTCACCTATTTATCTCCCACAGCACAAAAGGCTGCATGCAAATTTGCTAAGGTGTTAGCAACCTTATGCATATCCCCTGCACAACAATGCAGCTGGGGGGTGGGCAGACACACTCAGGAGCAGCTTACATTCTTTTGGTTACACTCTCTTACAAAGACCTTTGTTGAGGTGGATCAACACAATTGCCCCCTGCAGATTCCTCAGGCAATTGGCCACATTTACAAATGAAAAGATGCTAATTGGAGCCATCAGAGTTGTCAGTTTGGACTAAGGGTCATTTGACCTTCTTTTGGGACTTCAGGGGGAAACTCGAAATTTCTGGGACTTCTAGTGCTAAACAAATATTAAGGTGGTGTAATTTGTCATGTTTTGTTCATCTGAGGTTATATTTAAAGAGGACCTGTCACCAAACCAGGCGTGGTGATCTAATTACAGCACTGGATACAGCATGTCTCCAGCATGCAGACAAGGGGTCCCCCAGCACTTGAGCAGCCCTGTACCCCGAGATAATACAGTTAGAAAACTTACATGCTACAGCCACTAAGGAGGTGGCTAGGGGCTGCAGCCAAGGGCAGATTCACACCCCCTGCATGTGTAATCTGCCCACCGCTGCCAATCATTCTCTCCCTGTCTCCAGCATTTAAACAGAGTTTTTTTTCTCTCCCGTGTAGCCCCGCCCTCAGGGGGCGGGGCTAACGGACTTTCTGGGGGAGAGAAAAAAAACCTCTGTTTAAATGCTGCAGACAGGGAGAGAATGATTGGCAGCGGTGGGCAGATTAAACATGCAGGGGGTGTGAATCTGCCCTTGGCTGCAGCCCCTAGCCACCTCCTTAGTGGCTGTAGCATGTAAGTTTTCTAAGTGTATTATCTCGGGGTACAGGGCTGCTCAAGTGCTGGGTGACCCCTTGCCTGCATGCTGCAGACATGCTGTATCCAGTGCTGTAATTAGATCACCATGCCTGGTTTGGTGACAGGTCCTCTTTAAAGGGAATCTGTCAGGTCAAAAATCCATATGTAACTGATATCATTTTCTAATTCCTTTCCCTAAGCTCTCTCTATTCATGAATTCCTATTATTTATACTTCCCTTTTATTCTGTGAAAACTTCAAAATAAAATATTAATTCCATCTGTCAATCACAGTGAGCTCAGTGAGCTCTCTGCTGCCCACTCCCCAATGAATGAATATTCATACATCACTACACTGTCCTGCCCTCTAATCTCTATGCAGGCAGAGGAGAAAGGAGGGGGGAGGATATGTGTGCTCTTAGAGATCTTCATTGTGTGTATGAGGCATTTGTGTAGTCTTAGATATTTCTATGTGATTGTATGAACATTTAATCATTTGCTCAGTAGATACACATATTACATGTATGCAGGAAAACCAATGTTCATATAAACAGAAATATTTTACAGATAGCACAGACTGTAGTGTGTTACTACAAGAGTTGTAGCACAAAACACCTCATCTCTCTTAGCACAGAGGAGAGGGATAGAACACCAGCTTGGATAGGTTTGGATATCAAAATAACACTTACACAGCCAGACTATTCGACAGTAAATGTAATGGAGACGGATTAATGCACCAGCTGCCTGCAGGGTGTGAAGGTGCTTATAGGGAGAGAACTACACAGGGTACAGTAATGATTTTTACATATTCTGAAAGGTCTACCGGAGCACTATTCAATGGTACTATTAGAATCATACTGAAAAATGACCTGACAGAGTCCTTTAACATAATTTGAAGACTTTCTAAGAACCAGAGTTTTTAGCATGTTATGTAAAACCGTAGATTTCAGAGGGTTGAAGTAGTTTTTTTTCCCCATGACTGTATATTCCTGTTTTAGCATGTGATACTGCATTATCATGTACTTCTATTTAGATTCCTTTTCTTCCTTCAGTTGTATGTATTGCTTGACATTACCCGAGATCTTACAATTCCTGGCTCTTTGAATATTTCAGCCTATGGAATCGTCAGACAATATTGTATATAAGACCTAACATTTGCACCATTTACATCTATATGTTGATTGAAATGTAGTTTGTTCAGGTATTTTGCAGTAATTCAATAATTATTATTTTTGTTATATCTTGGTGGGTCATCCAGATACTTGTATGCCTGGTTATTGTTTACTAAATTAAAAAGTTTTAACATAATCGGAAAATCTATTAGATGCATTAGAACAAAATGTTTAATTTTAAGCTTAAAGAGGTTATTTATGTTGCACTTTCTTATTTTTACTTTGGATCAGATAGGAGTGGTTGTCATAGACATCAATGAACCCTTTGACAACGAAAGTGTTTGGGTAATTCACAAGCTACCTCTGTGTGAACACAGAAAAGGCAAAGTCTTCAAATCTTAAAAGAGTGTTCATGAAAAATACATGTATTGGAGCATTGGTGGCATTTCAATGCAGCACTACAACAGAGGTTATAGGACTTTCTCATTCAATTATTATACTGTCTTCCTAGTGGGAGATACTTAATGAGAAACATGTTCCTTCCGCCTATACGCTGCCTAGAGTTATTGAAAAATCCACAGGGCACCAATTAGAACATCCCAATACACTGTGGCAGGTATTGTAGAAAACCTGGTAACAGCACCACTAATTACTTAATGCATTTGGTTCCCTAATGATGAGCTGACCTTTTACAGTCACTTATTTATTCCAGCACACAATATCCCTCTTTCATTTACTGCATTGTACAGGTAGTAACCATGAGAGAGCCTTAATAAAATATGAAGAATGCAGTAGTTTTAAACATTTACATATTTTACAAGTATGGTATCCCCAATGAGTGCATGAGATATCCACATTCATTGAATGCATGATAGTAATGCATGATACAAGTGAGAGTTGAATTACTATACACAGGCAGCAGATCTCGATTCATATTGGCCTTGTGTTATGGTATTTAAAATATTATCTACAAAAATTAGAAGGTATAGCAACGTATTTTACCTAAGAGTGGAGCTGGCACAAAATATGGGTCCAGTGCAATATGTACTAGTGCATCTCAATGAATATCATCAAGAATCAATGTAATACTACCATGTTTCAGGATGTTTCTGGGAGCCCTGAGACACGTTAGACTAATAAAAATGCCATATTATAATCAGCCTTTGATGTCTTGTGGAATATGGAAGCACGGTTTATAACCCTTCATCCTCCCTACTTAATTTTCTGAGATAATGACCTTTGGGTTTTCATTGGCTGTAAGCCATCATCATCAACATTGACAGAAATAAACACTTGAAATAGATCACTGTTTGTAAATGACTCCATATAATATATGCTTTTCACTTTATGCATGGAATTACTGAAATAAATGAACTTTTTTATGATATAGTAATTCATGAGATGCACCTGTGTCAGGGCCAGCTCCAGATTTTTGTGGGCCCCAGGCGAAAGAGTCTTAATGGGCTCCTTTTACACTTCCTCCACCCCTCCAAATTAAATATGACACACACAGCTCTGCTACATGCCCATAGACATAGATGGCTCTGCTACATGTACAAGTAGACACACAGCTCTGCTACATGCACACTACACATAGACACACATGCCCATAGACATAGATGGCTTGCTACACGCACATGTAAGCACACACAGCTCTGCTACATGCACACTACACATAAACACAAACAGCTCTACCCATGTCTCCATATAATATCTGTGTTTCACTTTATGCATGGAAATACTGAAATAAATGAACTTTTTTTATGATATATTAATTCATCGAGATGCACCTGTGTCAGGGCCAGCTCCAGATTTTTGTGGGCCCCGGCGAAAGAGTCTTAATGGGCCCTTTTACACTCCACCTCCCCCCTCCAAATTATATATGACACACACAGCTCTGCTACATGCCCATAGACATAGATGGCTCTGCTACATGCACAAGTAGACACACAGCTCTGCTACATGCACACTACACATAATACACACACACAACTCTACTACATGAACATACAGATGCACACACAGCACTGGCACATGCCTAATTATGCACATACAGACACACACAGATCTGCTACATGTACACTACACATACAGATACACATATGGCTCTGCTACATGAACAGTACATACCCAGCTCTATTACAAGTAGAAGGCATCACATGCAAACACACAGCTCTGCTACATGCACATACAAACACACACAGCTCTGCTACATGCACATACAAACACACACAGTTCTGCTACATGCGCATAAATATACACAAATACAGTTATACAAAAATAAAAATACACACACATACAAAACACACACACACGATATAGATACACACAGAGACACATACATATACAGACACACACACATACATACATACATAATCAGACACACACAGATACACACAAATACACATAGAAACACACACACATATATTACCACATTCAGATGATCTTTATCCATGCAGAGCAGGAGAGGAGGCACTGGGAGCTTCTCGGAGCCTACAGAAGTTAAGCAGAAGCAGTTTCTTCTAGGACCTTGATTTCAGTCATGTGATCAGTCACATGACTGGAACTGGCAGGTCCTTCTGCCTCCATTCAGCTCCTGGTAAGCTTGTTCTCCTGCTGTGTACAGATCACATAGATCAGTACAGAGCATGGAGAAGAGAGAGAGAGTGAAGCTGTGTGTGAGGTCTCCTCACTGCTTCCCTCACAGACAGCTGTGGGCCCTCTCACTGCTTCAGGGCCCCATATAAAATATGGCTGGAAAGAAAAAAGCTCACATAGGGTATACCTGTTTGTGAATTAATAACTTCATGCAAACACTGCTCACCTTATAATAGTTGTGAGGGTCACAACCAAACCAAATCACTCGTGGTTTATCCGGTGATAACCTGATGGCGGGCTGCTGCAGTCTCCCTTAAATCAGTAACAAAATTAGTGAGGAAAGAAAAGGGTTTCCAGACCGCGCTCCCGCCAGGACGAATAATTTCAACTTGCGGAGATATATTTAATGTGATTAAATATACAATATATAAAAAGATGAATCACATTAAATATATCTCCGTGAGTTAAGATTATTCGCCCAGGTGGGAGTGTGGTCTGGAAACCCTTTTCTTTCCTCATTAATTTTGTTGCTTCAGGGCCCCGGCATCTGCCCGGTTATGCCGGGTGCTGGTGCCGGCCCTGACCTGTGTATATATATATATCGATACTTCAGGGAAGAGATGTCAGATCCAATTGGTTTAAACACGTGAGGTGGGCTTTACTGATGGAATAAATTGATTATTTAACGATGATGATAAGGTTTTTTAATCACAACGTGTTTCAATACCATACTGACATCTTCATCAAGTGAAAAAACAAATGACACATTGTTTTTTTTTTTATGAAGACATGAGTTTGGCATCAAAACACATTGTGAAAATGTTATCATCATGGTTAGGCTGGGGTTTCATGAATATGCTAATAGTTCTTGGTTCCTGCTGTGCTGCGAGCAGGACCCGAGTGTCATTATGCTGTGATCTGATCCTAAGTTCAGATCACAACTGTGCAGGAGAGGGAGAGTTAATCTCTCCATCTCCTGCATTGTCTGCCTTGGGCCAGGGTCATTTGGCGTCATGCATCCGCTAAATGGATCCATTTTTAGATGTGCAAATATGTAAAAACGCATGCATTAACGCACCCATACACTCCAATACAAAAAACGCATTGCAATGGTGCTTTGCGTTTAACTTTATGCGTTTTTGCTAGTTGCGCTAAAAACATGGGCTGCAACGTTTTTTGGTGCGTTTTCAAAAATGCATGCTTTTTTTAACATGGGAGTCTATGGGAAATGCATGCGTTAACGCATGGTACATACATGTACCATGCGTTAATGCTAGGTACATAAATGTACCTAGTGTTAATGCAAGTGTTAAAGAAGGCAAAAACTATGCGCAATGCCATGAAAATGGTAAGTGAAAAAACTGGATCCATTAAAGCATCCTGTAAACAGATGCATGCTGCCAAATGTGACCCTAGCCTTGGTGCATATTGCAAGGCAGGTGACATCCGACTGCATTGTGATGTTTCACACACAGCCATACACTTGTAAGGCCGGCTTCACACCACGGTTCTATCAGGTATGGGGCTGTCTGGGGTGAACCTGACAGCCCCGGACCCGATTTTACTGTAGTGCAGCCCTATGGGGCCGGATGGAGCCGGATGGCGGCTATCTGCCATCCGGTTTCCATCTGTCCAGGAGGATCCGGGTGTATTCGGATTTTTCTCCTGGAAATAATATCCCCAAATTGGATCCTCCCATATCCTCCCGTATCCGGCGCAATCTGGCGCTCCCTAACATAGGAACCGGACGCCGGTTCATGCAGGCAGAGAGCTCAGGAGAGCAGCCGCCGCACTCACTGACTCCCACTGACAGCGGCGCCGCGGGACCCACCTGGACGCAGCAGGCGGGCCGCGGGTGTCAGCGGGTGGCTGACAGGGAGGGTCCAACACTCGGGACTGGAGGCAGCGCAGCAGCGTTGTTGTTATGGCACCTGGCGGGATGCCGCCAGGCGGGATTGGATGAGCCAGCCTGAGCACAGCCAGTAAGGTTCAGACAGGGAGGGTTCAGAGGTGCTACGTCAGCACGCCCTGACTGAACCTTGTATGAACCCTCCAGAGCGGAGCACACACAGTGAAGACAGGGCCGGCCAGGCGTAGGCCGCGGTGCCATACTGTCTGCCTTGCCTTCCTGACCTTGTGTGTTGGAAGTTGGAACATGCAGTGCTTCTTCTGTGATTGTGAGACTGGAGGCTGGCGGCCGCCGAGTAACTGAGAAGGCCAGACTGAGTCCCCCACTCCCTGCCTGCTGCTGCTGCAAAGTGCTCCTTGTAATGTAAGTGCTTGCTTAATGCTTAGTGTCCACTGTCCAGTGCAGTCCAGATAATTCCACATGGGCTGGCCTTGCCCATGATATAATAGCTGCTGTGCAGTGTGCACTCTGTGCAACTGTGCAAGTGACTGAGAACGCCAGTCTGACTCCCCCACTCCCTGCCTGCTGCAAAGTGCTGTTCTGTAATGTAAGGCTGGTTTCACACTTGTGCTCCCTGCCGCTGCATACTGCGGCAGGGGAGAGCAAGCAGAGCACAGACACTGTGCGCCCCCATGACCGTGTGCACCCATTCAGTTCCCTGTCTGATTTGTACGCATGCAGATGTCTGCATTCAGCTTGCTCCCCCCCACCACAATACGCAGCAGCGAGGAGCGCAAGTGTGAAACCAGCCTAAGTGCTTGCTTAGGCTGCCTTCACATTAGCGTTTGTGTCTGCATGCTGATGGAATGCAGACACAAACGCAGTCAAAAGCAGTGCCATTTTGATGTGTCCGCAGCGGAGAATGGTAGCCTGCGGACACATCACTGTGCTGCCCGGCAGCCAATCAGCGGTGTCCGGGGGGCGGAGATCAGCGTCGGAGATTTCCGCCTCCCAGCCGCTGGTAAGCTCCGGGACGTGTCGGCGGGGAGAAACAGCTGATTTGACAGCAGTTTGAATCTCCCGCACCGACACCGAGAGGAGATGTCGGCGCGGGAAGATTCAAACAGCTGTCACATCAGCTGTTTCTCCCCGCCGACATCGCTAGCAGATTACCGGCGGTGGGGAAGAAGAGATCAGCAGAGGCTAAGCTGATCTCCCGGTGACCGTCGGTGAGCTCCTGTGACATCACCGGCAGCCACCGGAGAGATTTCAATCGGTCTGCAGCGTTCTCCTGCGCTGTCAAGCGCAGAACACTGCGGACCCATTGAAGACAATGCATGTTTTGTGCGCTTGGGGACGCTTGCTGATTTTCCAAGGTCCCCGAGTGCCCAAAAAATGCAACATGCTTCGTCCCGGGTGCGGACGCTGGACACCGGAAGGAGCAGATATCGTCCGCATCCGCACCCGAACGCTGCAAACGCAAGCACTATGCGTTCCTATGTTAAACATAGGAACGCAGTGCGCATGCGTTTGACTGCGTATGGGAACGCAGCATAAGCTGTGTTTACATACGCAAATGTGAAGGCAGCCTTTGTGTCCAGATAATTCCATATCATGGCATGACATCCTAGCTGCTGTGCAGTGACTGTGACTGAGAAGGCCAGTCTGACTTCCCCACTCCCTGCCTGTTGCTTAGTGCTGTTCTGTAACTGCTTAGTGTTTATTAAGGTACCGTCACACGTGGAGATATCGCCGTGATTTGGCTTTTTTGCCGATGTGGAAGCCACATCGCCTGTGCGTAGTGGCTTGTGACAGGGCAATTTCACGGCGAAAAATCGCCGGTGAAACGTCGCCTGATCGCCCTGCAGGGAAATCAAGTGATATCCACCTGGTAATTTCTGCGCTTTGTGCCTTGTGTCAGGGCGATAGTGATGTACACAGCGATCCTGAAGTACATCCCGTAGGCGTGCTTGTTATTTTTTTTTCCTGCCACATCTGTGGCGGTTGGTGGGTGATACTGCGTTCCGATTGGCTGCCCGTGTTCGAAGCCCCTTATTTGATGACCCGTGCGTTTACGCAAGGCTGACTAATGGGAACGCAGTGTCGTCCACCAATCTCAGTGATAGGGGCGCGGTGAAACACACTGTAGCACTCTCCTATCAACACAGTATGCTCACTGGTACGATGTTGGCGTGTGACACTGCGATGTGTGAAGGGAAGATCGCTTCCGGTCTTCTGCAGGCGATTTCCGGAGATCGCCCGCGAAATTGCTACGTGTAACAGCTCTACAGTGGTGTGAAAAAAAGTGCCCGCAACATGCACGCTCATATCAAATCGCCAGTGATATGGCGGCAATATTGTTGTGTGTGACGGTATACCTCTAAGGTGTACAAGGTGTACCTCTGTTGCACATGTGGAGACCCAAGCCTTAAATCAGTGCCGCACCGTCCATTGGACAGTGTGAGCCTCTAGGCTCAGGCGGCATAGAGGCAGGGGGAGTGGCAGAGATGTAGGGTGCGGTACCTGCACACACAGCATCTGCAGCTTCCTCTCCTTTGCTGGCTGCTGGAAGGTATCCGAAACCATAAGCGATCGTAGCTCCCCCCGCCCCTCTCTGCTTCTAAGAGCCTGGCCGCGTCATGAAAGGGAGGGGGGGGCTCCGGCATGACGCGATTTAGCCCCGTCCCTTTCATGACGCGGCCAGGCTCTTAGAAGCAGAGAGGGGCGTGCATAATTACCAGGCAGCAGCAGACAGGCGGGGCATTTGCGGCTTGCACAGAAAGAGAGAACTCACACAGGACAAAGTATTATAACCTTTTCTCTTACTTTACAAAAGCGATTTTTTCTGCAAAAGGGATGGCTAGAAATGATAAGAGGGGTGCAGGGACAGGTCTAAAGATACGGGGGGGTCAGTTTCTGGGTTTAGGATCACTTGAAAGGCTGAAACCTGAGAGGCTGAAAGGGCAGGGCTTTACTGAAGGGAGGGGGGGAGAGGAGGCTGACAGGCACATGAACACTGCAGGAGGACAAGCTAGGTAACACCCAGTCGGCCACATTTTTTAAAGTTTATAAAGCTATATCTTAGCTTCTACTAAACAGTTTTTTTAGCAAAAACCAGGGGCGTAACTACAATAGGTGCAGGGGTTGCGATCGCACCCGGGCCCTGCAGCCTAGGGGGGCCCCAAAAGTCCCTTTGGCCCATAGAAAAAGACTAATACTACTAAAGATTTGCAATAATTGGGGGCCCCGTTGGAGCTTTCGCATCAGGGCCCCGAGGCCTGAAGTTACGCCACTGGCAAAAACGATTGCCCCAAATGTGTGTGCTGGGTGTAGGGACACATATTAACAGTCCGAGGGGGTCATTTGGGGTGGTTGGTTCCCTTTAAGTCATTTTTCTGTTGTGTGTGTTGACTATTAGGACAGTACAGGTTTCTTGCTCTAGTTATTTCCAACTTATTTTCCATGAACTAAATTTAAAACATAATAAATATTTCGAGGAATTGGAAAGCAAATTATAAAAGAAGATCTATTTATTATTTAGACAATAATTAAAGTGAATATACTCACTTAACAACATTTCTTTTTAAGATAATATAGTAATATTATTTTTTATTTCTACAGCGCCCACATATTCCACAGAACTTTGCAATTCAAGTATGGAGCAGGTACTAGAAGCCCTGAAAGTCAAAGGTAGAGAGAACCTCAGAAAGCAGGTAACTAAAGCACTGGAGCACGCAGGCAGACAAGGACACAGGGAAACGGGTATGGCGCAGGAAGTGGTGCACAACCAAACTAAGGCCATGTGCACACTGTGTATTTTTAGTAGTTTTGTATCAAATCTGCATATCTATCTTGAAGCCAGCAAAGTCACTGAGAATTTAGAAGTTTTCTGCACACATTGCTTATTTTTCCTTATAGATGTGGTACAGAAAAAAATCTGCAGCATGTCAATTACTGGTGGGCTTTTGCAGGATTTTTCACTCTCTCTCCTATCCTAGCTTTATTTAACTGGATTTTATAATAGAAACATGCAAAAAAAACATATACAAATCCGCACCATAAACACATTAAAAATTGATGCTGTTTTTGAAGCATTTATTTTGCAGAGCAGTTAATGACTTCCGGTTTATTCACTGCTCTCTGCAGTCGGTAATCTCCGGCAGCCGGCGGCAGTCTTTGAGATGTGACAGCAGGGTTCACCCGCGGTCATAGCCCTAGCTATGACCTGAGGTGAACCCTGACCGGATAGAGCATGCGGCAACAGGCTGCCCCCAACCCCCAGCTGACTATTTGGACCTGCCTGGACACAGAAATATTGGGAATCCCTTATCTTTTATTATTTCAGGAATTTCATGAAATAATAAAAAAAAAATGCTTGGGGCTCCGCGCAATTTCTATCTCCAGCCAGGTCCAGCTAGGCAGCTGGGGGCTGGAATCCGCAGCGCAGGGAGGCCCAAGCCTTCTGGGCACCCCCCCCCGCTGCGAATGGCAGCCCGCAGCCACCCCAGAAAGTGGCGCGTTCATTGAAGCACCATGTTCTGGCGCTGAACCCAACTCTTCCAGGGTCCTGGTGCGGTGGCTCACTGGGTAATAAAGGGGTTAGGGCAAGCTTTTTGTTATCAGCTGGCCCTAAGCCCAAAATTCATGGGGTCACGCCAATATTAGACATGCCCCCATTGAATTTCTAGTAAATTGTTTAAATAAAAACACAACACCAAGAAAAATTATTTTTATTTGAAAAAAAAAAAAAAACACACTTAGGGACTCCATCTTTATTTAAAAAAATTCCTCTTCCGTCCGACGTAGTCCAATCCAGGGTTCTTCTTTAGCTCTGCTACATCTCTGGTAGAGAACCTCCACCATAGATGTAGCAGAACTGCGCACCCAGACGTGGGAAAGTTCATGTGAGTTCATGCAGGCAAGCATGAACTCACATGAACCTGACAGCACTGCTACTTCAGTTGAACAGCTGACCTGAGTCAGCTGTTCATTTGAAAATCCCGGCGGGAAGGCGTCACAGAGAAAACCGGATCAAACCGGATTCTCCCGGAATGTACCGGTCCGGTGCAATCCGGTGCCCCATAACATGGGACTCTATGGTGCCGGATTGCCCTGGACCGGGGCAATCCGGGAGAATCCGGTTTGATCCGTTTTTTTCTGTGACGCCTTCCCGCCAGGATTTTCAAATGAACATCTGACTCAGGTCAGCTGTTCAATTGAAAATCCAGGCGGGAAGGCGTCACAGAGAAAACCGGATCAAACCGGATTCTCCCAGATTGCACCGTTCCGGTGCAATCTGGCACCCCATAACATGGGACTCTATGGTGCCGGATTGCACCGGACCGGGGCAATTCGGGAGAATCCGGTTTGAACTCAGTTCACGATAGTGGACAGCTCCCTGCTTGCCGCAATCGGTTCTGCGCTCCCCGCTGCCTGATAGCAGGATCCTCCGCTCCCCCCGCAGCCTCCCCACCCAATCCTAAGTTAAGATCGGGTGGGGAGGCAGTAGGGGGAGCAAAGGATTCTGCTGTCAGGCTACGGGGAAGCCAGTAGGGGGCTTCAGCATTGTTTAAAAGCCGGCGGGACCTACTGGTTATGAGTCTAGCAAGTCCGAATATTTCAGTACTCGCTCATCCCTACTGATCAGCTCTCTCAGTCAGACCATTAGAGTGGGGATGAAACACAGAAGAAAAAGACAAATCAATACCCAGCTTAGCACAGAAGGTCCTCCAAAACTGAGAAACGAACTGGGCACCCCTGTCAGACACAATATTCTCCGGAATACCATGTAAACGAACAACATGCTGAAAAAACAACTGAACCAATTCTGAAGAAGAAGGCAATTTAGACAAAGGAACCAAATTAACCATCTTAGAAAACTTGTCACAAATAACCAACATAACAGTCATCCTCTGGGAAACAGGAAGGTCAGAAACAAAATCCATAGAAATATGTGTCCACGGCCGCACAGGTACAGGTAAGGGAAAAAGTAACTCACTAGAATGGGAACAACAAGGCTTGGCCCGCACACAAGTCCCACAGGACTGCAGAAAAGAACGCACATCCCGGGACAAGGAAGGCCACCAAAAAGATCTACTGACCAAATCCCTGGTACCAAAGATGCCAGGATGACCAGCCAACACAAAATAGTGAACCTCAGAAATAACTTTGTAGTCCACCGGGCAGGAACAAACAATTTCCCCACAGGATATCTCTCAGGTCTAGCCACTTAAAATTTCCGAAGAGCAAGTCGTAAATCGGGGGAAATAGCAGAAAGAACAACCCCCTCCTTCAGAATGCCGACCGGCTCTGAGACCTCAAGAGAATCAGCCAAAAAACTGTGAGAGAGAGCATCAGCCTTAACATTCTTAGAACCAGGGAGGTATGAGATCACAAAATCAAAACGAGTACAAAACAATGACCATCGAGCCTGCCTAGGATTCAGTCTCTTGACCACAACACAATGCTTAATCCCCTCCAGCCAATGTCGCCACTCCTCAAACGCCCACTTCATGGCCAGCAACTCCCGATTGCCGACATCATAATTGCGTTCAGCCGGCGAAAATTTACAGGAAAAGAAGGCACTAGGGTGCATCGCAGAACTAACAGGATCTCTCTGAGACAAAATGGCCCCTGCACCAATCTCAGAGGCATCAATCTCCACCTGAAACGGAAGAGAGACATCCGGTTGTCGCAACACAGGAGCAGAAGCAAACAGTCTTTTAAGCTCCTGAAAGGCTAAAACAGCCGCAGGGGACCAATGCTCCACATCAGCGCCCCTCTTAGTTAAATCGGTTAATGGTTTAGCCACGCTGGTAAACTTTACAATGAACCGACAATAAAAATTAGCAAAATCCAAAAATTTCTGAAGACTCTTCACAGACATGGGATGAACCCAATCGTGAATAGCCTGAACCTTAACAGGATCCATCTCAATAGACAAAGGAGACAAAATGAAGCCCAAAAAAGAAACCTTCTGTACCCCAAAGAAATACTTAGACCCCTTAACATACAAAGCATTGTCACGAAGGATCTGACAGGCCGCCCTGACCTGTTCCACATGAGCATCCCAATCGTCGGAAAAAATCAAAATATCATCCAAATATACAATCAGGAACTTATCAATAAACTCCTGAAATATGTCATGCATAAAGGACTGAAAAACGGATGGCGCATTAGTAAGGGTGCTTTCACATAACGATTTTATCAGTTCCGATGCTGTCCGATCAAAATCGGACAGCATCGGACCGATTTTCGGACCCCATGCAGCCCTATGGGCATCGGACCGAATCGGATGTGCACTAAATGCCATCCGATCTGGTCCGATCCGAATCTGTCCGATTTTTTTATCGGTGCAAAAATCGGAGCTTGCTCCGATTTTTGCACCGAAAATAAAATCTGACAGATTCGGATCGGACCAGATCGGATGGCATTTAGTGCACATCCGATCCGACCCGATCAATTTGACATGGGGCCCTATGGAGAAGGGTCCGAGGAAACATGTCATGTCTCCTCGGACCGATTTTAGTGTAGTGAGCATGCTCAGTACACTAAAATCTCTCCAAAAGTGAATGAATGGGTTAATTTAAAAAAAAAAAACTATGCTCACCTGTCCACGAGGCCCACGTCGTCTCCCGGCGTCTCCGGTATCTCCAGGCATCTTGCTGTCTGTGCTGATAAGACCTCTCGTGATGTCACAATCACATGACTGCCAGGAACCAATAGCCGGCAGTCATGTGATTGTGACATCACGAGAGGTCCTGGCAGCACAGAACAGCAAGATACCTGGAGACGCGCGGGACCGTGCAGGAGTCGTGGACAGGTGAGAAAGGAGAGGAGGAGAGGGGGACACAGGGGGGGACCGGAGGACACATGGAGGGGACCGGAGGACACATGGAGGGGACCGGAGGACACATGGGGGGAATCGGGGGCCAAGAGGGGAGGACCGGGGGTGCAGAGAGGAGGACCGGGGGCCAAGAGGAGAGGACCGGGGGTGCAGAGAGGAGGACCGGGGGCCAAGAGGAGAGGACCGGGGGTGCAGAGAGGAGGACCGGGGGCCAAGAGGAGAGGACCGGGGGAGAGACAGTGACAGTCAGGGAGCGATCTGACAGGAGGGCGGGCATCCTATTTTCTGTCGGAATCGGGTGCCTATTTGGCACCCGATTCCAGGCATCAAGAAGAATCCGATGCTGTCCGATTTACATCGGACAGCATCGGATTTTACAAAATCTTAATGTGAAAGTAGCCTAAGCCCGAACGGCATCACAAGATATTCAAAATGGCCTTCAGGCGTATTAAACGCCGTTTTCCATTCGTGACCCTGCTTAATACGTACCAGATTGTATGCCCCCCTAAATTCAATCTTAGTAAACCAGCATGCCCCCTTAATCCTAGAAAACAAGTTGGAAATCAAAGCTAGAGGGTATTGAAACTTCACCGTGATCTTATTCAAGAGGCAATATTCAATACAGGGTCTCAGGGAGCCATCTTTCTTAGCAACAAAAAAGAACCGCGCACCCAACAGTGAAGAAGATGGGTGAATATGTCCTTTCTCCAAAGAATCCTTAATATAGCTCCGCATGGCAACATGTTCAGGCACAGACAAGTTGAATAGACGACCTTTAGGAAACTTAGAGCCTGGCACCAAATCAATCGCACAATCGCACTCCGTGTGTGGCGGAAGAGAACTGGACTTGGGCTCAACAAAAACATCCTGAAAATCAGACAAAACTCCGGAATCTCCAAGGGCGAAGAGGAGATAGACATCAAAGGAATGTCATCATGTACCCCCTGACAACCCCAGCTAATCACGGACATAGACTTCCAATCCAAAACAAGATTATGGACCTGCAACCATGGAAAACCCAGCACAAGCGCATCATGCAGATTATGCAAAACCAAAAATGGACAATCCTGATGAGCTGGTGCCATTCACATTATCAACTGCCTACAAAACTGGGGCTTATTTTGAGCCAAGCGTGTAACGTCGATGCCCCTTAAAGGAATAGGGTCCCGCAATGGCTGCATAGGGAAGCCGCAATGTCTGGCAAACTTGAAATCCATCAAGTTTAAGGCGGCACCTGAATCCACAAATGCCATCACAGAAAATGACGATAAGGAACAAATCAAAGACACAGATAATAAAAACTTAGGTTGTATAGTACTGATGGTAAATGAACTAGCAATCCTCTTTGTCTGCTTGGGGCAGACAGAAATGACATGAGAAGTGTCACCACAGTAAAAACACAACCTATTCTGGCGTCTAAATCCTTGTCTTTCAGTTCGAGATAGAATCCTATCACACTGCATCGGCTCAGGAATCTGCTCTGAGGACAACATCACAGAGCGGACAGTTTTGCGCTCCCGCAGACACCGATCATTCTGAATGGCCAGAGACATAGAATTGTTCAGACCCGAAGGCATGGGAAACCCCACCATAACATCCTTAACACCCTTTCTGAAAAGCGCTGCCAAAGCATCATCATTCCATTTAGTTATCACAGACCATTTTCTGAATTTGACAATATAATTCAGCCGCCTCTTGATCCAGAGACACGACCAACAAAGTCTTTTCAGCTTATATACAGAGTTGGGTTCATCATAAAGTATACCCAAAGCCTGAAAGATCAAGTCCACATTAAGTAAAATCGGATCCCCAGAGTCGAGAGAAAATGCCTAATCCTGCGGATCACCACGAAGCAGGGAGATATCAATTTTAAACTGCTGAACGGAATCACCAGAGGATCAAGGTCTCAAAGCAAAAAACAATTTACAATTGTTTTTGAAACTCAAAAATTTGAACCTGTCACCAAAAAACAAATCAGGAGTAGGAATTTTCAGTTCCAAAACTGGAGTCTGAACAATATAATCAGAAATTCCCTGCACCCTAGCAGCCAGCTGGTCTAAACGAGAGGCTAGTTCTAGAACATTCATACTGGCACAAGACTCCACAGTCACCCAAAGAAAAAGAGAGGAGAAAAAGAACAAACTGCAGAAAAAAAAATGCCTCAACACCTCTCTTCCCTTCTTCTGAGATGCATGTAACTCATTTAGGCCAGTTGTACTGTTATGATCCGATGACTTTGGAGTAACATATAAAGACTTCACAGAAGTAGTTGGCAACTGTACTGACCGCAGTCCCGGACTAATTACCGCAACTAGAAGTAGCCGGGGGATGTAACTAACCATACCCTAGACACCTTGACACGGCTACTAGCTACCCCTATAGATGGAAATAGAAAAGTCCATCTTGCCTCAGAGCAGAACCCCAAAAGAATAGCAAGCCCCCCATGGATATTGACTGGGAAACAGGAGAGGAAAAACACACACAGGTAGATAATAGAGTATAGCAAAATAGGCCACACTAGCTAGATAGTAAAGACAGGATGGAATACTATTGCGGTCAGTATTAAAATACTATCAGAAAAATCCAACAGCAGATAGTGCCAAAAAATTACCCTGAGTCTGATAAGACTCGCCGCCCTCTATACCTGTAGGAACTTATGTGAATCAAACTGGAATAAATAGGTACTACCACCAGCAGAACTGGAAATAGCTCACAACAGTGAATAGCAATTCATACCTAGGAAGAAAATTTCCTAACTGAGAGCAGGTAAACAAATATGCAGACTAAATATCAAACCCACAACTCAGAGCAAAACAAGCAATAAGCAGATCCTCAAGCACGCAACATGTGTGCCACAAAATAACAAAAAACATTCACTTAGCTTGCAAGGATTCAGCAGAGCAGGAAGAAATCAGGGAGAGGTGTGGAAACCTCCAGGAACTATTACAACTGGCAGAGATAGATCAGCTCCAAACCACCTATATGCTCCAATCCGAAACAGACTGTCAATTATCAGGATCAGCTGTGGACCTCTCCAAAACTCAGCCAGCTGCATCACCAGCAACAACCACAAGAGGGAGCTCACAACCAGAATTCTTCATCAATGAATTCACAACACTTGCAAAGTTCGATGGTAACCACAACAGAGCTCAGCAGACTGGGGTGATGGATGCATAAACTGGACCCAGGAAAGGTATGTAACAAAAAGGAGGAACTGGAAAGTAGTGAGATGAACGGTTAGCTTTGATGTTCAAGGGCTTGTTTCAAGGATCAAATACAAAGGATGTTACATTAATTTTACAAGCACATTACATATATAACATAATTTCATGTGTTAATCTAATATATAAAGCTGAATGTGTGTATGTGTGTGTATGTATTTCCGGGATTGGCATCTACACCGTCGCAACTACAGCCTCAAAATTTTGCACAGTCAGACATCTGGACACCGAGAGTGTCATAGGCTATGTTGTGAGGCGAAATTTTAACCCTGCGCATTCCAGTTCACCAAACAATTTTTGCCCCTATCAACATAATGGGAAAAAAGTGCATAGAAAAGTGTTGGAGGAAAATCGACAGCTGTCAGCTATAGCCACAAAATGTTGCACAGTCACACGTCTGGACCCCGGGAGCGTCATAGGCTATGTTGTGAGGCGAAATTTTAACCCCGCACATTCCAATTCACCAAACAATTTTGCCCCTATCTACATAATGGGGAAAAAGTAACAGTTACCAGTTGACAGTTGTGAATGAGAGGGGCTTAATGATAGCGCCAAAGACTAACAGCACATACCAGCATATAGTCACTAAGGTGGGGCCCCAACATGAGATATTCACCATGCACGGGGACATGTATACACACCACACGCACACAAAGAGTAACAGCAAGTGTATAGTCGCTAAGGTGCAGCCGCAACATTGGATACTCACCACGCACCCGAACAAACACACACACCACAAAGAGACACACACAACACAGAGACACACACCCCCAAGGGGACACGCACACACCCTATAGCGACACATGCACTCACCCCACAGGGACACACACACACCACAAAGAGACACACACAACACAGACACACACACCACACATACCCCCCCACAGGGACACACACCACAAAGAGACACACAAAACACAGACACACACCACACAGACCCCCCCGCAAGGACACACACACATAGCCACCCTATAGGGACACATGCACTCACCCCACAGGGACACACACACACCACAAAGAGACACACACAACACAGAGACACACACACCCCACACAGACACCCCCCCACATGGACACACACACATACACACCCTTTATGGACACATGCACTCACCCCACATGGACACACACATACACACACCCCAGGGACACACACACCACACAGACAGACACAGATGTGCACAAATCACCTCACACAACTCGCCTCATACGTGTGCTATCTTTATTTTCCAAACATAAACATCTGATTAAAAACAGCCAATGTGCAACACATGTGCCATATAGGGAATTAAGGCAGATGTCAGTCACATGAGCTGTCTATTATGTGTATGTGTGAGGTAACATATACTGCCCGGCCAGGGGGAGGGTTTACTATTGGCTGGAGATTTATCAGGCTGCCTATAGCAATCAATCACAGCTCAGCTTCTATTTTCTTACTCATTAATATGACATATTCAAATTCTATTTTGTTATAGCTAACATCAGTTATTTATTAACCCGGGCGTAGCCGGGTACTACGACTAGTCTAATATATAAAGCTTAATGTGTGTATGTGTATATGTATGTATGTACGTATGTATGTATATCCGGGATTGACATCTACACTGTTGCAACTACAGCCACAAAATTTTGCCTCTATCTACATAATGGGGAAAAAGTGAAAGTGAATGGAAAAATGTTGGAGGAAAATCTACAGCTGTCAGCTATAGCCACAAAATTTTGCACAGTCACACGTCTGGACCCCGAGAGCGTCATAGGCTATGTTGTGAGGCGAAATTTTAACCCCGCACATTCCAATTCACCAAACAATTTGGCCCCTATCTACATAATGGGGAAAAAGTGACAGTTACCAGTTGACAGTTGTGAATGAGAGGGGCTTAATGATAGCGCCAAAAACTAACAGCATATACCAGCATATAGTCACTAAGGTGGGGCCCCAACATGAGATATTCACCATGCACGGGGACATGTATACACACCACACGCACACAAAGAGTAACAGCAAGTGTATAGTCGCTAAGGTGCAGCCCCAACATTGGTTACTCACCACGCACCCGAACAAACACACACACACACCACAAAGAGACACACACAACACAGAGACACACACACCCACAGGGACACACACACACACCCTATAGCGATACATGCACTCACCCCACAGGGACACACACACCACAAAGAGACACACCCAACACAGACACACACACTACACAGACCCCCCCCCCACAGGGACACACACACATAGCCACCCTATAGGGACACATGCACTCACCCCACAGGGACACACACACAGACACCACAAAGAGACACACACACACCACACAGACCCCCCCACAGGGACACACACATACACACCCTATAGGGACACATGCACTCATCCCACAGGGACACACACCACAAAGAGACACACACAGCACAGAGACACAACCCCCCACACAGACACCCCCCACAGGGAAACACACACATACACACCCTATAGGGACACATGCACTCACCCCACAGGGACACACACACCACAAAGAGACACACACAACACAGATACACACACACCACACAGACCCCCCCCCACAGGGACACACACACATACACACCCTATTGGGACACATGCACTCACCCCACAGGGACACACACACCACAAAGAGACACACACAACAGAGACACAGACCACACAGACCCCCCCCCCACAGGGACACACACACATACACACCCCAGGGACACACACACCACACAGATAGACACAGATGTGCACAAATCACCTCACACAACTCGCCTCATAGGTGTGCTATCTTTAATTTCCAAACATAAACATCTGATTAAAAACAGCCAATGTGCAACACATGTGCCATATAGGGAATTAAGGCAGATGTCAGTCACATGAGCTGTCTATTATGTGTATGTGTGAGGTAACATAAACTGCCCGGCCAGGGGAGGGTTTACTGTTGGCCTGAGATTTATTAGGCTGCCTATAGCAATCAATCACAGCTCAGCTTCTATTTTCTTACAGGTCATTAATATGACATATTCAAATTCTATTTTGTTATAGCTAACATCAGTTATTTATTAACCCGGGCGTAGCCGGGTACTACAGCCAGTTAAATATAAAATAGTAAATAATAACATTAGAATAAGAATATCTCTGAGTGCTATTTATACTGGAGCAAGGTAATGGTGATCTACACCAGGTTCTTTATTTGATGGAAAATAGGTCTGTTAGATATTGAAAGCATGTGCACATACTGCATCGCATTATAAGGGTCATACATCTCCTTGACATACCTCATTGTTATCAGTTATGTTGTATCATGACAGTTGTACTAGTATGACAAGATACAAAAATTTACTGCTGACATTTTGCAAATAATTAGTCTCTACGGTATAATACTGACATTGCTATGGGGGGGGGGGGGCAACAAAACTAGAAAATTGAACCAGAAGTATAGTAGCAGACTGACAAGGTAAATGCTTTTTCATTTCTGAAATTCATAGTATACTATTAATAGGTATTTTTTATTCTTGATATAGTGGTAGCACACATTGTAATGTGACTCTTTTCCAGACAAGTTTAATACAAGATTGGTACAGAAATACTAAACTAGCATATAACATAATATCTCCTAGTTGTTTTTTAGCTTAATAAGTATGGGTATTGTCAAAATGAGTTTCTGAATCATTTCTAATGATTGAATTTCCACTTTAAAGAAGTCTTTTCAAGATAAATGAAGCTAGCCTGGCGAACAACTGTTAACACTAAGGAATGTTGCAGCAGGCTATGTAATATTTAGTTAGGAGCCCAACCACATAATGTACGATGCATGGCCATGTCAGGTCTGTGAGAGCAAGAACAGATCTCTATAGTATAAGGTAGTACTGAGTAAGGTATTCCCTTTATGACAAACATATGGCCTTATCATGAAAATATGTTGTTTTATTGAGACTATCCTGAAAATGTTATTTCTATAAACTTATAAAGGAGGATTGGGCATGGTATCAACCAGGCATAGGATATATTTATTCCCCACCCTTGTAGGCATATTTATGATTCTGTATTATTTTGGTATGGCTCTCATAAGTGTCTTTACCAACAAACTTCACTATTAAAACAGTAATATAGCAATATACTTTGAAGTCCTTTTATGGTTTTTATGAGTGTTTTATTGGGTTTCATTAGTGTACCAACATGGTGGCTATAGGGTAATTGAGAAAACACCAAAAGAACCTTGCATGGGGTGAGGGACATAGGTGACATTGGTACCTCTGGATAAAACTGTTAGAATGTATGTGACTGCTAGAGATTGATAGTGAAGTTTAAGTAGTAAAAAAGCAGCAATTGGAGATAGGTATGCTACTCTGCACATTTATATCATATGTAGCTTCTCTTAAAATGAAAAAAAAAACTACTAGACAATAAGCAGCATCAAAAAACCTTACCATCCATGCCAAAAACAGAAACCAAATGCACTTACAGGCTGCAGTCAGAGCCCAAATGTGAAGCAAGCCCAGGTGCAGGCTAATAAATCACCTTCAACCAACCAAGTGTGGGAGGCGACTTGCCATGCATACCATGGACCCGCATAGGGCACCATTCACACTGATAGAATATGATGCAGAGTGTCTGAAAGCTACCCAACCGCTCTGCTGCCTGAGCATTGGGCTGCACAGTACGATGCTTCTGCACCACTAGATGAATGGTGCCCCTAGGGGCCCAACTGCACCCTGGATGGATAAAAAAGTGCAAAAAGTTTTTTATATGATAAACAAAAAACTTTTATAAATGGGATATTGGTTCATGTATTGGCCAAGACATTTAAGCTGATGATCCACGTCACGGCTTCCCATGCTCATCAGTCCTATCAAAATTGTACAAAAAACTACTAGAAAATAAGCAGCATCAAAAAACCTTACCTTCCATGCCAAAAACAGAAACCAAATGCACTTACAGGATGCAGTCAGAGCGCAAATGTGAAGCAAGCCCAGGTGCAGGCTAATAAAATCACCTCAACCAGCAAGGTGTGGGAGGCGACTTGCCATGCATACAATGGGCCTGCATAGAGCACCATTCACACTGATACATATGATGCAGAGTGTCTGAAAGTTACCCAACCGCTCTGATGGTAAGGTTCTCTTAAAATGACACATCACTGGAATAAGGGTCTCTGCCCCTATATCACACTGCTCTCAGATGAAGCCTGGCGACAGATTCCCTCTAATGACCAATTCTTAATGAGACCAAATGTCTGGCCAATTTTTTAATTTTTGACTTTCCACATTTCATTAGCGATATTTTCAACTGCCGTAGTTGCATGACGCTTTGTTTTGTATGCAGCAAATTATATTACTTTTTTACACTGTTTTGAGATTCACATTATTTTTTTGCAGTGCACATATATAAAAAAAAAACTAATTTTCTTTATATTTTGTTGAATTAATTCTTTATAATATTACAGTTTTTTGGTTCTTAATAAGTGTACGGTTAATTTCTTCTTACATTTTCTTTGCAGTGGGAACATTTTACTTATTACAATATTTTATTTTTTTTTTGCAGTTGTTTTTATTTTTATTATTAAAAAATGTTCACCAAAAGATCTCTGGGCAACTTTCTTGATGATTTTGTTTCCACTGTCATTGGGGCATCCATAAAAGCTATGTTAAAAGGGAAAACAACACACTATGATCCCATACAACATATTCCAAATTATTATGCAAATTATTTTAAAGGCCACGTTACACACACAGATATCTGTTCAGATGTTGGTCACAGATCTCAGGTTGCAGTGAAATCATGGACACATTGCTCCATTTGTACACAGCCACAAAATGGAACAATGTGTCCATGATTTCACTGCAACGAGAGATCTGTTCAGAAGTTGGTCACAGATATCTGTGTGTGTAAAGTGGCCTTAAGTGTCATAGGGTTGTTTTTTTTTTTTTTTTTTTTCAATGAAACCCATAGATGGTATTGTGTCTCAGGGTTCTTTGGATCACTGAAATCAATCTCAGATACCTGTGATAATTAGTTTGGCAGGTGAGCCCAAAAAAAGGAAAATTGGGTGTTCCGACAATATTAGCAGGCCACAGTTTTCAGGTAACATGGGAAAGAAAAGGATTTCTTCTGCTGCCGAAAAGCAACAAATAGTGCAATGCCTTGGACAAGGGATGAAAACATTGATATTGCACGAAAACGTAAGCGTGATCATCGTACTGTGAAGAGATTTGAGGCTGATTTTGAGCACAGATGTGTTCGTGCAGATAAAGGCAGAATGAGGAAGGTTTCTGCCAGGCAAGTTCATCGGATTAAGAAGCAGCTGCTAAAAAGGCCTTACAAACCAGCAAACAGATATTTGAAGATGTGGTGCCTCTGGAGTCCCTCAAACCTCAAGGTGTAGGAACCTTCAAAGGCTTGCTTTGGTGCATAAACCTACTATTCAGCCACCCCTAAACAGTGCTCACAAGCAGAAACGGTTGCAGTGGGCCCAGACATACATGAAGACTAATTACAAACTGTCTTGTTTACTGATGAGTGCCAGGCAACCCTGGATGGTCCAGATGGATGGATTAGTGGATGGTTGGTGGATGGCCACCATGTCCCAACAAGCTGCAAGTCAGCAAGGAGGTGGAGGAGTCATGTTTTGATCGGAATCATTGGGAAACAGTTGGTAGGTCCCTTTAAGGTTCCTGAAGGTTTGAAAATGACCTCTGCCAAGTATATAGAGTTTGTGACTGAGAACTTTCTTCCATGGTACAAAATGCAAATATGTGCCTTCAGGAGCAAAATCATCTTCATGCATAACAATGCACCATCTCATGCTGCAAAGAATTCCTCTGTGTCATTGGCTGCTATGGGCAGGGGCGGACTGACCCAGGTGGCAGGGGGGCAAGTGCCCCCCCAGGCTGGAGGTATTGCCCTCATCTAGGGGCCCCCTGTAATGAAATGGGCCGGCTGGCTTTACTTTGCGTCCGCAGCTGCTGGTATGATAGAAGGCGATGGCAGATGCGACGAGCAGCGTGGAGAGTCACAGTGGGCTGTGAGTCCCCAAGTCCCCACCCCCCCTCCTCAGCTGCCCATGTCCGATAGCACCCTCCCCCCGCTCCTCAACTGCCCATGACCGATAGCAACTAACCCCCTCCCCCCCCCGCCCCTCACCTACTCCAAGGGCTGGCAGAATCGCACTTTCTCCCGGGGCAAGTTGCACCAGCCAGCCCCTGGCTATGGGCATAAAAGGAGATAAACTCATGGTGTGGTCACCATCTTCCCCTGACCTCATCCCTATAGAGAACCTTTTGAGTATAATCAAGCAAAAGATCTATGAAGGTGGGAGGCAGTTCACATCAAAACAGCAGCTAGTGGGAGGCTATTCTGACATCATGCAAAGAAATAAAAGCAGAAACTCTCCAGAAACTCACAAGTTCAATGGATGCAAGAATTGTGAAGGTGATATCAAAGTAGGGTTCATATGTTAACATGTAACTTGGCCTTTTAGGATATTTTGGAGTTAAATAGCTTTTATATTTCAGTGAATGGACCTTCTAATGCTGCAAATTCATCAAATGAGCATTTTAGTTCTTTCAAACATCAAATGTTTAGAAGCTCTGCTGTGCCTAATAATTTGGAACAGGCATTTAGAGTTTTTTTTTAATTTTAAGATTATACTGTTATCAATAGGAGGTTTCTTCAATAAAATTCGATGTATACTCTAATGGGTGATGACTTTTATTACACTGACTGTATTTGCAAGACCATTTAGGAAAATCAGAGAAAAAGAACATTTGCATAATAATTTGTAACATGGTGTAAGTCTCTGGCAAAGTTGACCTTAAGTATTGCCAGATACTTGCTGATGATGTAATCGCTAGGTCCTACAGAAGCATCGGCAATGTCAGTGCTCTGTCTACTACATAACCCTTATAAAGCCGTCATACATGACAGAAGTGTTAATAAACGTCACTGTCTTCCAACCAGAGTTTACAGTATGTTGGACAGCCAGGCAGCTGATCTGCTCTGGTACTGCTTGGTTGTAGTAGCCTTAACCCTATGTTGTAAATTTGTAATAGCAGGGGGTTAAAGTCCTTATGTTTATTGTTCCTTATGAGGTTAAATTATATAGAATAAATACATTTTGTATCCACACATAAAACATACCTTAAATATTATTTCACTTAAGATTGTAAAAATATTTTTACACTGCTTGTCAATTATGTTTCAGCTTTTCAACATCTGTCCTAAACTTTACATTTTGAAACCAATAAAAGCCAGGTACTTTGAAATGATGAAACCACTCATCAATAATGCCCTAACACTTGTTTCTGCTGAGGTTCAGTGGATCCTTATGTTGCTTATCTTGTGGAGATTGATAGTGGACCCTTGACAAGATGTTATTTCAAAGCAGTAGAATGACCTCTTTCTGTTCTTGTACCACAGTTGACTGGTAAACATTCCGGCAGATGGGTAAAATACATACAGTCAATTAAACCTGTGCTCTTTATTTGTTACCTACATAAATGGATTTTCATGGGTTGAGGTCATAAGACAGTTATGTAGTATAAAGTTCTGATAGTTCAATATTTTAATGTTTTTTTTTAATCCAATAATGTTTATTAAACATTTTTCAAAAAAAAACAACAGCAGGACAAACAATGTCTTATAGAAGAGATATAAAGAAAAGAGAAACATCAGTTAGAAAGATAAGAAAGAGAAGGGGGTGAGCAAGGAGAGGGAAGGGGGTGAAAAGGGGGGGTTGTGAGAGTAAGTATACATGCAATTATACTTTCAATGCAACCTAAATCAAGTTAAGTTCAAACCGGTCATAAGCCGCTTCAACATCAAATCTATATTTATAAATTATATAAGTGGGATGGCCAGGGGGTGAGTGGTCCACCCTGCCCATGAATCTAAAATTCGGTTCCTGGCAGAGTTATCCAGCGCCAGATAGAACTCATGATGAAAAATAGTATTTAAGCGGTCCGTGACATCGCCAATGTTTGGGGAGTTCTGGGCTTTCCATTTCCCAGCCAGACTAAGTCTGGAGGCCGTCAGGACATTAGAGACAAGGTTGACACAGTCCCTAGGAAGGAGGTGAATCCCAACATGCAAGACCGCCAGTTTGGGCGTCAGTGGGATGTCTATTCCTGTAAGCGCCCCCAAGAACCTAGAGACCACCGCCCAAAAGGGGGCCAGTCAAAGGGCAAAACCACCACATGCTTGCCATAGATCCCCACCCTCCGCACTGACGCCAACACAGGGGGCACTGGTCTTGAGAAAAGCAAGCCAGCTTCACAGGCGGGCAGTACCACCTCATGTGAATTTTCTTAAAGACCTCCAAATGGTTGACACATCTGGAGGCTTTCTGGATCGCCCTCAGGCCAGCATACCACTCCTCTAAAGCCGTAAAGTTAAAATCCTCCTCCCACCTTCTCATATAACTAGGCTTCACTGGAAACAATCGTTCTGCAATATGTCTATAAATACCAGTGAGTCCTTTCCACCTAGTCTGTGAGAACACAATTTTTGGTAAAAGGAGACATCAGAGGCAGATCGAAACAATTGACGTCTTCTCAGGGTGCCGAAAAGATGAGAGACCTGGGCATATTGATAAAAGTCGAGCTAACTCCTGGAAAGAGTGTACACATATCCGGAAAGGGGCAGTAAGCTGCTTCCCCTCATCAAGTCCGTACAAGTCAAAATCCCCGCCTGTTCCCAGGGAATAAGATTCAAGAAGGGTATGTGAAAGCTCAGGGCCCTGATGTTAACATCTTCGGGAGTCGGATGGATCTGCCTACCAACCTCTTCTTTCCAGCATGTCACCAGTGTGTTCATAGTGGGGAGTGGGAGGTCTATAGCCGTGGGAAATAACGTCTCAGCCACCAGGAGGTGGCGTAGAGAGCCTTGGCTTACAAAAGCTGACTCTATCTCTACCCAGCCTACAGAAGGGGCCGAAGACCACCAGAACTTTGCTTCCTGAAGGACTGAAGCTCTGTGATAGGCTGCCACGTTAAGGACACCCATACCTCCCCGGGCGTAAGGCAAGTACTTGACATTTCCTGAAATTCTAGCTCGTTCCCCGCCCAGATATATCTGTGAACTATCTTCTGGATACGGATAAAAGTTTTGTCCGTATAGCTAAAGAAAGGTTCCTAAAGAGATATAGAATCTTGGGGTAGAGAAACATTTTAAAGGCGTGGATAAGCGCTATCCACGAAAGAGCTGGAAGAGGGTGGCTAGAAAGTTCTTTAACTAAAGTGGCCATTAGAGATTCTACATTGACAGGAACTATCTTATGGGATTGAGTTAAAACAATGCCAAGGTAGGGGACCCCTTCTTCCCTCCAAACAAAGGGGAAGAGTTGTTGCAGTGTTCCAGCTAAAGTATCGGGAACTCTGAATGGAAAATTAAAGATTTTCCCGCATTCAATTTATAATATGAGAGTTTGGAAAAAAGTGACAGAGTGGCCATAACCGCCGAGAGGGACTTCTCTAAATTTTGTACATACAATAAGGATATCATCCGCATAAAGCCCTATTTTATGGGTGGAGGGGCCTATGCTAAACCGTGATGTCCGAATTATATATAATTGCCTCCGCCAGAGGTTCGATAATTAAAGAGAAGATTATGGGTGATAGGGGACATTCCTGATGGCTACCTTTAGTTTAGCTGGAAGTTGGAGAAGAGAAAGCCGGACGACAGCACTCTAGCGTTAGGGTTTGCATATAAAGCTAAAATAGCAGTGAGAATCAGGCCCGAAAAGCTAAACTTCTCCAGGACAGAGGCCAGTATCCCCAGTGCACCCTATCAAAGGCCTTCTCGCATCTAAAGACAGGAATGCACTAGGGACCCCCGCCATCTCCGCCACCTTAATTAATTAATAAAACGTCTTGTGCCATCTTTGGCCTGTCTCCCCATCACAAACCCCACCTGGTCCATATTTTATAGAAATTGTTGGAGTCTAGATGCTAGTAATTTCGAGAATAGTTTTACATCACAATTAAGTAATGAAATGGGGCGATAACTACCGGGATCATCAATGGGCTTTCCCGGTTTTGGAATGGTGACTATGATAGCCTCCAGGTTACGAGGGGAGATGACACCAGTGGTCTGCCATAGATTGCAGGCTCGCAAAAGGAAGGAGGTTAACTCTTGAGAAAAAAGACGATAATAATCATTCGGACACCCGTCTGGGCCCGGTGCCGAGTTACGTTTAGTGGACTTATTAATAGTTAAGATTTCAGTAGATGTAATTGTTGAGTTTAAGGCAGTAAGTTGGTCCCCGGTTAGACTGGGCAGCTGCAGGCCATCGAGAAATGTTTGGATCTCAGAAGGAGTGGAGACATGGGTAGAGGGATCATCTTTAATGTTATACAATTGGGAGTAGTATTGGGCGAAGGCCTCTGCTATATCAATGGGATTAAACTGCAGTCTTCCAGAGCGGTCACGGAGTGCTGTTATTTGAGAAGAAATTTCCCTCTTTTTAATTCGCTTGGCTAACAATGCCCCCGCCCTATCTCCCATAGAGTAAAAGGACAATTTAGACTTTCTTAGATGTTTCTCATGTTGGGACAATAGAAAGGTGCGGATCTGAGTGCGTGTGTGGAAGAGCTGTCTTGTTACTAATGGGGTGGGTCTGACTTTGTTCATATGCTTCAAACTACACAATCGGGATAGAAGCTCTTTCCTTAATGCTTCCCTTTCTCTCTTGAGACACGCAGCCTTCTGTATCAAAATGCCTCTGACGTAAGCTTTGTGAGACTCCCACAGAATCTCATCAGAAACCTCAGAGTTATCGTTAGATTTAAAAAAAATCAGAGCGTTCCTTTTTAACTTCCGACACGACCTGTTGTCTCAAAAGGAGATCCACATTGAGCCTCCAGAAGCCTGATGCCCGGGTCTGCACGCCACGGAGATGACCAAAGTCACAGGCGCGTGGTCCGACCATGTAATCAGCCCAATTTCAGCAGCGCTGCAAGCAGGAAGGGTCGCGCTGTCTACTAAAAAATAATCAAGGCGTAAATAAGATCTGTGTCTGTTAGAAAAGAAAGTGAAGTCCTTCTCTCTGGCGTGCAGATATCTCCAAACATCATGTAAGTGCAGGCCTCTGCACAGCGGGCCCAGCTCCCCTTTGGCATGTGGAGCTCCTGGCAAGCAATCCAGTTGCCGGGACATAGCAATATTAAAGTCCCCACAATCTACTAGCATACCCTGAGACCTTTTATGAGCTAGTTTCATAACATCACTGATAAATTTAGTTTGCAAGGTATTAGGCGCATATAAGTTCACTATTGTGAACAGAGAGTTAAATAATTTGCAAAATAATTAAAAGATATCTCCCAGCGGGGTCCGCTATTTCCTCAATCAATTGGAGAGGGATAGACGATTTCACAAAAATGCAGACCCCTGCTTTATTCGCAGGATTGTTCACAAAAAATACCACACTGAATAGCCGATTTTTGACCCGTACATTGTCCTCCCGTAGGAGATGGGATTGTTGTATACAAGGAATGTCCGCTGTGCTCTTGCGTGCCTCTGTCCAGAAAAGTGAACTCTTGGCCGGAGAGTTCAAGCCGTTCACATTCATGGACAACAGTTTAATACTCATGGTGGCTGGAAAGAATAGCATTGAATTATACATATCTCACCAGGAAAGCACCAGGGTGGAAATAGAGCAGAAAAAACTACAGAAAAGACATCAACAAAACATAGATGTAAACTGGTTAGGCAAACCAGGATTTGCAAAGGGGGAGAAAGTCCCGGAGATGACAATCCGGAGACTTCCGTCATGGCAAGGCATCTTCAGTGCCAAGAGAAAAACAAATAATGCCGTGTCTAGCAGTGCCATAAACGAAAACAAGTATCGTGAATGACCAGCACTCTGTCCTTTCTGTTGTGATGGTGCTATTGTGGAAAGGATCCAAGATCCCGAGTCTCTGCCAAGGCACAGATTGTGCTGGCATCCACCACCACCACCGCTATAAGGTGTCTACCCATAGGAAACCCAGGGACATCCTAGTACCTCATACAGAGGAGGACAGGCTGAAAGTTCTATACACTACAATACGGCTGCAACAGTATAAACTGGACCAGAGGGCTGCAAAAACAGACAACACATACAAGTGTGGCAACACACTGACAGTACAGAAGGCCACATTGTAGGCAAGCTGAAACATATATTCCGAAGGATACAACTGAAATTCCAGTTGAGAAGTGACGTATTGATAAAGGTCCAATTCTGGACCGAAACGTTTGCTGTCACCATTCACCCTGTGTATGTCTCCAATAAATCACTTATTGAATAATTATTCATGACTTGATGAGTGCTTGGATTCCGCTACTAATAAACGAAAGCAAATCAAAGCCACAGATCTTGCATCAAACTTTAACCAGGGTCTCTCACTCAGCGGACATCCTCCCATTCAGGATCCAGTCTCTTTGTGGGGAGGAATCTTTCCCGGATTTGGGGGAGCCATTCGCCCTTGTAGGTAAACCGGACCTTACTGGGAAAGCCCAGCTATAAGGAATCTCAGCTTCACAGAGGACCCTGCACAAAGGAGCGATCTCCCTATGCCTGGCCAGGGTACCCACAGAGAGGTCCGGGTAGACTGTGATGCTGGCAAATTGCTCAGGGAGCTTCGGCCGCTTCTTCAAAGCAATCAAGAAGTCCTCCTTTACTCTGAAGGTATGCATGCAAGCCAAAACATCCCGAGGCAAGGCCGGGTTTATGTGAGAGGGCTTGGGAACTCTATGTATGCGTTCTTTTCCCAAGGAGGCAGAAGGAGTGTCAGGGAGGACTTGCTTGATGAAGGAGGAAAGCATTTCAGGGAGATCATGATCTTTAATATCTTCTGGGATGCACTTAATTTAATGTTGCAACGTCTACTTCTATCCTCCAGATCCCAAAGTTTAAGCTGTTGGGCCTCCATCCTCTTCTCTAGGGCATTGTAGCTATCAGCTAAGGTGTTGTGGGCTGTAGTAATTTCAGCCATTTTCTTCTCCAAGTGTACTGGGCGGTCTCCCAGGATTCCTATGTCCCTTTTTAACTCCCCTATCATACCTTGAAAATCTTCATGCAGGGCAGCTCGCAGGGATGCCAGCAGCTTCTGCATAGTGCCTTTTGTAAGGGGATATCATCTTCCTCCATCCGCTCCTGTTCTCTCACACTCTTTGCAGAGGAGCGCGAAGAGGCAGAGCGGAGGCTCCCGCTGGGCCATGTTGGTGTGTGAAGTGCCAGTGTCTCTGATAAAGAAATCAGAGACTTTTCACCCCCGCACGATGGGATTTTGCCGGTCCCCGCGGCATTCCAGGGAGCAGGGAGTCACAGGCACAGCACGGGATGTCAGGTGAGTCGGGTGGAGAGCGCGGTGTGCCGCTGTTAAGGTCTGTGGCGGAGGAGCCCCGGGCTTATGCGACCGCCACCATCAGCTTCCAGGCCACGCCCCCAATATTTTAATGTTAAGATAAACATTTTTTGTGAATTCTATTGGTCTCATTTTTAAACTTTCTGTTATAAATATGGTTTCAGTGTGAATGGTAAATAAACTGCAGGGTTCTGTAGCTACCACTAAACAACTTATTAAAATGCAATATTCTGCTTCATACATTGCTTATATCCAGCCTCTGGTGGAGCAAATATCAGATTATTGGAGGGGGTGCTCATTTATTCATTGTTTTGAGGCTGCAGGACAGGATGCTGTGTTCTTCTCCGCAGCCTGCAGTCAAGAAGACGTTGCTGAAGTTCGAGGATGGGTATAAGGGAGTAATAAAGAAGGAGTCCAGATACACATGTGTTTTTATTTCTAATAAAATGTTTTTTCTCGTTGTTGTGTCTTCTTTACTATTTACTAATGGCCGGGTGATTCATTGGACTGACATGAATAATTTCGGGCTTAATGTCAGATGGCAATACAAAGCTATCATTAACCCCTTTATTAACCAGTTTGGCACCGCTACATGGCAACTGGAAGAGGAAGGTAAAGTTCCAGGAATTATAGCTTCTTATGAGTGTGCCAATTCCTGAGGCAGCTGTGAGATACTACTCTATAGTGTGGGGTGGCACAATAACGATCGACCCTCACCCCACTGAGAATACCAGCTCTCAGCTGCCTACTTAAAGGCCTCTTTCACATATCTGTCTCCTGCACGTGTGCAGCCCGTGACGGCATATGCCAGAGGCATGGACATATGGGGACCAATGTTTACTGACATTTTCACATGTCCATGATAGTGCACAAACCATGTCTCTGTGTGGAGCAGACATGTGTCTGTATGATCAACATGGAGACATGTCCGTTTTTGGCCGGCAGCATGAACCCATTCAGGTCAAAGGGTCCTGGAAAAAATGTCCCACACACGGATGTCATCCATGTGACATCCGTGTGCACGGACTGTAGCAAAAACTTTTAAGGATAAAGAATTTTTTGCTTACCTGACTCCAGTGATGCTCCAGTCCCTCTCACTTCCGGGCTGCTCATTAAGCTCATGAGTGCCTGGAATTAAGAGGAAAAGGCTGCGCTGGAGATAGTTGAGTTTACAATGACATGCTGTCTGTGTGCTATCCGGATGTCACATGGAGAGCACTCAGACACCATATGTATGTCACATGGTGCAGGACACATGCATACATGGCCTCACAAAAATGGCCTCTCTTAATTGTGCGTGCTTGCATGGATGTGTGAAACAGACCAAACCTTGGTTGGCAATTAAAAATAGGATGGAGTCCAAAACTGTTTTTTTACTTTATTTATTTTATGTCAGGTTATACAGCCAGCATCAAGCAACAGTGAATCCCACTGTGGCCCCGCCATTTTGTGTGATGTTTTTTAGAAGCAGATTTTGAGAATCTGCATGTCTATCCTGAAGCCAAACAAAGTCTATGAGAGTTTTGAAGTGCTATGCCATTGTATTTTTTTTCTTGCAGATTTTGGGGCAAAAAAAAAGAAATCTGAACCATATGTGCAAAGAAACAAAAAACAATGTGGGCAGGGCACTTCTGACCTGTCCTACACTTTGCTGGTCTCAGGATAGACATGCAAATTTTGATGCAGATTATCAATCTGAGTAAAAACATCATCAATCAATGCAGCGCAGGCACAAGGCCTAAGAGAGTCCATGTAGAGCCACAGTTTTGGTGAAAGGGCTCAAAGCTTCCTCTTGCCCCCTAGTTACTTCCACAGAGACCTCAAGGGCAAGGGTCGCCCACTACAATCCTCAAGGTTTGAAAACAGTGCAAGTTTTTTGGATTTCCTTAGCATTGTACATGTGCTAATTTCATCACCTGCAGAGGGCATGGATGGTTCTAACACCTTGTGCAATACTAGGGAAATCCTGAAAACATGCACGGTTAGAGATCCTTGACAACTGCACTTGGACAGCCCTGTCCTACTGGAGTGGGTGTAGTGTCTTGCAGTTCCATACCTCACACCTTCAGGCCACAGGCTAGCGGCTCGTTCACAGTCTCTGTAGGCAGTATCAAAGCACCTGTTTGCAGAAGCAGTCCAGCACACAAGGAGTGAACTCAAAAAACTTTACTATAGCACAGACTATTAGTCTGAAACAAAAACAAATTAACAATATACATATTGCATACACATAACAAACATAAACAACTTAGTCAAGGACAACAAAAAACTGGAAATAAAAAAAAAAGTCCTAAAAGTCATTTTTTGGCCAAAATCAGTCTCACAGACCCACAGAAATGGTTTTAGAAAGGTCCATTGGGCATATTTATCTGCATTTTTATCCATTCCCTGGATGGTTGGCGCAGTTTCGGATGGTAGTCTGCTGCTGGACGGTCTCTGGGGCTACTCCTCTAGGCTATTCTCTGCCATCACCTGCCCTCCAACACACTCCAATATTGCCTCAGCTGGAAAGGATGATGGAGGAACTAAGGTACAACCATCCCCCTCTAGGACAGCAGGACCAGGACAATCTTTGGGAACATCAACATGACCAGTGGGTTTGGGTGCATCTGGCTGGCCAACCAAGAGAAACTTTGTCCAATTTATCTCTAGGTTGGCCTCCTCCTTCTACTTCTGCCAACCTGGCATACCCCAACCGCAAACCACCCATTCATGCCATGCATCTTTATGAATGTGACCTCATCCCCAACATACATGGTATGTAGTCTTTGGGGAAGATCATCAAGCTGCAGGACGGCACCTTGACATAGCACTGATGTTTAGTGCCATTTTCCACTAGGAACCCATACCCCTTATTCCAATTGGATAGCACCACCTTGCCTTTCGTGCATTGGTTGAGGAAAGTCATAAGCCTTAGGCCCAAGCTGCCAGTCCCGGGTGATGGCATCTGCATGCTGAATGTCCTCACAAATGACAAAGGAGAACAGGGTGGTTAATGCCATTTTGGATGCAGTGGGTATGGAAAGTAATCAGACCCCTTTAAATTTTTCACTGTTTGTTTCATTGTAGCTATTTGTTAACATCAAAAACTGTCTTTTTTTTCTCATTAATGTAGACTCTGCACCCCATCTTGACTGAAAAAAACAGAAATGTAGAAATTTTTTCAAATTTATTAAAAAAGAAAAACTGAAATATCACATGGTCATAAGTATTGAGACCCTTTGCTCAGTATTGATTAGAAGCACTTTTGAGCTAGTACAGCCATGAGTCTTCTTGGAGATGACGCAACAAGTTTTTCACATCTGGATTTGGGGATCCTCTGCCATTTTCCTTGAAGATGCTCTTCAGTTCTGCCAGGTTGGATGGTGAACGTTGGTGGACAGCCTGTTTCATGTCTCTCCAGAGATGTTCAATTGGGTTTAGGTCAGGGCTCTGGCTGGGCCATCAAGAATGTCACAGAGTTGTTCTGAACCCACTCCTTTGCTATTTTAGTTGCGTGCTTAGGGTCATTGTCTTGTTGGAAGGTGAATATTAGGCCAAGTCTGAAGTCCAGAGCACTCTGGAAGAGTTTTCATCCAGGATATTTCTGTACTTGGTCACATTGATTTTTCTTTAATTGTAAGCAGTTATCCTGTCCCTGCAGCTCAAAAACAACCCTATGGCATGATGAACCACCACTATGTTTCACTGTTGGGAATGTATTGGGCAGGTTATGAGCAGTGCCTGGTTTCTCCACACATACCACTTAGAATTATCACCAAAAAGTTCTATCTTCATCTCATCAGACCAGAGAATCTTATTTCTCATAGTCTGGGAGTCTTCATGTGTTTTTTGCAAACTCTAAGCAGGCTTTCATATGTCTTGCACTGAGGAGAGGCTTCCGTTGGGCCACTCTCACATAAAGTCCCGACTGGTAGAGAGCTGCAGTGATAGTTGATTTTGTGGAACTTTCTCCCATCTCCCTAGTGCATAACTAAAGCTCAGCCACAGTGATCTTGGGGTTCTTCTTAAACTCTCTTACTAAGGCTCTTCTCCCATGATTGCTCAGTTTGGCTGGTCTGTCAGGTCTAGGAAGACTTCCGATGGTCTGAAACCTCTTACATTTAAGGATTATGGAGGCCACTGTGCTCTTAGGAACCTTGAGTACTGCAGAAATTATTTTGTAACCTTAGCCAGATGAGTGCTTTTCCACAATTCTGTCTCTGAGCTCCTTGGGCAGTTCCTTTGACCTCATAATTCTCATTTGGTCTGAAATGCACTGTGATATCTGAGGTCTTATGTAGATAGGACTTGATTTGGAAAGGCACACACCTATCAGTTTAATTAAACACAGCTGGACTCCAATGAAGGAGTAGAATCATCTCAAGGAGGATCACAAGGAAATCGAATAGCATGTGACTTAAATATGAGTGTCTGAGCAAAGGGTCTGAATACTTATGACCATGTGATATTTCAGTTTTTCTTTTTTAACAAATTTTCAAAAATTTCTCCATTTCTGTTTTTTTTCAGTCAAGATGGGGTGCAGAGTGTACATTAATGAGAAAAAAAATTAACTTTTCGGAATTTACCAAATGGCTGCAATGAAACAGTGAGTGAAAATTTAAAGGAGTCTGAATACTTTCCAGTACCCACTGTAGGTGCTAGGAGGGGGTTGGGATCCCCCACATGGGATGGTGACCAACACAGCTGGGAGACATTGCCTTGCAGGTGCTCCTCTTCCTCAGGTTCTCTATAAAAGTCCTGGTGGTTTTGGGTAATGGGATCCTGGATCTGAAGCTATGACACTGGCTGCAGCTGGAATCTAGCTAGACATACAGCCAGATCATCTGTAGTTTCACTTGTGCTGCTCTCGGGTCCAGATGCCATATGGTAAAAGTCACCTGACAGCTGGGACTTGCTACTCAGGTTGTGACTTTGCATTGTAACCCAGAATTGGATACGCATCTCATTACAGATGATGCCCAAATTATGAAGTGAGGTGGAGTGCAAGCTGACATAGGTCTCACTCTCCATCTCTTCTTCATGATATCACTCTGGGTATGGTTTTGCCGACCCACTTTCTGGCCTCGAGGTGGTTAGGTAGATTATCACATCATCTGCGTCGAGGACAGCCATGCCTTGCATGGGATCCATGAAGAAACGACTGCAGCACGGAATACAGACAGCATGTGACAGTGCATGCCACTGGGAGTGCAGACATAGGTAAGATGGCAAGAGATGCTGTTAAAATTCTGCAGTTTGGGTGTGTTTTGTTTGATTTCCCTAAGGGGACGCCTTTTCCATTTGGTGACACAATTTAGACCAAAGCAATCAGTACTGAAGTTGAATGTTTGCACACTATTGTTGCCTAATGCCTAGCTTTCAATTAACACCTGTATGTCAGCCCACAATGTATATGAATTGAGTTGCGGATACATAGTTGCAGTCGTTATTGAAGCATGACATGTTACTACGAAACATAATGATGAAAATAAATAAGTTTATTCAGTTAACCAGTCATCATCAATTTATCTGGAATGTTGAATTAGACTACTGTTCACTGGGCACCGCAGGAATACCAGGAGAACAACTGTAATATGCATTATACATGAAATGTGAGCCACAATGGAGACGGTGTTGCAAATGGATGCAAAGTGCTATATAAATGAATACATATTATTACTATTAGGATTATGATTATTATGACATTAAATAGTGATTGCACATTTATAAGAAGCAATAGCCATACTATGGGGTTCCATTAGTGTGAACTGATGTATAAGATCAGGAATGTGAAGCATATAATGGCCATATTCTACTTTTTACATAAGTATACAACTTATGGTCTCACAGGCTGGTGACTACCTGCAATAATAAAGCTTTCCTCTCCAACAGGAAAATAGATAATAATAATAATAATAATTAATAATAATAATAAAAAATTACAAAAAATTCAATCAAAAATATAAAGCTCTCATAAACTGATGTCTTAAGGACATTATAAGCTTCCTGTTTTTCCCAGCTTCTGCAACATCCGCCACTGTTTCCAAAATTCAGACCGTGCAGGTGTCAAAACACTTGCAAACTATAGGAAGCTTAAAAAAAAAGTCCCCAAAATTCTACAGCTTAATACAAGCTGGTAGACCCAATGACTGTGGACACTCCTAACTGTAGGTTAGGTGTTTGACCTCAGCCAGCAGGTCTTCTGGCGAACGTTTTGGTCCCAAATAAACAGGTACATTTTTAGGGCTATTTTAAATTTCTAACTTTATCCGCACAAATTCACGTTTGCCGACTTCTGGTGGACGTATTCAAATTTGCAGTCGCCAAACCAAATCGGACTGGTTCTTGCCGAATTTGAAATTGGTCAACATTTTTGAGCAAAATTTGGTCATCACTATTCATGAAGCTTGCTTCAAATAAAGGTCGTTAAATTAGTTTAAATAATTGCATTGGTTTTCCTGATCAAATAGAGGAAAGAAAACATATATTTACCAAATGAAGAGGAAACAATTATGGAATTACTCTGAAATTTATTTAAAAAAAAAAATTGTCCTAGAAATGATAACTAGTCAGTAGTTAAAACTGGATGGTTACCCCTGGGAGATTTTTTAAAAGCATTTTAATGACCATGCCTTTATAAACTACTGTATAAATACACTGTGTGCAGAATTATTAGGTAAATGAGTATTTTGATCACATAATATTTTTATACATGTTGTCCTACTCCAAGATGTATAGGCTTGAGAGCCAACTACCAATTAAGTAAATCAGGTGATGTGCATCTCTGTGATGAGGAGGGGTGTGGTGTAATGACATCAACACCCTATATAAGGTGTGCTTAATTATTAGGCAAATGCCTTTCATTAGGCAAAATGGATCAGAAGAGCAATTTTACAGGCTCTGAAAAGTCCAAAATTGTGAGATGTCTTGCAGAGGGATGCAGCAGTCTTGAAATTACCAAACTTTTGAAGCGTGATCACGAACAATCAAACGTTTCATGGCAAATAGCCAACAGTGTCGCATGAAGCGTGTTGGGCAAAAAAGGCGCAACATAACTGCCCATGAATTGAGGAAAATCAAGCGTGAAGCTGCCAAGATGCCATTTGCCACCAGTTTTGCCATATTTCAGAGCTGTAACGTTACTGGAGTATCAAAAAGCACAAGGTGTGCTATACTCAGGGACATGGCCAAGGTAAGAAAGGCTGAAAAAGGACCACCTTTGAACAAGAAACATAAGATAAAATGTCAAGACTGGGCCAAGAAATATCTTAAAGATTCATTTTTCAAAGGTTTTATGGACTGATGAAATGAGAGTGACTCTTGATGGGCCAGATGGATGGGTCAGAGGCTGGATCAGTAAAGGGCAGAGAGCTCCACTCCGACTCAGACGCCAGCAAGGTGAAGGTGGGGTACTGGTATGGGCTGGTATCATCAAAAATAAACTTGTGGGACCTTTTCGGGTTGAGGATGGAGTGAAGCTCAACTCCCAGACCTACTGCCAGTTTCTGGAAGACAACTTCTTCAAGCAGTGGTACAAGAAGAAGTCGGTATCATTCATGAAAAACATGATTTTCATGCAGGACAATGCTCCATCACATGCATCCAACTACACCACAGCATGGCTGGCCAGTAAAGGTCTAAAAGAAGAAAAAATAATCACATGGCCCCCTTGTTCACCTGATCTGAACCCCATAGAGAATCTGTGGTCCCTCCTAAAATATGAGATCTACAGGGAGGGAAAACAGTACACCTCTCGGAACAGTGTCTGGGAGGCTGTGGTGGCTGCTGCACGCAATGTTGATCGTAAACAGATCAAGCAACTGACAGAATCTATGGATGGAAGGCTGTTGAGTGTCATCATAAAGAAAGGTGGCTATATTGGTCACTAATTTTTTTGTGTTTTGTTTTTGCATGTCAGAAATGTTTTTTTCTAAATTTTGTGCAGTTATATTGGTTTACCTGGTGAAAATAAACAAGTGAGATGGGAATATATTTGCCCTTTATTAAGTTGCCTAATAATTCTGCACAGTAATAGTTACCTGCACAAATAGATATCCTCCTAAGATAGCCAAATCTAAAAAAAAAACACTTCAACTTCCAAAAATATTAAGCTTTGTTATTTATGAGTCTTTTGGGTTAATTGAGAACATAGTTGTTGATCAATAATGAAAATAATCCTCTAAAATACAACTTGCCTAATAATTCTGCACACAATGTATAACATTAAGTCTGCCTTCACATTTGCGGACCCATTCACTGCCATATGTGATCTGTGCGCAGGCGGATGCCTGCGTACAAATCACCCAGTCTCGTCCACACCACGAACGCGACATGTTGCATTTCTTGTGCGGACAAGACTGTGTGATTTGTATGCAGGCATCCGCCTGCACACAGATCACATATGGCAGTGAATGGGTGCGCACGGTCATGCGCAGTCAAGCGCAGCACCGTGCGCTCCCATTATAAATATAGGGGCTTGCGGTGCTGCGCTCACATTGCGGATCCCCTCCGCAGAACGCTGCGGAGGGGTCCGCAAATGTGAAGGCAGCCTAACAGTAGTGTTGCTTGTAACTCTGGCAATACCAGCAATTCAGTGTGATAGAAGATCACTCTAGATTCTAACACTTATGCTTGATGCACTGTATAAAGAACTGGGCATAATAATAGGACCTGGGGGTTTATGATATGATTGACAGATGATGCTGCAGTCATCTGTATTAGGGATGAGCGAGTCTACTCGCTAGGACTCGTTACTCGGCGATTCTTAAGGGACTCGCTGGACTCGGTAATCGGCGAGTCTTTTAGCGAATACTCGCTCAGTAACGAGTCCAATGCAAGTCAATGTTTTGTCAGAGTTTATTTTATCTCACTCGCTAGACTCGCTAGACTCGCTCTATCACATCGCTATATAGCTTGAATCTCCCCAAACAGCAGCGAGTCTGAGCGAGTCTACGAGTCCGAATCCTAGCGAGTCTGCGATTCCGAGTCCTGTATTCTCTATTCGGGACTCGCGAATCCAGAAATCTTTTATGTTACTAGTCAGCATTGCGTGTTAGGTCAGAAAACTTGTGAAGACAGCCAATCATAGTCAGTAATGCCATAGCAGCTTTGGTTGTGTCAGGACTATGATTGGCTGCTGTCCATCGTGATGCCTATGTCATCTATGACAGGCAAGGCAGTATATAAGGCTTGCCCCCGACATTTTGGGCACATTCCTGAGAAGAGCTGACCTAGTGTAGGGAGACTTGGAGCAGATCTAGGGACAGTTAGGCAGTGTAGGAGTCACATATAACCCAAAAGTTCTTTTCAGAACTAACAGGACGGAGTGTAGGAGTCAAGATTCCTCACACATAACCCAAAAGTTCTTTTCAGAACTACCAGGACGGAGGATTGCTGTACAGGACTGTAAGGAAGGGGAGATAGGAGCAGCCTTACAGTGAATCCAGCACCATCCTCAGAGCTTAGTTCACCCAGCTTTCCGCAGAGCTGTAATCCTAAGCTTTTTCTGATTTTTGGCACTAGTCTACCAAATAATTTTGGTGCCATTTTTCCACAAAAAATTTCCTGTGCCAGTGCGTTGCTGTACGGTGTCCTGCCTGCAGCTCGCACGGTACTTGTAAACTTGCACGCAGCCAGCACCGCAGCCTAACAGTGCCTGGTTCTGCGTACTAAACAATTTTTTCCTGTGCCAGTGCGTTGCTGTACGGTGTCCTGCCTGCAGCTCGCACGGTACTTGTAAACTTGCACGCAGCCAGCACCGCAGCCTAACGGTGCCTGGTGCTGCGTACTAAACAATTTTTTCCTGTGCCAGTGCGTTGCTGTACGGTGTCCTGCCTGCAGCTCGCACGGTACTTGTAAACTTGCACGCAGCCAGCACCGCAGCCTAACGGTGCCTGGTTCTGCGTACTAAACAATTTTTTCCTGTGCCAGTGCGTTGCTGTACGGTGTCCTGCCTGCAGCTCGCACGGTACTTGTAAACTTGCACGCAGCCAGCACCGCAGCCTAACGGTGCCTGGTGCTGCGTACTAAACAATTTTTTCCTGTGCCAGTGCGTTGCTGTACGGTGTCCTGCCTGCAGCTCGCACGGTACTTGTAAACTTGCACGCAGCCAGCACCGCAGCCTAACAGTGCCTGGTTCTGCGTAGTAAACAATTTTTTCCTGTGCCAGTGCGTTGCTGTACGGTGTCCTGCCTGCAGCTCGCACGGTACTTGTAAACTTGTACGCAGCCAGCACCGCAGCCTAACGGTGCCTGGTGCTGCGTACTAAACAATTTTTTCCTGTGCCAGTGCGTTGCTGTACGGTGTCCTGCCTGCAGCTCGCACGGTACTTGTAAACTTGCACGCAGCCAGCACCGCAGCCTAACAGTGCCTGGTTCTGCGTAGTAAACAATTTTTTCCTGTGCCAGTGCGTTGCTGTACGGTGTCCTGCCTGCAGCTCGCACGGTACTTGTAAACTTGCACGCAGCCAGCACCGCAGCCTAACGGTGCCTGGTTCTGCGTACTAAACAATTTTTTCCTGTGCCAGTGCGTTGCTGTACGGTGTCCTGCCTGCAGCTCGCACGGTACTTGTAAACTTGCACGCAGCCAGCACCGCAGCCTAACGGTGCCTGGTGCTGCGTACTAAACAATTTTTTCCTGTGCCAGTGCGTTGCTGTACGGTGTCCTGCCTGCAGCTCGCACGGTACTTGTAAACTTGCACGCAGCCAGCACCGCAGCCTAACGGTGCCTGGTTCTGCGTACTAAACAATTTTTTCCTGTGCCAGTGCGTTGCTGTACGGTGTCCTGCCTGCAGCTCGCACGGTACTTGTAAACTTGCACGCAGCCAGCACCGCAGCCTAACGGTGCCTGGTTCTGCGTACTAAACAATTTTTTCCTGTGCCAGTGCGTTGCTGTACGGTGTCCTGCCTGCAGCTCGCACGGTACTTGTAAACTTGCACGCAGCCAGCACCGCAGCCTAACAGTGCCTGGTTCTGCGTACTAAACAATTTTTTCCTGTGCCAGTGCGTTGCTGTACGGTGTCCTGCCTGCAGCTCGCACGGTACTTGTAAACTTGCACGCAGCCAGCACCGCAGCCTAACGGTGCCTGGTTCTGCGTACTAAACAATTTTTTCCTGTGCCAGTGCGTTGCTGTACGGTGTCCTGCCTGCAGCTCGCACGGTACCTTCCATCTCTGTTAAAATATCTTAGCCTCTAGTGTGTACCTTTCACGAAATAGTACCTGCTACTTGTTTTACAAGCCCCCAGAAAGCCACCAGAAATTATAAAATGTCACACAAAAAACCAAATCCCAAAAAAAGTCTTGCTAAGGGACAGGGACGAGGTACAGGCATTGGTAGTCGTGGCCAACTATCCACCAGTTCGGGCAGACAGACGAGGATTGATCGATCGTTCCTCCTGTCTAACTTTCCCCGTCAGGAAAGTAAACGAGTATTGAGGCCGGAAGACGAACAGCATCTAACGTCTTGGCTGGCAGACAAGACCTCAACAACAGGTTCTTGCAGAACTCAAGGTTCCTTGAGCACTGTGTCTACTGTTGGTACATACCATGCTGGGTCATCTAATCCACAACCTCTTCACAGTTCCTCAGACCAACAGCAGCCCCATGAAAATGTTGACACAGACATGGGTCACTCAGATGACTTATTTGGTACATATAATCCTTTACATGAATCCGGTTTGCCAGACTCCGTAGTAGATGAGATACTTGATGAAGAATTGTCCAATCATGGACAAGTTTTAGAGACACCCCGGCCACATGAACGTGTCTTTCAGCAAAGTCTTAGACCGTCTCAGGAGTTGGAGGATGATGATGATGAGACAGTGACACACTTGTCATCTGGGGAGCAAAATCTATCTTGTTATCGGGAAGATTTAGAAGAGGAAGGGGTTGATGATGAGACAACTGATCCCACGTGGAATGTTGCGATGCAGAGCCAGCAGAGCAGCACGGAGGAAGAAAGTGTGTATGTCCCACCAACAAAGGCACCAAGGCCTACTCCTCCCACCAGAACTGAAAGAGTCACCACTGTTGCCCAAAATGTGTCCACTGTGGCTCAAAATTTGTCAACTGTTGGACAAAATGTCTCAAATGTGGGCCTCAGTAATCCCTCAGGGAGTACAGTCAAGCCTAGAGGTCGGTCAGCCACTGTGTGGAAATTTTTTAAAGATGGGCCTTCTCAAGAAAATGTGGTCATCTGTACCATCTGCCATGCAAGGCTAAGCAGAGGCCACGGGAAAGGAAACCAGAGCACCAGCAGTATGCGGAAGCACATGGCTGGTCAGCACCCTATTCAGTGGTCAAAAGTGCAGCCTTCCACAACAGTGTCATCTGACCCAAAGACTGCGACGGTAACTCAGATACATCCGTCACAATCAAGTGTTGCTGAAGCTGGTCCAGCTGATATGTACTCATCACAAGCAGCGGTTGCAGAGAGACTGAACACGAGTGCAGACAGTTCTCGGTCAGCAACATCCTTACAGTTATCAGTGACACAGCTGTACGAAAGGAAGCAGAAATACCACTCTTCCCACCCATTAGCCAAAAAATATAAATGCCCAGATAGCTAAGTTGTTAGCAGTCGAGATGTTGCCGTTTAGGCTTGTGGGTACCGACTCTTTCCGTGAGCTTTTGGCTGTGGCAGTACCACGCTACTCGGTTCCAAGCCGCCACTACTTTTCACGTTGTGCCGTCCCCGCGTTACATGAGCATGTCATTAACAACCTCAAGCGTGCCCTCACCAACGCTGTAACCGGGAAAGTACACCTTACTACAGACACGTGGACAAGCAGTTCAGGACAGGGCCGGTACATCTCGCTCACCGCGCATTGGATCAACGTTGTGGAGAGTGTGCCAAACGATGTTAGTGTTACATCAAACATCCTACCCACGCCACGGATAGCTGGCACAACCTCATTCAGGGTCTCTGCATCATCCTATATGTCCACTACCCCATCTTCCGCTTCCTCAACCAATCCTCAATTGCCCTCAACATCACGGCCAAGTTGGGAGGTTTGCTGCAGTGCTTCAGCAAGACGCCAACAGGCTCTGCTGAAGCTGATCTGTTTAGGTCACACACCGCACACTGCAGTAGAGCTGTTGAAAGGTCTGAAGCAACAGACAGATGAGTGGCTATCCCCACTCCAACTCCAGACCGGTCTCGTGGTGAGCGACAATGGTCGTAACCTAGTGGCTGCACTTAAGCTCGGAAACCTTGTGCACGTGCCTTGCATGGCTCACGTGCTGAATCTAGTAGTGCAGAAATTCCTGCGTACATACCCAGAGCTATGTGACCTACTGGAGAAGGTGCGTCGAGTTTGTGCACATTTTCGTCATTCGTCAACAGCGGTTGGAAAACTTTCATTGCTTCAAAAGCAATTGAATTTGCCCAACCACAGACTCATTTGTGACATGCCGACACGATGGAACTCTACATTCCATATGTTATCGAGGATCAATGAGCAGCAGAGGGCAATATCCGAGTATCAGTTGCAACATGCCCGTCAGACCGGCAGTCAGCCACGACATATTAGTACAATGGAGTGGGTGTGGATCGCTGACACATCTGAGGTTCTTGATAATTTTGACTACTGCACAAAACTGGTGAGCGGTGATCAGTCCATCATCAGTGTCACTGTACCCATGCTGTGTCTGCTGAAAGAATCCCTCATTAATCAGAAAAATGAAGCATTGAGAGCCCAGCAGATGGCTATGGAGCCAGATTTAAACAGCGCAGTACCTAGCCAGCAAAGCCAGTATGACCAGGCCACAATGGCTCCTGAGGAGGAACAGGAGCAAGACGATGAAGAGGATTTATTTTTTGTTGGTGCCGATGTCAACCCAGATGGTACTCACAACCCCAGCTTTGTGTCTGTCCACCATGGGTGGCCTGGAGAGGAGGAGGCGGAGACAGACTTTACGGAAACAATGGGTATTGAACATCGTTCTGAGGACACTGAAGACATGAGTCTATGCAGCTTAGGACACATGGCTCACTTCATGTTGACTTGTCTGCTAGAAGACCCACGAGTGATTAACATATTGCACAACGACCTCTACTGGTTGGCCACCTTTCTGGACCCACGTTATAAAGATAAATTCACCTCGCTGCTGTTTCAGTCACCACGTGGCTTGACAATTGACTATTTCAAGAGGGTTCTTGTGGATAATATGCTTCGAATATCACCGTCAGACAACACTCTGCCCATAGTTAGCAACTCTGTGCAACAGCAGCCTTTGGTCGGGGCACAATCATCCACGCTGTCCAGAAGAGATGCTGGAAAGATGTCCGCAAAGTGGGCTATGTTCAATAAGCCATCGAACCTGCAGCGCCATGTTGCACCAGTAACCATCTCTCGGAGACAGAAACTTACCAACATGGTACAAGAATACTTAAGTGACAGTACCTGCTTCCTGACTGATGCCGCAGTCCCGTTTAATTACTGGGTCTCCAAGCTCCACACTTGGACCGAGCTCTCGTTGTATGCCTTGGAGGTGCTGGCATGCCCTGCAGCTAGTGTGACATCAGAGCGGGTTTTCAGTGCCGCTGGGGGTATCATAACTGATACCAGCACACGTCTTACTCCAGAGAATGCAGACAGGCTTACTCTAATTAAGTTTAATAGGAACTGGATTTCACAAGACTTCTTGAGCCCTGAAGACAACAGTACTCAGAGCTGAAGTGCCACGTTCAACATCAATATGATATAATTAATCATTGTATTATATTGTGTCTTTTTGGTACAAGCAGTATGTCCAAGACCAGTAACGATTTGCGTAATCATGTTCCTGCAACCTGGTAATGAGGCTGCTTCATCTTAAACCAACACTACACCTTAACTTCGGTTTCATTAACCATCACAACACCTTTTCACAAGGAATCAACCTTTATTTTCTGTTAGCAAACATTTAAAAGCCCCTTGGGCTAATTTTTTGAGCCACCCTGGCTAACAAGCTGATCCTGGCCCTTAGGCCTGCATTTATACCCAAAATGCAAAACAGCCCCTTGGGCTAATTTTTGGAGACACCCAGCCTAAGAGGCTTATCATGGCCCTTAGGCCTGCATTTATACCCAAAATGCCAAACAGCCCCTTGGGCTAATTTTTGGAAACACCCAGCCTAACAAGCTGATCATGGCCCTTAGGCCTGCATTTACACGAAAAATGCCAAACTGCCCCTTGGGCTAATTTTTGGAAACACCCAGCCTAACAAGCTGATCATGGCCCTTAGGCCTGCATTTACACTAAAAATGCCAAACAGCCCCTTGGGCTAATTTTTGGAAACACCCAGCCTAACAAGCTGATCATGGCCCTTAGGCCTGCATTTACACGAAAAATGCCAAACAGCCCCTTGGGCTCATTTTTGGAAACACCCAGCCTAACAAGCTGATCATGGCCCTTAGGCCTGCATTTATACCCAAAATGCAAAACAGCCCCTTGGGCTAATTTTTCCAGGCACCAAGCCTATGCCTCCATCGTGGGCATTGCATGTACTATGCTCCTAGTACAAGCAATTCTATTGTATGGGCCAAGCACCCTGCTTTCTGAAAAAAATGTATATGAAGCCCCTTCAGCTAATTTTTTTAGGCAACAAGCCTATGCTTGCATCGTGGGCATTGCTTGGACTATCATCCTGCTGGAGCCTGGAGAAAGGTCCCACTGTACGCTCTGTAGAAAACGCGTAGACGCGATGTGTAGCAGGTAGATGTCCCAGCCTCTCACATGTGTGTTCCTAGTCTTGTTGCCATAGCGAGGCATTAAGTAACCCCCCAAACACAGGCACTGTTTATTTGTCAGCAACATTTGTCAGTGGAGTCATGATTTTACACTTAGTAACCAAGGTGACTTCATGCTCCATGCGGTCCGTAAAGTACTTGCTAATGATGCTCTCTCTCCCCTGTCCTCCACGCCAAATGTCTCGGGTAATCCTTGACTCATCCCTCTCCTTCAAGCCCCACCTCTAGTTCCTAACCAAGTCCCTGTCACTCCAACTCAAAAATATTTCAAGAATTTGCTCGTTACTCAACCCTGACACAGCTAAAACACTCATTAATGCCCTCATCATCTCCCGCCTTGACTACTGGAACCTCCTTCGCACAGGCCTCCCTGCCAACTCTCTTGCACCTCTCCAATCTATACTAAACTCTGCTGCCCGACTAATCCATCTGTCCTCACGCTACTCACCTGTCTACACCCTCTGCCAAGCCCTTCACTGGGTCCCCGCCCCACAGAGAGCTCACTTTAAAACACTGATCATGACATTCAAAGCCTTACACAACCTATCCCCACCATACATCTCCGACATGATCTCCCGATACCATCCCTCACGCTACCTGCGTTCATCCAAAGAACTTCTCCGACACTCCCCCCTCATCTCCTCTTCCCACAACCGCATACAGGATTTCTCCCGGGCATCAACCATGCTCTGTAACTCGCTGCCCCACCTCATCACTCACTCGCCTACCCTGGGAACCTTCAAGAAACACCTAAAGACTCACCTCTTCCGACAGGCCTACAACCTGCCATGACACCCCGCTACACGCCCCACGACCGACACCTTCCCCACCCTATTGTATCCCCACCCACCCCTCGTTGAATGTGAGCCCACGCGTACAGGGTCCTCTCCTGTTGTACCTCTATGACCTTATTGTCTATGTTTATTGTACTTCTCCTTGTGTACCTTATCCTCATGTAAAGCGCCATGGAACCTATCGGTGCTATATAAATAAATAATAATTATAATGATGATGACTTTAAGCCCACCCACAAAACAACCTACACATCCATTCCCTGAAAAAAGACAGACACAAAGCAGTTTTTGTAAACTGGGTATTATTCCGCCATAATGGTAAAAATGTCAGAATTTTTTTTTTTTTTTTTTTTTTTTTTTGGTACAACTTTGTAAACAGTAGGAAAATATAAGAAATAATAACATAAAGAAATTGTGCAATGCACATGAACACAAAATAAAAAACAAAAAAATAAGGGGTCTACAGCTGCTGGTAGGTTGCCGCATCCTCCGGCCTTGCCAGTAAAGTGACACCATCACCCTGGTCCTGCAAGAGGTCAAGGGCCCCATGAATGGCCTCCGGCAACCCTTGAGGGTGGATCCTCTGGGCAGGTGTGGGGAAAAATGGTAGGTCCCTGTTAGGTGGCCATTGTGGAAAGGTAGGTACAGGCCTCTGGGGTGGCACATGGCTGTCCCGGGGTGTGGGCCTGTCTTGTAGGTTGGAGTGTCTGAATTGCCACCCCTCCAAATAATTGAAAACCTCACCTGGGTGGTTTGGTGGGCGACTGGCGTCAAGCACAATCTGTAATGCTGACCTTGCCCGCAGTAGCCTGTGAAATGGAATTTCATCCAGGAATGGTATCAGACTGTGGGCAAAGTCAGCATTACTTTGTGCACGCCGTCTATTAGGTGACCCCGGGATCAGACCATGGCTGCTGTGAGGTGGGCATCCAGGTTCCTCCTCTTGCGGCCGGACATGCCCCAAAGCTGGGGTTGGTGCTGGTGGCGGCGGTGGTGGTGTTGGTGCTGGTGGCGGCGGTGGTGGTGTTGGTGCTGGTGGCGGCGGTGGTGGTGTTGCTGGTGCTGGTGGCGGCGGTGGTGGTGGTGCTGGTGCTGGTGGCGGCGGTGGTGGTGGTGTTGGTGCTGGTGGCGGCGGCGGTGGTGGTGGTGGTGGGTTTTCTCCACGCCGCCTTCTGTTTGGCGGTGGAGGGTTCACAGCACGCCGCCCTCTGTAGTAAGCTTCTCTGTGGGTAAAGTAAAAAAAAATTTGGTGAATGCATTGCATTTGGAAACAAAAACATAGGTCAAACATTAAGTTGCACGCTTTTTAGACTCTGTGTATCTGTGTATTATTAATCAGATATTTGTTATTATTATGAAAGAATAACCAACTGTACATAACATAAAGGAATACGTGACTTTCTTTGCTAATTCCATACTAATACATAATTTTTCACCCCCTGATTACCACCCACCCCCCCCCCATCCCATCTAATCTAGACGATCAATAACACCAATGGTTCACATGAAAAAAAAAAGTCCCCCTGACTTCACTTTTAACTTGACATACTTAATTCACAAAACTTTTAGCTTATAGCATCTATATAAAGCAGGGAAGGGGTTGAAAGGTATACAATATATATATATATAATCTATTTATATAATCGGGAGTTTGAAATTCCGGCACTGTAGCCTAATCCCAAACTCCTTAGCGTCACTGCGAGCGGAGACGCGTATGCGCCTTCGCGAGCCGCAGACGCTTAACTCACACAGCCGCTATAGCGTTTTCTCGAGCGGCCTCGCGCCCTCCGCTCACAGCAAGACCTGCGCCCCTCACAGCGCCCAATCCGCCCCGGCATGCTGGCATTTGTACTTCCCCCGTCTGTGCACCCACAGGTCTTAGCAGATCACTGATGCTGACAGCGGGGGGGGACAACACAGACAATCAAATCAGGAGGAGGTCAGTGTCAGGAGGAGATGACAGACGCCCGCCGGGGCCTGTGACACTGCAGAGGTCACAGCGGGGCTGTGTGTGCGGACAACGGGGAGGCCGGGGGCTACGGACGTACCGGACACGTCCTCTGCTCCTGGAGATGTGCCGCGGTTCCGCGCTCGCAGCGTATCTGACGCTGGAGCCGCGCTCACCACGCCCACACCACGCCCTCTGCCAAACAACCCACACCTCTCACTAACCTCCTGCAGCTAACCACACCCCATGTTTACCTTTGCCATGATGTCATTTAGCTGCGGCCGCTATCTTTAATAAGGTCAGAAATGATGGCAGTAATCGGATCTCTGCTCCCTCTAGCACGCCCCAACACTGTAGCACCATCTATTAACCCTATTCTCATCACCTATATACTCTGCTACCCACTGAGCCGCCTGTATACTCTGCTACCCACAGACCCGCCTGTATACTCTGCTACCCACAGAGCCGCCTGTATACTCTGCTACCTCAGACCCGCCTGTATACTCTGCTACCCACAGACCTGCCTGTATACTCTGCTACCCACAGAGCCGTCTTTATACTCTGCTACCTCAGACCCGCCTGTATACTCTGCTACCCACAGAGCCGCCTGTATACTCTGCTACCTCAGACCCGCCTGTATACTCTGCTACCCACAGAGCCACGTGTATACTCTGCTACCCACAGACCCGCCTGTATACTCTGCTACCCACAGACCCGCCTGTATACTCTGCTACCCACAGAGCCGTCTTTATACTCTGCTACCTCAGACCCGCCTGTATACTCTGCTACCCACAGAGCCGCCTGTATACTCTGCTACCTCAGACCCGCCTGTATACTCTGCTACCCACAGACCCGCCTGTATACTCTGCTACCCACAGAGCCGTCTTTATACTCTGCTACCTCAGACCCGCCTGTATACTCTGCTACCCACAGAGCCGCCTGTATACTCTGCTACCTCAGACCCCCTGTATACTCTGCTACCCACAGACCCGCCTGTATACTCTGCTACCCACAGAGCCGTCTTTATACTCTGCTACCCACAGACCCGCCTGTATACTCTGCTACCCACAGAGCCGTCTTTATACTCTGCTACCTCAGACCCGCCTGTATACTCTGCTACCCACAGACCCGCCTGTATACTCTGCTACCCACAGACCCGCCTGTATACTCTGCTACCCACAGACCCGCCTGTATACTCTGCTACCCACAGACCCGCCTGTATACTCTGCTACCCACAGAGCCGTCTTTATACTCTGCTACCTCAGACCCGCCTGTATACTCTGCTACCCACAGACCTGCCTGTATACTCTGCTACCTCAGACCCGCCTGTATACTCTGCTACCTCAGACCCGCCTGTATACTCTGCTACCCACAGACCCGCCTGTATACTCTGATACCCACAGACCCGCCTGTATACTCTGCTACCCACAGACCCGCCTGTATACTCTGCTACCCACAGAGCCGTCTTTATACTCTGCTACCTCAGACCCGCCTGTATACTCTGCTACCCACAGACCCGCCTGTATACTCTGCTACCTCAGACCCGCCTGTATACTCTGCTACCCACAGAGCCAAAATGGAAACTAATGTATATATTTATAAATAATACTAAATGTACACAACAGTGCTGCAGACACATACCTTGGCATAGCGGCCACCGGGTGAAGGAAGGACAGCCGGTCATAAAAGTGGTAGTGGTTGAGCAATGGAGCGGCTCCCGGTTGTCTCTCTGAGTACTGCCGGTACTGCTTCTTATGCTGGTCCCGGCAGCTCCTCCACCGTTTTTTAAGATGGTCAACTGTGAAATGATTTGAAACCGGGTTTAGAGATGTGTAATATTTGAAACAACAAAAGTATGTGTACAAATCAACAATAACATTTTATTCATTTTGTGTGTGTAATGTGTATACAAGGCACAGTGACACGACAGTGTGGAACATCATCAACAGCATTACGGACATTGAGCTCACGTGGCCACAATCACAAATGAGGCAGGACACATGTCAACGCATAGAGAATGTAATAGTGCGGGCACCAGACTCTGGTCATTAGTGGTATTTATATACACCCAACCCCTTGGCCGAAAGAGCCAGGAGGATCAGACATTAAACTCATTGTACTGTTGTGAGCCCATCCAAATATAGGCAACTATGCGGTGGAGCATGATAACACATTCAGGGTCCTGTATACCCTGCTATGGGGGCCCTGTATTCCCACTGCTGGGGGCCCTGTAAACCCACTGGGCCACTGTCTACCCACTGCTGGGGGCCCTGTATACCCACTGCTGGGGGGGCCTGTACACACACTGAGGGCCCTGTATACAGGGACTGACTGGCAGCCTACAGTTTGGGTCGCAACCCTCCCTCACCGGCCCGACACAGGTGAGGACGGGGGGTGGGGAGGGTGATGACTGGCGGCCGCCTCACAGTCACCGCAGCTCCCGCATTCTCCTATGGCTCGCTCCCAGCCGCAGCCTCGCGCTCCTCACAGCCGCTCGCTAACAGTCGCAGCCGCACGCCACTCACAGACGCTCACTCCCGGACGCAGCCGCGTGCTGATGACGTCATCGCGCGCCCAGGAGCTTCCGTTTCCGCCTGCTGCTTCAGGGACATGCGGATTATTCATGCTCCTGCAGCCGCATGACCCGTGGCACCTGGGCCAGTCCGCCCCTGCCTGTATACCACAATATGGGGGGATGTATACCCATCTGGGGGCCTGTATACTCTGCAGGGGGAGGTGTATACTCTGATGGGGGGCTGTCTACCAGTGATAGCCGCTGTATACCAGGATGGTGGTGAATATGTTTTCATAGTTTTTCGGGGCAAAAATAGGGGGGTCGGCTTATACACAGGTCGGCTTATACACGAGTATATATACAGTAAATGCAATATATAACGTGTGAACTCATTTAACTTACTTAGATTGCTCTGTTCCTCATGGTCACTCCGATGGAACGCAGGGAACATCTCTTGGGCGATCTCTCTCCAGGCTGTATTAATTAGGGTCGTATCCCCATACTCAGGATCTGTAGGGAGCCATAGAAATGGACGAGCCTCCACAAGTGCAATAAGACGCAGTGTGTTCACCGTGCCACGTCCTGCTGCCATGATTGCACTGATGAATGGATCGCTCTGTGTGTGCGCTTGTCAGCGCGACTCGCTTCCTGTTTCCTTAAAGCATGGTGTGTGCTGGAGAATCGCTTCCCCCGCATCATCGGCTACAAGCCTCATAATAAGAGAAAAACCAGCGAGTTTGGACTCGCACACTTTCAGAGACACATCAGCGAGTTGTAAATGTCATTATTCGCTATTACTCGGGTCCCTATTCATTAACATTGGACTCGCTGGACTCGCAACGAGTCCCGAGTCCTTGACTCGGACTCGTTGGGGTCTTGCGATTCCGAGTCTTTTCGGACTCGCTCATCCCTAATCTGTATGTCTTCCTTAGGCATAGAGACACATGAGAATCCAGTGTGATAAAGTTGCAGGGGAGGACAGCAGCAGAGTTATATGTGGGCAGGGTAAATTGACCATGGCAGTGCATTACGTACTAAGGCTGGAGCCACATTAGTGTATGACTTGTGCAAGGATCATGCCGTGGATCTCCTAACCTGAGCATAACAGCTACATAAAAACACAAAGTTGTCACTCTTGGGCCAGGAGAGCCACTGGCCAGTCGTGGATTCTGATGCGATCCTCACACAAGTCATATGGGATTCTGACTCCAGCCTTACATGTAGATCAGTGATTTGCTTCTATTTTCTCTGACTTACACTTGACTGTCCTTGTCTTGTAGTGGATAGTAGACTGTATCACAGCTTATGTGCAGGCAGATATTTGGAGTTGGAGAGGGGGCAGGCAGAGCACAAATAAATTGACTATAGATGCTTGGCAGACACTGATCTTCGACTGCATGGATGAGACGTTTTTAGGGGGCTGGCTTTTACTATCAGCCAGAAGAAGGACATGCCCCCTGATCCGTGACATTATGGTGACAGATGGAAGGGGGAGCACTAAGGAACATATTCACCGTGACATTGAACTGCAGGTACTGTCAGGATTTCAAACAGCACTATTTATGCTATCTTTATAGTTTATTAATGCAAGGTGATTAAAATACTTTATTATCCTCCTAAATTATTATGTATCTTGTGGATAAATTATAAAGGTTTGTCTGGTCAAAACAAGTTATCAAGTATTCACAAGCTAGGTGACAACCTAGTGATCTATGTGGGCCTGACAAGAGATAAAATTCCAAACAGAAAAACAATGCTGGGCTTAATATCCGCGCTGACCATAAGGAATTGTCAAACAGAAGAATGGTCACAAGATCTTCTTTATTGCCTACGTGTTTTGTGGCTCAAAGCTTGCCACTTCCTCTGGGCTATAGCCCTGATGAAGTGGCAAGCATTGAGCCACGAAATGCATAGGCAATAAAGAAGATGTTGTGACCATTCTGTTTGACAATTCCTTATGGTCAGCGCGGATATTAAGCCCGGCATCTTTTTCTCTGTTTGGAATTCTAGTACTTACCGGCGGGGCACCAGCAGCGACCAACCTATAAGGCTTTCCCAGTTCGTTGTGACTTGCACAACCAAGACAGGTGAGTCACACCGATTGGTGGGGACCGGGACTATTGTGAATGATAAAACCCTATGTGCGCTCCCCCACTCTTTTTTTGGAGAAAACATTCCACATTCTGCTGATCAATAAAGTTCCAATCTAAGCATTTTTATTCATATGGAAGGTTGGATGTCCCTTGCAGCTCCATTCATTGTCTTTGAAGCTCCTGGAAAAAGCCAAACATATTTGTCAGTTGCTTAGCGAGTGAATGGAGTCCTGCATATGTACTGCTGCACCATACTTTTGAAGATAAAAAAGCTTTGTTCTGCTGCTGTGGGTCTTAATGTTCGGAACATACTTAATATTTTAGTTATTACCTATCCCGTGAATAGATGAAAAATGGGTTGACCTGTGTGAACAAGATAATTTTTCGGCTGACTAAAGTTGCATTGCAATCATTCAGTTGGTATCCAACCGCTTTAGAAAAGTGAATAATATTGGTCAACTATTCCATGCAGTCTATACTGTAAAGGCTGCAGCAAAAAGTCATTACCTTGCCTTTTTACAAATGTTTAAGGGAGATTTTTCAAGTGAAATAGATACTAAGAGAAACATAAAATCATATGGACCTTAATCAATGGCTTAAATCAATTGAATTTTTAAAACTTCTTTCTCCAACGTGTGATGCCGTGGTAGAATTATCTATCCTTTCGTGCATACTCTGTTTTGTAATTGTAAAGAATCTTTATGGTTACAAGACAGAGCGTGCACAGTAACTAGAGCAGAAAAATTAATTAGGCAATTTGTTGCCACTCTACTAACAATGAAACCTGGTATAAAACATCCTGAAGTGACTGATGTGAAATATATAATCGTTATTCTGTACCACCTTAACTTGCAACTGGTAAATGTAATTTTGCTAAACTAAATTTGACTAGCCTTGTGAAATACTTAATCCAGAAACATGGCTAGAAGATGAACACATTATAACAGCAGAATTTAAACAACAATCAATTAACATAACTTGAAATCTGCAGATTAAAATTATATTTTCAAAATTGGTGAGAAATGATCATGCTGTCTGTGGGGGGACTCATACAGTGTAGGGGGGACTGTGTTGGCATTATGCTTTATTTGTTGGAATGTGATGGCATCTTATTATGTGGGGGTTTTAGTGACATCATACTTTGAGGAAAGCTTTGAGGACATAGTACTATGTGGGGCACATGTGAGGACATTATAGTGTGTGAGAAGAATGTACAACATCATATTGTGTTTGGAGACTGTGGAAACATCATACAGTGGTGGGGACTACTGGGGCATTATCTTGTGGGGGCATAATATAATGTGTGGGATCACTGTGGAAACCACATACGGAATGAGGCTAATGTAGTGGGTGAGAACACTAAGAGGCTTCAGTAGGTACTATTGTATATGTGCTGCAATACATGTCTCTCTCCCTGTGTATAATAGTAGGGTAGTATGACCCTTGGTGACTTTGCCTATATGCTGTGAGTCTGACCATTATACTGAATATTTTTAAGCCGTAGCCTTAACTAAAAGTCTATTTGGCAAAACACAGCAAAAAAGTGGCAGAGCCAGAGGTTTGTGAGAAATATGCTCCATAACCTTTTCTGCATCTGTGAGTATGCAATACTAATAGGAATGGGCAATCCTGAACAGTAATGTTCAGGGCTCGTACCAGATACCTAGTTTCCGCATTACTGTTCAGGTTCAGCACCAAATAAATCATGTTAAAAAGGCAGCAGCCAATCAACAACTTTCCAGGGTTTGGGCATCTTTCTCCCCATCACAGCCGTGCCAAGTATTGGCATGGCTGTAACTGGCCAATGCACCACATGACCTGCGGTGACGTCAATGAGGTCATTGCAGTGCATGTCAGCAAGTAGTAAACGCCAGTGACCTCAGTAAGGTTACTGGACTTAACAGGATGGTGTGAAAGCTGGCCACTGTGAACCCTGGTGACCTCACTGATGTCAATGCTTCTCAAAGCCAGTGGTTCCTACACTGCCCTCAATATGTTTGGGAGGCTATTGTGACCTATCTTGTTATCTAATGTCACTGCTAACCACGGCCTCAGAATGTAGCAGAGAAAATGATTATTGTGGGACATTGTTGTGGATTACATTAGAACTGCAGGGGTGTTTTAGAGGTTAATAAGTGGGTGAGTGGGTGAGTGGGTATCTGTTTTTTATATTTAAAATAAAGGATTTTTCTGTTAGTGTTTATTTCTTTTGACTTGTAGGGTTAGTAATGAGGGTATTTCATAGAGAACTCTTTATGACTAACCTAGGGCTTAATGGCAGTTGTGATATTTGACAAATCACAGCTATCATCATCTCGATATATATGACCCAGATTGCCACCTCACCAGGGCAGTAAAGAAGAGGCAGGTAAAACACCATAATTGTCATTTCTAATGTGATGCAACAAATTCTGGGATGGCTGTGGGCTGATACTTTTTAACTGGGATGTACCAATAACAGTGGACTGTCCCAGCCTGATAATAGAAGCCCACAGCTGTCTGCTTTATCTGCGCTGGTTATGAAACATAGAGTGGGGGGGAAACCATGCAATATTTTTTCAATTAATTGTTAATTTAAGACTTGTATTACCTTCTATATTTGCTTAACCAGCTAAGGTAAACCAGACACCTGTAGGCTAGTATTATCAGGCTGGAAAAACCAATGCTTATTGGCCCTTTCCAGCCTGATATCACCCCTCAGCTGACCGCTTTACCTTAGCTGGTTAGCAAAGGTGGGGGGACCTCACATAATTTTTTATAATAGTTAGTTATTTTTGGACTACACTTGCAGCAGTCATGTTCACGTTAGGAGCACAGACAGCCAATGTGAGTATTGAAGGAATACAGCAGACTGAGTGCAACTAATAACAGACACTGGCACAGATGGTGTGAAGGTGATTGCAACCAATGCTGGCACAGAGGGTGGGTGGGGGAAGCAGGGAATATTCATGTGGTTTAATGAATGGGCCAGAAAAAAGTCTGACTGCTATTTTAATATCTGGGAAACACGATATGTATAAATGTCCTGCTCTCACCCCAATTTTGCTACCTTTTGCACCCCTAGCCTTTACTATGACTATTTTACAGTACTTAAATTTGTGTCCTCATTGACTTGCATAGGGTTTGGTGTCCAGAATAAAGTTCATGATTGATCCTCATTTAGGCTCTTTTTCTTAAATTCAGTTCAACTTGGCGGACTGGAATATCTACAGGTTCACTCTTCTCTAGTAAAAACATATCTACGGCAGCAGGTCTTCTGACTAGGATAGGCGAATCTACTCGCTAGGACTTGTTACTCGCGAGTAGTAAGGGACTCGCAGGACTCGGTACTCTGCGATTTACCAGCGATTACTTTCACAGCAACGAGTCCAATGCAAATCAATATCAATCCTAGTTTTGTCAGAGACTCTGACAAACTAGGATTGTCTTTGACTTGCATTGTCTGATTACTGTGCGAGTAATCTCTGGAAAATCGCAAAGTAACAGCTGTTACTTTGCGAGCGAGTCCAGCTGCTGCTCTGTGCAGGCTGCCGCATCCCAGGTCTTAGAGCCCCCTGCTCACAGAGATGATGTAGCAGAGCTGCGATTGTCTCATCTGCTCATATCCTGTGCATAGACACTATATCTATGCACAGGGATGTAGCAAGAGGACATCGCGTTTTGACTACGTCGGACGGAAGGATTTTTTTAATTAAAGATGGAGTGCCCTAATGTGCTTTTTTATTCTAATAAAAAATTTTCTCTGTGTGTGTTTTTAACCCTTAATGAGATTCTTAGTGGCTGGTCAAACGTGCCCTGACATTAAGAATCTCGGGCTTAATACCACTTGATAACAAAGCTGGTATTAACCCCTTTATTACCAGCGTCCACACGCCACCAGGCCGCTGAAGGCGGGTTCAGCGCCAGAGATGCGCTTCAATGAACGCCGATCTTCTGGACGGTGCGGCTGCAATTTGCAGCGGGGGTGCCCAAAAGCTTGGCATCCTGCGCTGCGATTCCAGCCCCAGCTGCTTAGCTGACCTGGCTAGACATAGAAATTGGCGGAGCCCCACGCATTTTTTTATTATTTAAGGGAATTCAGAAATAATAAAAAAGGCTCCCCTATATTCTTGTATTGGCCAGGTACAAATAGGCACCTGTGGGTTGGGGCCAGCCCGTCGCTGCCTGCTGGATCGGCTGTTCAGAAATACGCGAAGCTCACGTGAAATTTTTTCTGACAAATCCAAAACATGTAAATAAAGGGACTGCATCTTATTAACCCCGGACATGGCGAGGTAATAAAGATGCAGTCCCTTTTGGATTGTTTTATGATTTTCAGAAAAATACATGGGCTACTGCTGTGTGCTTTCCCCCAGGCCAATATTTTCCAGCCAGCCCCTGATTAGACCATATACTGCTCTGTGCACCCACACTGATCTGCATGGAAATGTAAAGAAAGTTACAAAAAATGTTTCATAAATTAAAAAAAAATGGGTACTCTTTAATAAGATCTTATGTCATTGTGTAACCACCGAGCACAATGTCTCAGCCATGCACATTCCCTCATCAAGATATTGTGACAGGTACACTTCTCTGCTTCTGTCCAGCCCAGGCCCTGGGGGTACTCGGATCACTCAGGCGCGGTCTCTGGGGGAAGTCACAGGTAACAGTGCCTGAGGCCGTGGGCCCGGGGGATGCAGATAAAAGATGGGTAGAAAGAAAATAAAAAATGTCTGTCGTTACGCAACCTGTAGGGTTCCGGTGATGGCACCGGCGCTGCTTGGGCCTCCGGGGTGATGGGGCGGCAGCAAGGTCCCTACAGGACGAGCGGGGGTCCCCGGGGCTGTAGGTTATAGTGAGGGTAGTAGGGTAGCGCGGTCAGTGTGGTGCAGATGGAAGGAGGGACACGCACACATAAAAGTCTTTTGGTACCTTTACTGGTGTTCTGTACTGGTACACTCGTCCGGAGATGAGGGAAACACTTTAGGATCTCCACAGCAGAAGGGTTGTAGGCCTCCATGTTTCAGTTATTCTGTCAGAGTTTGGCAGGCATGGAACCCGACCAGATTACTACTTCTCTATCTTTGTGACTCTCCACACCCGGGTTTGCTGCACTGAGGGCACTCTATGGGTCTCCTGTCATGGCCATGACTCCGGGCTCTCATTTGGTGGTGCTTCCGGTGTCCTGGAAGCTAAACCTCTTGTAGTGCTGGTTTCTCTGCAGGGCCTATTCTCTATGTCCCTGTAGCTCGGACCCTGTGACCGGAACTCTGATGGGGTGAGTCGGTATGACTCCTCTGCCCCCTTCTTGTAGAACGTTTCTTTCCTCTGCCTGCGACCCCTACTCTGCGGGCCTACCACTTTCTCAGGTGGTTGCTGGTATGGGCTAGCACGGCTCCAGTACCAGCTCAGTTCACTCAGTTTTTCACAGTTCTGTAGTAACTGCACACTCTGGTGTTTACTCTCCCCGTATTTATAAGGGGAACTGGCTTAAGGCAAGCAGTGGAGCTCCCCCTACAGTCCTGGGGTGAAAGGGTGTTGTGTGTTAGTGGGTTACTCCCTGTGTAAAATCCCTCCATGTCCCAAGGGAGTCTGTGGTGACCTGGCACAGGGTGCCACACTTCATTCTAAGTAAAACCTGGTAAAACAATGTCTGTGTCTGTTATTGCAATACCCTTCAACTTAGAATCATGTTTGGGGTTAAATGGGCCACATATGCATTCTTATCTGCTTATACAATAATATTTAAAGATTACATTTTAACACTTCAGGCAAAACTCTTGGGTGGACGTATGATTGGTGTAACTTGGGGCCCAAGAGATAAGGAGACCCAATTCTACCCCTAAAGCAGGTAGAGTTGTGCATTTTGATGAGTTGTTGAAATGAAAAGGTCCCATATACTCTCCTTGCACAGGGCCCTCTTCTGTTTACGTCCACCAACTTATATAGTCTTTTACCTATGCACAGGTTCTCAGTGCTGGGGTTTCACTAAGCACCTTCCTTGATGTCCATTCGATCTCTGCCGTCTCTGTATCAACAAACATTACCTTTGCTACTGCATTCATTTTGTATAACAAAGTTTTACCATAAGCGAACATCAACATACATAATATATGACATGTACAGAATCAGTAAGAGACAATAAATCAGCATAATTAGATTGTATTTAAAATAAAACAGCAGGTCTGAAAAATGTTTATTTTACGAGAGTTCTTTAAACAGTCTTTTTTTTCGTCCCAGTCAAACCATTATTTCAAAACAACTTCCCAAATAAAGACAAGTACAGAGTAATTACCTCCCACACACTGTGTATTGATTTCCTGTCATCAGATATGTGAGCGGATATGTCAGCAGGCTGGCGCTAACGTACTGTACTAGGTATTCTCTTGTTAAAATTAGTTTATCCCGCCTACATTTCAAAGCAATGGGAATAAAAAAAGCACAGCTTGTATAGTTTGTTACATAACACAGCATGTAGGTTATTAACTATTTTATTCCTGGAAAATGTTTTCAATACTTTAAGCTACAACTGGCCGTATACCTTAGATACCGTATATACTCGTGTATAAGCCGACCCGTGTATAAGCCGACCCCCCTACTTTTGCCCCCAAAACCTGGGAAAATCTATTGACTCGCGTATAAGCCGAGGGTGGACCCCAGCACAGGTTTACAGCCCCCAGCAGTGGTATACAGGCCCCAGCAGTATGATATACAGCAGCCCCCAGTGGTATATACAGCAGCTCCCAGTGGTATATACAGCAGCCACAGTGGTATATGCAGCAGCTCCCAGTGGTATATACAGCAGCCCCCAGTGGTATTGCAGCCCCTATATACAGCAGCCCCAGTGGTGTATACAGCAGCCCCAGTGGTATTGCAGCCCCTATATACAGCAGCCCCAGTGGTATTGCAGCCCCAGTGGTATTGCAGCCCCTATATACAGCAGCCCCAGTGGTGTATACAGCAGCCCCTATATACAGCAGCCCCAGTGGTATTGCAGCCCCTATATACAGCAGCCCCAGTGGTATTGCAGCCCCAGTGGTGTATACAGCAGCCCCTATATACAGCAGCCCCAGTGATATTGCAGCCCCAGTGGTAGTATATAGCAGCCCTAGTGGTATACAGCAGGCCCCCAGGGGTACATATAGCAGCCCCCAGGGGGTACCCAGCAGCCCCCTGGGGGTACCCAGCAGCCCCCAGGGGGTTTATACAGCAGCCCCCTGGGGGTACCCAGCAGCCCCCAGGGGGTTTATACAGCAGCCCCCTGGGGGTACCCAACAGCCCCCAGGGGGTTTATACAGCAGCCCCCTGGGGGTCCCCAGCAGCCCCCAGGGGGTTTATACAGCAGCCCCCTGGGGGTCCCCAGCAGCCCCCAGGGGGTTTATACAGCAGCCCCCTGGGGGTACCCAGCAGCCCCCAGGGGGTTTATACAGCAGCCCCCTGGGGGTACCCAGCAGCCCCCAGGGGGTTTATACAGCAGCCCCCTGGGGTACCCAGCAGCCCCCAGGGGGTTTATACAGCAGCCCCCTGGGGGTCCCCATCAGCCCCCTGGGGGTACCCATCAGCCCCCTGGGGGTACCCAGCAGCCCCCAGGGGGTATCCGCAGCCCCCAAATGCTGGCACTCGCTGGCAAGGGCCCCCCCCGCTTCTCTTACCATTCCGGTCTTCTGATCCGTGCCGCTCCTCGGTGCTCCTCGCTGCTCCGTCCGTCCTCCTACATCCGGGATCCCCAGCCGTCGCGCGATGACGTCATATGCCTGCGACTGCCGGAGATCCCGGATGTAGGAGGACGGACGGACGGAGCAGCGAGGAGCACCGAGGAGCGGCGCGGATCAGAAGACCGGAATGGTAATATAAGCGCCCTGGGGGGGGGGGCCCTTACAAGGGGGGACAGTGCCAGCATTTGGGGGCTATATGCACTGCTTCCCCCTGCGCTGATTGACAGGGGGAAGCAGTGCATATTTAATGATGCTCATACAGCAGCCTCCCCCCGCCTCCTGCAGCCTCCACAGCCCCGGGACACAGCCCCCACCTACATGTACCGTATATGACCCGTGTATAAGCCGAGGGGTAGACTTTTCAGCCCAAATTTTGGGCTGAAAAACTCGGCTTATACACGAGTATATACGGTAACTTTCAGCACAACAATAGGAGAGACAGCTGTTTGCCGAACTAACTAGGGGAGCAAATCGAAATCGTGGAGTCTCATAAGCAAAAGGTCATAACTGGGCCGCCACCACAAAAAAAAGTACTCTGTAGTGTAGGTGAAATCTTGATGCATAGCTGCAGTCACAAAAAGTCTTCTTTTTTGCAAGCAAAACATTCCAAGCAGTACTGCCATTGGGAATTTCAGGTCCCTCACTGCTGGACGTATACACAATGGAGACTGCTGAGGGCCGTATTAAAAATGGAGATCGCTGCTGATTGTATACGCAAAGGAGACTGCTGCAGGACATATACGCAATGGAGATGGCTGCGGGCCATATACGCAATAGAGTCAGCTGTGGGCTGTATACAGAATAGAAGGCTGCAGGCCATATACACAATACATGGCTGCTGGCTGTATGCACAATAGAAACTGCTGACCGCATGCACATTAGAGACTGCCAGCTGTATACACAGAGACTGCTGGCTGGATAAACATTAGAGACTGCCGGCTGTATACACAGAGACTGCCAACTGTATGCACATTAGAGACTACTGACCATATGCAAATTAGAGACTGCTAGCTGTATACATATTAGAGACTGCTGACTGTGTACACATTAAAAACTGCCAGCTGTGCACACATTACAGACTTCCATCTGTACACACAGAGACTACCAGCTGTATACACAAATACTGCTGGCCATATACACATTGGAGACTGATGGCCATATATATTAAAGACTGCTGGCATGTCTGCACATTAAAGGAAACCTCTCAGCTCATTCTACCCCCCTATGCTATCACTACCTGTCCCTGCATCTTGCTAGCTGATCCCTAACCATCCCTCTCTCACCTAAAAGTGCCCTATAAAGCTTAAAAAAATGATTTTTAACTTACATGTAATCTACATCCATAGACTGCAATGGGCAGGCTCCAGGGCTCCATTCTCCCTCCTTGCTTGCTTTCAGCATGGCCCACTGGGCATCATCAGTCTTTCTGTTCTTCCACATCTGTTTGAAACTCCTGCCTCCTCTGCTATTATGATGCACTGTCCGGGACGTCATATCTGACCCGGTGCATTGTGGTGGCTTATAATGTGTACGGTTCTGCTTCAATATGTGCATTGTGCATGCGCCAGAGCCGGGCCATACCACATGATCATCCCCCAAAATGCACTGGACCGGATATGACATTCCGGCCGGCGCATCATAGTAGCTGAGGAGACAGGAATATCAAACAGAGGTGGAACAACAGAAAGACTGATGACACTCAGCGGGGTGTGCTGAAAGCAAGCGAGGGTTTAGAATGGAGCCACAGAGCCTGCCGATCTACAAATGTAGACTACATGGAAGTTATAAATCATTTTTCTTAAGCTTTATAGGGCACTTTTAAGTGAGACAGGGATTCTTAGGGATCAGCTAGCAAGGTGCAGGGGCAGGTAGTGATATCATAGGGGGGGTAAAATGAGCTGACACATTCCCTTTAAAGATTGCTTGCACTTTATCTTGTATACACAGCACTATACTGTATATACAAGTCCAGACTATATATATACAGTATATACAGACACACTGTAATACAGGATGTAGTGTGGACCTGTATATAGAGTAGAGTGCTGTGTAGACAGATGGATTTAGAAATAGATAGATGATAGATGAAAGATAGAAATAGGTAGATGATAGATAAGATAGAAATAGATTGACAATAGATAGATAGATGATAGATAGCTGATAGATTAAATAAATAGATAATATATGGATGGATAGATAATAGATGGATAGATAGATAGATAGATAGATAGATAGATAGATAGATAGATAGATAGATAGATAGATAGATAGATAGATAGATAGATAGATAGATAATAGGCGGGCGTCACACGCTACGATTTTGTGTGGGAACTCAATAACGATCTCAGGGTTGCGCGCTCATGGACAAAATCTTAGTGAGGTGTCACATGTATAGATAACGTTCAGGACGCAGCAACGATGTTCCGTGCAGGGATCGCTCACACAACCAGCAATTGATGCTTGTCAATGATGTGAATAGGAGAAATCATAAAGGAGATCATTATCGCGGTGTCACACAGAACAATGCAGCAGATTGGATGATCGACATCGTGTGATATGAGGTCCAGTTCTCATATCTGTGATTTACGATCTGACCACTTATCGGTAGTCACATCATGCTGTCACACGCAACCACGTCATAGGAGCGATGCCAAATCAGGCACTTTCTTTTTTTTTGAACCATTTGAGTTTTTATTGAAATAAGAGCATGAATACAACAGGTTTCCAACATTGAAAAATGTAAAATGGGAGAATAAAGGGAAGGGAAGGGGGCAAAAGGAGGGGAACAAGACATCCAAACTACAAAAATGTTCATCAGGGATACAGCATAAAGATAATCAATATCACAGACCATAATAAGTAAGACATGAGAATTGTCAACAGTTAAGAGATGCTCTATATGGACTTAGCAAATATAAGACAGGCAAGATTTGACATTAGGGTGGAGGCACAACAGTGTGTAAAGCAGCAGCAACGGGCGAAGAGACCCAGGGGTCCCACCAAGTCAGAACCTTGTTTTTCCTGGATAAGGAGTCTGCAGCCGTCGTCTCATAACAGTAATGAAGGTTGATTTTGGCGATAAGTTCTGACCTGGAGGGAACCGTCTGCTACTTCCAGTGACTGGCAAGGCATTGTCTGGCCGCCACCAAAATATTGGAGATTATAGGTTGCAGGGGGGAGGGAAAGTCTATCAATGAAACACCCAGGACCGCCAGCTGTTTTGACAACGTGAAGGGTAGATGAAGAATTTCAGCAATCAAAGCTTCAACCTGGGCCCAGAAGGCGAGCACTTGTGGGCAATCCCACCAGACGTGAGCAAGAGTTCCTCTGCTGCCACATCTCTTCCAACACAACGGGGAAGGGGAGAGATGTAATTTAGCCAGCTTAACAGGAGTGAGATACCAGTGGAGCTGGATTTTCTTTAATTGTTCAAAGTGGCCCAGGCAGGAGGAAAACCTGGTCGCGTGTGTCAAAGCAAATTCCCAGTCTTCCATGGGAGCTTCAAATGAGAATAGTGCTTCCCAAGTGGTCATAAATTGGGGTTTATGTGAACTGATATTGCATAGTAGTGATTTGTATAGAACTGAGAGCCCGTGAGGCATGCTGGTGCCCGGTTTGAAGTACTGCTGAGCAGGGGAGGCCGAGAGGTCAAGGGAGAGGCTGAAGAGACCATGATTTCCCAAGAGGCTGCGTAGCTGTAAGTATTTAAACATTTCTGAGTCGGGAACGAGGTATTGTCTCTTCAAATCTGCAAAGGACTTCATGCCAGATAGTTGGAAGAGATCCTTCACGCGTTGGATACCGCATGACATCCAAGATTCCAAGGACAAGTTGGGGATGACACATTCAAAAGAACTTAGGGAGATGTAATGGGCTATAAATGGAAAGGAAGCAGGGCATTCCGTAGACCAGATTTTGGAGGCAGCTGCCATGGTACGAAGGGGCAGTAATGTAATATTAGGGCTGAGAAGTTGTGCCTCCAGTAACAACCGTAGGGATTTACGGGGTGCATAATGAGATTCCATTAGATACCATGGGAGTGTGGAATCACTCTCCAGCCATATTTTGATAGGTTCTAGGAGGGCAGCCCTATGATAGAGAGCTATGTTTGGCGAAGCCAGGCCCCCTTTGTTATATGGTAATGACATAAGTTGACGTTTTATTCTGTGAGGCTTGCCATTCCAAATGAATTTGTCTAGAATAGTCTGAAACCGGGACAAGTATTTTGCGGGGAAGGACAGGGGGATGCATCTAAATAGGTAGATGAGTTTAGGCTATAAGAGCATTTTGGAGGCCTGAATTCTTGCCATCCATGAGAGGGGGGCTTTGGAGAAGTTATCAATCTCCTTATTAAGTTCCAGGATAATCGAATCAGAGTTGGATCTAATTATGTCAGCCAAGCGCGTCAACTTTATTCCTAGATAAGTGAATCCCATTGGTGACCAAATGAATGAGTAAAGGGACTGGATCTGTATTTGTAACTGAGGAGAGAGAAATAGAGGGAAAAATGTAGATTTGGTCAAGTTGAGTCTATAATAAGAGGCGGCAGAGAAGTCTTGCAAAAGCGAGGAAATAGCTTCCAGTGAGGACAATGGGTCGGAGCAGGTGAAAACCACATCGTCTGCGTATAATCCGATTTTAAATTAGGAGTCACCCAGGGGAATGCCTCTAATGGTTGGAGATTGTCTGACTATGGCAGCGAGAGGCTCCATGACCAACGCGAAGACAATGGGGGAGAGGGGGCAACCTTGGCGCGTTCCGTTCGTGATTTGGAATGATCGAGAATTAAAACCAGAAGCACGAACGTAAGCACATGTGTTAGAGTAGAGCGCCATAATCGCCTTGGAGATTGTGCCCGTAAGGCCGAATCTTGTCAAGGTGGATTGAATGTAACCCCAGTGTACCCTGTCAAAAGCTTTTTTGGCGTCAAGGGACAGGAATATACTGGGGAGGTGACCCCTCTCCACCACATCCAGCAGGTTAATCAATCGTCTCGTACCATCTCTCGTTTGCCTCCCCGGTACAAACCCAACTTGATCAGGGTGGATAAGGGATGGGAGAATAGTTAACAGTCTGTTGGCCCAGAGTTTCGCATATATTTTAACATCAGTATTGAGTAAGGCTATTGGTCTAAAATTACCTGGAGAAGTTGGAGGCTTCCCTGGTTTCGGAAGAGTGGCGATAGAGGCCCTGAGGCCCTCCGGTTTAATGGAGTCGGAGGAAGACCAGAAATTAAAAAGGCGGCGAAGAAATTTTTTTTTTTTAGAGTTTTTAATGATTTGAGAGATTTCATCGTCGTGAATAGGAGCATTAAGGAATGATAATTGTTCTGCCGTAGCTCTCGGCAGATTCGCTCTGTCTAAGAAGGAAGAGATAGAAGATTGTGAGGGTTGGGGGATAGTAGGGTCAGTAGAAAGGTTATAGAGAGAGGAATAGTAGGATGCAAACTCATCCGCTATTTGAATGGGGTTAAAAATCTTGGAGGAATTTGATTTGGTCAGAAAGGGGATCCTCGATTGTGTTTCTTTTTTTTTAACGCGCCTGGCTAACAAAGCCCCAGCCCTGTCCCCCATGGAGTAAAATTTAGCTTTAGCTTTCTTGAGACAGTGTTCTGATTTCTGCAATAACAGGTGACGGATCCTCAGCCGAATGGCAGAGAGGTCAGAGAAGATTTGTTGTGTAGGAGATTGCTTATGGCGGGCTTCCAGATCAGCTAATAGTTTAAGGGCGTCTTGGAGGGCTTTTAGTGCGTTTCCGCTTAATGGTCGACGCCATCTTAATGAAAAGGCCTCGGATTACTGCCTTATGGGTAAACCAAAGATTATCAATCAGCGTCTCGTTGTTATCATTAAGGGAAAAAAATTCTTTAATGGAATTTTCAATAAATGAGGAATTAGTTTGGTCAACCAGTAGCTGATCGTTAAGACGCCATTGCGATGGGGGAGCGATGGCCAGAGGGTCCACCAGAGACACTGATACAGGGGCGTGATCGGACCATGAGATATTGCTTATAGATGCAGAGGCACAATGAGGAAGAGCCACATCGTCCACCAACACATAGTCTATCCTGCTGTAGGAACCATGTCTTGGTGACATATACGTGAAGTCCCGTTCATCACAGTGATGGTATCTCCATATGTCGTGTAGTCCAAATGAGTGAACAAGAGGGCTAATTTCCCCCCTGGAGGATGAGGGAACTGAACAGTCCAACAGTTTGGACATGGGAATATTAAAGTCTCCAGCAATAAGTTTATAGCCATGTTGAATTTCACTCATGGACTGGAAAAATTTCCTTAAGAATTTAAATTGGCCAACATTGGGAGCGTAGACAGAGGCAATAGTGTAGGGAACATTATTAATAATACACTGGATTATGAGATATCTGCCCAAAGGGTCAGGGGTAGAACGTACTAATTGGAATGAGAGAGACTTGTGAAGGAAAATAGCTACCCCGGCTTTTTTGGAATCATTATTGGCAAAAAACTGGTAGGGGTATAGCCCGTATTGCATTCTCACATTATCTTGTTCAAGAAGATGTGTTTCCTGCAAACATATTATGTGATGTCGGGACTTCGCTAGTTGGCGCCAGACCAGGGATCTCTTACATGGGGAGTTAAGGCCGTTTACATTAATCGAAGATAAAGATATACTCATTGTAATATATAAACAACATGCTTATGAAAACAGAGAGTTTGGGAAGTCTTGCATAGGGGAGGGAGTAACTTGGTGGATGCAGCAGCAGCCTGAAATCAAAGAACAGGAAAGGGAGGGGGAGGACGAACAGAACAAACACACAAAAAACAGTAAATTGAGAGTCCATTCAGATGACCTGAATGCACAGGTGAAACAAATAAATTCACCAACGGGGCCTCACTGAACAAAGTCAGTGAAGGGCAAGGACCTTCCAGGGAAAGTCCAAAACTGGTCCAGTGGTGGAGTTATGGACGAGGGTGACACGGGAAAAAGAGACCAGGATCCTGTAGATATTTGACCCTTCATGCGACCTCCCAGTCTGGATTAACGCGGCGTCTGTTCCGCTTGCTCGAGTCAGATCTTGGGGAGTCCGTGTTCGCGGGGATCCGATGGGTTTGAGCCCCCACTGAGAGAGAATTTTTGCTGCATGAGGCGGTGTCAGGCAGGTGGTCACCGATCCATCCCTTCGGATCAGAAGTTTTGTGGGGAATCCCCAGCGATAGGGAATTTCCTTGTCCCTCAGCACTGCCGTGTATGGGGCAAATGCCCTACGGAGAGCCAGAGTCCCAGGAGATAGGTCAGGAAAGACCTTTATGTGAGCAAACCGATCCTCCAGAGCAGGGTTACCTCTTAGGGCAGAGAGGAACTCCTCCTTGAGTTCAAAGAAATGCACTCGCGCCAATACGTCTCTGGGGAGCGAGGGGGCCAGTCTCGCCGGTTTGGGGATGCGGTGGATGCTATCAATAATCACAAACTGCTTGTCTGTGTGTGGGAGCGCTGCCATAATAAAGTCCTGAAGGAATGATTTCAGCTCAGAGTTGGGCACTGATTCGTCTATTCCCCTAAGCTTCACATTGTTACGCCTGGACCTGTCCTCTAGGTCCAGGGTTTTAGATTGGGTTTGTAAAGACAAGGAGTGCAAGGCATCATGGGAGTCCCATAGTTCATTATGAGAGGCAACTAGTTCCTCCATCTTACGTTCGATCCTATCAGTATGGCCTCCCAGCTCCTCCACTTCTCCTTTCAGATCCGCCATCATGGACCGCATGTCAGCCTGAAGGGATGATCTGAGATCCCCCAGCATGGTTTTGAGAAGCGCTGCTGTGACTGGAGCCTCAGGGTTAACAGCGGCAGCTGCGGCAGAGACAGCAGGCTGAGAGTTCTTGCGGGCAGCGCGCGCTGCTCTGGGTGAGTCGGGCGCCATTTTCTCTCCCTGTGAGGACTGCAGAGGGGCTACAAAGAAGTCCGCAATGCGCCTAGCTGGATCGCGGTAGCTGGGTTTGGTCTTCCCCATGTACTCACGGTGGTCCTCCGCAAGCGGTGCCTGAGGTTTGGAGGCTCGGAGGAAGGTCAGTGAGAGTGCTGTGTGCCGGTTTACGGGTCCTGGTCATGGAGCTCCCGCAATGTGCGACCTACTCCATTTGCAGCTAGGCCACGCCCCCCCAAATCAGGCACTTTCCAGCGATATGTTTACATATATCGTAGAGTGTGACGCCCACCATAGACAGATGGATAGATAGATAATAGATGTGTGTTTAATGATATATCTGGGACGTGAATGTATTTCTCAGCTAAAAATCCTGATAAGAGCAGTGTACTAATTACCTCTCCACCTCATACTGACGACAGGGTTGTATGAGCCCAATCAGACGCCCAACAGGCCAACATGACACCTCACCTCTGCTCAAGATTCCAGCTTTCTGGTGCAGTTTGTAGTAAATACTCTGGGAATGTTGAGAATGGAGCTGCAGTGTGTTGTCCTGGTCCTTCTCAGCAGGAGGTGGGGGAGGGGTTCACCAGCACAAGATTTATTGCTGATAGAGAGGCTCAGTTGTAGGAAAGAAGGCTCCTCAGTGATGCCGGAGAGTGGTAGTCACAGTTCAGCTCTGATCACTGAGGATCCTCTGCTGCTGCAGATGTGGAAGGACAGCAGGACACCTCACTGGTGCAGCCTCACACTCACTATGACGTGTGCTGGGTCAGACTCACCCATGCTGCTCTGCTGATCACTGAGGAGGACTGGAAATAGCAGCAGCACAGGCTGAGTGGGGATTGGATGAAGAAAAGTCCCGCCCTCCTGCATCTCCCATTGGCTGCACTGTTTCCAGCCTCCTTCTCCTCACTTCTCCTGGCTCTGTTACCCCTGTGCCAGGTTGTGACGCCGACTCTGGGTGGGGTCTACATGAGATTCATAGGAGAGAGGGCCCACAGAAGAGGTGATGAGGCGTGGCCCAGAGGAGATCAGGGCCTGCCCCCTCACTTCTCATCTGGGTCCCCTCTCCTATGAATCATGGGTGGGCCCCTGACAGCTGTCACAGTAGGCGAACACTGTTGGCGGCCCTGATTCCAAGATCCTATATATATTCCTCATAGAACATAGTTTGCAGTCCACACACCATCTTGGTAGCTGTTCCCTGAACTCAGTCCAGTTTTTTTTTATTTCTTTTTTAAAATATGGTGCTCAGATCTAGACACGGTATTCTAGATGAGATCTGACTAAAGAGAAGCAGATTTGGATCCAGACTCTATGCTTCTCTTAACACATTTCACATTTGATTTTTTCCTGCTGCATCACACTGTTGAGTAATATGAAGCCTGTGATCTAATAGTATACCAAAATGTTTTCTATACATGCTTTTGCTACGTTCTACTTCTCCCATTCTGTGATGTTATTTTCATTTTTCTTGCACAGATGTAGAATTTCGCATTTCTCCCTTTTAAATACCATTCTATTAGTCACTGCCTATTGCTCCAGCTTATCTAGATGCTTCTCAATCCTTTCTCTGTCTTCTCTAGTGTTAGCTATCCCTCCTAGTTATGCATCTTCTTCAAATTTGATTAGTTTACTCATAGTATATTAGATTGAAAATGGGTGATTTGGAGCGATGAGATGAAAGTCAGTTGACTAGGCTCTGATGAGTGCAAATGGGTCTAGAAGAAAGACGGGGAAAAGGGCTAATGGATTGAGAGATTAAAGGAACTGTTAAGTTTGGTGGAGGAAACCTGTTGATACGGGGTTGTTTCACAGCCAAAGGCATTGCATAATTGACCAGGATCGATGGTGGTCTCAATGCTGAGCTATATGCCAATTTCTTACAAGATTACTTACTTTATACACTCAAATCCTATCGGTATGAAAAGGGCAACATAGTTATCCAGCACTAGAACAACCTAAAACATATATCGAAATTGGCAAACTGATTCAATGACAATGAAGCAGAAGTGCTGAATTGGCCCCCACTGTCTCCAGACCTTCACCCTGTTGAACAATTGTGGGTAGAGTTGAAGAAAAAAGGTTGTACATACCCAAGTGAGTCACCAGAACGCGTCAACATTAGAAATGTGTAGAAGAGCTGGGATCACATTTTAGTTAAGACATGCTTAAATTTGATTGAAAACATGCTCAAGAAGGATTCAGGCAATATTAAAAGATAAAGGTAGATTTACAATATTCTAGAAATCTAAATTTACCTTTTTAGAAGCAAAACAGTGAAAATACAGTGATATAACAAGATTCTGCATAACTAATCACATGCAGCTGGTCACCTCAGATGAACTCTCTGATGTTGACACTATCACACTTATTGATCTAACAGCAATGGTGTGATAGCGGCAAGTTATCTGAGGCCACAGCTGGTGCCATTCCCATATTACCTCAGCTGTGACCTCAGGTGAACTCTCACAGCTGCCAGATCAGTCATTCAGAGAGCTCTGCTTGCGACAAGCGGTAACTGAAAGGTGCGGCTCGTCATGATTAGAGATGAGCGATGTTCGATTCGAATGTTCGCCAATCTCAAATTCCAGTTGTTTTTGCCGGTGTTCGAGTCATTCGCCGATTAGAACAATTTGCTTGAAATTCGGCAGTTCTAGTATATGTTCGATAACGATTCGATCACCAAAAGCTTAATTTCCTAACCCTAAACCTAGCTCTAATACTGCAAATGAATGTTAATATCCAGTTTGTGTGAAATATTGTGCAGGGGGGGCTTGTATCAGAGCTGCAGCAATAAGGTCGCGCTCTTTTTTTTATTTTTCTCCTAAAGCATGTACAGTGGGCGGTTCAGGCTCCTAGCCAATCACAGTGCCACACTGCAAAGGGCATTTTTTCACACAACTAATGTCATCATTGGCTGTGTCTTTCACATGCCCTAGGCCTATAAAATCCGACCATTGTGCTAATAGCTGCTGCAGGTGTTAGACGGCATCCGCGCGCTGCTGCTGTGTGCGACCACTAAACAGTGCAAACTAAATTGTGCTCTCTCAGTCAGCTAGTGAGCAAAATCAAAGTTAGATATATAGATTTAGGGAGTAGAGACTAGTAATATCAGCCCTTTTTAGGGCTACTCCATAGGAGTAGCGAATAAGGATAGGGAAGAGGGACTAGTAGTCTATCAGCCCTCTACTAGTTTTTGCCAGGGAGGTGTGTGTCAGGTGTGTTCCAGTGCTGTGCAAGTCTTTCTTACAACATCTGGCCACAGTAATATCGCTCTTTGAATTCATTAGGACAGGTAGTGTAGCAATGCTGTAAAGAAAGCTACACCACCTGTCTTAATAAGGCATTTTTTTTGTTGAAGCTAGTCCAGGCACTTTGTTCGGGCTAGTAGCAGACTAGCAGTGTCCCACGGTGGTGTAGCCCACTTGTGAGAGAAGCTACACCTTCAGTGATTCTACAAATTTTTTACGGCAACAAGCAAACCTGTCATTTTTTGCTTAAAAGCAGTGTTGACTAACCTTTACTGTAGGCCACGTTTAATACAACCAAATACACCTTGAGTGTAGTTCATTCTACTACTTTTTTACTGCAACAAGCTAACCTGTCAGTTTTTACTTAAAAGCTGGGTTCACTAAACCTTCACTGTAGGCCACGTTAATACAACCAAATACTCCTTGAGTGTAGTTAGATTCTAATAATTTTTTACTGGAACAAGCAAACATAATTTTTTGTGCCTAGTACCACTGTCTGGCCAATCACCTGTGCTCGATTTCCATCAGAATATTTTTGCCAACAACTGCAGAGTTGCCAATTTGTTCACATACAAAATGAGTGGCAAAAGGCCTGCTGCTGGTGGAAAGGGGAATAGGCGTGGGGGAAAGGGAAAAAAGTCTGTGCCCGTGAGGTACGTGGGAAAGCAAGAGTAACATCTGCTGGAGAAAGGCATCTTCCAGACAAAGTAAGATGTCTACTTCTTTCCGTGGAGATTTTGATATGATCCCTTTCGTACGGACACGACTCAGACGATGATCAATATCAATTCTAGATGAGGCACAAAAAGAGCAAGCGCTTAAATAGATAGCAAGTGCTTCAGCAATTGGGCTCTCCCCCACCTCAACTCCTACATCATAAATACACCAGTCCTCAGAGGTGTCACCACAATCCCACTTGCTTCCGCATAGCTCCCAAATCTCGAGCCACCCATCTGAGTACGGGTAAGACAGATGGTTGACTATGCATCACTCTTCACTCATACTATAGCCTGGGAATCAGAGGTCTGCTCAAAAGCTTGTGTGAGTCAATACGAGGTAATGATCTGCACTGATGCCCAGAAGCTTTTGGAGTCAGATCCAGGTCCAGATAAAGATGGTTCTGAGCAAGCATAATGTAGAACCTCATTCATAAAGTGTCAACTGCACCTGGAGATCTTGTGAGCCCTTCTGCATACGACTCCTCCTTACTTCCTCCCCTCCTCTAATGTCACCACCTAACTCTGAATACAGTTTAAGTGTGCTCCAGCATGTAAATGACGAGAATAGTCAATGCTGATAATGGCATAATCATCACTAAATTATCTTCGTCGACATTTCAATACTGTACAGAAAGGTGCATAGGTCCTTCATTTCAGACCACTCCAGCAGTGTGATTTGCCCCACCTCTGGATCTCGTAGGCCCAGGTTATACATCATGACATATTGCACCAGGGCTCGTTGGTGCTGCCACAGTTGCTGCAACATGTGCAGAGTTGAATTCCATCATGTCGGATTGGCGCCCCGCAACGAGTGCGTCACAGGAGGGTATTGCAGCCACAAATGCAGCCGCAATATCCTCTGACTCAGCAATGAAATAGTTAACTTGGAGATCCAACCCAACATGCAACACCTAGAACAGGGGACCAATCATAGGTCCTGGTGGGTGGAGTGTTAGGGTAGTGTAATAGAACATATAATAATCTAGACAGAGTCTGAGAGAGTCTGGAAATTTAGAGCAGAGCCTAGAACACAGAACTTGGAGAGGAGCGGGGGCTCCGCACCCCGTGCGGGCCCCTGGGCCGTCACCGGTCGGGTGTCAGCACCTGAGGCCTTAACCACCGGGAATGGGCATATCTACACGGGTTCCCAAAAGACTCCCGTGCCCACAACTCACAGCCGGTTCACTGGTACCGAAGCTGGCAGCAGTTCACCTCTGCCACGCGAACCAGAAGAGTGGAGGATCAGCTTTACAGGAGCACCCCACCATCAGCCAGTTTCCAGTCGTCTAACCAGCGGTGTACCCACTGAGGGATCCAAGGCTCCCCAAAGCATCCAGAACGTACATCATGGATAGGGCATTGAAGCAGCCTCCCCGTACCCGACCTGGTATTCCTGGGCGACGCTGGTAAAAAGGAACTAAGTAGGTAGAATGGAGGAACACTGCGGATCTCTGAGGGACACTATCACTGCTGAGTCCACCCGGTCTACTACTCAACCACTGTATGCCATGTACTGCTTACTGGTTACAGTAAAAAACCGTTATAGAGACTTTCTGTGTCTGTGCCTCCTTATGAACTGTCCGTCCGCACAACAAGGTAACCGCAGCTGCCGCACAACATCTTGAGCAGCTCCAGCCCCCGGGGATCACCGCTCAGCCTGTGGGGAGCGTAACATCTTGCTGCTGTCCATCCCCACGGGGGTTCCGCAGCGTCGGTAGCCCTTACCGAATCTACTCGTAGGTGGCGTCACGAATAAAACAAATTAAACCCCTTTTAATCTGTTCCACCAAGACGTCTTCACTTTTGATCTGCACTGCACCGGGCCCCACTACCGGCAGGCGCGGTCCACCCGTGACAAGGAGGGAAGAAGAATCGCCTGTCTAAACCGGAGTCAGCCGGCCGCGGTGAGTCAGAAAATGGCGTCACGAACAGGATACGAGCAGGCCCGTTACCCAACGGGTATATTGTGCTTACACTGGACTTTATTGTCTACAATTGGACTTTGTTCGTCCCTAAAAGAACTTTCCCGCCTTTCACCATTGGGTCAAGATGGTGCCCAAGATGGCGTTCCAGCCACAAGAAGCCGCCACGTGAAGCCCAGGAGTGAGTCAACCCCCCCTCATCGTGGGAGGGCTAAAGACAAAAGGGCCAAACTCTTTGTCCGCCCTGATTGCTCGAATCAACCATGGGGGCGGACCCCAAAGACTTTTCCCACCATTGGACTACAAAGCCCAGAGGAAATGGGAGTGTCACAGACAGTCAGACAGACTTCTTCACCAGCTCTACCAGAACGTCTTACCGGTTGAACGGGTGTGGTTTCCCTCCAAGAAGAGAATGGCCAGCACGAGACTCCAAGACCTAATGCGGGAGGTCGAGGTGGAGGCCAGAGCAGCCATAGGCCAACCGGGTCCGGATCCTGCCCTTACCATAGACGGCAGCCCCGACTTCTGGCTAGAGGCTCTACAAGACCTCCGGGTGCGACTACTTGAGACAGTGGAATGGACGATTCGCAGCTGGAGCGCGACCCTAGGCAGAAGACTCCATCATGCGATGCAGCAGAGCCGACCGGGTACAGCTTCTCCAAGCCCAGACGACATCGCCAGCTTTTCAACAGCCTCACCGTCGCCCACCACCTGTCCTGCTTCGTCACCGGAGCCCATAGACTGTATCATTCCTGTGAGGACCACAGCTCGACCCGTTCCAGCGGATGAAACCGCAGCCGACCCTGTTCCAGAGCCGGAGCTTCCAATATGCTCCACGAAGAAGCTGACATCTACCTGGTTCCACCTGCGGAACCCGCAACTAGTTTCACCACTACCGAGACTGTCGCCTGTTTCTCCCCTGAACCGGAGGCCTCCTCTGCAAATACAGAGGCCTACCTGGTGACCGGGATTGAAACACCACTTCCCGCTGCTACAGAAGAAGAGGCAGGCAGCCTGGAAGTCCTGCACAACGACCCAGACGAGAACTTTGCCGCACAGCCACCCACCGATCCAGAGGATTCCATCCCATCGTCTTCGTCAGCCGAGCAGCCCGACGTAGTCATCGAGGAGGTCGAGGAGGATGACGAGGAGACCTACAGTCCAGCTGAGGATCTCTACACCGGGTTCGCCTGGGGAGACACAAGGAACCCTTCTGCCGGGCGATCAGCTCGGGTGCACTGGTCGGGTGCCGCCGCAACAGTATCTTCTCCGGTTCCGTTGAATCGGGCTCCACTCCAGACTGCCCACCAAGCTCGAGCGGTTCAACAACCAGCGCGCCGTAGTGACTTTATCCATACGCCGCACCACTCCGACGAAGAGGTATGTCGTATCCGGAGAGACGAGTGGCACACTCGACTGCAAGTCAACATGCAGGCTCGAACCGAGGCCCGCCGCCAATCTCCATTACCTGAACAATTCCGGAAAACCGGGTGGGTAAGCACATTTAACTTGTCCACCGGGTGGGGATTCGTAAGGGAGGAGGGTGTGAGTACTGAAGTGTTTGTGGGGCGCCGTGATGTGGAATCGCACCTACCGCGAGGTCATCCAAGCCGAGACTTGTATAGAGGGGACATAGTAACCTATGAGCGCCATATATGCCGTGATGGGTGGTTCGCTATACGAGTCCGGAACACTGCCATCCATCAGTGACTTGAGTTGTTGTTTGAACTTTGCTATTAAACGAGACTTCTTCCTGTTTGCACCGTAACACCGCGACTTGGCGGCTACAGCCTGAACTTTTATTCTAAGGACAGCCGACCGCCCGCCGGGTCCTCGCAATGTGTTAACCTGTTATTTACCTTTTCACTTTTATGCATATATGACCTGTCATTAATAAAAGTGTATTACCTGTTATAAAATATAAAAAACCTCTGTAATGTGAGTAGTGTGACGCTTGGGGACAAGCGTATTCAACCAAGGGGGAGTGTGGCGCCCCGCAACGAGTGCGTCACAGGAGGGTATTGCAGCCACAAATGCAGCCGCAATATCCTCTGACTCAGCAATGAAATAGTTAACTTGGAGATCCAACCCAACATGCAACACCTAGAACAGGGGACCAATCATAGGTCCTGGTGGGTGGAGTGTTAGGGTAGTGTAATAGAACATATAATAATCTAGACAGAGTCTGAGAGAGTCTGGAATCTAGAGCAGAGCCTAGAACACAGAACTTGGAGAGGAGCGGGGGCTCCGCACCCCGTGCGGGCCCCTGGGCCGTCACCGGTCGGGTGTCAGCACCTGAGGCCTTAACCACCGGGAATGGGCATATCTACACGGGTTCCCAAAAGACTCCCATGCCCACAACTCACAGCCGGTTCACTGGTACCGAAGCTGGCAGCAGTTCACCTCTGCCACGCGAACCAGAAGAGTGGAGGATCAGCTTTACAGGAGCACCCCACCATCAGCCAGTTTCCATTCGTCTAACCAGCGGTGTACCCACTGAGGGACCCAAGGCTCCCCAAAGCATCCAGAACGTACATCATGGATAGGGCATTGAAGCAGCCTCCCCGTACCCGACCTGGTATTCCTGGGCGACGCTGGTAAAAAGGAACTAAGTAGGTAGAATGGAGGAACACTGCGGATCTCTGAGGGACACTATCACTGCTGAGTCCACCCGGTCTGCTACTCAACCACTGTATGCCATGTACTGCTTACTGGTTACAGTAAAGAACCGTTATAGAGACTTTCTGTGTCTGTGCCTCCTTATGAACTGTCCGTCCGCACAACAAGGTAACCGCAGCTGCCGCACAACATCTTGAGCAGCTCCAGCCCCCGGGATCACCGCTCAGCCTGTGGGGAGCGTAACATCTTGCTGCTGTCCATCCCCCGGGGGTTCCGCAGCGTCGGTAGCCCTTACCGAATCTACTCATAGGTGGCGTCACGAATAAAACAAATTAAACCCCTTTTAATCTGTTCCACCAAGACGTCTTCACTTTTGATCTGCACTGCACCGGGCCCCACTACCGGCAGGCGCGGTCCACCCGTGACAAGGAGGGAAGAAGAATCGCCTGTCTAAACCGGAGTCAGCCGGCCGCGGTGAGTCATCGGCACATCACAGCGACCGTGCCCTCTGCTGAAGACCATCTAGGGATGGATAGTGTGCAAAAATTTGCTGGACAACCAGGTTTAAGACGTGAGCTATGCAAGGCACGTATGTCACATTGCCCCAGCGGAGGGCTGCACCCAGCATTGCAGCATTGTCTCACACGGCCTTCCCTAGCTGCAGGTTCAGTGGATACAAGCAATGATGAAACTTGGTCTCCACAGCAGACCACAACTCCTCAGCTGTGTGACTCACATTTCCCAAACATTTCAAGGTAAAGACCGCCTGATGCCGTTGAGCCCTGCTGCCATCATAGTAAGGATGTGTGCAGGATTCCTTGTGCGCAGTTAGAACGCGGGTGGCATTACCAGACAGGCTTTGGGTGCAGGTGGAGGACCGAGACGAGGTTGAGGAGGCAGAAGCAGTGGAGGAACTTCTACATACAGAGGATTGACGCACAACTTATGGGGATGGCAAGACTTGGACTTGGACTGCTACTTACATTTGCCTATATGTGTGTCTCCTCCCTTTTTACTTGTCTATCTCTTTTCTTTTCACATTTTTACATGTAGTTTTCACTTTTCCATATGTTTCTTGTATCTTCTAAGTAGTTTGTCACCTTTTGGACACTTTAGAAGGTGTCTTCTATGTGTTTTCTATGTGTTTGTATTTGGCTGCCATTGTTTTCAAAGGGATTCGACGGTGTTCGACGAACATTCGACGAACAAACGCCCAATTCGGCGAACCGAATCGAATTAGAACACTAGGGTGGTGGCTCATTTCTAGTCATGATGTAGCAAAGCTATGGAGCTTCAACGATGGACCTCGTCTTTCGGATTACCTTTGGAGCTGGATAAGTTTGAGAGCTAATAAATGGGTCAAAGATGGTGTAGTGTTTTTTTTCCAATAAAGTATTTTCCTAGTGTGTGTGTGTGTGTTTTTAACTATTTAATGACTGGAGAGGTAATGTGCTGGTCTCACAGAGACCTGACATAACCAATATATTGATTAAAGACAGCTGTCAAGGGCAATGGGAAGAGTCGGGGCGCCAGAAATTGTGTATCTTATTGTGGTGCCAGTTTTTAAAATTATTTATTTATAAATAATTTAAAAAATAGGGTGGGGTGGCCTCTGTTTTGAATTACCAGCCAAGGTAAAGCTACCATATGAGGCCTGAAGGCTGCAGCTGTCTGCTTTACCATAGCTGGCTATCAAAAATATGGGGGTCCACACACCATTTTTTGAAATGAAGTATTTATTTTTAGCTAAATACAAGGCTAAACACCCTTTAGTGCCACATGAAGGACCATAAAGGGTGCAAGGTTATAATATGTAAGGGGGTGGCACATTATGTAGCTGTTTGACATCTACCTATTTATTTAGCAATTGATTTTATTTATTCATATTTCTAGCTAGCTTTTTAGAGCATGTAAAAGATCATGTTAAAAACCCATTGCATGTGCCGTCAGTTTGTTGTCCATGTGTTGTCCGTGTGCCATGCATTTTCCTTGCACTCATTGACTAGTATTGGTTAGGTACACAGTCACTTGCAGCATGTGGGGATTTGCCCCACATGCCAAGTTTTGACCAGGAAATACATGCGGATATTCTCTGAACTATTGTTTAACATTAGTGCGAGTGCAATGCAATATTTTCTGACATTGCATTTGCAGATTTTAAAGGCAGATGTGACTGAACCCTAGAACTCATAGTTTAGGCCAATAGCATGTTTCAATCTCTGACCCAAACATATGCCTTCGAGCATTAAAGGGAACCATCCACCAGTATTTAACTACCTGTAAATCAGTGCAGCAGGTGACTGATGTGTGCAGCATGACACCCCTATTTGTTTTTTTGTATTTTTATTTCCCTCCCCTGTGGGCTTACATAACAAGCCCACAGGGGAGGTATAAAAAAGAAAGACAAATAGTGATGTCATGCTGCACACATCAATCGCCTGCTGCACTGATTTACAGGTAGTTAAATACTGGTGGATGGTTCCCTTTAATCCTTCACCACCCGGCAAGTTTTAATTTTTCGTCTTTTGCTCCCTTGCTTCCAAGAGCCATACCTTTTTTATTTTTCCATCAATATAGACATATGAGGGCTTGTTTTTCTGCAGGATGAGTTCTACTTTCAGAAGCAGTTATTTATTTTACCATATAGTGTACAGGAAAATGGGAAAAAAATTCCAAGTGCAGTGAAATTGCGAAAAAAGTACAATTACACGTTTGTTTTTTGGGTATTTTATTTGCCATGATCACTATATGGTAAAACCGACGTGACGGTGTGATGTCTCGGGTCGGTACTGTTATCTAAGTGGTGAAAATAAAATCAGAAATTTGAAAAAAAGAATTGCATTTTTTGCACCATATTTCGTGTCCCGTAGTGTTCTCATTTTTCGGGATCTGGGGCTGTGTGATGGCTTATTTTTTGCGTCTTGAGCTGACGTTTCTAATGATACCAATTTTGGGTGGATGTGCTGTTTTGATCGCCCGTTATTGCATTTTATAGCAATGTTGCAGTGACCAAAATAACATAATTTTGGCGTTTGGACCTTTTTCCTTTACGCAGTTTACGGCTCTTAATAATTGATTTTATATATTGATAGATCAGGCATTTCTGAACGTGGCAATACCAAATATTTGTATTTTTTGTTTTTAAATACTTTTATTTTGAATGGGGGAAAAGGGGGCTGATTTTAACTTTTGTGCTTCTTTCATATTTTTAAAACTTTATTTTTTAATTGATTCTTGTTTTTACACTGCCTCATAGGGTGCCACACTGCTGCAGGGTCTGAACCCATGTGCCATGTTCTAATGAGCTGCAGCACATGTGGCTAGGCTCCTACCCAGCTGGCACATCTCTGAGCATAAAGAGTCAATTTTATCAGAGTTGGTAGACTGTACATTGCTCTCAGCTGCCAGCACGGGTGCTGGTGTTGTTGCAGCCGAAGCTTGGCCACTGCGCCACCGCCGGATGGCAGCTTCAGGAGTCTCCACTGGCTGTAACCCCTTTATGGCCATGTCCTTTAAAGTATTGAAATCACCACTCGGGTGGCTTAGGGACCACCAGCGCAGGGTTTTGTTGTCCTCTGGCGACAATAGCCCACGGGTAAACTGTTTAATCAATAATTTGTTCTTGTCTGGTATACTATCAGGACTGACTTGCTTCAGTGGCCCACAGTGCCTCCTGTAGGCGCCAGGCATAAGCCCGGATATCATCCTCCGGCTTTTGATAGCATTCATAGAAGCCCATTCGGGTGTCAGCCTCATTACAGTCCTCAAAAGTAGCTTTTAGTTTATCAAAGATTATAGCTACTGATCCTCGTTCAGCTATGGACCAGGATTCAATCTCTCTCTCAGCTGCACCAGTTAACTGTCCCAATACAACAGCAGCGCGCTGCTTGCCAGTCATTGCATACATGTCCAACACCTGCAGATCTTTCTCTTGAAGGTGGACAAGGTATCAGGGCGGCCGTCATACTGGGTAACCACTTAGCACCAGGTTATACGGTAGAGAGATCGGCATGATCAGGGCTACGGCACCCAGTGGGTCGGCGGCACTACTGGTTGCAGCCATACTTGTCTCGGGGTGATTCGCGGGTTCTAGGAAGGTGCATTCGTCATCGCTTGATGTAACGGATATTTTTTGGGGCCCCCCTAGTGAATCATGGCCAGTCTTTAAACAGTTAAACAGTTCAGAACTTCGTATACTTGGAGTTAGGCGTTCTGGAATTTCAGGACTAAGCCGCTGTGTTTTGGAAGTACTCGGCAGAGCGAGGGGAGGGTTTTTGGTTTCACGCTCTGCAAGCAGCAACTCCCCCTTTCTTCCCACTCTGCGGTGCAGTAATGGCGGCTCAATTTAACAGTCACAAATCACACAGTCTATATACGGCGCACAGTATCCGGTAGCACCGGGCACAGGATCCTGTTCGTGACGCCAGGGAAAGCTGTACCACCCCAGAGTATATGGGGTACTTGGGTATCTGGGCCCTTGCTGAGGTTTGGAAGTCACTGATGGCCTGCCCAGACCCGTGCCCTGGGGGCTATGGTTTTAAAAAGGGGTAGTATAAATGGGATAAAGACTTAGTGACGCCACCTGTGGTTTCTGGTGATTGCACCAGCACTGCTTTGGGCCTCCAGGGATGATGTACATGCAGCCAGGTGTTGAAGCTCCCCACAGATGGAGCTGGATCCACGGGACTGGGGTGTGATTGGGAGGAGAAGCAGGGGTAGTCTCTATGATGGACAGGGTCAGGGGTTGAAGAACTGACACACACCGTAGATTGTCTCTTTTCCTTTTACTGATGGTAAGGCAGGTAAATGTCCAGTACACTGTCGGGTTGTCAGGAAACACTTCTGGATCTCCACAGCGAGTGGGTGTAAGGTCTCCTTGTCTCTTTTCCCTTGTGTAAAGCCCCGGGGTGTCTCGGGGTGATTCGCGGGTTCTAGGAAGGTGCTTTCGTCATCGCTTGATGTAGCGGACATTTTTTGGGTCCCCCCCTAGTGAATCACGGCCAGTCTTTAAACAGTTAAATAGTTCAGAACTCTGTATACTTGGAGTTAAGCGTTCGGGAATATCAGGACTAAGGCACAGCGTTTTGGAAGTACTCGGCAGAGCGAGGGGAGGGTTTTTGATTTTGCGCTCTGCAAGCCATTACGCCCCTTTTCTTCCCGCTCTGCGATGTAGTAATGGCGGCTCAATTTAACAGTCACAAATCACACAGTCTATATACGGTGCACAGTACTCGGTATCACTGGGCAAGGGATCCTGTTCATGACGCCAGGGAAAGCTGTGCCGCCCCAGAGTATATGGGGTACTCAGGTATCTGGGCTCTTGCTGAGGTTGGGAAGTCACTGATGGCCTGCCCAGACCCGTACACTGGGGGCTATGCCTTTAAAAAGGGGTAGTATAAATAGAATAAGAGTTTGTGACGCCACAAGTGGTTTCTGGTGATTGCACCAGTGCTGCTTTGGGCCTCCAGGAATGATGTACAGGCAGCTAGATGTTGAAGCTCCCCATAGGTGGAGCTGGATCCCCGGGGCAGTGGTGTGATGGGGAGGAGAAGAATGGATAGTCTCTACAAAGGACAGGGTCAGGAGTTTAAGAACCAACACACAGTGTAGATTGTCTCTTTCTCTTTTACTGATGGTAAGGCAGGTAAAAGTCCGATACACTGTCGGGTTGTCAGGAAACACTTCTGGATCTCCACAGCGAGTGGGTTCAAGGCCTCCTTGTCTCTTTTCCCTTGTGTGAAGCCCCTGCCTTGTGTGAAACTTGGCTGTCTTTCTCAGCTCTCCTATCACCTGTGCTGAATTGTGATAACCCGCGTTGGCCTGCCACTATCTCTCTTCTGGCGGTGCCTGGCTCCCTTGTTGGTGACTGCACAGATGCCCGGATATCAAAACAAAAAACGGACAGTGGCACAGACCTTAAGATGGTGCAAATTATCTTTGTTTTCTTTATTCCATGGTCATATACAAGCGACGTTTCAACCACTCCTGTGGTCTTTATCAAGCTTGATAAAGACCACAGGAGTGGTCGAAACGTCGCTTGTATATGACCATGGAATAAAGAAAACAAAAATAATTTGCACCATCTTAAGGTCTGTGGCACTGTCCGTTTTTTGTTTTGATAACTTGTTATGATCCGGATTTGGACTCTCCGGTTTGGACGTGCGTCCAGGTGCAGGCTTGAGGAACTTATGGCCTAGCATGTAAACCCCATGTGCTGTGACCAATTATATATGCACAGATGCCCGGGAGACTGAAATCTCCACAGTAAACCAGTATTCTCTGCTGGGCTAGGTGCTCTCCTGCAGACGCGGATTCCGGTGTCCGGGAGGCTTTCTGGGGTAAACCAAGATTTCTCCTCGGTCCCTAAACTGCTCTTTCTCTGAGACTCCTTTTCCTTACCTTCGACCCCAACTTTGGGCCCTGCAAAGATTAAGTTGGAGGCTGTTTAGTGTCACTGGCTCGGGCCTAGCGCGGCTCCGATCACCGGTACATCTTCACAGCTCTTCTAGCATCTGCACACTCTAACTAACTCCGCCCCCAGCACCAGTATTTATAGGGGATCTTGCCTAAGGGCAGCAAGTTGAGCTCCCCCTACTGTGCTGGGGTGGAAGGTGTTGTTTGCGTCTTGTACCCACTGTGGAAATCCATCCATGCTCCAGGTGAGTCTGTGGTTACCTGTGTGAGCAGGGCGCAACATTAGCAAAGTTTAAGAATATGTGGTCAACCCCTTTAAGTAGGACATAATATGAACACAGAATGTTGTTGTAGACAATTCAATTATCACAAACAGAATACAATTGGCAAAAACATTTTTATATAGTTAATGGCATTTCAAAATGTTTATTTTTTTCATTTTGTAAAGAAACATTGTTTTTCACTTATTAGTTTCATTTGTTACAAAGACAATGATCAGACACCTTCTCCTGTTAGATGACATTTTCTCCTTTGAATTACGAAGTGCAGAAATACATATGACCCTGGGGCCAATGACAAATTGCAAATTGTTCTTGTGACATTTAAAAAAAAAATCCACAGGGCACCAAATGATCTATTAATCAGCTTTGTGCCTGGACAAAGCCAAGAGTTGTGTACACAAAATATGACGTAAAGCAAAAGAGATATTAGAAAATGTTTGTGCAGTAGCATCGCATGACATCTCGATGCTGACTTCTGAATATTCATGTCAGCAGGTTAATCTATGCAGGCAGCATTCACTTGATATGAATAACATGAGGGCTTTGGCTGTTTCTCACAGCTCGTATTTTCTCAATATTTCTAACTTAATAGAAATAATTGGGAAAATATATTTCTTTTGTCACATAAATAGTAAGCTAAGATTATTGTATTTTCTCCTGCATTCATCTTATTTCACAGCAATTTTCAAAATATGTACGAATATAGAAATAATTACTCTAATGTATTGCTGTAAATTAGATCGTTCTGTTTCAGAGTCACTAAGTATCATCTCTGTTGTTTAGAGATATTTACTCGGAATCTCAATAAAATTAAGTATATTATGAGAGAAAACTTATTGTATATTTTGTATAGTTATACATAGAAGTATAATCATGGAACCTATGGTCACATTTGGAAGAGCTCTGTATTCCACAATAAGGCCAGAGTCACCCCGGAGCATAGCATCCAATGCGTGAACATCAGATGCGATATGCTAATGACACTTTTTTTTGCATGCAACCTTTTGGGCTGCGTTTGCAAAAACACTTGCATTTTGCATTTCCTGAAAATGACATGCGTTTTGCATTGCGTTTGCGATGCGTTTTGCATTGAAACCAATGGGTGCGTTTTGGATGCGTTTCAATTGTGTTTTTCGGTAAAAATGCAACGAAAACACAAACACAGCCAAATGCAGCCCATAGGCAGATGTGAACTGGGCCCATGGTCATTCTGATAGGCGGGAGGAGCGGGACTTTTCCCTATAGACCGCTCGGGTGTGCGGTGCAGGGGCCGCCCTCTCCTCCGGCTGCAGGCCTGCTGCTTTAAATCATTTGTTGCCAAGTGACCGCGGCATTCAGGGGGTGGGGCCATGGCTGTGAAGGGGCGGGGCCATGTATGTGAAGGGGCGTGTCTGTTTCCCCAAAATAGGGCCCCACCCAGACCAATCAGGATCATTAGGAGCAGATCCCGGGCCCTCTCACCAACTTCTTCATGTCCCTGATTTCTCTATGACCTAATCATGTGACCCCTGATGCTTCCTCTCCATGTGACATCATCACATGTCCTGTGAGTAGCACATATATGGTATGATGTGTGTGTCTGTCTGAGTGCCTTTTTGTCAATCTTTGTGTTTGACAGTGTCTATCTGTCTGTTTCTAATCAACACTATACAGTATATACAGGTCCACTCTACATGCTGTATTAGTGTGCCTGTACACTGTATGTATATAGTGTGGACCTGTATATACAGTATAGTGCTGTGTATACAAGATATACAACAGCACTCAAAGGCCCCTTTCACATCAGCGTTTTTGCTGATGTGCAGCGGCAGATCCGGCAGATTTATCACATCTGCTGGATCGGCCGCCTAACAGGCGCACTTGCAGCGCTGATCCAGCAAGCCCCATGCATTGTCTATGGAGCTTACGGTTCGATACGGCAAGTGCAAGCAGCAGGATTTTTTCACGGCGCAAGTGCCGGATCTGCCGCATCCGGCAGAAACTGCACTTGCCGCACCGGACCGCAAGCACCATAGCACCACAATGATGAGGTTTGCAAATCGGCTATTAGGCGGCCGATCCTGCAGATGCGATAAATCTGCCATATCTGCTGCACAACAGCAAAACGCTGATGTGAAAGGGGCCTCAGATGTGTATACAGCCAGTAATTTCAAATGTGTATCCAGCAGGCTGTCTGTAATGTGTATCCAGCCCGCAGTATGTATACTGCCTGCATATGTATACTGCCTGCAGTCTGTAATGTGTATACAGAGGGCAGTGTGTTATGTGCATACAGCCCACAGCCTGTAATGTGCATACAGCCCACAGTCTGTAATGTGCATAGAGCCCACAATCTGTAATGTGCATACAGTCCACAGTCTATAATGTGCATACAGCAGAAAGCCTGTAATGTGTATACAGCAGAAAGTCTGCAATGTGCATACAACCCGCAGTCTGTAATGTGTATATGCTACAGCCCGCAGTATGTAATGTGTATACAGCCTGCAGTCTGTAATGTGTATACTGCCCACAGCCTGCAATGTGTATACAGCGGGCAGTCGGTAATGTGTATACAGCCCGCAGTCTGTGTTGTGTATACAACTCGTCTGTAATGTGCAGCATCAGAAAGTTTTCCAGCTGGCAGAGTTTGCTCTCTGTTCTCCCCGTTGACTCCATGGATTCTGTTCCTCTCTGCGCCCAGCACTGGACTTTCTGCTGCCATGTTTCATCTTTCCCCATCTCCAGGATCTGGCTGAGTCTTGGCTAGCTATATACCACAGCCTCCTTATCTATATAGCACAGCCTCCTGGGTATGCTGGTGACTCACCGTAGCCGGGTCTTCACGTCGCAGGCGTTGCTTCTCCCTGTCACGGTTCCGCGCCTGCGGCTGTGGGGTTCGGCGGTCCAGATCAATAATGGTTGGCTGAACAGATAAGGGTTAGTTCTTAGTTGTCGTGACGCTACCTGCGGGAATTCTGGTGATTTCACCGGTGCTGCTTGGGCCTCCGGGGGATGTACGGCAGCAAGATGGGACGCTCCCCACAGGACGAGCGGGAGTCCCCGGGGCCAGGGGCTGCACTGAATGTTGTTCTTGGCGTTAATTTATCCAATCTTCATCAGAAGAATCTTGTGTGGGTTCGATGGTTCCCATCTGTAAATCAATTGGTAATTTACCTGGTCTTGCTCGCATCAAGTAAGCAGGTGTGTAGTTAGTTGAACTAACAGGTATGTGGTTGTAGATATCCACAAGGTCTGGAAGTTTTTCAGGCCATTGATTTCTCTCTTCGAGTGGCAAAGTTTTGAGCATGTCAATGACAATGTGGTTCATTTTCTCACATAAACCGTTTGTTTGAGGATGATAAGGTGTGGTCCTGATCTTTTTACACCCATATAGCCCTAGGAATTCTTGAAACAGAGCTGATTCGAAGGCTGGCCCTTGGTCAGTCAAGACTTGGTCTGGATAACCATGGGGCAACAGAAGTAACTCTGGAAGGCTCTGGCCGCTACCTCTGCAGTTAAGTCCTTAACTGGAACTACTGCCAGGAATCTTGAATAGTGATCTACCATGGTGAGTGCGTAAGTGTACCCGGTGCGACTTGGGGTTAACTTTACGTGGTCAAGAGTAACTATTTCAAGGGGTTTCTTGGTAACAATTGGCTGTAACGGAGCTTTCTGAGTTAGATGGTCTATTCTTCGAAGGTGACATGGTCCACAATTTTAACACCATTTGTCAATTGAACCTCGCATACCGACCCAGTAGAAACAATCTTTCAGGAGTCTCTCCAACTTCTTCCTTCCAAAGTGTCCTGCATCATCATGGTGGGCTTCAAGGATCATTTGGATTTCAGTTTTTGGAACTACAATCTGCCAGATGAGTTTGTGTGTTCTAGGATTCAGATACCTTCTGCATAGTTTACCTTGGTAGACAAACAATTTCCCTTTCTCTTTCTATAGGCGTTTAGCATTTTGGGAGGCATCAGGGTCCATGCTGGCGTGCTCTTGAGTTATCAGCTCTCTTACCAAGCTGACATCTGGATCGTTAGCTTGAACCTCCTTCCAGTCATGGTGAGGTAAAGGGTTCACGGTCCTCTCTACACGTCTCTGGCTCGCCTGATTACATGTTGCCGTACCTGTACAATGGAAAGCAGGTAGTTCTATCTCCTCTAGGTCGTCTACGTCTTCTCCCTCTTCAGGAAGGTTAGGCATTCTGGACAGGGCATCAGCGTTGCCGTTCTTTTGACCTGCCCGGTACTTCACAGTGAAGTCATAGTTTGAGAGTCTTGCTACCCAACGCTGTTCCAGGGCTCCCAGCTTTGCAGTCTCTAAGTGTGTTAGAGGGTTGTTATCAGTGAAAGCTGTGAATGGGGCGGATGCCAGGTAATGCTTGAAACGCTCTGTGATTGCCCAGACCAGGGCCAGGAACTCCAGTTTGAACGAGCTGTAATTCTCCAGATTCCTTTCTGTGGGACGGAGCTTTCTGCTGGCGTAGGCTATCACCTTCTCCTTGCCCTGCTGACGTTGAGATAGGACTGCTCCTAAACCTTCATTGCTTGCATCGGTGTACAATAAAAACAGTAGATTGTAGTCAGGGTAGGCCAGGATTTCTTCTCCGGTTAAAGCATCTTTTAACTTTTGGAAGGATTGTTCCTGTTCTGGTCCCCAGTGGAACGGGGGTCCCCTGATCTTGCCGTTTTTGGATTGACCTACCACGAGGTCTTGCATGCTGCTATCTTGGTATAGCCTTTGATGAATCGTCGGTAGTACCCGACCAGTCCTAGAAATTGACGTACCTCTTTGTGAGTGGTTGGTGCTGGCCAGTCTTTGATGACGGTTACCTTGTCCGGGTCAGGTGCTACTCCTTCGGCACTAACCACATGTCCTAGGTATTGGACCTTGGGTTTCAGCAGGTGACACTTGGACGGATTCAGCTTCATCCCGTACTTAGACAGTGACTCGAACACTTCACTCAGGTGTTGCAGGTGGTCTTCATAGGTCTGGGAGTATACAATGACATCATCAAGGTATAACAGCACAGTCTCAAAGTTCTTGTGACCCAGACAACACTCCATCAGTCTCTGAAATGTTCCTGGGGCATTGCACAACCCGAATGGCATACTGTTGAACTCGCAGAACCCCATAGGTGTCGTGAAGGCTGTCTTCTCACGAGCCTCCTCTGCAACGGCAACCTGCCAGTACCCACTAGTAAGATCTAATGTGGAGAAGTAGTTGGCAGACTTGAGTGCAGCTAGTGACTCCTCTATGCGGGGCAACGTGTATGCATCCTTGTGTGTGACTTTGTTGATTTGTCTGTAGTCTACGCACATCCTCATACTACCATCTTTCTTTTTAACCAGGACCAGTGGTGCTGCCCAGGGACTACAGCTATACCTAACGACTCCTGCATTTTTCATGTCCTGAAGCATCTCTTTTGCTTTTTGGTAGTGTGTGGGTGGTATAGGCCTGTACCTTTCTTTCATAGGTTTATGGTTGCCTGTGGGGATGTGGTGTTGTACCCCTTTAATCTTCCCAAAGTCGAGTGGGTGTTTGCTGAACACTTGCTCATACTCCTGAACTACCCGGTAAACTCGTTTTTTCTGATGAGAGGGTGTGTTGTCAGTTCCTACACTGAGATCCTGACACCATTTCTCTAACTGATCTTTGGAGTGAGGGGGTTCGTCAGTTACTGTTTGGGAAGAGGATTTTACATCAATTACAGCATTGTTTTCATCCTGGTACAATTTTGCGACAGTTGCATATCTTGGCAGTTTAACTTCGTCATCGCCATAATTTAATATGCGTACGGGGACTCTCCCTTTCATCACATCGACCAACCCTCTGGCTGTCAACAGCGTAGGACTACTATCAGACATTACAGGTTCTACTACAGCTTCGTAGTCCTGCCCTCTGAGGCCTATGGCTGCTTGACACCAGATCATCATTTCACTTCTGGTGGTACCACAATTGGAATGGGATCTGTTACCCGTACTTGCCATTCACCATTGACATTTACGGTTGATTACACCAGTTTGGAGCATTCTTACTCTGTTACAGCATCTACTTATACAACTCATCGTCTTTCATACTTTACCATTCATGTCTACCTTCTTGTGATCATGACCTATGATCTGGCTTTGATACCCCCTTGTTTACAATGGTGGTCCATTCATGTCATTTAACCAACTGTACAGATTTTCCTGTTCTTCGGTTCATCCCTCCACTTACTGTGCTCCCATGTCCTTACGACTATATACCGGTGGCTCATTTAGCGGGTTGGGCTCAGTATCAACTGAACGATCATGACGATTGGTAAGTACGGACAGTCTCCTACATACTTATATTCCCAGTTGGTCAGGCCTGGATAGTCTACTCCTGGGGTTGGCCCTTCTCGCCCAGGGGTTGCTCGTTTAAAGGACTTGATTGATAGGTGCGTCCTCCCTTATCGCTCTTTTGACTGACACAGCGTCTGTCAGGGCTGTGGCGATCTGCGGGTTTTCTTTGCGGTGGCTGTGTCTTTCTCTTCATCCACGGAATGTCGTCGGGGCTGTCAGCGAGCTGAATCTTGTCCGATGACCTTGCTTCTGTCTTGGGTCTTCTCCCACCTTGGAGCTTGGCCATGTCTTTCATCAGCTGCTCTACATAAGCACACAGTCCTTCAAACTGGTCAGGTGTTAGTCTGTGCGCTAGACTGAACCGTAGGGACTGGAGATGCTGCTGCCGGCACGGAAGGGGTGTTGGAATACTGCGGCTGTGAGGTTAGATGGGGCACTGCAGGGAGCTGCTGTCCCCGCACTGTTAAGTCTCTCAAGGTATGAAACTCTGTGCCAGGATTCTGCAAAGACCACTAACTTGCCTGTTTCCTATCATCAGGTAGTTTAAGTCCCACAACAAACTGTCCAATTAACGCTTTGTTTTCATCTCTAACACTATCAGGATCGACTTGTTTTAACAGTCTCAGTGCTTCTTGTAAGCGCAGTGAATAGTCCAGGACACTTTCCTGCGCCCCTTGTTTTACAGTGATAAAACAACAGTCTTAATTCTGCTTCGGTATGAGGCTCAAAAACTTGGTTTAACTTAGCAAATATTTGCTCCACAGACTCCTGAGCCTCTATAGACCAGTTTCGGTTCTGCAGCTCCGCTGCATCTGTTAACTGTCCCATTATAACTGAAGCTCTCTGCTTACCGGTCATGGCGTACATATCCAGCACTTGGCATATCTTCCTTTGAAACGTTTCCAAGGTACCGGGTTTTCCGCTGTACTTTGGCAACCAGGCCGCATTCGGGACATACAGCAAAGATATCGGCATAATCGGAGCGGGTTGTTGCGGCATACCACCGAAGGGTGACTGACCTGCTGGAGGTATGTTTGGCTGTATCGGTGGTGCAGCCGGTTGGTTTACTGGCGGGGTTACCGTGTCGCCGGAATCCGAGTCACTCATCCTCGCTCCCCCTTAGTTAGGCGCGGCCAGTCCTTTCAATCTTAGTGGAAGTTGATGGTTTCGCGGTGAAGAGTGAGGCACCACGGGAGTTTCCGGTTCCTGCTGCGTTCGGCGGAAGTCGTCAGAGCGTGGAGGCGGGGGCCATCTTCGTGCCCTTTGCACAGTAACGCCCCTTATTTTCCCGCCTTCTGCGCAGCAATGGCGGTTCAAATGCACAGTTCAATAATCACAGTCATTAAATAGCACACAATACCCGTTGGGAAACGGGCCTGCTCGTATCCTGTTTGTGACGCCAAGTTCTGACTCACTGTAGCCGGGTCTTCACGTCGCAGGCATTGCTTCTCCCTGTCATGGTTCCACGCCTGCGGCTGTGGAGCTCAGCGGTCCAGATCAATAATGGTTGGCTGAACAGATAAGGGTTAGTTCTTAGTTTTCGTGACGCCACCTGCGGGAATTCTGGTGATTTCACCGGCGCTGCTTGGGCCTCCAGGGGATGTACGGCAGCAAGATGGGACGCTCCCCACAGGACGAGAGGGAGTCCCCGGGGCCAGGGGCTGCACTGAATGTTGTGTGGCAGCTTCGTAGTGCTGCTGTTAGATCCAGGAATAATGCGCAGACACACCCAAAGTCTTTTAGGTACCTTTATTGGTGGCAACAGGTACACTCGGACCCGGTGATGAGGTTGACATTCCTGGAGTTTCCACAGCAAGCAGTGTGCAGGCTTCCTTTCTCTATTGTGAGGTCGGGTGGATATGGAATCCTGCCGGACCGGGTTGTACGTTCGGTGGAACGTGATTCACCTGGGTAAACTGCACTGAGGGCACTGTTAAAGGGGTTCAGCTGCGCGTACTTCTTCCCTGGGCTCTCATCCGTGGGTGCTTCAGGTGAATAGGGGGCTAGACTCCCTGGTTGTGGTGCTGGTCTCTCTGTGGTCTCTGTGGTGATTCCCACAGCTCGGTCCCAGTAACCGGATTGTTAGGGAGAGTTAGGTTCACTCTTCTGTCCCTGAGAGGTGCTTTTCTCCTGTCCTCTGACCCCAGTTGCAAGGGTCTCTCACTCACTGGGTGTGCTGGTTTGGGCCTAGTGTGGCTCCAGAACCAGTGACTGCACACTTCCTGCAGCTCTCCTAGCGTCTACACACTCTGCTGTTTCTCTCTCCAGGACCCTATTTATAGGGGGAACTGGCTCAAGGGAACCAGTGGAGCTCCCCCTAGAGGCCTGGGGTAAAACAGGGTGTTCTAAAGGTGTTTTAAGTGGTGAGTGTTGCTTGCTGTTTCCACTCCATTTGTGTACCAAGGGTTCTGTGGTGCCCAACAGGGTGCCAGGGTGCCACACTGGGTATAGTTCTCCTGTCCTGCATACTGAGTATAATTCTCAGTATTATATTATTCTTTATATATACACTTCATAGTACCACTTCTACTGTCCTGTATATTGGGTGTAATCCTCTGTATCTGTATTGTTCTGTATATATACATTGCTTAGTACCACTTCTCCTGTCCTGTATACTGGTTGTGATCATCAGAGAGAAAACAGGGGGGGCCAGCACACCCGGAAATTGCTGAAAAAATAAATGTGTAAATACACCTGTCACTACCATGCTGCATGCAAATAGAGACATTTCGCAAAAGATTACTGAAATAATCTCTTGAGCCACTCTTTCACGCCAAGGAATGTCTCAGATAGAGTGGTCCTACTCTACATATTTTTAAATTTCAATGTGTTGGCTCCCCCTGTTTTCTCTCTGGGTGTAATCATCAGTATCTGCATTATTCTGTATATATACACTGCACAGTACCACTTCTCCTGTCCTGTATACTGGGTGTAATCCTCAGTATCTATTATTCTTTATATATACACTGCACAGTACCACTTCTCCTGTCCTATATACTGGGTGTAATCCTCAGTATCTCTATTATTTTTTATATATACACTGCACAGTACCACTTCTCCTGTCCTGTATACTGGGTGTAATCCTCAGTATTGTATTATTCTTTATATATACACTGCACAGTACCACTTCTTCTGTCCTGTATAATGGGTGTAATCCTCGGTATCTGTATTATTCTGTATATATACACTGCACAGTACCACTTCTTCTGTCCTGTATACTGGGTGTAATCCTCAGTATCTGTATTATTCTGTATATTTACACTGCACAGTACCACTTCTCCTGTCCTGTATACTGGGTGTAATCCTCAGTATCTGTATTATTCTGTATATATACACTGCACAGTACCACTTCTCCTGTCCTGTATACTGGGTGTAATCCTCAGTATCTGTATTATTCTCTATATATACACTGCACAGTACCACTTCTCCTGTCCTGTATACTGGGTGTAATCCTCAGTATCTGTATTATTCTGTATATATACACTGCACAGTACCACTTCTCCTGTCCTGTATACTGGGTGTAATCCTCAGTATCTGTATTATTCTGTATATATACACTGCACAGTACCATTTCTCCTGTCCTGCATACTGGGTGTAATCCTCAGTATCTGTATTATTCTGTATATATACACTGCACAGTACCACTTCTTCTGTCATGTTGTCAGAGAGGTGGTATTAGACTTTGATTATCAGCATTTCACTGTTGTTTAAATTTATTATCCCCAATATGGAAGTCACCACTTCTCTTTTATATAATTGATGACTTTCCCTTTGCTGTGTATCTGACCGCTGTGACCCCACAATCCCGAGAAATGTGGCTTTGTAGATCACCATGTAAATGGAGCTGCAGTTGATTATTCCCTTTGCTGCACCATTCACATGTGGCTCTTCAGATAACTCCTTTAAGAAAGTGATGAGTCCATGACAACTTAAAAGCACATTTCACTGATCGGAGCTGATGGGTGTTATAGTACAGTTGTGGCCAAAAGTATTGACACCCCTGCAATTCTGTCAGATAATACTCAGTTTCTTCCTGAAAATGATTGCAATCACAACTTCTTTGGTATTATTATCTTCATTTCTTTCTTTCTTCTTTCCTTTGTACAAAAATACAGGTGTGTAAAAATCATTGTTAAATAGCGCTGTGTTAGTGTATTATCTTATTGTCATAGTGATTATTCTTTAGGTGTTTTTTTACCTTGTTTTTAAAAAATTTCCTTAAAAACATATTTAGTCTATGCCAACAGATGATCAGACAAACCTTAGAGTTGACATATACATACAGAGTATTTTTGTTGAATATTCAGAGCAGAAACTGTTGGATTCTCAAAGTTTTTGAGGAGTTTTTAGAATTTGTAAACTTTTAGCTCAGCTTCTGCTCCAAAAACTGTAAATGAGAAAAGTTGTCTAAAATAAGGACAGGACAGGTTGGCCTTTAAAGACAAATAAGTTCCGAGACTCCACCACCCGAATGCTCAGTGAAACTCCCCGGCTTCTAGGAGCGGTGTTAGTAAACATCCTTAAATGTATACAATGAAGGAAGCTCTGATGCCGTTATGCAGTGTAAATTTTTCTTTTTTCTTTTCTTTAGATTAAAAGCATAAGGTGCCTCCCTTGGGGAACTAGACGCGTTTCGGAGACATGCTCCTTACTCGTTAGTACATCTCAAATGGCACATTTACGCACTATATACAAAAAATACAGAAAAAGACCCAAAATGAGCCACAGCACAAGTTGGTATATGTGCAATAGTAAGAGCGCTTTCACACTGTGGTAATTCTACAGACAACACCCAAGAGAAAAACGGTGTAAGGGTACAGACACACATCCCAATTTAAAAATGCTCAGATTCTTGGATCCGAGAGTTGAACGAGTGTCATCTGACTTTTGCTCAGTGTGGCTTGTGAGTGCTGTCCGAGTGCAATCCATTTTTTTCCTCAGCAGCTAGTTACTGTATAATCATTTACAGGTGCATTTTGTACAGTTGTCTGAGCTACAGAATGGTAATGTATCAATTAAAACTCGCATCAGACTCGGATGTTACGAGTGCGGTCCGAGTGCAATCCGTGTTTTTTGTCGGACCCATAGACTTGTATTTGCGAGTATGCATAGAATCGCAACATGCTGCGGTTGACTCGTAATCCAAGAATTGGATGCGGAAAAAGCGTATAAGACTCGGAAATGTGCTCTCGGACATTAATTAACATGGGTCCGAGAGCAATGCGATTTTTCCGCACAGTAAACTCGGACGAGTTACACTGATGTGCGTCCGAGCCCTTAACCAACTACACTACTATTTACATGTACTACTTAGGGATTAGTGAGTATGCTTGTCACTACTATGTACTCGCATGAATATCTCGGTACTCGGGGTACTCGGCGAGTACCGAGTAATCTCGCGATACTCTTGCTATGCTCTGTGTCCACCTCCCTGCATGTTGGCGCTCTTTACAGAGCCAGCCCACATGCAGAGATTGGCTGCCAGACACTGTAATGCCACAGCCATGTTGGTTGGGCATTACAGTGATTGGCTTGCCGCACAGTGTCATCGGGTCTTTATAAGACCTGACCGCGCTGTGCTCGTTACTCTGCTCCACAGACAGTTAGTGTAGGGAGAGGTGCTGCTGACTGAGGGACAGATTTGTGGCCTTTCAGATAGTGTAGGCACAGGGCTGACAATATAATTACCACAACAGTCCTTCTAAGGACTAAAAGAGCTGTATACAGGCAGGCAGGTAGCTGCTGGGTATATAGCAAACTTTGTTGTGGCAGTATACCAACCTGCATCATATCTGGGGCTGGTGTACAGGCTCATCCATCCCAAAACAGTGCTTTTAGGGATTAATCTAGCTCTCTATAGGCAGAAGTAGGTTGTAGCATAAATTAGGATACGCCAAAAGACTCGGTATTCTCATCTGCGTTTGTGTCTGATCAGTCCACCTGCAGGGCCTTAACTTCTAATCTCAGTGTCCAGCTAAAAACCAACTATTGTCTGCATTGATTTAGCATCTTAGTGCAGCAGGAGTAGGTTTTAGCGTAAATTAGGATACGCCAAAAGACTCGGTATTCTCATCTGCGTTTGTGTCTGACCAGTCCACCTGCAGGGCCTTAATCTCTAATCTCAGTGTCCAGCTAAATAACAAATCTTGTCTGCATTCATTTAGCATCTTAGTGCAGCAGGAGTAGGTTTTAGCGTAAATTAGGATACGCCAAAAGACTCGGTATTCTCGTCAGCGTCTCTGCACCATAGTAATCCATTTGTAACCATCCCTTTCTGTCCCTAAAGCGCTATTTGAAAGTTTATAAAAGTAGTTTATTCACATCCTATTCTGCAGCTTCACATTGCATGTGAAGCAGCAAAAGGAGGGCTTGAGTGGCTCTCCCCACCGCCGCCGTGTTAATTATACACGCCCTGTGCTATAGAGCAGAGACTATGCTTGTCTGCAAGGAGGCGATACAAGAGATATGATGAAAATCACGTCAAACCGCCTGTACCGCCCCCTTGCAGGACAAGCAATGTCTCTGCTGTATAGCACGCCCATGTGGCCGTGCATAATTAACACGCTGGCGGCGGGGACAAGCGTATAAGCCCGCCTTTTGCGGCTTCACATGTAATGTGAAGCTGCAGAATAAGAGGTGAATAAACTGCTTTTATAAACTTTCACATAGCGCTTTAGGGACAGAAAGGGATGGTTACAAATGGATTACTATCGTGCAGGGACAGGTTAAAACAGGCCGGGGGGTCATTTGTAGAGGTCAGGTTCCCTTTAATCTCTAATCTCAGTGTCCAGCTAAAAACCAAATCTTGTTTGCATTCATTTAGCATCTTAGTGCAGCAAAAGTAGTTTTTAGAGTAAATTAGAATACGCCAAAAGACTCGATATTCTCGTCAGCGTTTGTGTCTGACCAGTCCACCTGCAGGGCCTTAATATATAATCTCAGTGTCCAGCTAAAAAACAAATCTTGTCTGCATTCATTTAGCATCTTAGTGCAGCAGGAGTAAGTTGTAGCGGAAATTAGGATACGCCAAAAGACTTGGTATTCTAGTCAACGTTTGTGTCTGACCAGTCCGCCTGCAGGGCTTTAATCTCTAATCTCAGTGTCCAGCTAAAAACCATCTTTTGGACGTGTTCATTTAGCTGTATACAGGCAGCACAACATTGAAAATACGCAAGGCCGGTGGCAAGGGACAAGGAACTGGACGTGATGGTGGTGCAGGCAGAGGCCGAAGGCGTGTGCAAGCTCGAATTGCGCCACGACAAACGCCCACATTATCTCGCTTGACCTTCCTGTCCCAATTTCTAGGGGACCGCAGCAGTACACCACTATTAAACCAAGATCTGTGTCAACAGGTTGTTAGTTGGATAGCAGATAATGCTTCCAGTCAGTTTGGCACCACCACAAATACCCTGTCTTCCACACGGTCAAGTGTCAGTAGCCGTGAGACTGGACGGAAAAATTCCACACCCTGATTCCCCTTCCTCCCACCATGCCGAGCGCCTGGCCCCAGACATAACTGATCCCACACTTGGACACTCTGAAGAGCTGTTCACTTTTCCATTCATAGATTCTGGCCTCTCGCCAGCTCCCCTTGAAGTGGGTCATGAGGAGATTGTATGTACCAATGCAGAAATATTTGAGCAGCCATGGTCTCACAAAGGCAACAGTGGGAACGTGTCTCAACAAGAGGTGGACGATGATGAGACACAATTGCCAGAAAGCCAGGAGGAGGACCAGGGTGCGGAAGTAGAAGACGACGTGGTGGATGATCCAGTAACTGACCCAATCTGCCAGGAGGACATGCAAAGCGAGGACAGCAGTGCACAGGGGGAGTTAGGCGTAGCATCACAATAGGCCGGAAGAAGCAGGGTGGTGGCCGCAGGCAGAAGGCAGGCAACCGTTCCCCGGAATAACAACATGACAGAAGTTGCCAGTACAACTGTTAGGTCTTCCCGAGTCTGGCTGTTTTTTAAGGTGTCTGCAGATAATTCCAAAAAGACCATTTGCAACACCTGCCATGCCAGCATCAGCAGGGGTAGCAAAAGTAGAAGCCTGACCACCACCCGCATGATCAGGCACATGTCAGAAAGAACCCGACTTTGTGGGATGTACACCAGAGTCCAGGAGCACTGTCTGCGGGTGACACCTCTGCATCTTCCACTGTTGTGCGTGCAAGACAATCCCCTGTCCATACTGCATGCGAAGATGCCTCCTGTCCTTCACCTGTAGTTGCACAAGCAGAAATAGCACCATCATCAACCACATCCTTGTCCCAGCGCAGCGTTCAGTTATCCATAAACCAATCTTTGGAACGCAGGCGCAAATACGCTGCCAACGCCCCACATGCCACAGTTCTAAATGCACACATTTCGCGACTGCTTGCGCTGGAAATGTTGCCTTTTAGGCTAGTGGAGACAGAAGCATTCCGCAACCTGATGGCGGCAGCCGTCCCACGTTACTCGCTCCCCAGCCGCCACTATTTTTCAGGTGTGCCGTCCCCGCATTATATAAGCACGTGTCACAAAACATCATACGTGCCCTTAATAACGCAGTTTCAGAAAAAGTCCACCTAACAGCGGACACGTGGACAACTGCTTGTGGGCAGGGTCGGTACATCTCGCTGACGGCACACTGGGTTAATATTGTGGAAGCCGGGACCCAGTCTGAGCTTGGGACGGAACACGTCCTTCCGACACCAAGGATTACAGGCCCTAACTCAGTCAGGGTTTCCCCCACAGTGTACATCTCCAGAAAGTCATGCTCCTCAGCCTCCTCCTCCTCCTCCACTTCACCCTCCACACCAGTCCCAAGCTGGAAGCACTACAGCACTGCGTCGGCAAAGCAGCAACATGCTGTACTGAAGCTAATATGCGTAGGTGACAAACCCCACAATGCTGAAGAGTTTTGGACAGCTCTGAAACAGCAGGCAGATCACTGGCTCACACCGCTGAACCTACAGCCAGGCATGGTTGTGTGTGACAATGGCCGGAACCCTGTGGCGGCTCTAAGGCGAGGAGAGCTGACACATGTTCCATGCGTGGCCCATGTGCTCAACCTCGTGGTTCAGCGGTTTATTAAATCCTACCCGGAGCTGTCGGATCTGCTCGTCAAAGTACGCCGCCTGTGTGCCCATTTTAGAAAGTCACCTACTGCTTCTGCCAGCCTTGCCGGCTTTCAGCGGCGTTTGCAGCTTTCGGCTAGGGAGTTCGAAGGCTAGCACTCTACTTCAGTGATGGTCACGGTGCAACTGAAAGGGGCCAAAGGTCCCGTAGCCAATATGATATCGAACATCAATGCACTCGTGCAATGGAAGAGTTTATATCAAGTGAGCAGTTTATTAACAAATTCTAGGTGAAGCGACAGGCTAACGTTTCGGCCAGAGTACTGGCCTTGTTCACAGAGTCGCTGAAAAAACATGAAAAATATTTACAGTGAGTGACATGAAAATTGCAAATTTTACAAATTTTCAGTGTAAGGATCAACATATGTACAAAAGAAAACGAAAAATGTCTCATGATTTGAGTTAGTATAAACAATGATGAAGGCCCAGGAGTATTAACTTAGCGGGGTTCAAAGGATCAGAGAGAACGAGATAATCAACCGTAATGGTGGATTCATAGAGGTATTGCGATAGAGGTGGTATAGATATGTTAATGTGGCTAGTCATACCCTATGATGTTGAGGCTAGAGATATAGTTGATCACCAAGTAGGTATACAGGGTATGCAGGGTGTCCTTGTTTGGAAGGTTCCTGTGAAATTGAATGCACCTTTCGGCTCACAGACTGGTGTGTGATGTCCCCACACGTTGGAATTCCACACTGCACATGTTGGTCAGGATTTGTGAGCAGAAGAGGGCAGTTGTTGAGTACCAGCATCAACTAGGCCGTCGGTATACGGTTCAAACTCCACACATAAGACCTCAGGAGTGGACATGGATGTCCAACATATGTACAGTCCTCCAAAACTTTGAGGACTCCACCAAGATGGTAAGCGGCGATGACGCCATCATTAGCGTCACCATCCCGCGTCTCTGTCTTCTAAAACGCTCTCTGCTCAAAATCAAAGACAATGCATTGCAGGCAGAGCACGACGAGTTGGAGCAAGAAACTGTACTGGGTGATTACACACAGCCCAGCCTCATCTCATACCAACGTGCATTGGAGGACAATGACGAGGAGGATGAAGAAATAGAGCTACTTTCATGCGGAATTGACGGTAATACATGCATAACCGTCATACCGTCGGTTCAGCGTGGATGGCCAGAGGACAGGGGAGAGGAGGAGGAGGATGATGAGGCCAGCATGGACTGTCATGCTGTTGGTGAGGACCCTGAAGTCTTGCCTGTTAGCAGTCTGGCACATATGGCTGACTTTATGTTACGCTGCCTGTCTCGTGACCCTCGCGTTATCAACATCTTGGAGGACACTCATTACTGGTTGGTGACACTTTTAAACCCATGCTACAAGGAGAACTTTATTTCTCTTATTCCCAAGGTGGAGAGGTCTACAAAAATGCTGCAGTACCAGAAGGCCATAGTCATGGAATTAGTCAAAAAATTCCCTTCTGCAAACTCTAGTGGCAGAGGTCACGATTCGGTGGACAACCAAGGCGTCCAGCCAAGAGAGGCACAAGTCCAATCCAGCAGAGGTAGGGGAACACTCTCAAAGATCTGGGACACTTTTCTCAGCACCTCCCGTGGCACAGGCCCTGAGGTGCGGGGTAGTGTCACAAGGACTGCAAAGTTTGCCAAGATGCTGAGGGAGTACCTTGCCGATCATACAAAAGTGCTCCTAGACTCCTCTGTGCCTTATAATTATTGGGTATCCAAGCTGGACACGTGCCAGGAATTGTCTCTGTATGCTTTGGAAGTCCTGGCCTGCCCTGCCGCTAGCGTTTTGTTAGTGTGTGCTTTTAGTGCCGCAGGTGGAATCATTGCTGATAAACGCACCCGCCTGTCAACTGAACATGCTGACAGACTGACTCTGATCAAGATGAACAAGGGTTTGATTGGGCCTGACTTCACCACACCACCACCAAATGATAGCGGAATTTAAATTTTGTGGCGGTAAATTTCCATGCACCTCCACAGACCCACACATGGGTACACACTTCATGACTTTGGCTACTTGCTGTACTGCTCCTCCTTCTCCTCATCCGCCACCATCATATGATCAGTGTGACCGTGGTTCATGATGCCACGAAAACATAATATTTTTACATCAAATTTATGATAATGATGACCCTAACCATTCAAAAGTTAGGGAGTAGTTTCATGTATTCCCCGCAGGGGTAAATGTTTTAGTCTTTGCTTACAGAATGGGCATTACAAGTACAGGAGACCCGCTCTTTTGTAATGGGAACAATATTTAGAGGCTCTGCTCCATGTTTCTTTCCAGGGGTATTGAAGTGCCTCACTATTTCTGGCAACCCTGCCTAGGTCAATCCTACAAAAGACCCACTTCCTTATAACGGGCACATTATTTAAAGAGGCCCTCATGCACGTCTCTATCCAGGGGCATAAGAGTGCCACACTCTTATTGGCTTCCCTGCCTAGGACAATCCTACAAAAGACCCACTTCCTTATAATGGGCACAATTATTTAAAGAGGCCCTCATGCACGTCTCTATCCAGGGGCATTAAAGGTGCCTCCCAAAGTTTTAAAGCAAGCCCTGCACTAGGCGGCAATATCTACAAACGACCCACTTCCTTATAATGGGCAAAATTTATTTAAAGAGGCTCTCATGCACGTCTCTATCCAGGGGCATTAAAGTGCCTCTCAAAGTTTAGCAGCCCTGCCTAGGGCAATACTACAAAAGACCCACTTCCTTATAATGGGCACATTATTTAAAGAGGCCCTCATGCACGCCTCTATCCAGGGCATCAGAGTGCCACACAATTTTTGGCTGCCCTGCCTAGGGCAATACTACAAAAGACCCACTTCCTTATAATGGGCACAATATTTAAAGAGGCCCTCATGCCCGCCTCTATCTAGGGGCATCAGAGTGCCAGACAATTTTTGGCTTCCCTGCCTAGGGCAATACTACAAAAGACCCACTTCCTTATAATGGGCACATTATTAAAAGAGGCCCTCATGCACACCTCTATTCAGGGTCATCAGAGTGCCACACAATTTTTGGCTGCCCTGCCTATGGCAATTCTACAGAAGACCCACTTCCTTATAATGGGCACAATATTTAAAGAGGCCTTCATGCACGCCTCTATCCAGGGACATAAGAGTGCCACACTATTTTTGGTCGTCCTGCCAAAGGGCAAAACTATAAAAGACCCACTTCCTTAAAATGACACATTATTAAAAGAGGCCCTCATGCACGCCTCTATCCAGGGGCATTGGGGTGCCTCCCAATGTTTAGCAGACTTGCCTAGGGCAATACTTCAAAAGATCCACTTCCTTATAATGGGCACAATATTAAAAGAGGCCCTCATGCACTCCTCTATCCAGGGGCATTGAAGTGCCACTCAATTTTTGGCAGCCCTGCCTAGGGCAATACTACAAAAGACCCACTTCCTTATAATGGGCACAATATTAAAAGAGGCCCTCATGTACTCCTCTATCCAGGGGCATTGAAGTGCCACACAATTTTTGGCTTCCCTGCCAAGGGCAATACTACAAAAGACCCACTTCCTTATAATGGGCACATTATTAAAAGAGGTCCTCATGCACGCCTCTATCCAGGGGCATTGAAGTGCCTCCAATCTTTGGCTGCCCTGCAAAAGGGCAATACTACAAAAGACCCACTTCCTTAAAATGGGCACATTATTTAAAGAGGCCTTCAAGTATGTCTCTTCTCAGGGGCATGGGAGTGTCACATAATTTTTTTTTTTAATAATCTTTCATGTAATCCAAAAAACTAACATACCCTGATGAAGACGCCAGGAAAGGCGTTGAAACGCGTTGGAGAATAAAAGAAGGTTTAACTTGGACATCGTCTACTTGCATTCTTTAAAGCGGAACACTTTGGCAGCACTTTGGCAGCGTGGACTGTGGCACACCTTCCTTTCCCCAAAGCATCAAAAAACTAACATAGGCTAGGGTCACACTTGCATTTGCAATCCAGTTACTGGATCCAGTTTTTCATCCGGAAAACCTGATCAGGTACCTGACCCATAGACTCCAATGTTAACAATTGTTTGCCAAAGTGCAATCTGTCTACTGGATCCAGTTTTTGAGAAGTCAGGTTTTAATAGGGTCTGCAACATTTTTTGGCCTTTTAGCAAAACCTGATCGGTTTTTTAACATAGGACCCTATAGGAACCTGATCCAGTACCTGATGGTACATATACAGTTGTGGCCAAAAGTATTGACACCCCTGCAATTCTGTCAGATAATACTCAGTTTCTTCCTAAAAATGATTGCAATCACAAATTCTTTGGTATTATTATCTTCATTTAATTTGTCTTCAATGAAAAAACACAAAAGAGAATGAAGCAAAAAGCAAAACATTGATCATTTCACACAAAACTCCAAAAACGGGCCAGACAAAAGTATTGGCACCCTCAGCCTAATAAATACTTGGTTGCACAACCTTTAGCCAATATAACTCCAATCAACGCTTCCGGTAGCCATCAATCAGTTTCTTACAATGCTTTGCTGGAATTTTAGACCATTCTTCTTTGGCAAACTGCTCCAGGTCACTGATATTTGAAGGGTGCCTTCTCCAAACTCCATTTTTAGATCTCTCCACAGGTGTTTTATGGGATTAAGGTCTGGACTCATTGCTGGCCACCTTAGAAGTCTCCAGTGCTTTTTCTCAAACCATTTTCCCAGTGCTTTTTGAAGTGTGTTTTGGGTTATTGTCCTGCTGGAAGACCCATGACCTCTGAGGGAGACCCAGCTTTCTCACACTGGGCCCTACATTATGCTGCGAAATTTGTTGGTAGTCTTCAGACTTCATAATGTCATGCACACGGTCAAGCAGTCCAGTGCCAGAGGCAGCAAAGCAACCCCAAAACATCAGAATGCCATGTTTGACTGCAGGGACCTGTTCTTTTCTTTGAATGCCTCTTTTTCTCTCCTGTAAACTCTATGTTGATGCCTTTGCCCAAAAAGCTCTACTTTTGTCTCATCTGACCAGAGAACATTCTTCCAAAACGTTTTAGGCTTTCTGAGGTAAGTTTTGGCAAACTCCAGCATGACTTTTTTATGTCTCGGGGTAAGAAGTGGGGTCTTCCTGGGTATCCTACCATACAGTCCCTTTTCATTCAGACGCCGACGGATAGTACAGGTTGACACTGTTGTACCCTCGGACTGCAGGGCTGCTTGAACTTATTTGGATGTTAGTGAGGTTCTTTATCCACCATCCGCACAATTTGTGTTGAAATCTCTTGTCGATTTTTCTTTTCCGTCCACATCTAGGGAGGTTAGCCACAGTGCCATGGGCTTTAAACTTCTTGATGACACTGCGCACGGTAGACACAGGAACATTCAGGTCTTTGGAGATGGACTTGTAGCCTTGAGATTGCTCATGCTTCCTCACAATTTGGTTTCTCAAGTTCTCAGACAGTTCTTTGGTCTTGTTTCTTTTCTCCATGCTCAATGTGGGACACACAAGGACACAGCACAGAGATTGAGTCAAGTTTAATCCATGTCAACTGGCTGCAAGTGTGATTTAGTTATTGCCAACACCTGTTAGGTGCCACAGGTAAGTTACAGGTGCTATTAATTACACAAATTAGAGAAGCATAACATGATTTTCTAACAGTGCCAATACTTTTGTCCACCCCCTTTTTAATGTTTCGTGTGGAATTATATCCAATTTGACTTTAGGACAATTCTTTTTGTGTTTTTTCATTGAAGAGAAATGAAATGAAGATAATAATACCAAAGAATTTGTGATTGCAATCATTTTCAGGAAGAAACTGAGCATTATCTGACATAATTGCAGGGGTGGCAATACTTTTGGCGACAACTGTAGGTACCATTAGGTACCTGATCAGGTAAAAATGCCTCCAAACAGACAAGGGGAAAAACTGGATCCAGTAATGCATCCAGTTACTGGATGCAGGCTCCAAAGTGTGACCATAGCCTTATTCTTGTTACAAGTGCCTGTGTTTACACTAAAAAGAATGCATTATACTTCTAAATTGATAGCGTAACTTTATAATACTTTGAAAAGTGGAAGCATAATAAAATAATGATTAACCAATGCTGTTGAAGTTAATTATTGCTCTACTTTGCATTCTAGATGAGAAACGACTAAAAAGAACCCAGAAGAGCATTCAATTAATGTTTTGTAGAGAATTGTAAAAGTTTAATACACTCTTTTACTTGGAGTGCTAAAATCTTTAGCTTCCTTCAGAACTAAAGGAGCAAAAGCTTCCTTCCTTTATTACAGACAGACAATATTTCCTCTGGATAAATTTGGTTTCATAAGAAATGTGTATGTAAAAAAAAACATTGGATCAGCGGATTTCCATCAGCTGAGATCACTGAGAACAGAGTTCTGGAATGACCTGCTTGAAGATAGTGCTGACAATTGATTCTCTGTGAAACTGCTGGAAACTGTGGTCATATCCCAATAAATTGGCTGCTGTATATACTTCTGGGGCTGCTGTGTACCACTGGGGCTGCTGTATACCACTGGGGCTGCTGTATACCACTGGGGCTGCTGTGTACCACTGGGGCTGCTGTATATACTGCTGGGGCTGCTGTATACCACTGGGGCTGCTGTATACCACTGGGGCTGCTGTATATACCACTGGGGCTGCTGTATATACTTCTGGGGCTGCTGTATACCACTGGGGCTGCTGTATACCACTGGGGCTGCTGTATACCACTGGGGCCTGTATACCACTGGGGCTGCTGTATATACTGCTGGGGCCTGTATATACCACTGGGGAGGCTGCTGTATACTACCACTGGGGAGGCCTGTATACCACTGGGGGGCCTGTATACCACACTGCTGGGGGCTGTATATACCTGTGCTGGGGTCCACCCTCGGCTTATACACAAGTTTATACAATTGGTTTTCCCAGGTTTTGGGGGCAAAAGTAGGGTGTCGGCTTATACACGGGTCGGCTTATACACGAGTATATACGGTATTTATGACAAGGACACTCTGAGCAAAATCTGATTAGAATTTGATTTGAGTGTCAGCTTAGTGTGATCATATTCTCTCAAATGAGAGAAGAATAATAGCTCATTGTAAGAAAATTGAGAACAAAATTTCTCCATCTTCTCCATTGCGTGAGACCACAAAAATCATGGCATCCTAGTGCAGTCTGATGTTTTCCACACACCCTTAGGCTTGAATGGATGAGAGGCAACCAATTTTGGAATGAAATTGCAACATACTGTGATTTGGTTGTGGCATTACAGTGATTGGCTGGCCGCACAGCATGATCAAGTCTTTATAAGACTTGACCCCGCTATGCTCGTTACTCTGCTCCACAGACAGTCAGTGTAGGGAGAGGTCTTGCTGATTCAGGGACAGATTTGTGGCCTTTCATCTAGTGTAGGTGCAGGGCTGCTAATCTAATACCACAACAGTCCTTTTGAGGACTAATACAGCTGTATACAGGCAGGCAGGGAGCAGGGTATATAGCAAACTTCTTGTGCTAGGATACCAGCCTGCATCACATCTGGGGCTGATGTACAGGCTGGAAATCTCCAAAACAGTCTTTTTAAGGATTAATTTAGCTCTCTATAGGCAGTAAGGGCCCCTTTACACGCGGCTACATTTCTAGGGTGGCTACAGGTAACTTACTGGTTGCAGTGAAATCATGGAGAGATTATTCCATTTGTACACAGCAACAAGATAGAACCTTGTCTCCATGATTTCACTGCAACCAGTAAGTTACCTGTAGCCACCCTAGAAATGTAGCGGCGTGTAAAGGTACCCTAAGGGCCCCTTTACACGCGGCTACATTTCTTGGGTGGCTACAGGTAACTTACTGGTTGCAGTGAAATCATGGAGACAAGGTTCTATCTTGTTGCTGTGTACAAATGGAATAATCTCTCCATGATTTCACTGCAACCAATAAGTTACCTGTAGCCACCCTAGAAATGTAGCCGCGTGTAAAGGTACCCTTAGGGTTAACTCCAATTAGTATACGCCAAAACACTGTATACGCGTCAGCATTTGTGTCTGATCGTTTCAGCTGCCGGGATTAAACCGCTCTAATCTGTAATCTCAGTGTGCAGCTAAAAACCAACTCTTGTCTAAATTCATTTACCATCTTAGTGCGCCAGGAGTGGCTTGTAGCTCCAAGTAGTATACACCAAAACACTGTATACGCGTCAGCGTTTGTGTCTGATCATTCCAGCTGCCGGGATTAAACGCTCTAAATCTGTAATCTCAGTGTGCAACTAGAAACTATCTCTTTTGGACGGCTTCATTTAGCTGTATACAGGCAGCACAACATTGAAAATGTGCAAGGCCTGTGGCAAGGGACAAGGAACTGGACGTGATGGTGGTGCAGGCAGAGGCCGAGGCCGTGTGCAAGCTCGAATTGCGCCACGACAAACGCCCACATTATCTCGCTCGACCTTCCTGTCCCAATTTCTAGGGGATCGCAGCAGTCCACCACTATTAAACCAAGACCTGTGCCAACAGGTTGTTACTTGGATAGCGGATAATGCTTCCAGTCAGTTTGGCACCACCACAAATACCCTGTCTTCCACACGGTCAAGTGTCAGTAGCCGTGAGACTGGAACCGCACATTCCACACCCTGATCCTCCTTTCTCCCACCATGTCGAGTGCCTGGCCCCAGACATAACTGATCCCACACTTGGACACTCTGCTGTTCACTTATCCATACTTAGATTCTGGCCTCTCGCCAGCTCCAGTTGAAGTCGGTAATGAGGAGATCGTATGTACCAATGCACAAATATTTGAGCAGCCAGAGTCTCACAAAGGCAACAGTGGGAACGTGTCTCAAAAGAGGTGGATGATAATGAGACACAATTGCCAGAAAGTCAGGAGGAGGACCAGGGTGCGGAAGTGGAAGACTACGTGGTGGATGATCCAGTAACTGACCCAACCTGGCAGGAGGACTTGCAGAGCGAAGACAGCAGTGCACAGGGGGAGTTAGGCGTAGCATCACAACAGGCCGGAAGAAGCAGAGTGGTGGCCGTAGGCAGAAGGCAGGCAACCGTTCCCCGGAACAACAACACGACAGAAGTTGCCAGTACAACTGTTAGGTCTTCCTGAGTCTGGCTGTTTTTTAAGGTGTCTGCAGATAATTCCAAAAAGGCCATTTGCAACACCTGCCAAGCCAGCATCAGCCGGGGTAGCAAAACTAGCAGCCTGACCACCACCAGCATGATTAGGCTCAAGGCAGCAAAGCACCTGACTTTGTGGGATGTACACCAGAGTCCAGGAGCACTGTCTGCGGGTGACACCGCTGCGTCTTCCACTGTTGTGCATGCAAGACAATCCCCTGTCCATACTGCATGCGCAGATGCCTCCTGTCCTTCACTTGTAGTTGCACAAGCAGAAAGAGCACCATCATCAACCACGTCCTTGTCCCAGGGCAGCGTTCAGTTATCCATACACCAATCTTTGGCATGCAGGCGCAAATACGCTGCCAACGCCCCACATGCCACAGTTCTAAATGCACACATTTCGTGACTGCTTGCGCTGGAAATGTTGCCTTTTAGGCTACTGGAGACGGAAGCATTCCGCGACCTGATGGCGGCGGCTGTCCCACATTACTCGGTCCCCAGCCGCCACTATTTCTCCCAGAGTGTGCTGTCCCCGCAAACTATAGGCATGTGTCACAAAACATCAGACATGCCCTTAACCTTAAGCATTTGCAGCACTGGGGTCCTGAGGTCCTGGGTTCAATTCCCACCAAGGACACCAAGGACAACATCTGCAAGGAGTTTGTATGTTCTCCCAGTGTTTGCGTTGGTTTCCTCCGGGCACTCAGGTTTCCTCCCATATTGTAAAGACATACTGATAGGATGTTTAGATTGTGAGCTCCTAGAGACACAGCATTACTGATGTGTGTAAAGTGCTATGGAATTAATAGTGCTATATAAATGAATAAATATTATTATTATTAACAACGCAGTTTCAAGCAAAGTCCACGTAACCACGGACACGTGGACAAGTGCTTCTGGGCAGGGCCAGTACACTGACGGCACACTGGGTTAATATTCTGTAAGCCGGGACCCAGTCTGAGCTTGGGACGGAACATGTCCTTCCGACACCAAGGATTGCAGGCCCTAACTCAGTCAGGGTTTCACCCATAGTGTACAGCTCCGGAGCATCATGCCCCTCAGCCTCCTCCTTTTCCTCCACTTCACCCTCCACACCAGTCCCAAGCTGGAAGCACTGCAGCACTGCCTCGGCTAAGCAGCAACAGGCTGTGCTGAAGCTAATATGCGTAGGTGACAAACCCCACAATGCTGAAGAGTTGTGGACTGCTCTGAAACAGCAGGCAGATCACTGGCTCACACCGCTGAACCTACAGCCAGGCATGGTCATGTGTGACAGTGGCCGGAACCTGGTGGCGGCTCTGAGGCGAGGCAAGCTGACACATGTTAATCAGTGTGAATGTGCTCTATGCAGGCCTATGTATGCATGGCAGTGTCGCCTCCCACATTTTGCTGTAGAGGCAGACTGCATCAGCAGCCACTGGGCTTGCTCCCCAATTGGGCTCTGACTGCGTCTGTAAGTGCATTTGGTTTTCTGTCCTTTGGCATGGATGTAAGTTTTTCTGATGCTGCTTTTTTTCTAGTAGAGCTGACACATGTACCATGCGTGACCCATTGCTCAACCTCGTGGTTCAGCGGTTTCTTAAATCCTACCCGGAGCTGTCGGATCTGCTCGTCAAAGTACGCCGCCTGTCTGCCCATTTTAGAAAGTCACCTACTGCTTCTGCTGTCCTTGCCGGCTTTCAGCGGCGTTTGCAGCTTCCGGCTCACAGACTGGTGTGTGATGTCCACACGCATTAAATTCCACACTGCACATGTTGGTCAGGATTAGTGATGAGCGAGCACTAAAATGCTCCGGTGCTCGAGTCGAGCACCTCGAGATGCTCGGGTGCACGACTGAGCACCAAGCCCAATTAGAGTCAATTAGTGACAGGCTCTGCCCACAGACTTCCAGCTATAAAACGAGTGTTACTGGGAAAGGGCGGGAGGGGGGGCTTTTTCAAATCATCGCAGCATGCAACACCCTGCTGTGTCCCCCAGAGGGACCCTAACAATCAATCTGCTCTCTGTGAAGTGCCAGCTCACTGCGTGCACTGAAGGGAGCTGTGTATTTGTGTCAGAGCAATAATTATTAGTAAAGATTCTGAACATCTCGGCGGTACTCGGTGCTCGCCGAGCATCCCGAGTGCCGGGATACTCGTGCAAGCAATGAGTAGCTCCGAGCATGCTCGCTCATCACTAGTCAGGATTTGTGAGCAGAAGAGGGCAGTTGTTGAGTACCAGCATCAACTAGGCCATCGGTATACGGTTCAAACTCCACACATAAGACCTCAGGAGTGGACATGGATGTCCGACTTATGTACCGTCCTCCAAAACTTTGAGGACTCCTCCAAGATGGTGAGCGGCGAGAACGCCATCATTAGCGTCACCATCCCACGTCTCTGTCTTCTAAAACGCTCTCTGCTCAAAATCAAAGACAATGCATTGCAGGCAGAGCACGACGAGTTGGAGCAAGAAACCATACTGGGTGATTACACATAGCCTAGCCTCATCTCATCCCAACGTGCACTGGAGGACTATGACGAGGAGGAGGAGGATGAAGAAATAGAGCTACTTTCATGCGGAATTGATGGTAATACATGCACAACCGTCATACCGTCGAGTCAGCGTGGATGGCCAGAGGACAGGGGAGAGGAGGAGGAGGATGAGGCCAGCATGGCCAGTCATGATGTTGGTGAGGACCCTGAAGTCTTGCCTGTTAACAGTCTGGCGCACAAGGCTGACTCTATGTTACGCTGCCTGTCTTGTGACCCTGGCGTTATCAACATCTTGGCGGACACTCATTACTTGTTGGTGACACTTTTAGACCCACGCTACAAGGAGAACTTTATTTCTCTTATTCCCGAGGCGGAGAGGTCTACAAAAATGCTGCAGTACCAAAAGGCCATAGTCGCGGAATTACTCCAAAAATTCCCTTCTGAAAACACTAGCGGCAGAGGTCACGATTCGGTAGACAACCAAGGCGTCCGGCAGAGAGAGGCACAAGTCCAATCCAGCAGAGGTAGGGGAACACTCTCAAATATCTGGGACAGTTTTCTCAGCACCTCCGTAGCACAGGCCCTGAGGTGCGGGGTAGTGTCACAAGGACTGCAAAGTTTGCAAAGATGCTGAGGGAGTACCTTGCCGATCGTACAAAAGTGCTCCTAGATTCCTCTGTGCCTTATAATTATTGGGTATCCAATCTGGACATGTGGCAGGAATTGGCTCTCTACGCCTTGGAAGTCCTGGCCTGCCCTGCCGCTAGTGTTTTGTCAGAGTGTGTTCTTAGTGCCACAGGTGGAATCATTACTGATAAACGCACCCACCTGTCAACTGAAAATGCTGACAGGCTGACTCTGATCAAGATGAACAAGGGTTGGATTGGGCCTGACTTCACCACACCACCACCAAATGATAGCGTGGGGCCCGCTTGCTCCATCCTGCCCCACGCCCGCTTGCCCCATCCTGCTACCCCACCACCATCCTGCCCGGACGGATCCATCCTGCACCGCCGACTCCATCCTTCCCCCCCACCACCATCCTGATCCCCCCCGCCACCATCCTGCCCCGCCGGCTCCATCCTGCCCCCTGTATCCATCCTACCCCGCCAGCTCCATCCTGCACCGCCGGCTCCATCCTGCACCCCCACCACCATCCTTTACCCCCGCCACTATGCTGCCCCGCCGGCTCCATCCTGCCCCCACCACCATCCTGATCCCACCGCCACCATCCTGCCTAGCTGGCTCCATCCTGCCCCGCTGGCTCCATCCTGCCCCCCACATCCATCCTGTCCTGCCAGCTCCATCCTGCACCGCCGGCTCCATCCTGCACCCCCACCACCATCCTGCCCCCCACCACCATCCTGCCCTGCCGGATCCATCCTACCTCCCCACCACCATCCTGATCCCCCCGCCACCATCCTGCCCCGCGGGCCCTGTCCTGCCCCCCTGCATCTATCCTGCCCCACTGGCTCCATCCTGCCCCCCCCCGCATCCATCCTGACCCACCGGCTCCATCCTGCACCCCCACCACTATCCTGCCCCCTCACCACCATCCTGCCCCGCCGGCTCCATCCTGGGCTGCCGGCTTCATCCTGCTCCGCTCGTTCCATCCTGGCCCGCTCGCCACCATCCTGGGTCCACGCCCCCGCCACCATCCTGCCCCACCGGCTGCATCCTGCCCCGCCTGCTCCGTCCTGCCCAGCTAGCTCCATCCTGCCCCCCGACACCGTCCTGCCTCCCCCCCCACCACCATCCTGTCCCCCCCGCCACCATCCTGCTCCCCGGCTCCATCCTGCTCCTCCGGCTCCATCCTGCTCCTCCGGCTCCATCCTGCCCCACTCGCTCCATCTTGCCCCGCTCATTCCATCCTGCCCCGCTTGCTCCATCCTGCCCCCGCCACCATCCTACCCAGCTCGTTCCATCCTGCCCGCTTGCTCCATCCTGCCCCTCTCACCACCATCCTGCCCCCTTCATTCTGCCCCCCCCACCCGCCACCATTTTGCTCCTTTGGCTCTATCCTGCTCCTCCGGCTCCATCCTGCTCCTCTGACTCCATCTTGCCCCGCTCGCTCCATCCTGCCTCGCTCGCTCCATCCTGCCCGCTCGCCAACATCCTGCCCCGCTCACCACCATCCTGCCCCGCTCGCTCCATCCTGCCCCCCCGCCACCATCATGCCCCCCTCCGCCACCATCTTGCCCCGCTTGCCACCATCCTGCCCCCCATCCTGCTCCTCCAGCTCCATCATGCTCCTCCGGCTCCATCCTGCCCCTCTGGCTTCATCTTGCCCCTTCAGCTCCATCCTGACCCGCTCGCTCCATCCTCCCCCGCTCGCTCCATCCTGCCCCGCTCGCTCCATCCTGCCCTGCTCCCACCATCCTGCCCTGCTCACTCCATCCTGACCCGCTCCCACCATCCTGCCCAGCCTGCTCAATCCTGCCTTACTCCCCCACCATCCTGCCCCCCCACCACCATCCTGCTCCTCTGGCTCCATCCTGCCCCGCTCGCTCCATCCTGCCCTGCTCGCTCCATCCTGCCCCGCTCACTCCATCCTGCCCCGCTCGCTCCATCCTGCCCCTCCAGCTCCATCCTACTTCTCTGGCTCCATCCTGCTCCTCCGGCTACATCCTGCTCCTCTGACTCCATCCTGTCCCTTTGGATCCAATCTGCCCCACTTGCTCCATCCTGCCCCCCGCTGTTCTTGCTCCCCCAGCTCCATCCTGCCCCCTGCCTCCATTCTGTCCCGCTCGCTCCATCCAGCCCCCCTGCCTCATCCTGCCCCCCGGCTCCATCCCCCCCCACTCGCTCCATCCTACCCCCGACACAATCCTGCCCCCCCTTACCCCCCTCACCATCCTGCCCCGCTCACTCCATCCTGCCCTGCTCCCTCCATCCTGCCCCGCTCGTTCCTTCCTGCCCCCTGTTGTTCTTGCTCCCCTGGCCCCATCCTGACTCCCCGCCTCCATCCTGCCTCACTCGCTCCATCCAGCCCCCCCGACTCCATCACCCCCCCAGCTCCATCCTGCCCCCTTGCTCCATCCTGCCCCCCCGACACAATCCTGTCCCTCCTTCCCCCCATCCCCATCCTGCCCCCCTGCTCCATCCTGTCCCCCCGGCAGTTAGCGGTCATGTGACCGATCAGCTGATCGGTTTCCCAGGCAACGACAGGTCCTAAAGGCCTGTAGGACCTAGAAGACGGAGGTGGAGTGAGCCGGCGGACAGGTGAGTATCCTCACTGAGGATTTTTTATTTTACTTTACTTTATTTTTACTTTTACTGTGGAGGAGCAGGGGCCAGGAGGAGCGGAGGGCCAAGGGGAGTGGAGTATCTCCATATACCATAGTGCTGCTATACATGTACTATAATGTGCCGCCCTATACTATAGTACTGCTATACATGTACTGTAATGTACCACCATATACCATAGCGCTGCTATACATGTACTGTAATGTACCGCCATATACTATAGTGCTGCCATACATGTAGCGTAATGTACTGCCATATACTATAGTGCTGCTATACATGTACTGTAATGTACCGCCAAATACTATAGTGCTGCTCTACATGTACTATAATGTACCGCCATATACAGTTGTGGCCAAAAGTATTGACACCCCTGCAATTCGATCAGATAATACTCAGTTTCTTCCTAAAAATGATTGCAATCACAAATTCTTTGGTATTATTATGTTCATTTAATTTGTCTTCAATGAAAAAACACAAAAGAGAATGAAGCAAAAAGCAAAACATTGATCATTTCACACAGAACTCCAAAAGTATTGACACCCTCAGCCTAATACTTGGTTGCACAACCTTTAGCCAAAATAACTGCGATCAACCGCTTCGTAATCTCAATAAGTTTCTTACAATGCTCTGCTGGAATTTTAGACCATTCTTCTTTGGCAAACTGCTCCAGGTCACTGATATTTGAAGGGTGCCTTCTCCAGTTGTCCAGTTCTTTGGCGTTGTCGGCAGGATCCAGTGTTTGCCATGGACGGAGGCGGCGAGGGATGAAATGACCCCACCACACCAGCAGCCAAAATGTAGTGACCAGAGGTCCTATTAAGATCCAGTGAGTCACAGACTGAGACAGAGGCAGAAATAAACAACAGTATTTTTACTGATATGGGGATCAAAGTATGGTTCAGTATGGAATGTAAAAATCTCAAAATCCCCTTAAAATATTACCAATAACAGTTTCACACACTCAGCGTTAGCCGACAGCAATGCACCGATCTCAGAGTTCCCAGGGTATGTAAATCACACTCAGAACCAGGAGCAAATTTACCTACACGTTAGACTTATCAAGGATTTAACTTAACTAAAGGCTATGTACATCAACTGTGGGCGGTCTGATGGGAGCTCTGAGATGGCACACTGAGTATAACTTATCACAGCTAATAACAATACAATACACTATATCAATGCTGGCTATACACTTAGCACAGGGATACCCGGTATCTCAAACTATGGTACCATCAACCTCAAATGTAGCTTTACACGGTGTATATTCCACGTGGGCTGCAGCAAGTCCAGAAAAAGTAAAAAGAAAAAAACCTTTTGCGCAAAAGAAAAACGTATTGTAAAACAGCAGAATTTGGCAGCTACCAGCCAATGCCAGATTCACATGTCCAGTACTTTAGTTCTGTAAGCTTGGGGTGCAATCTGTGGAGCACTCTTTTCCAGGGCTTGTCAGGACCTTGTCAGGATCCTCCCAATGTGGATAGCACCAGACGCGGCTCTCCTTTCGCAGTCACTCACGGCCTTCCTGGACGCCAATCACTCTCTCTATCAGGGGAACATCTCCTCAGCCTCCTTGTCAGGATCCTCCCAATGTGGATGGCACCGGACGCCGGCTCTCCTTTCGCAGTCACTCACGGCCTTCCTGGACGCCAATCACTCTCTCTATCAGGGGAACATCTCCTCAGCCTCCTTGTTGGATGCTGGACACTTGCTCAGTTCAAGATAAAGTCTTTAGTCCACACAACAGGGCTTGCAAACAACTTTAAAGGCCCATATAGCTTGCACTGGCTCTGCTGTAATCCTTACACTAGTAATGGCCACCGCAGAGAGCGATCAACAACAACAGGAGCAACTGACAGAGCCGTCACCAAGGCAACCAGAGACCGTGCTCTCACTTTCCTAGACACAGAGCAGTCACCATGGCAACCAGAGACTGTGCTTTTCACTTTCCTGGGCCACTACAAAATGGCAATCTGCTTGGTTTTAGCAGCTTATTAGTTTACTCTCTTACATTTCCTCAGTTCCATTTTCCCTTATTTATGTTTTCATGACTTAGCATTACAGAGTGAGGCCAGGGTCACACAGCTGCTGGTTACCCGATGTTGATCGTGGTAACCATCTACACATCAGGCTGCCTGGCATCTGCTTAAGCCGAGCGGACAGGGTAACGCTGCTTGCAGTGTCTCCCTGTCCACTCGGCTTAAGTGGACACTAGGCAGCCTGATGTGTGAACTGGTTACCACGATCAACATCGGGTAACCAGGGTCTACGTCACCAGGAAGCGACAGGGATGACGGATCTCCGCTTCACTGAGAAAATCTAAGCATTTAGTGGAGTCCCGCTAAAAGCTGCCAACGCAGCTGTGTGACCCTGGCCTACTCAGAAAAGGGATCTCATTGTGGAAATATTTCAGTCAGGAAAGGTGTAAAAAAAAAAATTCAAGTTATACCATTGAACACTGTGAAGACAGTCATCAAGTCTGGCTTACATTTGACATAACTGGATATCACCTAGAACTGTACATCCCTCAAAAATTGATGAAAGCACAAAAAAAATTGGTGTGTGGTGCTCCATAGAGGCCTAAGGCCATGTGCACACGTTCAGTATTTGATGAGGTTTTTTACCTCAGGATTTGTAGCCAAAACCAGGAGTGGAGCAATCAGAGGAAACACCTGCCCCACTTCTGTATTTAATTATCCACTCCTGGTTTTCACTACAAATCCTGAGGTAAAAAACCATCACATACTCAGTGTGTGCACGTGGCCTAAAGGAACAATCATGGAGCTGCAGGAATTTCTGGCAAGTATCCGCTGTGTACTGCATGAGACCACAATCCCCTATTCTTCATATGAAGATCAATGGGTTGGGGTTGTGAGATGGAAGTCTTTTCTTAGGCCAGGGTCACACATACCATCTGTTTTTGTCGTAAATCTGCTATTGGGAACATTTTGGACATTTTTTTTCAAAGTCCAAAAAAAGCATGTGTTTTTGTGCAGCATCCCAAAACCGATGCTAGCAGCATTTTTAGGGGAATTTAAAACACGTATGCATTTTTCTTAACATGGGGCCCTAAGGGAGATGCATGCATTAACGCATGGTACATATAGTCACCATGCGTTAACCCATGCATTTTTGGTGAAAAAATGACCCAAAAGTTCCAAAAAAGAACCAAGGCCTCAGGGGACACTATTGGCACCCTTAGAAAAACAAATCTGTTTTTCTAAGGGCTTAAAAAAGTGGATTGGGATGTGTGACCCTTGCCTTACAAAGAAAAACATTCAAGCCTTCCTATATTTTGCCAAAACCTGCACTTAGAATCACCAAGCCAAAGTCCACACTTAAATCCATTCCAACTCATAGATTTTTAAATGAAGAGGGCCCTGTACACAAGATTTCCCATCAGAATCAGACAGATTAGAAGCACTGCTATAAGGAAGAGTGGGCAAAGATTGCCAATTCTAGATGTGCCATGCTGATAGACTCCTACCCAAAAAGACCTAATGCTGTTGTAATTTCAATGCTGCAACAAGGTATTAGTTTTAAGGGTGTGCATATTTATGCAACCCCATTATTTTACTTCTTTATTGTTTTTTTTCTTCCCCAAAAATATCATCTTGTTTTCAATTACAGTGTACAGATTATAGGTGACGTTAAATGGGGTAAAAGTTTTCATATGTTTCCTTTTGGTATAAACTTTTTACATCATAAAAATTGTCAATTTACAAGAAGTGTGTAGACTTTTTATAACCATTAGATCATTTAGTACCCTAATAAAAATCTGTGTGTGAAATTAAATCATTGTATCTTCAGCTCTTTTGTGTTAGAACAACATATAACTATTAGCATGAATTCTACAACTTCTAAAATTTCAAAACAGCAAACAAGTTGTACCCAACAATATCGGTGAGTTTGGATGATACTCTAATGTGTATGGGGGCACCGATCAATTGATCATCGGGAGAGATGTCAATCAGACATATGCGCTTTTAGGCTACCAATCACTTTAGACTTCCAGCAGAGATGTCTGTTGGTGATTTTCTCCTAAAGAACATAGGCCAAGCGAGCACTTCTTTGAATGAGAGACAACTGAAAGATCAGTGGAAGCATTTAATGATCAGTGGAAGCATTTAATGTGTATGGCCTGGTTGAAGGGAGCAAGTCCCCTAATTTATGCCTCCAAACTTATCACTACCTGTCCCTGCAGCTTCCCTGTCTGACGTAAATGTGAAGTATACATGTTGAAAAAAAAACAATTTATAACTTACATTTTCACCCCATTCTGAGGGCGTTCCAAGATGGGTAGGTGGTCTCTCCGAGTCCATGCCCTTGCTGTGTAGTATCACGCCCCAGTGGGTGAGATAATTCATTCAGAAGCGCGGTCCCAATTTCAAATCCTTGGGCTCCTCCCTCTGGGTATGACGCAGTGTGGGGGTGTATTGAATATACTGGCTGGCTCTGGAGCACACGCAGTGAGCATTTCGAATCCGGCCCATACACCAGATAATCCCTCACAATTCACCGGACTGTGAATGAGGGGGGAGATTGGATCCAAAGAGGCCGCCCACCCGTTGTCCACATGTCTAGGAATGCCCTCTGAACAGAAGGGGTAAAATGTAACTTATAAAGAGCATTTATTCCACACTTATACTTCACATTTAGATCAGACAGGGATGATTAGTGATGTAGTAGGATGCTGCAGGGGGAGGTACGGATAGGTTTGGGGCATAAACTAGGTGACCGGTTCCCTTTAACAATAGCAAATTATGGCAAATTGGTAAACAATAGAGCAAAACAATTTTGCCAAGACACTATATCTTGTTTTAATATCAGCATTTTCAGAAAAAGATTTACAGATCACACTCTGTACTTTCTGAATAGTAAGAAATACTAGAAAATGATTGTGAAGTGATCGCTGTCGCTTTTGAAATCATGTTGGTAATTGCAGAGGCAGCAGACTCCGGAGCGAAAGACTCATTTTAAACTAATATCTTTTATTATTCAGAAAAGAATCAGCAAATAACAGCATATTCACAACAAAAGAAGCCCACGGCTAAAGACAACTAACTCCATATTATTTCCCTAAGCATTTTTGGCTGTTCCCTGTGGAGAGTTATCCCTATCTACATGTGCTAATTGCAGTGTTTTCAATTAGTGTAAAATAGGGAACAATTTCAGTTCTTCTAAAATACATCATAGGGTTCAGTGAGCTACATACTCTTCTTTGACTACTGCTCTATTAGCTTCTGTACAATGGTACTGTTATTTCACACTATCAATTGTACCTGGTATTATATGTATTTTACTGCATTGATTAACTTACTTATCTTCAAAATACTTAATGGATATGCTGTGAGAAACCATTATATGAAAAGAAGGCTATTGCTCTGTAATGATGTTTACTCATTCAGACCCAGGGATATCTTGCTTCAACATAATGGAATACTGGAGGCTGTATTTTTTATACACTCACCATGTACTTTATTACACACCCCAACTAGCTCCCTTGGTACTTGTATATATTGGTTGGGTAAAGCACTCAGCTGATCAATTCATGGAGAATCGATTGAGTTGAATTTCCTGAAATTCATGATTTCACAGAAATGTAAACATTTTGATATAAGATTCAGGGTTCACAAAAAAAGGCACTTACCCAGCACCATTTTCCATACTGCTGAATCATCAGAGAGCACGCTAATCCCATATTGTATTACCAAGCTGGTCTTCCCATAATGAAATGCAGCTATGACATCTTATAAATAACAGTCAAATTTGTAGAAAAAATGGAGCCGCACTCACCAGAAGTTGATCTTGAATCATTTATTCCAAGTTGATCCCGACAGACATGAACAACAGCAAGGGAGGGGGTGCAGGGGCGGAGGACGACGGCCTGCCGTTTCGCGGTCGTGTACCGCTTCGACGGGTCCTCTATCTATATATATATACATAGAGGACCCGTCGAAGCGGTACACGACCGCGAAACGGCAGGCCGTCGTCCTCCGCCCCTGCACCCCCTCCCTTGCTGTTGTTCATGTCTGTCGGGATCAACTTGGAATAAATGATTCAAGATCAACTTCTGGTGAGTGCGGCTCCATTTTTTCTACAAATTTGACTGTTATTTACTATTTGAAGCCAGCACCACCAGTAACAGTTGCACGTGTCACGGGAGTGACAGCCCGCTCTAGCACAGATTGTTAAGTGCCCGGTGTTTCCTATTGTTTGATCATCTTATAAATAATTATCCCTTGCACAATGGTGGTCAGTACCTGCCCATCATGATCATCGGTTCGCAGTACAGTTTGTATGGTAGTCATTCTCTATCTCCATAGTAACTTGTTAAGTCTCTCTTTCCTGTAGAGAGTAAGCTCTTTTGGTCAGTGGAGACCACTCTCTACTGCAGAGTGCAAGCTCTTATGGCTATTGGGGTGCGCCCTCTCCTACAGAGTGTAAGCTTATATAGTCAGTGGAATCCTCTCTTTCTCCCCTATAAATTATAAGCTCTTAATGGTTAGCAGGGTCCTCTTTCTGTCTCTTTTTGGTCTCTCTAGTCCTCTCTTCTCTCCCCCACATGTATTTCATGAGCAATTACAACTTGTTCAAGTTTTGAGATTCACACAAATTTTTTAGTTGGGAATTTTTTTTTTTTTAAACTTGACGGTCAGAGAATTCTAATTTCTAAACAATCGCTCATTTCTAACTGGATTATCTAATACTAGATGGTGGCCCGATTCTAACGCATCGGGTATTCTAGAATATGTATGCAGTTGACATACTGTGACTGACAGAACTTGTTCAGTCAACGTGAGTGAACCATGTATAGCGGCGCTATGGTATATGGTGGTACATTACATTACATGTAGGGCAGAATGGAGCTGGCGGGGCAGGATGGAGCCGGAGGGGCAGGATGGAGCCAGAGGGGCAGGATGGAGCTGGAGGAGCAGGATGGTGGTGAGTGGGGCAGGATTGTGGCGCGGGGGGCAGGATGGAGTGAGCGGGGCAGGATGGTGGCGTGCGGTACAGGATCGTGCGAGCGGGTCAGGATGGATGCGGGGGGGCAGGATGGAGCCGGTGGGGCAGGATGGTGGTGGGGGGGGCAGGATGGAGCCGGCAGGGCAGGATGGTGGCGGGGGGACAGGATTGTGGTGGGAGTGCAGGATGGAGCCGGCGGGGCAGGATGGACCCAGTGGGGCAGGATGGATGCGGGGGAGCAGGATGGATGTGGGGGGGGGGCAGGATGGAGCTGGCGGGGCATTGGTCGCGTCTGCCGGCGACCAATCAGCGGCCTGTGTCTGGCACACGATTTCGGCGACAGACGCAAAAAATCCTTAGATGATTATATAGTAGATTCAGATACTCTTTGATTATCACATTTCTTTGTTTATTGCTAACTTTCTGCTCTCATAGCATACAGTACAGTTGCCATTTTGTAAAATAAATAAACCAAAAAAAGTATGTGCATGTTATGACCAGATGCTTTGAAATAAATAAATAAAAACTAGTGCTGTGAAAAACACAGGCATCTGGTACATACCTATTTTGCAGGTCAGTTGGCACAGTAGCAGGTCTTGATATAGTTAGCATAGGGATCATCCCAAAATGGGTCACCTTGGTGAGGTGGGATGGCTTACATACATTTTTTGCAAAAAATATATGTACCAAGTACCCCATGTTTTTAACAGCACTAGTTTTTATTTATTTATTTCAAGGTATCTGGCCATAACATACACATACCGTATATACTCGTGTATAAGCCGAGATTTTTAGCCCAAAATTTGGGCTGAAAAGTCTCCCCCTCGGCTTATACACGAGTCAATACGGTTGGTGGGGCTGTGGAGGCTGGAGGAGGCGGGGGAGGCTGCTGTATGAGCGGCCCCGTCACGTGGGGCCGCTCATTATATATGCACTGCTTCCCCCTGTCAATCAGCGGCAGGGGGAAGCAGTGCATAACTAAATAAATGGCCCCCAAATGCTGGCACTCGCCCCCCTTGTAAGCCCCCCCCCCCGCTGCTTATCTTACCATCCTGGTCTTCTGGTCAGCGCCGCTCCTCGGTGCTCCGTTCTTCATCCTCCCGTCCAGCTACATCCGGGATCCCCGGCCGTCGCAGGCATATGACGTCATCGTGCGACGACCGGAGATCCCGGATGCAGCCAGCGAGGACGGAGCATGAAGAACGGAGCACCGAGGAGCGGCGCTGAGCAGAAGACCAGGATGGTAAGATAAGCAGCGGGGGGGGGCCCTTACAAGGAGGGGGGGTGAGTGCCAGCATTTGGGGGCTGCTGGATACCCCCTGGGGGCTGCTGGATGCCCCCAGGGGGCTGATGGGTACCCCAGGGGGCTGCTGTTTACCCCCACGGGGCTGCTGGGTACGCCCTGGGGGTTGCTGGGTACCCCCTGGGGGTCGCTGTGTACCCCCTGGGGGCCGCTGTATACCCCCTGGGGGCTGCTGTATAACCCCTGGGGGGTGCTGTATACCCCTGGGGGGTGCTGTATAACCCCTGGGGGCTGCTGTATACCCCCAGGGCTGCTGTATATACTGCTGGGGCCTGTATACCACTGGGGCTGCTGTATATACCACTGGGGCTGCTGTATATACCACTGGGGCTGCTGTATATACTGGTGGGGTCTGTATATACCACTGGGGAGGCTGCTGCATACCACTGGGGTTGCTATATATACTACTGGGGCCTGTATATGCCACTGGGAAGGCTGCTGTATACTACCATTGGGGGGCCTGTATACCACACTGCTGGGGGCTGTATACCTGTGCTGGGGTCCTCGGCTTATACATGAGTCAATAGGTTTTCCCAGGTTTTGGGGGCAAAAGTAGGGGGGTCGGCTTATACACGGGTCGGCTTATACACGAGTATATACGGTACTTTTTTTTTGTGAACAAGTTATACAGGCATGTTCACACTAGTTCACTTTGGCTCATGTTTTTCTGCGATACTTTTGGTTACTTGTCTCCTGACAAGCTACGGGAACCACTCACTTCCTTACTGAGCTGAGCTTTATAATGCATCCCATTTTTGTGATTCCATTTTGGGACCCGGTCACACACAGCATCCTGCTTCTTGTGAGGTCATTTGGCACAGTAGCAGGCCATAATATAGTTAATGTAGGGACTGTCCGAAATGGGTCACCTTTGTGAGGTGGGGTGGCTTAAATATGTTTATTGCACAAAAGGTATGTACCAAGTACCCTGTTTTTAACAGCACTAGTTTTTATTTATTTATTGCAAGGTATCTGGTCATAACATACACATACTTTTTTCGTTGTTTTATTTAATTTGGTGTTAATTGTGAACAAGCTATACAGGCATGTTCACACTAGTTCACTTTGGCTCAGATTTTTCTGTGATTCATTTGGTTGCTTGTCTCCTTGACAAGTTACAGAGAGCCACACCCTTCCTTACTGAGCTGAGCTTTACAATGTGTCCCATTTCTGTGATTCCATTTTTGAGCTCCCCCACAAGTGACCTCATTTTGGAAACTAGACCTCCCAAGAAACTTATCTAGATACATAGTGCGCACTTTGAAACCCCTGGTGCTTCACAAATTGATCAGATAAAATGAAAACGTATTTTTTTTCACAAATATTTTCTTTTTTCATACTTATGGATTAATTTGTGAAGCACCTGGGGGTTCAAAGTGTGCACTATGCATCTAGATAAGTTCCTTGGGAGGTCTAGTTTCCAAAATGGGGTCACTTGTGGGGAGCTCCAATCTATAGGCACACAGGGGCTTTCCATGCGCAACATGGTGTCCGCTAACAATTGGAGCTAATTTTCCATTCAAATTGTAAGCGGACACCATGTCGCGTATGGAGAGCCCCTGTGTGCCTATAGATTGGAGCTCCCCCACAAGTGACCCCATTTTGGAAACTAGACCCCTCAAGGATTATATCTAGTGGTATAGTGAGCATTTTGAATCCACAGGTTCTTCACAGGATTTGATAACAATAGGTCATCATAATGAAAATTTTCTTTTTTTTCACAAAAGTGTTGTTTTAGCACCAAATTTTTGACTTTTACAAGAGGTAACACCAAAAAGTGGATCCAACAATTTGTTACTCACATTCTTATGAGCTCAATGATACCCCACAAGTAGCCAAGATATATATGTTTGCACAAATGGGAGGGCTCAGAAGGGATGGAGCAATATATGAATTTTGGAAAAGCTGAAATAGATTGAGGGTACCATGTCACATTTGCAGGTCCCTAGGGATCCTAAACAGCAGTAACCCCCCACAAGTGACCCCATTTTGGAAACTAGACCCCTCAAGGATTATATCTAGGCATATAGTGAGCATTTGGAACCTACAGCTACTTAACAGAATTTTATAACAATAGGTTGTCATATTCAACATTTTCTTTTTTCACACAATTTCTCCCTTTCAGGCCACAGTCAGATTACCGTTTTCATGGGGGTCGCGCTACAAAGATAGGTTTTGGCAGCCCTGATGCCTTGTTACGGCCAGATAACGTGGCGTCAGTGCTGCCAATGCTTACCTATTGAGACGCGGCCCCCAGCGCTAATCAAACACCGGCATCTGAGTGCCGGAGTTTGAAATCGTGTGCTTATTCCCAGCGCGAGAAAAGACACTTCTGAAAGCACTCAGATGCCGGCTTTTTAGCTGCGCAAGGGGCCGCTTCTCCATAGGTAAGCATTGGCAGTGCTGATGCAGTGTTACCATGGCAGTAACTAGGTGTCAGGATTGCCAAAACCAATGTTTTGGATGCAAGCCCCCTGAAACGTTAATGTGACCCTACCCTTAGGGCATGTGCACAAGATCCGGAGACACCGTTGTTCTGGATATCTCAGCCACACAGAAGACGCTGGCACTGCAGCAAGAGGAGAGGATTGCAGGACCCTAGGACTTCAGGACCCCGGGACTGGAGGCTGGATCAGTAAGAGGGGGAGAGGGAGGGGGACCTGACTGGGGGACGGAGTCCTGACTGGGGGACAAAGGGCCAGAAAACTCCATCCAATGTGATGCTTGGTCACATCGGATGGAGTTTCAGAGGAGGCGGCGGGGGCGGCGCATGTGTGGGCACCGTGGCCGGGTGGAGGAGGCAGGGGGATCAGACTGCGGAGGGGACTGAGGGTCACCTTGGCATGCGATTTCCATGCAATCTGACATGTGTGACAATGGCAGATCGCATGGAAATGCAGGGGAGTCGGCAGGTTTTCGCACCCGCCGCCACCATTTTGGGATAGATTGGGGGAGAGGTGGGGGTGGGAGGGAGATCTCCGGTACCGTGGGTTTTGGGGGCCTTAGGGGTTGATGCTTAAACTTTCAGGGCTTTTTCCATTTGACTTATTTTAACGTCGAAACGAATAAGTACCCTGTAATTCGCCCTCGTTAAGGTGTTTAAATATGTTTTTTGCAAAAAAGGTATGTACCAAATAACCTGTGTTTTAACAGCACTAGTTAATTATTTATTTTTACAAGTTAAATGGTCATAACACAATATATCTTTGGTTGTTTTATTCAATGTTAGTGTCTATTGTGAACAAGCTATACAGGCATGTTTACAATACCTTTTGCTTTGGCTCAGGTTTTTTCTGTGTTTCAGTTACCATTTTGTATTTATCTATAACCCCTGAACACTCTTTTGGAATATGCAGGTGTTTTGACACCTATAGGGTGTGAATTTTTTAAACAGTGCTAGATATGGCAACAGCTGTGAAGTCCAGGAACGTTACAATGTCTTTAAACATCCATTCAAGAGAGTTTAGTATTTTTTTTAATATACTTATTTATTTTTTTTCTTTACAGCAAACCTTTATTATTGTAGAGGGTCACCAGCCTGCAAGGCCACCTCCTCTACAGTTATCTGTTAAGGTACCTTTACACGCCGCAACGGCAGGCTGGATACAGTCCGCTACTTCACGTGCACGAGCACGCTCAAACGGTTACAAACGGTCAACGCATCACCTTTACACGCCGCCACAAGATGCGCTATGCCACGCTACATCTTATAGCTAGCTACATCGCCGGGTGTCTCAAGTAGCCAGCTGTAGCTCATTTACACACCGCTATAACCAGCTACTATGGGCGTACCTGGTGCAGCAGGGCCAGCACATAGGCGTGCTACAATTGTGGATTACGAGCCGTCCGTACGCTGATAGGACGAAGCAATAACATCCTGATTGGGCAGGCAACGCAGGAGGCTGAGTAATACAGGACGCTCGAGCAATTGTGTAGTGTGACTCGTCAGCTCCTTTAAATATGCCTCCCTATGCAGCGACTACCAATCGTCATGCAGCAGCTTCCACCAATGATCGCACATGGGGCGCGGTAACACGGAGCCAGGGTCACGCCTTAGCTACATTGCAGCTACATCGCAGGCTGTCCCGAGTTCCCTTCCGTTGCCTCTTTACACGCCGATACAGCTCGCTACCATCGGCGTTGTAGCCATCAGTTTTCGAGCAGACCTAGGAAACAGATGTATCTGTTGCCGGCTGTAGCGTCACGTCTTCAGACGCCGCTACGACGGGCTACATTGGCGCTACAAGCTACATTTGTAGCCTGTAGCGGGATGTATCCAGCCTGCCGTCGCGGCGTGTAAAGGTACCATTAGCAATTTAGATTAAAATAGCATATGTCTATTATTTTCCACTGATGGGGCTCTACTGCATTTTTTGTCACCACCACAGGTACACCAGGCAGCTATGGGCTACCACCCACCTCCAGCTGCCTAGTTTTACCTGTCTGGTTATCAAAATACAGGGGAGCCTTTTTTTAAATTATTCTTTCAAATAATTGGAAAATTAAATGACATGGATCTTTGCTGTATTTTTGCTTTCCAGCCAGGACCACAACAAGACAGCTGGGGTCTGGAATTCTTATCGTGGGGAGGTTCAAGCATTCTTGGCTCACCGTGCTGCTAATTGAAGTCTGCAGCCTCCCAGGTGATGGTGCATGCAATACAAGAGTCATTTTCTGGAGCTGTTCCTGACTATTCTAACTGCCCTGTGAGGTTGGCAGACTGGGTAATAAGGCGTTAATGTCAGCTATGTATTGCCAGCTGGCACTAAGCCCAATGTTAATAATGTCAGGCCAATGTTATACCTGACCATTATGAACCTCTAAATACTAAAAATACACCACGCTGTGAAAAATCATTTATCTATTATATAATTGTCTAAGGGTTTTTTGAGTGTGTCTGTCGCCGAAATCGTGCGCCACACAGAGGCAGCTCATTGGTTGCCGCTGAAGGCGCCGACCAATCAGCTCAGACTATGCAAATAGCCATGTGCTGAACATTCGAATTTCGCGCCAATTTGCAGCCCGATGAGAGCGGCGCATCAGAGCCGCAGGTTTACACGGTCCGGCAGACGGTGGACGTAGCGCGCGCGAGCCAGCCGGGAGCTCAGCTGCAGCTACCTGCGGCATGGAGGTCCATGGCGAGCCAGCCAGGAGATGACCGGTGTTATAGTGTTAGCTGGTCATTTCCCGGCTGGCGAGCCGCTGACCTCTGTGCCGCAGTAGCTGCGGCTGAGCTCCGGTCAGTGGCGAGCCAGCTGGGATCTCCCAGCTGCTCGCAGCGGTGGTGCCCTGCTTGGGATTCAAACCGAGCGCCAAGCCACAGTATTTTTCTGATTGGTCGGTGCTGAATGCGATAACCAATCAAAATAGCGGCGGTCGCCATGGCGCCATATTTCAAATTCAATGTGCGGCATGGTGCGTACCGCTCCTCTGATTGGTCGGCGCTGAACGCGGCGACCAATGAGAGCAGCGGCGCGCGGTTTGAATGTCGCTTCTCTGATTGGTCGCCGCGTTCAGCGCCGACCAATTAGAGAAGCGGCTTGCGCCATGGCGCCATATTTGAAATACAATGTGCGCCAGGGTGAGCGACGCTATTCTGATTGGTCGGCGCTGAACGCGGCGACCAATCAGAGGAGCAGTACGCACCATGCCACACATTGTATTTGAAATATGGCGCCATGGCGCGCGCCGCTATTCTGATTGGTCGCCGCATTCAGTGTCGACCAATCAGGATAGCGGCATGCGCTATAGCACCATATTTCAAATGCACTGTACTCAGTGTATTTGAAATATGGCGCCATATCGCACACCACTATTCTGATTGGTCGCCGTGTTCAGCGCCGACCAATCAGGATAGCGGCGCGCGCCATGGCGCCATATTTCAAATACACTGTACTCATATTTCAATATATACTGCCGCTCATAGTGTGACGCACTTTGCTGCTGTTTACAAGGCTGTCAGTCATAGTGTCATGCAGTTCACTCCTGTTTACAAGGCTGTCAGTCATAGTAGAGGGTTTGTGGGGGAGTGGGAATAATAAAGATGGAAAAAGCAAAAAGGTTAATATAAAACTTATGTGCACATGCTTATACTGTGGGGGTAACTGCTCAGGGGCATCACAACTGGTTTCAAATCACAACTTTGTATTTTGTTATGATCAATGATTAACTTGCCTGTCAGCTTTTGCCGCTGGAGCGTGAAATACGCCTGTTCTGGCAGTACATACATAGAGAACATAAGAGCTACAGTACATAGTGAACTGTCAGAAATGGCATATGTAATTCTCAAACTCCAGGTCTGACCTCAGATAAACCAGACTGTGAGTCACCCCGTTCACAGCATGTTTTCAGTTTTAATTCATCTCAAGTCAGCCACATTGCTGTAGCTGACCTCAGATAAACCAGACTGTAATGTCACCCCCTCACAGCAGCTACTTAGTTTCTGATCCTGCTGTGAATTGACATCACTGATGATCATTGAGGATTTGTGTGGGAATAATAAAGATGGGAATGAGTCATGTGTTTGTATTTTTTTTTTAAATAAAGGATTTTCCATGATGTGGTGTAATATTTACTAAGAGGTTCATAATGGGCAAGTCTAATATTGGCCTGACATTATGAACCTTGGGTTAGTGCCTGCTGGCAATATTCAGCTGCCATTAACCACTTTATTACACAGCCTGCCACCGCCACAGGGCAACTGGTAGAGCATGGTAACTACCAGTTTTGGTGTCTCTCATAGAGGTGCCAATTCAGGGGTATCTCTGGGCTGCAGTTTTTAGGATGAGGGGCCCAAAATGCTTGGCCTCACCATGCTGAGAATTTAAGCCCCCGGCTGACTCGGTTACCTTGGCTGGCAATGTAAAATACAGTGACGCACACGCCCATTTCATATGCCTGTTTGGTGAACTGAGCCAAACCCGAACTTTAAAAGGTTCGGTCACTACTGTTGCTCCCTTTGTGAATCTGCATGCTGAGATACTCAAAGCTTCATGAAAGTAAAGGATAAAGACTGCAGTCACTTTCACAGCCCCTGTCCCCTTCCAGAAACTAAGCATCATCAGTGAAACTTATTTCAGTGGCACCTCCATTCATCCCTGCTAGCTATGCACTGAGCGATCTGCACAGTTGCAGCATCCCCTCTGTTGACAACTCATCTCAGTAATCATCTGCCAGCAGCAGAGCAGTGTCAATTCCCAGCATAGAGGAAACTAGTGACGCCAGTAACTTTGCAACTGTTGGACTAAATGTATCTAACAATGGTGGGCACTGCAATAATACTGCTGTCTGTTGCCGAAAATTACTTTCTATGTATGTACTAATCTAGTAAACTCTTTACTTAGGGCTAAGCTTTATATGGCAATGGTAAGGGAATTTTAAAGCAAAAAAATTCTTTATGTCATGTCCTGCCGTATTTTGTTTTTAAATGTCTCAGTAAGTCATTTGTAATATTGTCTGATGAAGGAGCCTTGAACTCTGAAAGCTTACAAATATATATATTTTTTTGGTTAGCCAATAAAGGTATCACTCCTTGAATACTTTTCTCAATTTCTTTTGAGACTTAATTATTTACTTCGATCTCTCTGGCTAACACAGTACCACAATATTATTTTGTATTGTACTTCAAAGCAAAAAATTAAGTTTCTTAACAACGTTCCATAAAATTAAATAGGGTGGACCCTCAACTTATAAGGTTTTGCCTTACTCAACTGTCACGCTGGGAGTAGGGAAGACACCCAGCGTAGGATAACGACGGGGGGGGGGAATAAGGAGTCCCTAACGCTAAGGGCACAAGAAGGAGACGGTAACCCCTAGACTTCCTGGAGCTGACCCTGTCTGCCCTAACGTCCCTATACAGTCTCCTCAACTGTCGCCGACCACGAACCTCGTCCCTCTCTGATCCTAGCACTATCTTATCTAAGGATCAGATGGAGAGGTTCACTAGACCCCTCCACTATCAACTAAAGACAAACACCAGGGAAGACAGACATTAGGGAAAAGGAAACACTTATCTGACAGCAGAACTCAGCAACCTCCACAACCTCAGCGTCTGCTGGAGCAAGGATAATGAGTGCACAAGGAACTATCACCTGCACCGAGGAAGGGTAATGAACCTCCTTATAAAGGTGGAAGGAATCTGCTGGGTCCTAGTGACCCACCATATTGGTGGATAAAACCAGACCGAGCACAAGACCTCCACAGCCGTCCCCCCATAACAGCGAGATCCCATCACACCCTCTCTCCATCTACACAGAAGGTAAATGCCCCTGAAAGAGACGGACCATCCTCCCCCATTATGGCTGGTGGGCCACCCGCTGGGATCGTCTGCGCGTGGCCTCCACCCTGTCATCCGTGCCACCCGTGACATCAACCCTGTGAAAACTGTAGAAACAGCTACTGCAGAAGCCAGGAACCCTAAGGCTGAAAATGATCCAAATGGAATGAGGAGAAAAATGTGGTTTTCTATGCTTTACTGGAGAATAATGAGATAGCCAGATGTAAAGTGAGGATGAAAGCTGGTTTATTTCAATGCATCTCACTATGCATATATTAAGATTCCTGGCAACAGCGAAGCTCTGGACCGGTTTAAATACAGTGATGCCACTGATAGGAAAGGCGATTTCCCAAACTGGTAGCATAATAATAACAAGATTTATTATGTCAAACTCGCCCCTGTTTTGATGGGGAGAAAAAAAAGTAAATTAATCTTCTTAAAGAAAAACAATCAGCTACTTTATGCCCCCAAACCTATCACTACCTGTACCTGCAGCTTCGTAGTACATCCCTAAGCATCCCTGTTTGACCTAACTGTGTAGTATAATGTTTGAAAAAACACTTTTTATAACTTATAACAATATTTTCCCAATTATGAGACATCGTCGAGATGTATGGGTGTTCTCTCCAGCTCTATGTCCTCCCTCGCTCCATTGTTATCACGCTCTGGAGGGAGGGATAACCTAATTCCCTTGCGTGCTCATTTAAAATCTGTGGGCTCCTTGTACGTATGGCACTGCGATGCATCATTTCCAGTCCTGTGCATTGTGGAGATGTATTGGGTGTACTAGCCGGCTCCAGAGTATGTGCAGTGCGCATTCTGAAGTCGGCGAGTACACCCAATTAGTCCCCCACAATGCACAGGACCGGAAATGACACAACCATGCCTCATATCAGGAAACGGCTCACATATTCAAACTCCAGTAGTGTGCAAGGGAATTAGGTCATCACTCCCACCAGGGCATGATAACCACCGAGTGAGGGCAGATATGGAGCGGGAGAGAATGTCCACACGTCTAGACAGGGCCTCATAACTGGGGGGAATATGTAAGTTATAAAAAGCATTTTTCAACCATTATACTACATATTTAGGTCAGACAGGGATGCTCAAGGATGAGCTAGGAAGCTGAAGGGACAGGAAGTGATAGGTTTGGGGGGCATAAAATAGCTGACAGGTTCCTTTGAAGTCTAACAGCAAATGGACTAAACCATAAGTTTAGCCCCAGCAACTCTTATACAATAAGACCCTACCAGGACAATGCCCACATATCCCTGGTCTCAATTAGAGGGTGTCTTCCCTTGGGCCAACATTGCCACTTGCTCTCCTAAATTTGTGTGGACATAAACAGGGCTAGTTGCTATGAAGAAGCCATGATATGTGACCTTTTTCCTGGTTCACAATCTTAATATGATCCCAACCACTTACTTCTCTGGGATCCCGGTGTTACCTATCACAGCTACACAAATAGGCAAATTAAAAATCAAGTTTGCATAACAACTCTAACATTTAAAACAACCATATTTGATTTCCAGTCACAAGAATTGATTAGCCAACAATTTAATTTAATCAGCAGTCTCTACAAAAGATTCAATTTGGATACATGGGTGCCTTGGGAGCTTCACCACGGTTATCAATAATGTCAACACAGTTCATACTTTGCTGACACAGTCCCCGTTAAGCCCTTAATGACCAATGACGGCTATACCCATCATGGCTTTGAGCTGTCAATGCATGTAAACACTCTATTTTGTCAAAGAAATGCAGAAAATATCATCCTAAATTTACTACTAACATGAAGTCCAATATGCAAATCAATGTATAACTGGCATCACCACAAGCTTAGGTGCAGGCAGAAAATAATATACTTACAGAAATGGTTATCTGCCGCGACACTACTGTTTCATGAATAATGTAAATGAATTTGTGGCACTAGAAACAGGAGGATCAATGGATATAATGCATGTGCGTATTGCAGACACTGCCCTGTGCTAAATATGAAAAATCAGGGATCTTAGTTGCAATAGTGGCCACTAAAGAGTAAGCCTGACATCCACTTGAAGGAGCCTCCACTGCCAGGTCCTGACACTATGCACTAGTAAAATTGTGAGATGTGAGTGGGTTTATATGCCCATGGATGTAATTAAAAACAATGAACAGGTGTGTGTTAGGCTCTCACAATGGTGTCCATGTGTGGCTATCAGACTAAGGAAGGGAGAAAAGGGAAAAATTATATAGTGGGAGCTCAGTCAAAAATTAACAATATGCAAATCAGTGTATGACTGGCATCACCACAAGCGTAGGTGCAGGCAGAAAATAATATACTTACAGAAATGGTTATCTGCCGCGACACTACTGTTTCATGAATAATGTAAATGAATGAGTGGTAGTAGAAACAAGAGGATCAATGGATATAATGCATGTGTGTATTGCAGAAACTGCCCTGTGCTAAATATGAAAAATCAGGGATCTTAGTTTCAATAGTGGCCACTAAAGAGTAAGCCTGACATCCACTTCAAGGAGCCTCCACTGCCAGGTCCTGACACTATGCCCTAGTGACTTCTATGAAGTCCAATATGTCATGAAAATCCAAATGTCTTGGAACCAGTAGGATATGTTGAAGCGTTCCAGAATTATAATCTCAGAAAGTGACACTGGTCAGAATTGCAAAAAATTAGGCTTGGTCCTTAATGAAAAGTAATTCAGATTAGTCCAGTTACTTAGCTGACTCTAACTAACTCATTGGACTGGCAAATAGCATTCAATATAATTGGATGAATGAAAAGTACCTTATCTTTGGTTGTAACACAGGGTATTTTTCCCTCTACATGTGCTACGTCACTCCTCAAAAGATGGGCAGTGTCTTCCATTGCTAATCCACTGATGGGCTTCCCTGCTCTCTCAACCAAACAGGGGTAGGGGTTGACTGTTCCCGGGTGTCACCGTTCACAGGAGCATGAAACTGCTGCACTCCACAGGGGACCAGGTTTACTTGCTCAGGTCCTTTCCCCTTTTGAAATAATTCTCAATCTAGTCCCTGCTCTGTCTCTGTGGTAACTAACTGCCTCTCACCACTCAAGCCTCAATTGTCTCCTCAACGTAAGTGGCAGAGCCTTGCTTTTTTCTCAATACTTAATAAATTCAGAACAATAGCGAATGTTACTGACATCTAGTAGTCAGATATTATTGTTACAGGTGTGAACTACATTAATAGTTACAACTGTAATACTGAAATGTATAGCTCTGTACACCCCCTTAAAATACTCTTGTTCAGAACCTGTCTAATTGCGACCTTGCTGAGTACACAGTGCATGCACTAGACATATACAAGTCTGCAGTTATGTGAAGTGACTGCAGACTTGTCATTATACAATGGCTTTACGACATCTCAATCTGAGCATTTTCTTGACGTTCATCGTGTCCATGTCCACCATCATGCCCACATCATGCATCGCTCCACCAATGCTAACAACTTTCTGCAGTGGTGGCCCTGCCTTCAGTGACCTCACTACACTGCCACCATGCCCTCTCAGTAAGATACACTCACAATAAAAGATGGACTGTAAGATTATAAAATGGATCCAAATTTTTACATTAAAATATATATGTTTTCCTCTTTTCCTCCTCTAAATTTTGCGTCCGTCTTTTAATCCAGTGTGTTTTATAAGCCGCAAAATATGTTATTTCTGTGTGAAGCATAATGATACCCGACTCTGATCTTGCTGCAGAGCAATTAGAAGTTAAAGAGATCCTGTCACCTCCAGAATGCCTCCTTAGCTAGCAAAACATGTCCCTGCAGCATATTATCACTAATCTCACACTCCTTTTGTCTCCTAAAAGCATCTTGTAAAAGTGCATAAAAACGTTTTAATACTTACTCATTAGTGATTATAATTAGCAGGGGCTATATTCTTTAGTCACCAGGACGGGCTGTTTTGCAGGCTCCAGGATCCACCCTCTCTCTGTCTGTGTGCTCTGCTTGGGCAGGCATTGCCCTCCCCCCTCTCTATCACTCACAGAATGCAAATCATTAGTCCTGCCTTCAGCTCCACATCACAGCAGCACAGACAGAGAGAGGATGGATCCTCGAGGCTGCAAAACAACATGCCCTGGTGACTAAAGAATATAGCCCCTGCTAATTATAATCACTAATGAGTAAGTATTAAAACGTTTTTATGCACTTTCACAGGATGCTTTTAGGACACAAAAGGAGTGTGAGATTAGTGATAGGATGCTGCAGGGACATGTTTTGCTAGCTTATGAGGCGTTTTGGAGGCGACAGGATCCCTTTAAGCACACAGTCTGATTCCAGACATATCTCAGGAAAGACAGTGGTGGTGGAGGAGGTGGTGGGGCGATCCAGCAGCGATGACACTGCTATGAGAGAAGCAAAGCTGATAGAATGGTTTGTAGTATGACACAGCTAAAATCAGGGCTGTATCTTAACATTTCACATAATGAGAAACCTAGTATACAGTGGGGTGTATTATTTCCTTTCCCTAGAATGTAGCTGTCTGCATTTCATTGGTCAGCATTGTGAGAAAAAGTATATGCCCTCAGTGGAACTTATCTGATAGTATCCTCTTGGACTTAAATGAGCTGATTAGGCCCCAAATACATCAAAATTGTTTTATTCTGCTATGCGATCAATATTGCATTGTGTGTCTACTTCAACATAGAATTTTTGGTAAAAGGTCCTATTTAAAAATGTAAAAACGACTTACCGTATATTGTTACACCATCCCCTACAAGGCATGTGTTTACGCTGCACCTAATACTTGAAGTGTGTCCCCAGCCTTTTAAAGAACAATTTAATTTCTGTCAACAAAATACATATTTCTTATACGTATTACACTTCTTTACATCTACTATGATTCAATTAAAATAGCAAGTCATTAACATGTTGGCTATTGACATCAAATTTTAAACAACAGAGAAATAAAATAACATAATAAATTGATTCTTTATTCAAATTAATTTGCTTACTAATTATATTTTAATTAAAAGCTTTTAGAACCAATTGTGTGCTTTCATCAGTCATGCTATTCTACGGTAAACACTGAAAAAGAAATTACTAGGTAGCTTACAGAATAAGAATTACACAATAAAAAAAAAAATCTTAATTACAGAAAATTCAGTTTAAGTACGTCAGGACACAGTTACTTTGGAAACTTAGTATTTTTTATTTCATTTTTTTTTAATTACAATCTTCCAAGCTTATTTTTGGAGGGACTGGTTGTATTTTTAAGGGTACTATTTTTGAGACACATAAAACTTTTAGAATTTTTTGATTTTAAAATGGGAAAAAACAGCATATCTTCAGGGTTTATTTGCTGTTTTTGTATTCCTGTGATTACATTGTGGCATAAGAGACATGTTAATTTTATTTTATGGAATTTAAAGCACCGTATTTTCTGCACTATAAGGCGCACCTAAAAGACTAAGATTTTCCCAGAAATCATAAGTGCGTCTATAGTGTGGTGCGCCTTATATACGTTTTTTTCTGACAAAATTGATGTATGCTAAGGGGGTGCTCAGGGGGTGCCAATATGCCTGCAAATATTTGGCACCCCCCAGAAAATAAGGCATATCTGATCGCCACAAGATCCTCCGTCCCCGCCATCCCTGCTGTCCCTACTGTCTGTTGCCCGGTGCTGTATTCCGCATCGCTGTGCAGGGGCGCGCTCACCAGCCACCAATCACAAGTTCCGCCGTCCCCGCTGTCCGGTGTCCGGTGCCCGCCGCTGCATTGCTGTGCCGCATGAGGGGCGCGCTCATAGCCCAGGAGCCTATCAGCCAATCACAGCTCCGTCCAGGAGCCTTGAGCCAATCTGAGGCCAGCTGATGTCAGTCCATAGCCTCTGATTGGCTGAGGGCTCCAGCGCTGTGATTGGCTGAAGGCTCCAGCGCTGTGAGTGCCTTACCACACAGGAGTACAGTAGTAAGCAAAATGTACAAAAAGTGAAGATCAGTTTATGTGTGCGTCTGACTGTGTGTGTGTCTGTGTGTGTTGTGTGTGTGTTGTGTGTCTGACTGTGTGGGATACTGATACTGGAGGGTGATGGAGGCTACAGAGTGATACTGGAGGGTGATGGGAGGCTACAGAGGGATACTGGAGGGTAATGGGGGGCTACAGAGGGATACTGGAGGGTGATGGGAGGCTACAGAGTGATACTAGAGGGTGATGGGAGGCTACAGAGGGATGCTGGAGGGTAATGGGGGCTACAGAGGGATACTGGAGGGTGATGGGGGGCTACAGAGGGTTACTGGAGGGTGATGGGGCTACAGAGGGATACTGAAGGGTGATGGGAGGCTACAGAGGGATACTGGAGGGTGATGGGATGCTACAGAGTGATACTGGAGGGTGATGGGAGGCTACAGAGGGTAACTGGAGGGTGATGGGGGCTACAGAGGGATACTGGACGGTGATGGGGGCTACAGAGTGATACTGGAGGGTGATGGGGCCTACAGAGGGATACTGGAGGGTGATGGGGGGCTACAGAGGGTTACTGGAGAGTGATGGGGGGCTACAGAGGGATACTGGAGGGTGATGGGAGGCTACAGAGGGATACTGGAGGGTGATGGGAGGCTACAGAGTGATACTGGAGGGTGATGGGAGGCTACAGAGGGTTACTGGAGGGTGATGGGGGGCTACAGAGGGATACTGGAGGGTGATGGGAGGCTACAGAGGGATACTGGAGGGTGATGGGGTGCTAAAAAGTTGAATAAAGTTTGACTTACAGTCTGAGCTTTGTTTACTTTATGGTAATATGGTGTGCCTTATAAATGAACAAGACGGCTTAAAGTCCTTTTTTGAGGTGCGCCTTATAATCCGGTGCACCTTATAGTGCGGAAATACTGTATATCACTTTTAGGTTTTGCTTCTTTTGCAGGGTGAACAGTCGATCAATATATTTTTTCAAGCAAGCAAAGTATCCTAAAGAGCAAAGAAAGTTTTAGATGGAAATATACAGGATTAAAAACCTCAATTTTTTCATATGGATTTGTATATTTAAGTCGCAGTTTGTCAGAAGAATCCACACATTTGATGTTTTTCATGGTCAGCCAAGCCCATCCCCAAGTAGAGATATTGGCTCACTAATTTGTTGTTTATCAGCAGATGAGATTTGATTACTTTTCTCAATTTCTTTCTAACTTCAGACCACATAAGCTGAAACTGATGTACATATTATTTTCAGCAAACTACTTTGAGCATGCTCAGAGTGAAATCCTGATCTGTCCTGGCCACATTCACCAGCATCTGGGTGTGGCTTCATAGTCAGTATTGCCCATTTCGATGGATTTTGCAGCATCTGGGTGTATCAGGATTTTCAAGCGGCTCTGAACAGCAAATGCTGCATTCGGGGTGTGACAGAGAAGCTGTATCGTCTGCATCAGGTAAGTCTTGATACCAACTGGTGTCACTGTGTCTCATTTAAATATGGATAGCAATCTGATCGAGAATATTTGGATTTCGCGTTGACCAGACGCAATACGAAAAAACGCAGATGTGAAAGCACCAGAACACATTCTGTCTGGCCATCAGTCTCTTGATAGTAGGCAGAAGAAAAAGATGACTCCATATTATTCCTAATTCAAAATTCTGGAATACATTTTGCAATAACTGAGTAGCTCAGGCATCAATGATATTTCTGGAATGCCATGCAAATATACAATATAAACTGATAACGTTCATCAGATTTGGAAGTTAATTAAAATTAGACTGAGGGACAAAGTGATACTATTTACTAATCTGTCAACCATCACTGATGTAAAATTTTTACTATCAAAGGTTGACAGATTAGTAAAAAAGCCCATAGAGAGGTAGTGTAATACTAGTCATCAAGGACGATCCATGAGGCAGGATGTTTAAATGTGCCTCAGTTAGATTCTAAGAGACCACATCATAAACTAAGAAAAAACACAAAGGAATAGTCACATCACAGTCCATGGTAAGAATACCTGGAGGATAGCGAATCAAAGCAAAGAGACAAGGCAAACAGATGGTAAGAAGAGGTCCAAGGTCTGGCAACAAAAGATTAAAACACAGCAGAAATAAATGGGGCCAACAAGCACCGATGAGCAAAATGGAATCACTGGCAGTGATCTGGGACTAACTGCTCAGCTAAATAGCTGGGCAATCAAAGAAAACAGGGAATAACTGAAGAACCCCAGCATCTCCCAGTCACAGATTCGAGAGCTAAACTCTCCAACAACATACCGGCAGCTCAGTGTGCCCAGCACTAGATTGGATGACTGAGCGGTCACTCATCAAAGTGACAGACCAGCACAGTCTAGATTCCATAGTGCAACAAACTGTCACTCATTGAGTCCAAGCATACTGAATGGAGGAATCGTAACAGTATCCCTCTTCTAGTGTGCCACAGGTCCCCCAGGTTTCCCAGGAAACTTACAATGGAAGCCCCTGACCAAACGATCGGTCTTCAAAGAGTAAGCCGGAATCCAGGGTATCCCCTTGGGTTCATATTCATTCCAATGAAAAAGATAACGGAGGGAAATCAAGACCTTTTGAGTATCCTCTGCAACGTTTACTCTAAACCTTCATCAACAAAAACAGGTTGTGGGGACAAAGGAGACAACACTTAAGGAACTAATTCTTTTAACAGTGATCTATGGCAAACATTAGGGATATGAATAGACTGAGGAACCTTTAATCTAAATGTAACCAGATTGACTAGCTCCAAAATCTCATATGGACTAATATACCTAGGAGCCAACTTCACTAATGGCACCTTCAGCTTAATATTTTTGGAAGATAACAAAACCTTATCTCTTATTTTGAATACCTGCTGAACTCCTCCTGTCGACCTTCCATTTTTGACGAAGTTGAGCTACCCAAATATTATTTTTAATTCCCATCCATCCAGACATCCACAAGTTTTTTATGGCCATCTCTACTCCAGGACACCCAGAACTAGGGAGGACTTCACCCTTTTTGGCTGGACTTTATTTAAAAGTTCATTTGACCCCAGACCCTGAACCCCATAGAAGTCAATGGAGACCCTAACATCTGTGCTGTAAAATGGTTATAGCAAGGGCTAGAAGACTGCAAAAAGGATTAAGAGTAGGACAACTACTTTGCAAACAAATGTTGATAGGTATATGACTTAAAGGGATCCTGTCACCAAAGCAAATATGGTTACATAGGAAGTAGGTGAATAAAATAAACATTAAGAGTTCCCCGACAGAGACTGTCTTCAGAGAATCTCCAAAGAGGAAAAATGTTAAGAATACCCCTCACAGAGACTTATTGCAGCATTAATCCAGAATCTAAATTGTAAGAGTGCAGCTACAAAGCCTGTTTTTACAGTACAAACACAAAATTTCAGCTACATTATCATACACTAAAGATAATGCAGTTAAAAAGCTTATAGTTGGATTTGGAATTGAGCTGATGGTCTGACCGCTAGCCTTACCTAAGGGGATGTTAGATACGCTATGACACTCACTTCTGTCACGTCCTACTGACGGACTCACACGTGGACCCACTGGACCGCGTAAAGCGGATGCTGATACCGGGTGATAGAGAGGCAGACAAGTACCGTAGAGTCAACTGGTTTATTAACTACAACACAAGACCCCACGCCCCTGGGGAGGGCCACAAGGTCGCAGCACTGGAAACCCACCGAAGGAGGCCCCGCAGCGCTTAACCCCTATACAGGGGTCCCGCCGGTACCAACCTCGGAGGGGCCAATGCAGCGGACACGAGTGTTCAACCGACCCCAGGCGACGTGGTAACAAAACAGTAACTGGGTATACAATAAGAAACGGAAACACAGAGGACCAGGAACACGAGAAACCAGGAATACAGGGGAATCCAGGAACACCAGGAGATCCAGGAACACAGGGGAATCCAGGAACACAGGGAGATCCAGGAACACAGGGGGAATCCAGGAAACCAGCCAGGAACACGGGGGATCCAGAACCACAGGGGGATCCAGGAACACGAGGCGATCCAGAGCCGGCAGGGCAGGAATCTGTAGGAAGCAACAAGAGAGATCAGGCAACGGACCAAACAAGGAGCGACCTGACCAGACCAGATATGGCAGCTCCACAAGGGAGAAGGGCCCTGGCCCCGACTGATTGGAAACAGGAGGTTTATATCAGAACAGGGCAGTCCTGATTGGAAGGACACAGAGACCTGGTGATTGGCTGAGGGGAGGAGCAAGCTCCCTGCACTCTCCAGCAGAAACTGATTAGGAGACAGTTTCATGTGCACAAGCAGTGGTACCGGAAGTGAGAGGAGCAGTGTTGCTCAGGCAGAGGGTACTGGACCCCTGCGGCTGGGGACAAGTGCGCGTACCCGGGGGCATACGGTAAGGAAGTTGCTACCCAACCGACGGGCGGCGGCTGCCTGAGCCGTCGGCGGACGGACGACACCCGGGAACTTGGAGGCTGGACAGAGGCGATAGGAGCCGAAGGAGTAAGGGCAGCAGGTCGGGGGGCACGGGCGGCAGAACCCAGGGTGGTAACAGTTTCATTATTTTCTGTAGTGTTCCAGGCAAGCAAAGTGAAGTCTTCATCTATGACTACCACTCTGTACATTTAAAATTCAAAAAAGGTAATAAATGGGTAGAAATAATTGAGCATGTGAACAAGATGCTTTAAGAATTTAAGGCAAAGAGGTCATCAGTATGGCCAACAAGTCTCATAGCTTGTAGATGTTACTATAGTGTCAATAGGTGTATGGCATTGCCTATTGTGCTGCTGGATACTTTCCTACCTGATGTTCTACAAAGTCTACCTTCAGTCTCATAGTTGGTGTAGCTGCTTTGCAAACATGTGAGCGCCAAACTGAACATAGCAAAACACTGTTTCTTTCCTGACTCTTCATATGTTGTTATTATTATTATTATCCATTATCATAGTGCCATTTATCCCATGGTGCTTTACATGTGAAAGAAGCATACATAGACAAGTACAATATGCAGGAACAATACAAGGCACACATAAGTACAGAATGAGAGAGGACCCTGCCTGCGAGGGCTTACAGTCTACAAGGGATGGGTTTGACTATATTCCTAGACCAAGCTGTGGAAGGTGAGCTTTTGCACAGAAGCAATCAGGAAAAGGGATTTGATATAAATGACATTGGCTATGCAGTATAGTGATACTGTATGTATATGAGTTGTCTATAGATTAGAAATAAATTCATTAACTGTAGATATATATACATACTGTTATGCAACATATATATTATTTAACTTAGGATATGTTCACACATTGCTTTTATGCTGCATTTTATGCTTATTTTTTATGTGTTTTATGCAAATTAAAAGCTGTTTTTCACAGTACCTGCAAAAGCTATGTAACTTCAAAAATGTCACAGACACAGGGTTGGTCTAGCCTGCTGGGGAACCAGATAATTCCCTGGCGGGCCCCAGGTCCCATGGCCCTGCCCCTAAGCTGAACAGAGAGGTCCTGAGGGACCCCCCACCGGGGCTAGCGCTGCTAATCATATCGGCATGCACTGCACGCAGATATGATAAGTCTCTGCACTTCAGCAGTTTGCCTTTGCCTTACTCACACAACAATCTTGTGCATGCGCAGGAGGTTAGAGTCTAAGGGTGATGACGTCATTACTATCGGGACTCTGCTGTCTGTGCATGCCCAGGCAGTTCAGTGATTCTCCAGTACTGGACTCTGAAGTATCAGTAATGTATAGTAGTGTTATTTTTTAATGCACCGTGGCTTAGAATAGGGACAAATACCAGGTGCCCAGGATAGGTACATATACCAGGGGTCCAGGATGTGTTTTTTTAATGCATAGGGGCTTAGGATGGGGACATATACCAGGGGCTCAGGATGGGGACATATACCAGGGGCCCAGGATGGGGATGTATACCAGGGGCTTGGGATGGGGACATATCCAGTGGACAAGGATGGGGACATATACTAGGGACCCAAGATGGGGATATATACCAGGGGCTCAGAATGGGACTTATAGAACCAGGGGCCCAGGATAGGAACATATACCAGAGGCTTAGGATGGGGCATATACCAGGGGCCCAGGATAGGAACATATACCAGAGGCTTAGGATGGGGACATATACCAGGGGCCCACCACCAGGAAGAACTCAGTATGGGGTCATATACATCAGGATCAGGGACATATATACCAGGATGGGTATTATGTATATACCAGGAAGGGGAACATAAATGCCAAGATGGTCCAAGACATATATATATGGAAGGTGCTCAGAAAGGGGACATATACCAGGGGCCCAGGTATGGGGACAATACTATTACCGAAGGGGGCATAAAGATGGGGACATATATAGATGGGACATATAAAACCAGAATGGGGACATATACCAGGGGCCCAGTATGGGGACATATACCAGTGGCCCAGGATGGGGACATATTCCAGGGCCAGGATGGGGACATATTCCAGGGGCTCAGGATACTGACCTATAAAAGGGGATCACGATAGGGACATATACCAGAGGTCCAGGATGAATACACGTACATAAGGGGTTTCGATAGGATTAAGGGGGTGAACATATACCAGGGGTCAGGATGGGATATACGGGCCAGATGGATACCAAGGGTCAGGATGGGGGACATATCACCAGGGCACAAGATAGGGACATATACCTAGGGGCCAGGATGAACACATATACCAGGGGTCAAGGATGGGGGACATATACCTGGGGTCCAGGATGGGGACATATACCTGAGGCCCGGGATAGGAACATATACCAGGGGCCCAGGATGGGGACATATACCATGGGCTCACAACGGGGATATATACCAGGGGCTTATGATGCGGAACATATGCCAGGATGGGACATATACCTGGGGCTAAAGATAGGGACATATACCAGGGGATAAGGATGGGGACATATACCAGGAGCCCAGATGGGACATATACAAGGGGCTCAGGATGGGGGACACTTACTAGACATCCATGATGGGGATATATACCAGGAGTTTAGGTTGTGGACATATACCAGGGGCTCAGGATGGGCAACATATAGCAGGGACTCAGGATAGGCGACATATTCCAGGGGCCCAGAATGGGCGACATATACCAGGGTCCAGGATGGGACATATTCCAGGTGACCAGGATGGGGACATATGCCAGGGGCCCAGGATGGGGGATGTATGCCAGGGGCTCAGGATGGACAAATACAAGGGGCTCAGTATGGGGGACATTTACCAGGGGCCAAGGATGTGGACATATACCAGGGCTCAGGATGGGTGATATATACCAGGGGCACGGAATAGGCGACATTTACCAGGGCTCCAGGATGGGGACATATACCAGGGGACTAGACTGTGGGACATGTACCATGGGCCCAAGATGAGATACTATAGGGCCCAGGATGGGGGACATATACTGCAGGCCCAGGATGAGGTATTATAGAGGCCCAGGATGGGGGACAGATACCAGGAAGGGGCCCAAGATGGGGTACTATGGCTGGAGATGTTTTCATGTCGGTCTGGGGATCTAGAATGGGGCAACATAGGGGACCAGAATGGAGGAACATAGGGGCCCAGGATTGGAGACATTATTACTATATGGGGGCCAGAATGAGGAGCATGCATTATTGGATTATGGTGGCAAGTGGGACTTGTTTGCCTGTAGGGGCTATTGCGTCGCGCACACCTATGGGACTGCTTGGCAGAGGAAAACAGTGCAAACAACCATGTTTTAAAGTGACACAAAGTCCAGCAGTTTATTCACATGCCTCATAAACTGCACATAGTACATAACTATGTCTCTTCAGATTGTCCCAATGGCCAGGATGACACACACAGCACGTCCCGGTTAGTCCATAATAGAGATCACTGACCTTAGTCCATAGGAGTGATCACTTATCTTAGTACATGATAAGGAGATGCTGCCTCTTGAGGATCACAGACTCTTGTTTGGTCCGGGCGCAGACCGGCTTCTAGCTCCCTGAGTCCGGGTCGATCCAGACTTCCTTTAGGTCTCCTCAACTATTGTGGGCTCTGGGACCATGTCATTCTGGTCGCAAGGCTCCTCTCCATCTCATGGTGCAGGACCTCTTCTGACCTCACAGCCCATGTGACCAGGAAGGGTTTGCTTATGTCTGATGTGTCACACCCACAGAAGGATCCATGTTTAACAAACACTTGCTTGGATTTCAAACCTGCAGCCTAACACATCTAATGCCTTACCTGAGTAGTGGAACCACAATCCCATAGCACTGACACCTGTACTGCAGTCATCCGCTGCACCACATATCCTCACCTCATATTCAAGCCCTTAGGATGGAACATACAAAACCCAGGGGCAGTACAACCCACAGGTACACAAGGGCTCACGACTTGACGGGTGTTTCGCACAGTTCTCGGAACAGGAGAAAGCCAACATAGTCCTCAGGGACCTATCACCCGTTAGCATCACTGTCCGTTTCTTGGTGCGGACCTCGTTAACAGACATCGACATGTCACTTGTCTGAGTCCACTTTATGTCGGACCTACCCCACCCCCAGTGTTCTTTACCATGGGTAGAGTCATGGGTGTCCGTACATAGGGTCCCATCTGACTCTGTCCTGCTACGTACCCCAACAGGTCATTTGAGTGGGCGTCCCAGACTTGAGTTACTGGAGGATTCACTACCTCCTACCCAACTACACTTTCTACCCTCAAGACATCTATGGGGATCCCTCCATTGGCGACTTTCATCATCGTCTGTGACTACTGGAGAGCCATTACACCACTTATGTCTTCCGGCTCCATCTTCTCCCGTGGCCAACCCGCTATTCGCAGGACCCCTTCATTGTCAAATCCCACTATTCCCCCTAGCAACAGCATGAGACTGTCAGGCTGAAGATTCTGGGTTCCCTGAGGTGGGGGTCAGAGTAGAGGAGCAGGTATGATTTTATTGAATTATAAGAGATCTATAGATCCTAGAACTGCAGTGTACAACTCTGCTTCATCATGTAGCAGGGCAGGATCTGTACTAAAAAGTTTTCTCTCACTGGAGTTCCCCTTTAAGCCCGAAATTTTTAATGTCAGGCCAATATTAGACCCAGCCATTAAGAATTTCAAGTAAATAGTCAACAAGACACAGAGAGAAAACATTTTATTAGAAATAAAAAGACAAAGACATTTAGGGACTCCATCTTTATTAACTCACTCAGTCATATGTGGTGCAGCTGATGACTGCAGTACAGGTGTCAGTGCTGGGACTTGTGGTTCCACTACTCAGGTAAGGCATTAGATGTGTTAGGCTGCAGGTTTGAAATCCAAGCAAGTGTTTGTTAAACATGGATCCTTCTGTGGGTGTGACACATCAGACATAAGCAAACTCCTTCCTGGTCACATGGGCTGTGAGGTCAGAAGAGGTCCTGCACCATGAGATGGAGAGGAGCCTTGCGACCAGAATGACATGGTCCCTGAGCCAACAATAGTTTAGGAGACCTAAAGGAAGTCTGGATCAACCTGGACTCAGGGAGCTAGAAGCCGGTCTGCGCTCCGACCAAACAAGAGTCTGTGATCCTGCAGAGGCAGCATCTCCTTATCATGTACTAAGATAAGTGATCACTTCTATGGACTAAGGTCAGTGATCTCTATTATGGACTAATCTCCTCAATCCTCTGCGACGTCTTCTTTATTGGAAGCTGCGGTGAAGAATACAGAATTTTGTCACCACAGCCTCCAGTCACAAAATGAATTAACTGCAAGCTCTGTCCATAAGCGTTGACTCACTGAGGTCACCCGAGAACAGCTCAGGTAACCATGGAACCCACTATGATTAGCGGCCACCATAGTTACCTAAACAGTGACCTCAGAAAGTCACTGCACACCTGGAGCTGAACTGGCAGTGAGTGACATGCGTGGCAGCTCATCTGGTCACCATAGTAATCAAGTCAAGTTACCGGATCGGCTGACAAGATATGGTTATATGACGCGATTGCTATGGTGATTAGATCAGTTGACCGTATACATCACTCACCTCCAGCTCGGATGTAGAAGTGAGAGGGAATATGGGAAAGCAAATCAAGTAGCATGGCCCAGTTCAATGATCTGTGTGTGTCTGTGTGTGTAGGATAATGTAGAACAAAAGCATTAGTGCATTTGCACAAATGTTTCTGTCCTACATTAAGCTACACACACTTTAGAAGCATTAGTGAATGTTTGACGAATTTCCCGACTTTTCAGCCAAACGTTCGAATTCGAGGTGCCGAACAAACATTTCCAAATTTCAAAAGATCCACTTGCTTTTATTTTTGTAGATACCTACTGTAGAGACCGCTCATAGATAGTTTTTGCTTTTTTTCTGTAAGAAATCTTTACTTCTAAAACAAATGTACCAACATATATTACCCTATTGATTTCCTTTACTATATATATCGTTATAAGAGTTGTATGTGTATTATGGCTGATTATTTGTAAAGGTTAACACCTCCTATCATATGGTGGCTCCTAGAATTTGATGCAGGCTCAGAAACTGAGCCCACATCTTTGCTGGCAGATGATAACTATAGTATTTATCCATCATTTGCTGCCAACAGCCGCTCATGGAGATAGGGACCACCCATGATTGTCAACCTGTTAAATGCCACTGTCTATTTATAGTACTGTCACATTTACAGTGTGCAACCCAAAAAAACTATTGCAAAATGATCATATTTTTTTTATTATAAAATGCATTTATAATCCCACAAATTTTAGAGGAAAGTGGGGGATTCATCTTATAATGCACATCTGTGCTGAAGGGGAGGGGGAGCTTTGGAGCAGTGTAGGCTGGTGCAGGCTGCAACTGCCACCCGTGGTCATGTGGCCCCACTCATTAGGCTCATGTAATATGCACTGTATTCTGCTGTCTATCACCAGTGGGGAAGCGGCCCATATTACATTAACCTAATGAGCAAGCCCATATGATCAGTGGCTGTAGTTGCAACCCCTTGCGATCCTGTGTGAATAGTCACTGCCTCCCATACTCTCTTTGCATGGCATGGAAAGCAGTGACTATCCCGGCAATGGGGGATCACACTCACCTTTCTCCATTGCTTCTAGCAGCCGGTGGCATCCCCACAGTCTGTGCCTCACGTGAGCAGCACAGCACAGTGAGGTCATCACTGCACTTGCTGCTCACGTGACTGAATGCCAGTACAAGCAGACGGATGGATAGCACGGACTGCAGGGAGTGAAAGAGAGAGGGGAGTATGATCATTTTAGTGTTTTTTAAGTGTGCGCCAGGATTGGGGCAAGATACCAGCATGAGGGCTATGTGTACCAGCATGGGGGCTATGTCTACCAGCATGGGGGTTATGAGTGCCAGCATGGGGGCTATGTTTGTTAGCATGGGTGTTATGTGTACTGTGGCGATCATGGGGCCAGGGTACTGGGCTTCCAATGGTTAACAGTTCAAGGATGTCACGGTGGCTCTCCTTGAAAGTCGTGGCCGCGACCGGTTGTTAAAAGGGTATATTTACAGGGGTTGATGAATTTTATAAAAATGATCGTGATGCCATCTATGGTTTCTGGTCAGGGATGACCAGCGCTGCTCGTAATGGTCGCAGGGGATAGGTGGTAAGACAGCTTGATGTAACACTCCCCATAGATGGAGCAGGCCCCTGGGCCATGATTAAAGTGGGTGATTGAGATGATGGAAGTTGTGTTTGTTACTGCAGGGAGGCACAGAAACGGATGAACAGACACTAGGGTTGCAGTTCTTACTGACTTCTTTACTGAGTTCTTTCACAGTTCTCGCCCAGCTAGGGTATGGTGCTTCTCCAGGTTGCAGTGTGGCCAGCTTCCAGGTAGTCCAGGTTCAATCCACTGAGACACCAGTTAGTTGCCTTTCCGTGCTGCTCTTTCCATTTCTGCGCTGTTCTCCTCCCTTTCCCTGCGCCTTCATGCTAATGATCCCAAGGCAGAAGACTGCGGGTCCTGCTGACCGACTGCCTGGCATGTCCTCTTGACCCTCTATAGCCACTGTGCCTAGGAGAGTACACAGTGATGACAAATGCACTTGGAGTTCAGTTACCTCCGGTTTCTTGGTTTGGTTTTAAAGTTCCATACCAAATTGGGGCCGGCACCCCTCATGCAGCCAGTTCTTCTACCCAACCTGGAAGTCGGTTGTAGATTCAGGGTTCTCTGAACTGGGAGGTTGCGGCTGACCTACCCACGGGTCCCGCTAGGCCTCAGCCCCAGTATCCCATAGAATTCCATTTTGCTAGCTCTGACTCTTTACCTAACTTCCTCCAACTCCCTGAGCCTACTCCTTCCTCCAGCCAGCAGATGGGGTCTGCTCTCTAAAGGAGTATCTTCTGCCCTGCATCTCCCTGGCTTGGAGTCTGGATGGATTATGGGTGTGTGTTTTGGTGTGTCTCAGTTTTGTGTTCCCATGTCACCTGAGCGCATGGCACCACACCAGTGGAGTAGGTGCAGTACCACTGTGATGACCAGACTGCAGGGGCGCCACATGTGCCATCATGGGAGACATGTATACCAGGATGGGGGGTTCATGTACCAGGATGGGGAACATATATTCTGATTGTAAGATGGCATTATAAGATAGACCCCATTTAACATTAACTTTAAAAGATTTCTCTTTTCCGTTACCAAATTTGAGGTGCGTCTTATCATCTGGTGTGTCTTATAAAGCGAAAAATATGGTACCATTTTTCTGCTTGTTTGCCACAGTTGGGATTTTTCTCCTACTTTCCAATATATTACATGGTAAAATGGATGGAGCATTGCAAAAGTACAATTAATGTTGCAAAAGACGTGCCCTCACACAGGTATGTTGATGGAAAAATAAAAATGTTATGGCTCTTGGAAGAAGGAGAGGTAAAAAGGAGAGATCAAAAATGGAAAATCCTCATGTTGGGTACGAGTTAAACTTGAAAAAATGCAGATATATGATCCAATGCTTAAATACATGAGTGCATGAATCAGATTTCATGTATTGATAGCTTAAACATTCAATGACTCTGAGATCCTCTATAGTTTCTCACTTTTAATATTCAGGCAGTAAAGCTGAGGCATTCAATTCCCTTACAGGTTGGTATGTATTTTCAGTAATATGCATGAGTGAATTTTATCAGTTAGACTCTATCAAACCTTATACTTAAAAATTATGAGACTAATATCACAACTTGAATACTGTTCACTGGATGGGTCTAGCAACGGTGGCTCATTTTTTATTTATGTTCAACGCAGCATTTGAGAGTTTTATTATCTTGTGTGAATACATAAAAAGATGAATAATAATACAGTCTGGCAGCAAAGAGACATTAAATATGGATTATAAGGAAAGTACAGTATACTAGCCTACCACAGGACAGTGATTAGAATAAAAATTATATTTATTCTACTATAAAACTCCAGCAATTAAAACCTATTCAGTATGCAAATCCCCATATTCCAATTGGCTGAGCTCTTCTGTTGTATATCGTAGCTAATCTACAGTTTGGTCTCAGTCATGCAGCGTGTTCTTTCTTTGCGACTATATTTTAGTATGATCACATTGCAGCCTGTCATATTAAACTGTTGGGAAGGTATTCAATCATTTGCTCCAGATAAGGCTAGTCTATGAATCAACAGTTCAATATTTAGAGAATAACTACACAGGGGTACTTAGTCTTTTTCCATTCTGTATTTGACGGGTGTACAAAGCAAGAAGAGACGATCATGTGGAGGTTGCTTAATAAATATAAACAGCGGGAAGATATTTCTTACTTTCCTGCATCCACCTGCATTTTAGAAAACACAGTTTGCAGTGGACTACCTGTTGGTAAAGATCTATATAGGATGACTGTGTACAAGGACAGGTTCATTCTACTATTACAATATTTTATTGTTGCTTTCCTATTATTATATGACCTAATAACATGGAATTAAAATAATTATAAATGTGACTCGAAGACTAAAAAATACCAAGCCTCAGCACACTATTCTTGACATCCCTTTCTGCTTCTAGATGGGACATACATGGCTTCCTGATATGTTATCATCAATGTCATAATAGGGGCTCATTGGATTTGGATGCGCTGTTTTGATCGCCATCTTGATAGATCGTGTATTTCTGAATGCGACGATACCAAATATTTTTTTAAATGTTTTAATACTTTTATTTTGAATGGGGAAAAAGGGGTGATTTGAACTTTTATAGTTTTTTTCATGTTTGTAAAAACTTTACTTTTTAATTAATTCTTTATTTTACACAGCTCCATAGGGTGCTACACTGCTGCATTTATCAAACTAGGAAATACCAACTTATTAATATTAAAAATATCTTTTTATTTGTATCAAAGATTAAAACATAATAAACAAACCAGAAGGAATTAGACAAACATTTACACACTTATATGCATTACTGGGGTTCAGCATATATAATTTCTCAAACCATAACATAGAAGGTCATAGACTTTTTGCCCAACAGGATTACACTTAAGTCGTCCTTAGGGTGTACCTTTATACATATAGATGTTTATACTCTAGTGTCTCGTACCCAGAAAATCAGGAGAGAGACAACTTAATGAGAGGGAAAGACAAATAAATTTCAAACCCCTATGTGGATTTCAGGCAGGGTTCTGAAACATCAAATACTAATGACCTTCCATTAGGTTACTGAGTTCCAGGCATTCAGAGACACAGGATGACTACATAGTGGCTTTGAGGATCCATCCCGGTTTATGCTTATTTGTCTATACTGTACCGGATGATGTGACGATGACTTTGGTTTAATATGATACTTCTACCAAAGTTTATCTATGCCCTAGTATGTCCCTTTCATTGGATGCCTTATCTATGACCATACAACAGATACCTTGGAAAAATTACGGGGTCATTCTATCTATTGTTTATTGACCTTTTTGGGTATTCTCGCCCATTGAAGAACTTGTTTATTTGGCATGTATGGTCATAAGACGGAACATTAATTCTGTAACCCCAAAGTCTTCTGATGAGCCTTCTGACATCTGAGAAGGCGAAACGCGTCAAGCGTTGGAGGTTTAATCTATATTTATACTGGGAGCTCAGTAACCTAATGGAAGGTCATTAGTATTTGATGTTTCAGAACCCTGCCTGAAATCCACATAGGGGTTTGGAATTTATTTGTCTTTCCCTCTCATTAAGTTGTCTCTCTCCTGATTTTCTGGGTACGAGACACTAGAGTATAAACATCTATATGTATAAAGGTACACCCTAAGGACGACTTAAGTGTAATCCTGTTGGGCAAAAAGTCTATGACCTTCTATGTTATGGTTTGAGAAATTATATATGCTGAACCCCAGTAATGTATATAAGTGTGTAAATGTTTGTCTAATTCCTTCTGGTTTGTTTATTATGTTTTAATCTTTGATACAAATAAAAAGATATTTTTAATATTAATAAGTTGGTATTTCCTAGTTTGATAAATACAGTAATTGGTACCTCCTAAAATAACTAGTCAATCGATTGATATGCTACACTGCTGCACAGTCTGATTGCTTGTAACAGGTCCCGATGAGCTGCAGCACATCAGGAACTGTCACAAATGCACACTGTGAGTGGTTGGCAATGCTTACCAAACACTCACAGGAAGTGATCAGTGATAGCTTCCAAGGTCTTGGCAGGACCCCAGGCTATCACGTGAGCACCAAAGATCTCATGATGTTATCGCAGGATTTCCTGTGCAGACGAGGAACAGTGTGATCCCCGCCGCGGCGGGGTTAACAGCACCGATCGCATCATCGGTGCTGGAAGCATGACATCTCATAGGATGTTTGATGTGAGCGCCGCTCCAGAGCTCACATCAAATACTGGGACATGATCCTTGACATTGTATTACATCAATGGTCGGGAAGGGGTTAATTAAATTTCATCCAATAATCAAGCATTTTTCCAGCTAATCAGGTAGTTGCATGCTTTTTAGATCTTACAGTCCCTGACAAAAGTTATGTCGCTTATCCATGTTATGTACATAAAAGCTTATAACCTGACGTTAAATTCATCCATTGGTTGTATAAATTACTTTTATGAAAGCTGAAACCCTCCCAGTGGTATTACTTTCTGGCATCAGTCTTACTAGCCATATGGGGTTAACTTTTTTCCCAAAGGCACTTATAATGAATGCACCTATCCTTGTCTATTTGACTATAGTCTTCAGTGTTCTCTTATATCAGACGCCAGTAGAGAAATGACCCAGCAAGACACAGGCAGTGACTAGAGCAGGACCCAGTTACGAGATACGCCTCAATGTTGGCAACTGGGTGGATTATTGAATTGGCCACTTCTGTAATGCTAAGTATCTCAATTTGCTACAATGAGAATTCCAATGTCTATATTTCTATATTTAAATGAGCTTTTCGTCAAATATCATGCTTAACACGATTCAGAAAAAAAGAAAATAAAGGATAAGAAAAATGTACAAGTGATATTTTACGAATAAACACATGTATTTTTGGCTTCCTTGGACAGGTAAACATAGCCTGTTTGCGGTCTAAACTGCTGGAAACTGGCATTACAAAATAAATCCATAATACCGCACGCAGAGCCCTATTGTTAAGATACAGTAAACAGTTTTTTGCAATCCTTCAGAGCTGGATCATGTGATTCTTTGTAATTTATAAAGAAACCAACTTTCTTATTTAAGAACAAGCAAACTACAGGAACCTGTTTCCAAAGGAGAAACTCAAATTTTATATTTTGTTTAGAAAATTACAAATCTAGATAATTGTATGTAAAATTACATTAAAACTGCTAGAGGATTTTGGAGCTTTGAGTGAATTTTCTAAGAATAAAATTATTACTGGAGTGGCAGGGGATACAGCATTGGCGTTATTAATTCTTTAGGATGGAATGAAAGGTTAACAAAGACATAGAGAGCAGCAAGCTGGAAAATGGGAAAAATCACTGGTTGATTTCCATAGGGTAGAGATTCTAATAAAAGCGTTGTGTGTATCGTATGGCTTGTCTCCAATGTTTCATTAATCATCATATAATCTGATCTGCACTTGTAAAGCGGGAGTAGGAATTTCTCAATAAGAATCCCTCTACTATAATTGTAAATGTTACTACAAGTCACAGGAAATAATAAATGACAATCCCCTCTATAAAAGTCAAGCTTCTTAAGCAAATAAAATAATGAGCTTTCAAGTAAACTACGCTAATATATTTCACGAGAATTCACATGTGACAAACATAACCTATTACAAATTTCATTAAAAAGTTTTAAGGACCTTTAATAATGCGACAAAGGTTTCTGATTTCAAAGTTCTCATGGGAAAGACATCTAAAGTTTTAGGCTTCCTTTTAACTTACATGACACAGGGGTCTTGTTCTTTTTTACTAAACGAAATTCCGGGACATTGGTTTCTTTCTGGACCAAGAAAAAACCTAAGTAGAAAATCAAAGCAGCTTATAAAGAATAAATTATACGACCATAATGCATACTGTGCTTGTTGAGTCCTGCTTTGATGTATTAGTATATTTTATGAAGAGATTATTGAGTTTGTTTCAGATGAGTTCAATCACAGTGGTAGAGTGAGTAAAGTGAGGTAGTGCATCTCAATGAATTAGAATATCATCAAGTATCAATAGGATATTGCCATGTTTCAGGGCGTTTCTGGGAGTCCAGAAACACGTTGACTAATAATTCAATATTATGTTCCCCCTTTGATGTCTTGTGGAATACGGCAGCTCGGTTTCAACCCTTCATACTCTCTACTTTAATTTTCTAAACAATGACCTGTGGGTTTTCATTGGCTGTAAGCCATAATCATCAACATTGACAGAAAGAAACCACTTGAAATAGATCACTCTGTTTGTAATTACTCTATATAGTACATGCATTTCACTTTATGTATTGAATTACTGAAATAAAATAACTTAAGATATTCTAATTCATTGAGATGCACTAGTAGAAAACAATATCTGAAGTAGTCAGATTGAGGCAGGGATAAAAAATGATTGTAGCAATAAAAAGAGGGGGGGGACAAGAGGCGCAATAGTGCCCTTATCACTAGACACTTGTTTGTGAGAAGATGAGAAATAAAATCCACTCACCTAGTCCAGTTGTGAGACCCACAACTGGTTTGAAGGCTTGTTAATAATGTCCTGATGGCTGCTGCTGGACTTCCACCGGCCACTCACACGTGCAGATGCAACAAGATACTTGGGAAAGAAAGGTGTACAACAGTACGCGCTGCCAGGATTGCTCACTTCAAAGAATACACGAGTAGTTGATGTTAAACCAGATCCTTCTTTATTCTCCGACGCGTTTCAGTGCCCTCCTGGCACCTTCATCAGATCCCTGATCTGGGATTCATCAGGGATCTGATGAAGGTGCCAGGAGGGCACTGAAACGCGTCGGAGAATAAAGAAGGATCTGGTTTAACATCAACTACTCGTGTATTCTTTGAAGTGAGCAATCCTGGCAGCGCGTACTGTTGTACACCTTTCTTTCCCCAAAAAAAATTATTGTAGGCTTTCTTCTAATAATCTATACTTTTCAATCAAATACACTGTGTGCAGAATTATTAGGTAAATGAGTATTTTGATCACATGATACTTTTTATACATGTTGTCCTACTCCAAGCTGTATAGGCTTGAGAGCCAACTACCAATTAAGTAAATCAGGTGATGTGCATCTCTGTAATGAGGAGGGGTGTGGTGTAAAGACATCAACACCCTATATAAAGGTGTTCTTAATTATTAGGCAAATGCCTTTTCTTAGGCAAAATGGGTCAGAAGAGAAATTTGACAGGCTGCGAAAAGTCCAAAATTGTGAGATGTCTTGCAGAGGGATGCAGCAGTCTTGAAATTGCCAAACTTTTGAAGCGTGATCACCGAACAATCAAGCGTTTCATGGCAAATAGCCAAAAGGATCACAAGAAGCGTGTTGGGCAAAAAAGGCGCAAAATAACTGAACATGAATTGAGGACAATCAAGCGTGAAGCTGCCAAGATGCCATTTGCCACTAGTTTTGCAATATTTCAGAGCTGCAACATTACTGGAGTATCAAAAAGCACAAGGTGTGCCATACTCAGGGACATGGCCAAGGTAAAGAAGGTTGAAAAACGACCACCTTTGAACAAGAAACATAAGATAAAATGTCAAGACTGGGCCAAGAAATATCTTAAGACTGATTTTTCAAATGTTTTATGGACTGATGAAATGAGAGTGATTCTTGATGAGCCAGATGGATGGGCCAGAGGCTAGATCAGTAAAGGGCAGAGAGCTCAACTCTGACTCAGATGCCAGCAAGGTGGAGGTGGGGTACTGGTATGGGCTGGTATCATCAAGGATGAACTTGTGTGACCTTTTCAGATTGAGGATGGAGTGAAGCTCAACTCCTGGACCTACTGCCAGTTTCTGGAAGACAACTTCTTCAAGCAGTGGTACAGGAAGAAGTCGGTATCGCTGCAGAAAAACATGATTTTCATGCAGGACAATGCTCCTTCACATGCATCCAACTGCTCCACAGTGTGGCTGGCCAGTAAAAGTCTAAAAGAAGAAAAAATAATGACATGGGCCCCTTGTTCACCTGATCTGAACCCCATAGAAAACCTGTGGTCCCTCATAAAATGTGAGATCTACAGGGAGGGAAAACAGTACACCTCTTGGAACAGTGTCTGGGAGGCTGTGGTGGCTGCTGCACGCAATGTTCAATGTAAACAGATCAAGCAACTGACAGCTTCTATGGATGGAAGGCTGTTGAGTGTCATCATAAAGAAAGGTGGCTATACTGGTCTCTAATGTTTTTTGTGTTTTGTTTTTGCATGTCAGAAATGTTTTTTTTTTTTTTTTTTTTTTCAAATTTTTGTGCAGTTATATTAGTTTACCTGCTGGAAATAAACAAGTGAGATGGGAATATATTTGGTTTTTATTAAGTTGCTTAATAATTCTGCACAGTAATAGTTACCTGCACAAGCAGATATCCTCCTAAGATAGCCAAATCTATAAAAACCACTCTAACTTCCAAAAATATTAAGCTTTGATATTTATGAGTATTTTGGGTTGATTGAGAACATAGTTGTTGATCAATAATAAAAATAATCCTCTAAAATACAACTTGCCTAATAATTCTGCACACAGTGTAAGTATCTAATTATTTCTTGTAAAACTATTTTTTCTTCCATCTATTCAAAGCCATAACCATTTACTACATTGCAGGCTCTCTAAAGCACAGAGTTCAGAACCTGCTGTCTTATTTCCCAAAACACGGAAACCCCATCGCTATGAAATTTTAATTATGGTTTCCACATTGCTTTCCTTACCAATTACCTTATTTTTGTTTTATAAGATGCACCGGATTACAAGACGCACCCCAATTTGGTGAACTAAAAGAGAAAAAATGATATTTTTAATGTTAAATGGGTCCATTATAATGCTGTGTCTGTCTTATAATCAGCATATACAGTACAGACCAAAAGTTTGGACACACCTTCTCACTCAAAGAGTTTTCTTTATTTTCATGACTATGAAAATTGTAGATTCACACTGAAGGCATCAAAACTATGAATTAACACATGTGGAATTATATACTTAACAAAAAAGTGCGAAACAATTGAAAATATGTCTTATATTCTAGGTTCTTTAAAGTAGCCACCTTTCACTTTGATTACTGCTTTGCACACTCTTGGCATTCTCTTGATAAGCTTCAAGAGGTAGTCACCGGAAATGGTTTTCACTTCACCGGTGTGCCTGTCAGGTTTAATAAGTGGGATTTCTTGCCTTGTAAATGGGGTTGGGACCATCAGTTGTGTTGTGCAGAAGTCTGGTGGATACACAGCTGATAGTGTTACTGAATAGACTGCTAGAATATGTATTATGGCAAGAAAAAAGCAGCTAAGTAAAGAAAAATGAGTGGCAATCATTTAAGAATTGAAGGTCAGTCAGTCCAAAAAATTGGAAAAACTTTGAAAGTGTCCCAAGTGCAGTTGCAAAAACCATCAAGCGCTACAAAGAAACTGGCTCACATGAGGACCATCCCAGGAAAGGAAGACCAAGAGTCACCTCTGCTGCGGACGATAAGTTCATCCGAGTCACCAGTCTCAGAAATCGCAGGTTAAAGCAGCTCAGATTGGAGACCAGGTCAATGCCACACAGAGTTCAAGCAGCAGACACATCTCTACAACAACTCTTAAGAGGAGACTTTGTGCAGCAGGCCTTCATGGTAAAATAGCTGCTAGGAAACCACTGCTAAGGATAGGCAACAAGCAGAAGAGACTTGTTTGGGCTAACGAACACAAGGAATGGACATTAGACCAGTAAAATTTGTGCTTTGGTCTGATGAATCCAAATTTGAGATCTTTGGTTCCAACCCCGTGTCTTTGTGCGACGCAGAAAAGGTGAACGGATGGACTCTACATGCCTGGTTCCCACCATGAAGCATGGAAGAGGAGGTGTGATGGTGTGGGGGTGCTTTGCGGTGACGCTGTTGGGGATTTATTCAAAATTTAAGGCATACTGAACCAGCATGGTTACCACAGCATCTTGCAGCAGCATGCTATTTCATCTGGTTTGGTTTAGTTGGACCAACATTTATTTTTCAACAGAACAATGACCCAAACACACCTCTAGGCTGTGTAAGGGCTATTTGACCAAGAAGGAGAGTGATGGGGTGCTGTGCCAGATGACCTGGCCTCCACAGTCACCAGACCTGAACCCAATCATAATCGTTTGGGGTGAGCTGGACTGCAGAGTGAAGGCAAAAGGTCCAACAAGTGCTAAGCATCTCTGGGAACTCCTTCAAGACTGTTGGAAGAACATTTCCAGTGACTACCTCTTGAAGCTCATCAAGAGAATCCCTACAGTATGCAAAGCAGTAATCAAAGCAAAAGGTGGCTACTTTGAAGAACCTAGAATATAAGACATATTTTCAGATGTTTCACACTTTTTTGTTAAGTATATAATTCCACATGTGTTAATTCATAGTTTTGATGCCTTCAGTGTGAATCTACAATTTTCATAGTCATGAAAATAAAGAAAACTCTTTGAATGAGAAGGTGTGTCCAAACTTTTGGTCTGTACTGTGTGTCTCCCATTTTAGTATGCATATCCCACATAATGTATATGTCCCCCATCCTGGATATATATGTCCCCATCTTGGTGTATATGTCCCCCATCCTGGTATATATGTCTCCCATCCTAGTCTATATGTTCCCCATCCTGTTAGGTATACTCTCCCATCCTGGTGTATATGCCCTCCCATCCTGGTGTATATACAGGGTGGGCTATTTATACGGATGCACCTAAATAAAATGGGAATGATTGGTGATATCAACTTCCTGTTTGTTGCACATTATTATATGGGAGGGGAAAACTTTTCCAGATGGGTGGTGACCATGGCAATCATTTTCAAGTTGCCTGTTTTGGATCCAACTTTATTTTTTTCAATAGGAAGAGGGTCATGTGACACATCAAACTTATTGAGAATTCCATGTGAAAAACAATGGTGTGCTTGGTTTTAACATAACTTTATTCTATCATAAGTTACTGTATTTACAAATGTATAACAACTTATAAAATGTGTTCAAAATGCTGCCCATTGTGTTGAATTGTCAATGTAACCCTCTTCTCCCACTCTTGATACACTGATAGCAACACCGCAGAAGAAATGCTAGCACAGGCTTCCAGTATCCGTTGTTTCAGATGCTGCACATCTCATATCTTCACAGCATAGACAATTGCCTCAGATGACTGATGAGGCAAACTTTTTTTGTGAATGGTGAAGTTAACAAACAAAACCACAGCTATTGGTCTGACTCTAACCCATAGTGGATAGATCCCTCCAAGCCTGTTGGAACACAGAAATTGTTGGTATAGTGTAGTATATGGGGTACAAAGATAGTAGGGCCATTCTTCATCAATGGAAACCTCAATGCCACTGGATATCTGAAATTGCTACATTATTCATAAGGTAGTGACATTCAAATTAAATGACGGTCATCCTGGTCAGTGGAAAGTCGCTTTCGTCCTCTGCCGATATGTAGCTTTATTGTCCCCAATGTCTGCTGCTTGACCTTGTTGTGATGGACTGCTGTCTTTGAAGTTTTAAGGATGAAGGCAACTGATGCACTCACTGTATTTTCTGCTAGTAAAGCCAGAATTGAGCCCTTCTTTTCCTCACTCAAGACGTTTCTTTTCAACTCCTTTGACATGGTTAAAAGTAATTTTTTCATTCAAATTAGTTTTGGGCTACTCCAAGCCATCCAGCTTGTCCTATTGCAAGAAGATTCTGAAGACCACAGCAGTATATTTTATACTTTCACTCGTTAAATAAGATTTGGTTCAGGTGAACACTTAATCATAAGCACATTAAGTAGAATGAGGTGTACTTTGGTTGGAATTCAACTGGCACTGGAATGGAACGGCTGTCAGACATGTAGAGATGCTGATTTTTAGAAAACTATGCAGTGGTCCCTTAATTTTTGCAAGAGCTGTATATATATATATATATTATATCTATATCTATAATACGAGAGAGAGAGAGAGAGAGAGATTGATCCATGGAGAATAAAGTTAAAACTCACTTCTTGAAATTTTTACTTTCACACAAATTCAAAAATTTGTAAATTCATTTTCATGGTTTGCAAAAATAAAACTTGCTCAACACTGTGAACGCATCAGAGAGAGGGCTAACATTATTTCACACTAGTCTTCCATAGCCCTGAAGCTATGGCATATTACAGATTGTCACAACCTGTACAATGGTGTTCAGTACCTGGTCATCAAATATAACTGAATCCTGGTGGAGCCCAATGCGTACTGTGGGATTGTTTTTATCTCTCTTGTAGAGCGTAAGATTTGTTTAACGAGCAAGGTGCTCTGTAGCTCTTATAATGTAAGATCTTATCGTCAACTGGGTCCTCTCTCTTTCTCTTTCCTGTAGAGTTTAAGCTCTCCTGATCAACAGGATTTTCTCTTCTGTAGAGTGTAAGCTCTTATGGTCAGCCATGTTCTCTCTCTTCTCCCAAAATGTATTTTTCAAGCAATTATAAGCTTTACAGTATTGTGCATGATAATGACATACCTGAGATACCACAAGACATAAAAAAACAATTATCATGCTATGTATAATGAATAGTTTAAATAAGAAATCAATATAAAGTACGTAGTAGTAATAGCATTTAAAATTAAAATGGATTTCACAATTAATATAGTATCAATTATTTTCATTAGACAGTCTATTTTTCTGCATTGCATTCCATATATTTATGCTCTCACAATAGATTATCACTGTGAGATCTCCATCTCATTGTAACATTTAATTTACATAACATCAAAGCATGAATTACACAGAGGAAAAGGGGTTTAACTTTCATCTTGTTATTAATGTGTTAATATTTGTGCATTACAATGAGGCTTTTACCCAAGCGAAAGTATTGATTCAAGATTTTTTTAAAGCTACAAAACAATAATGATGTAATTCCAGCAATAAGTAATGCCACTTATGAAACTATAAGAAATGGAATAAAACAGCAGGTGTTTATTTACCATAATGTCATGAAAGCTTTTAAGAATTACATCAAAATGAAGAAGGTTTTGAAAAAGAATTTAAAAGGGAAAAAGTATCTACTTACATAATCCTCTTGTGGCGTCTGTCATCCACTATTGCCGTCAGGATGTCCTCCTATCACACGCGTAGCAGGCCATATTTGGATATCCAAGTAATGGGTGTGCAATTATGGAGCCCGTTGGGGTACTGGCCCATAGCGCAGTACTGCCAACCATGGTGCAGCTACCCGCACTGGCTGCCACCCAAAACTGATGACACACATCACCCGCCGCTCCTCGCCGCCATCCCATCTCCACCACACCTCGATGACTGAGTAACTGCACAAATACACGCATTCAGAATTATTCAGATGACTGCCATCTTTGGACACCTGTGTTTGCAAGATGGTGGCTAGCATGACCCGGAGAACAAATGCGCACTTATTCATGACACAATCTTTGTACACTACTGGGGGAGAGAGACACACAGAGCAGGAAGAGCACACAAGGGGGCAGCGAGTCACACAGTGTGGTATAATGGTAAAGGGGATAAAGAAGCAGGATGGTAAGATGGGCAAAAGGTGATCCGAAGAGCTAGTCTGACCCTTAGACTGGCGGTCCCTAACTCACCCTGTTCCTGGAATTACCTTTGATGGTGATGTTGTCCGGCCTGCCATTCTTGCCCTTTGCTAAGCTAAGACCCCCTCACCTCCACCCATGGACCAAGAAGAATAGCAACACCAATTCCCAACAGAAGGAAAACTCCAAGGCTTGCACACATGTCTTCTCAGCTCCAGGTCTTGCAGAGACTAAACTCTATCCGTGACACCAGTTGGTGGAAGCAGGAGCAATTTAAATGCCTTGGGTGTGGTCAACTGACAAACCCTCAACTCCCACCTGCAGAGCTGCCTACACATGGACAGCAACACAGTAGCATCTACACATTAACTATGAATGTGCCAAAGGAAATTTACACTTATTTTAACTACAGAGTGCTTTTCACATGGACTGCAGAGCAGTCAACACGTGACAGAGACACCTCACAGTGGGGAGATAGGGCACGTGTGGGGAGAGACAGCATAAGGGGACAGACAGCACAAGTGGAGAGAGACCACTCAGTTGGAAGAGAAAGCGCACAGGTGGAAAGACAGCCCACAGGGGAGAGAGAAAGACCAAAGGGGGAGAAAAAGCGCACTAGGGAGAGACAGCACAAGGGAGGAGAGAGAGCACATGGGGAGAGACAGTCCACAGGGAGAAAGAGAGCACATGGAGAGAGACAGTACAAGAGGAGAGAGGCAGCACACAAGGGAAAGACAGAGTGCCCACATGAGGAGAGAAAGCACAAGAGGATAGAGCGTAAAGGGGAGAGACAGCCCATGGGGGAGAGGCAGCACAAAAGGAGTGACAGCACACAGTGGTAGAGACAGCCAACAGGGGGAGAGTGAGTGCATGGGGAAGAGACAGCACAAGGGAGAAAGAGCACACAGGAGGAAGAGAGAGTGCATAGGGGGAAGAGATCGTGCACAGTGGGAAAGAGAGCACAGGGGGAAGAGACAGCACACAGGGGGAGTGAGAGAGCACATAGGGAGTAGGGCGCACAAGGGAGGAGAGAGCGTGCATAGGAGTAAACAGCCAAAAGGTGAAAGCACATGAGGGGAGAAGACAGCACAGGGGGAGAAAGACCACAGAGAGAGAGAGAGAAAGAGAGGACAGGTGGGAGAGATGGCCGCCACCTCCAGCACCACAGAGCCCGCCCACATCATGATGTTGCCACCTTCCCGATGCGATAGCATGAGGCACCTATCTAGTCAATATGATTCTTTTGTTTTGATTTTGTGATTTTTGTGTGTGTGTGTTCTTTATTAGAGTGTAATTGAATTTAACTTGAATTTTACAAAAATATGTAATCTCCAGAACAAAGCTTTTTTTAAAAATAATTTGCTGTATGTGAATTCAGCAAGATTGTGGCTTGCTAGCCACCTGTTTGCTGAATAAATAAGAGTCAGCAAAAGGTTTAAAAAACTGCATTTTTTTACTACTCCCATTGCTAAAACTCCAGGCTCTCCATGCTGGTCTGGGATTTCTGGCCAAGTCCAGGCCCGAAACATTTCTGTGTATGGCATTGCAAGGTTGCAGCAATGTTGTGACATCATGGTGTGTGTCCCAAACTTACAACGCATACTCTAGGCCAGGACCACAACTAGGCCCAGGAAATTCTTAAACATTTTCAGGGATATCTAAGGTCTAGTCATAGCTGAAATTCCTGGTCTATTGTGAAGATGCCCAGGGTTTCAGTGCATGGCAACAATAGGAAGAAGTGCAGAGGACTGTTCGAGAGACTGTAAGCAGTCCAAGTGATACTGAGGTGTGTATTGTTTATGGGTTTTTTTTCCAAAATCTTAAGTTTTTTATACTCTGGAGTCTCTTTCTCATCTGATATGCCCATCTCTATTCCAAAATCTTATCATAGTTGACAAAAGTTTGACTACTGATCCTTCATTACTTAAATCTCACCAATTACTAGGATAGGAGTCTTAAGTTTTTTAATAGAGTTTCCACAGTGTATTTAATACAGTGGTAGAGCACTGGCTGTACAGCTGTACTATTTGAACTCCTCCTTGCTGCTGCCACAATTGAACTTATTACTAATTTGATAGTAAAAATAACTCTGCAAAAAAGAGAGAGGAATTTCACGATTTTTTTTTATTTACCATGATCATTATATGAAAAAAGTGAAATGGTAGTATGAATCCCCAGGTAGTCTCACAGGAGTATAACGGGGAAGAAAAATAATAGTCACATGAGGTAAATAAAGGTGAATGCAACAATGACCATTTTATTGAGCTACTGAAATGCTTCTCAGAGTTGGAGTGTGCTGGCCAAAAAATAGCAATCATGGCATTCTGATGTTTGTTGCTTTCCACCATTTATCATATTGGCTAAATAAATATATATTTTCATATATTGGAATTTCAGGGACATGGCAATACTACTTATATTTATTTTTTAATGTATACATTTTTCCTGGGGTGAAACAGATGTTAGCTACAGTACACAGCTTGCATCTGCCAGTTATTGTGCACAGCTCCTTAGCCTGCATTAACATCCATATCCTGCATTCTGGGAGGTCAAACATTTATTATAAACCTTATGCAAATTGTTTGGAAATCTATCTACAATTCACAATTTTAATCTATTTTCAGTTAAATATATTTAATATGAAAACATGTGCAAAGAATAAACACAAAAATATTTGTAGCCTTTTGTTCAGTGCAGTTGATGTCTTATAATCTGGCTAATGTGCTTTATCCATTTGCTTTTAGGCCTTATAATACAGACGATGCTCTCATTGTAATGCACGGAGTGGCCGGAGGTGCTCCTCACCTGACCATGACAGCTGCACAGTAATTTATTAAGTTGTCATGGTTGGGTGAGGAGAGCCTCCGGCCACTCCATGCTTTGCAATGAGAGCATCTTCCATGTCATATGGTCGATTGACCCCGGCCTTAGAAAGATACTCACTTTTATAGAGGCAGGCTATAGAAGAATATTACTATATATTACTATATCAGACATCTAGATAGTGGCAGATTAGATTAAATACTGCCTTTTCAATGAATATATATCTTTAATTTAGTCAGTTAAAATATATGTCAGTATGGAGTTGTTTGGGTTCAAAAGGAATATTCCACTTACTGTTTGAAGTATAATTGAGGTTCAAAGTCATGTTCATTTTATTTCAAGGATATTATGGTTGGAAGATAGGTGATTGTGGTAATATTTTCTGCATTGATGAGGTCTGAGAGCTGGGACTCCCACCTATTAACAGATCAGGGCAACTGGAATAAAGTTGCAGTGCCCATGCTTGGACACTGCTTCATTCATTCTCTATGGGTCTTCTAGAGGACCGCACTTAACTTTATCTTATGGATAGGTCAATAGGTCATATATTTTATCAATTGGCTTGCCCACTTTAAAGTATTTAATTTGGATGTTAAATGTAGCTCCTTTTTATGAAGAACACAATTAACTTTTACTAGAATTTAGTAAATGTACAGGTAAGATGTTAAAGTAAAATGTCATGGGAAAAACATATTTTCACTTGATAAAAACAAACTTTGATTTTCTCTACTAAGTGGTACCCAAGAATATGAATGTCTTACGAATATCTGCCAGGCAGTCAAAATACAAAGTAAAGAGACTGAAAAGCCTAGACATGATTTTAGATTAAAACAATTCTTTTTGTGTTGTCAATCTTATATGTTGAAAATATGTCTCGATTGCATGAATTCTTTATTCTCTTGTGTCTGTATCAAGAATGTAACTTTTTAATTAAATTCCTTGCATTTCTTTGAGATCTGCTTTCATAATAGGTCTTAAGGTGCTTTCACACTAGCATTTATTTGAAATCGCGGCAGATGCGGTGAAAAAACCGCATCTGCCGTGATTACCGCATACCAGCTGCACTTGCGGCACGGTTGCGGCACAGTTGCGGCAAGCCCCATACAATGTATAGGGAGGCTTGCGGCAGGTGCGGCAAGTGCGGATTTGGCACTTGCGGCAGGTGCGGCCGCGAAAAAAACCGCGACTGACCGCGTTTTTCACCGCATCTGCCGCGATTTGAAAAAAACACTGATGTGAAAGGGGCCTTAGACACTTTGGGCTGTGATATATTTGCTTCATGGAAGAAACGACAAGTCGATGTGAAAAAAAAGGTTCATTACAACCAGTGGCCTACGTCTTTTGTGCAAACATCTTTTAACCACTTAAAAGATAAAGGATGATAGACAAGACCACAGATAAACGCTTGGTTTAGAAAAAGACATAAATATCTACTATATAATTGCCTAAGACGTTTTCGTGTCGGACCCCGACAACGTGCCGTGGATATGTCACACTCTGTGACGTCATCACGGCGAAGCATTGGCCGCGTAGCGGCCATTGCGAGCCGCTGACGTCACCACGCACGAGCAATGGCCGCGAAGCGGCCATTGCGAGTCGGTGGCCGAAAATAGAACCAGAGGCTCGGCCACAAATTTAGCGATGTACCGCTGAGGTAGCGCGAGCAATGGCCGCGAGGCCATTGCGAGTCGCTACCTCAGCCGCCCTGTGCCCCTGTGCCCCTGTGCCTCAGTGCCTCAGTGTGCCCCTCTGCCTCCCGCTCCGAACCTGTGCCCCTGTGCCCCAATGCCCCTGTGCCCAAGTGCCCCTGTGCCCCTGTCACCCCCGCCATCCCCTGTGCCTCAGTGCCCCTGTGCCTCCCGCTCCGAAGCAGCTGCTGTCAGCACATGCTGATACAGTGCTCCGGAGCCTGTGCCCCTGTGCCCCAATGCCCCTGTGCCCAAGTGCCCCTGTGCCCCTGTCACCCCCGCCATCCCCTGTGCCCCTGTGCCTCTGTGCCCCTGTGCCCCTGTGCCCCTGTGCCTCTGTGCCCCTGTGCCTCTGTGCCCCTGTGCCCCTGTGCCCCTGTGCCTCTGTGCCCCTGTGCCCCTGTGCCCCTGTGCCTCTGTGCCCCTGTGCCTCTGTGCCCCTGTGCCCCTGTGCCTCTGTGCCCCTGTGCCCCTGTGCCTCTGTGCCCCTGTGCCTCTGTGCCCCTGTGCCTCTGTGCCCCTGTGCCCCTGTGCCCCTGTGCCCCAGTGCCCCTGTGCCCCTGTGCCTCTGTGCCCTGTGCCCCATTGCCCTGTGGATTACCGCAACCGCGCCGCATATTAACTCGCTGGCTCAGTGCGAGCACTTGCGGCGCGGTTGCGGTAAAACCCATAAGGATTACCGCAACCGCGCCGCATTGCGAGTCGCTGGCTGAGTGCGAGCACTTGCGGCGCGGTTGCGGTAAAACCCATAAGGATTACCGCAACCGCGCCGCATTGCGAGTCGCTGGCTGAGTGCGAGCACTTGCGGCGCGGTTGCGGTCAAACCCATAAGGATTACCGCAATTGCGCCGCAAGTGCCAGTTGCGGCGCGGTTGCGGTAATCCCCATAGAAAGTATAGGGGGACTTGCGGCAGGTGCGGCAAGTGCGGTTTTGCCGCACCTGCCACAAGTCCCCCTATACTTTCTATGGGGATAACCGCACCGCAGATGCGGTTTTTTAATAAAATAACATAATTTTAATACAAAAAAAATACAAAATAATAAATAAATTTAATAATAATAATCGTAAAAAAAATAATAAAAATAAATAATAAAATAATAATAAAAAAAAAAAAAATTTACATTAAGATATTAATTACATTAATTTATTAAAATATAAGTATTGGACCCCCCCAAAAGTATTGGACCCCCCCAAAAAAATTATGTGACCCCCCCAAAAATCCCCATAGAAAGTATAGGGGGACTTGCGGCAGGTGCGGCAAGTGCGGTTTTGCCGCACCTGCCGCAAGTCCCCCTATACTTTGTATGGGGATTACCGCAACCGCACCGCAGATGCGGTTTTTTAATAAAATAACAATTTGAATACAAAAAAAGTCACTTAAAATACAAAATAATAAATAAATTTAATAATAATAATCGTAAAAAAAATAATAAAAATAAATAATAAAATAAAAAATAATAATAAAAAAAAAAAAAAAAATAAATTACATTAAGATATTAATTACATTAATTTATTAAAATATAAGTATTGGACCCCCCCAAAAGTATTGGACCCCCCAAAAAAATTATGTAACCCCCCCAAAAATCCCCATAGAAAGTATAGGGGGACTTGCGGCAGGTGCGGCAAGTGCGGTTTTGCCGCACCTGCCGCAAGTCCCCCTATACTTTGTATGGGGATTACCGCAAACGCACCGCAGATGCGGTTTTTTAATAAAATAACATAATTTTAATACAAAAAAAATCACTTAAAATACAAAATAATAAATAAATTTAATAATAATAATCGTAAAAAAAATTATAAAAATAAATAATAAAATAAAAAATAATAATAAAAAAAAAAAAAAAAAAAAAAATTACATTAAGATATTAATTACATTAATTTATTAAAATATAAGTATTGGACCCCCCCAAAAGTATTGGACCCCCCCAAAAAAAGTATGTGACCCCCCAAAAAAAGTATCTGACACCCCCAAAAAAGTATGTGACCCCCCCCAAAAAAATATGTCACCCCCCAAAAAAATGATGTGACCCCCCAAAAAAATTATGTCACCCCCCAAAAAAAAAATTGGACCCCCCCAAAAAAGTATGTCACCCCCCCAAAAAAGTATGTGACCCACCCAAAAAAGTATGTGACCCCCCAAAAACTATTCACACCCCCCCGAAAAGTCCTCACACCAGCTATAACTACTATAATCAAATTAATGCACATTCTAGACACCCGATGCATTTGCATCGGGCTCACAGCTAGTTGGATAATAAGATCACATTCATGTCATAGATGTTGAGAAGTGCCTTGTAACAGTCATTGATAACGGACCTGGTATAAGAACAGGATGTTTGTAGCATCAATGTATTAACAGTTATTTAACAATACACATAATCTCAGGATGAAATCGGTTCACCACAGTTTGACATTGGAGTTAAATTTAGCCTATTGCCTCATCTTGCATGGAGATAATGTTGCAATCCATTTACAAAAAATACTTTGGTAGCTAGAAACATCGTACTAAAGGAAAAGCAAGTCTCCTACATGTATGTAAAAAAAAACTATAAAAAAAAACATTTAAAGTGCGCACTGCCAGGACGAGACACCTCAAAGGCAGGGATGTCTTAGAAGGTGAATCACTTTTCACCCTGTTTCAGAGCACTAAATGGCTCCATCTTTAGGAAAAAATCACTCTGGCCACACTTTCCCAACTCTCCCCCCTCTCTCACGCAGCATGAGAGCATGAATAGAGGGAGGGTGGAAAGCGACTACTGTGGACGGCAGATCCACCTCAGAGTGAGGGCAGAGAGACAACTCAGGGGAGGCAGAGAGACAGTACAGGTGGGGGCTGAGAGTGACCATGGGGGGAGCCAGAGTGCAACCACAGGGAGGGCTAGAGAGCGACCACAGGTGGGAGCCAGTGAGTGACAATAGGGGGCAGAGAGCCAACACAAGGGGGCCAAAGAGCAACCACAGAGGGGCAGAGATACAGCAGAGGTGGGGAGCCAGACAGCTCGCATGGGGGAGCCATAGAACCCCGCATAGGGACCAGAGAGCATTCACAGGGCTGCACATGGAGGACAGCAAGTGTGCATGGGGGGGCCTGGTAGCGCACACAGGGAGGTGCCACAGAGCACGCGCAGAGGGAAGAGATGGCCACTGCCCCCAACACCATGCAATACCATCAGGCTCCCATCTAGTTATCAATATTTGTCAAAAGGCAGAATAATGAAAGAGAGAATATTTTAAGGCATTTGTATAACTTTCTGCAAATTCAGAAGTTTACATACACTAAGATTGCTATGCCTTTAAACAAGTTGAGACAGTCCATATGATGATGTTATGTGTTTGGAAGCTTCTGATAGGTTTATTGGCAACACCTGAGTAAGAGTCACACCTGTGCATGTACAGTATTTTAATGCACACCTGAAACACACTGCTTCTTTCGGTAGCATCATGAGAAAGTGTAAAGAAAGCAGCTAAAATATCAGTAAGAGAATTGTGGACTTGCACAAGACTGGTTCATCCTTGCGTTCAATTTCCAAATCCCTGAAGGTTCCTTGTTTATCTATACAAACAATTAGTACAAACTAGATGTGAATGTCCAGCCATCATACCGCTCAGGAAGGAGACAGGTTCTGTGTCTCAGAGATGAACATTCTTTAGTCCAATATATTCATGTCAACCCAAGAACAAAAGCAAAAGACCTTCTGAAAATGATGGTGGAAGCTGGTAAGATTGTGTCATTATACACAGTGAAATTAGTACTGTATCAACATTGGAGACATGTCCTGTGGTTCGATGAAACTAAAATTGAACTTTGGGGCCATATTGTCTATCATTATGTTTGAAGGAAAAAAGGAGAAGCTTGGAAGCCTGAAAACACCATTCCAACTGAGAAATAGAGGGGTGGCAGCATCATGTTGTGGGGTTGTTTTTCTGCAGGAGAGGCTAGTGCCCTTCACAAAATAGATGCCATCATTAGGAAAGAAGATTATGTGGCAATACTAAAGCAACATCTCTAGACATCAGCCAGGAAGTTAAACTTGGGCGGAAATGGGTCTTCCAAATGGACAATAACCCGAAGCATACTGCCAAACTGGTTAAGAAGTGAGTTGAGGATAACAAAGTCAATGAGGCCATCACAAAACCCTGATCTCAATCCAATTTAAAATTTGTGGGCAAAGCTGAAAAAGCAGGTGCGACCTACAAACATGGCTCAGTTACACCACTCTGTCAGGCGGAATGGGCCCAAATTCCTACCAACGCTTGTGAGACGCTTGTGGAAGGATATCCAAAAAGTTTAACCAAATTAATACAGTTTAATGGCAATGGTACCAAATACTAGGGATGAGCAAGTAGCAAAATATTAGTAATCGCTGTACTTGCAATGAGTACTTTGGTATACTCGCGCACTCGTCCAAATAGCAAATCCAATATTAGTCAATTAGTGATTGGCTCTGCCCACACACATCCAGTCATAAAACGAGCATTTCCAGGACAGGGTGGGAGGGTGTTTTTATGTTTTCAATGCATAAAAATGTCTTCCTGTGCCTCCCAGAGAGACCCTACCATTCAATCTGCTCTCACTGAGGTGCCAACTCCCTGTGTACTGAAGGGATCTGGCAATTTGTGTTAGATTGTTCACAATCGACCCATCACTCACGAGCACCAGCGATACTTGCCCAGTAACAAGTATCACGAATACTGTGCTGTCCATGCGAGTAAAGAATAGTAACGATTACATGCACTCATAACTACCAAATACTAATGAAATGTATGTAAACTTTTGACTTTGTAGAATGTAAAAAAAAAAAGTTTTTGTGTTATCATTCATATCCTCAGGAAAAAAAATCTGCTGGAGCATGTAAACTTTTAAGCACAACAATGTATCAGCTCTGACTCAGTTTTTTCTATAATTTCAAGTTAGCTGCTTGTCTTCTGACAAGTTAGGGAGTGCCCCACCTTTCCCTTACTGAGTAGAGCAGTTATAATGCATCTCATTTTTGTGCATCCATTTGGGACCCGGGTCACACTCAGCATCCTGCTTCCAATAGGTCAGTGTGCACATGGTCAGGTATAAAATACGGCTAGGGCAGGGACCCTTCCGGATGTGTACACCATGACGAGATGAAATGGCTTAAGTACAATTTTTGAAAAAAATATATGCACCAAATAAATATATGCACCAACAGCACTTATTTTTATTTATTTATTTATTTATTTATTTATTTATTGCAGGACATTTTGTCATAATTTTGCACATACTGTTTTTTGTTGTATCAGTTTATTTGGTGAATAATGTGAACTGGCTCTACAGGCATCCTGCTTTCAGTGAGGTTTACTTATATAACTTCTCTTTTTTGTTCTGGATATACCTGTTCCGGGCAATATGGATTTTTTGTTATTTATTTGAAGCTTCTTCATTTAGGAGGGTATTATAATATGTTTTTGATGTTAGTATTTAATTTATATTATGTACTGTAAATAGTAGTTAATTCAGTCTCTGCAATTTAACATTGAGGAACATTTTTCTGAAACTGTTATTCAAATTGTACATGCAAATGTTCACAGACTGATGAACCCCTGACCATCTTTGACACAATGGAAGTTCATCTTAGAGTCTCTGCCTTTCTAACATGCTCATTTTATACACAGTCATTTGACTTAGTTGGAAATTTATTCTTCAGCTGTTTTTCAATAGCACTACTTAGGCTATCTTCAAACATAGCGTATTTCACCATTTACACAACGTTGTTTAAACCGCTCAGCTGATGCTGGTCATGTGACCGATCAGCTGATTGGCTTGCTCTGCCCAGCCAGGTCCTGCTGTCGAGAGCTAGATGGAGGCATTGGGGGAAACGCCTGAGAGGTGAGCATGAATTTTTTTATTTTTAACACTTTTTACTTTATTTCACTTCCGCAATGAATGTATGTGAAAATTATGGACCCGGACACAGAAATGGCACCAGGATGCCACATGCATTCCTGTCTTTTCCTGTCCGTGGGGTCCAACAAAAATAGGATCCCCACGGACTGGAAAAAAATCGCAATGTGAAAGTACCCTTATGCATTGTGTACCTTGTGCTTGTTTATTCCCAACAAAAGTCATTTCATGTCATGGATTAAAAATCTTGTTCCTTCTGCCTATGCTGAAATCCTTCTATCATGTGAGGATTGTGAATTAGTAACAGTGAAGATGAATTAAGTCTGTATGTATTAAAAAGCATTGTTCCTTTTCTTGTAAAAATTGAGACACAACTGATGACATGTGATAGTTGACATCTGCCATAACAATTGTGATATCCCCTTTCTTTTGCTTCACAGCTGTCAATTTAGCAGTGTGCTGCTTGTATAATGTGCTATTCTAAGGATATATTATGAGTAACAAACACTGGAAAGACTAGTATGACCATCTATAGACAGAAAATGGTGATCACATTCTAATAGCTGACATAACTCTTGTATGAAAGGTGTTTCCATAAATATGCACCCTCAGATAACCTAAGTATATACAGTCATGTCTGAAAGTGTTGGCACCCACAAAATTATTTCAGAAAATGAAGTGTTTCTCCTAGAAAATTATCGCAATTGCATGTTTTGTTATACAGATGTTTACACCATGTTCCAAATTATTATGCAAATTGGTTTTAAGTGTCATAGGGTTATTTTTTGTCAATCAAACCCATTGATGGTATTGTGTCTCAAGGTTTTTTGGATCACTGAAATCAATCCCAGATATCTGTGTTAATTAGTTTGGCAGGTGAGCCCAATAAAAGGAAAACTGGATGTTCCACAATATTACGCAGGCCACAGTTTTCAAGTAACATGGGAAAGAAAAAGGATGTCTCTGCTGCCGAAAAGCATCAAATAGTGCAATGCCTTGGACAAGGGATGAAAACATTAGATATTGCACTAAAACTTAAGCGTGATCATCGCACTGTGAAGAGATTTGTGGCTGATTCTGAGCACAGACGTGTTTGTGCAGATAAAGGCAGAATGAGGAAGCTTCCTGCCAGGCAAGTTCATCGGATTAAGAGAGTAGCTGCTAAAAAGGCCTTACAAACCAGCAAACAGATATTTGAAGCTGCTGGTGCCTTTGGAGTCCCTCGAACCTCAAGGTGTAGGATCCTTCAAAGACTTGTTGTGGTGCATAAATGGCATATTCGGCCACCCCTTGCAGTGGGCCCAGACATACATGAAGACTAATTTTCAAACAGTCTTGTTTACTGATGAGTGCCAAGCAACCCTGGATGATCCAGATGGATGGAGTAGGGGATGGTTGGTGGATGACCACCATGTCCAAACAAGGCTGCGACATCAGCAAGGAGGTGGAGGAGTCATGTTTTGGTCCGGAATCATTGGGAAACAGTTGGTAAGCCCCTTTAAGGTTCCTGAAGGTGGGAAAATGACCTCTGCAAAGTATATAGAATTTCTGACTGAGAACTTTCTTCCATGGTACAAACAGCAAAAACATGCCTTCAGGGCCAAAATCATCTTCATGCATGTCAATGCACCATCTCATGCTGCTAAGAATACCTCTGTTTCATTGGCTGCTATGGGCATAAAAGGAGATAAACTCATGGTGTGGCCATCATCTTTCCTTGACCTCAACCCTAAAGAGAACCTTTGGAGTATAATCAAACAAAATATCTATGAGGGTGGGAGGCAATTCACATCACAACAGCAGCTCTGGGAGGCTATTCTGACATCATGCAAAGAAAAACAAGCAGAAACTCTCCAGAAATGCACAAATTCAATGGATGCAAGAATTGTGAAGGTGATATCAAAGAAGGGTTCCTATGTTAACATGTAACTTGGCCTGTTAGGATGCTTTGGAGTTAAGGAGTTAAATAACTTTTTATTTCAATGAATATGACCTCCTAATGCTGCAAATTCAACAAATAAACATTTTCAGTTCTTTCAAACATATATGTTTTAGAAACTCTACTGTGCCTAATAATTTAGAACAGTGCATTTAGAGTTTTTTTAATTTTGAAGATTATACTGTTATCATTGGGAGGTTTCTTCAATAAAATTCAATGTATACTCTAACGGGTGACGACTTTTATTACACTGACTGTCATTTGCACCGACCATTTAGGAAAATCAGAGAAAAAGAACATTTGCATAATAATTTGGAACATGGTGTATTTCCTTTCTGTGTATTGGAACAACAAAACATTAGAAATAAGGGAAGGTTGTGATAGGTAGTGGAAGATGAGAAATGGGAAGATTAACTAACTAGTCTGGTGTGATACCTTTATATCAGTCACACAATCAAACATGGCCCATACATTTGCCATCCCTGTAATACCTTCACGTAATAATACCATCCAATTAGGTCACAGTCTTTTAAGTCATCCATGAACATGTTCATGGCTGCTGATATCGATGGACGAACTCCTAAAAGTGTCTCTCTTAGGTCCAAAGGGTCAAAGGTCTTTATGAACGTAGTTGCAGTGGCAATCACCTTCCTGCAGATGGCATCTTTGTACTTAGGAAGAAAGCCTTGTGTAGAACAGGTTCAACTCCATTTGGGTTGGCTCCATAATGTCCATCTAAAGAACAATGGTTTATAACCCAATCACCACAAGTATTGAGTACCAATATACATAACCATATGCTAGAGGCAGGATGTCTAACTGTGGAGGAACATCTATGCTAAAAATAGTGCCAAGAAGGACACAGGATCCAGCAACAATCAATACTGGTTTCCTTCTCCAAGTGTAGGAACATTATGCCAACAGCTCTTGAATTGGAAGGTAGAAATGACCTACTAGAAAAGTTGCAAGAAAATTAACTAATTGAATAGCGGAACAATGGTGGAGCAAGAAAGAAAAAGTCCAATGAGTAACAAGGTGACATAACTTAAGGCCGGTTTACACGTAGCGAGATCGCTAACGAGATCGCTGCTATGTCACCGTTTTTTGTGATGTAGCAGCGACCTCGCCGGCGATCTCGCTATGTGTAACACTTAGCTTGCTGATCTTTGTTAAATGGCCTGGACCATTTTTCGATCGGCGATCTCTCGCTGGCCAGGCTGCATAGCTGTGTGTGACAGGCAGACTTACCAGCAATCCCCAGTCTGCGCCCGATGTCGGGAGTCGGCGCATCGCTGGGTGATCGCTGGTGAGATCTGCCTGTCTGGCGTCTCACCAGCGACCACGTAGCGACGCACCAGCGATCCCAGCCAGGTCAGATCGTTGTCGGGATCGCTGGTGCATCGCTACGTGTAAACCAGCCTTTAGGGAAAATACAGGTGATAAAAGGGAAATCGTTGCATCCAAAGAGGTGGATCACTAGTGTTGGTTCCCACTAGTCAAGCACAACAGGAGTGCAGCACAGTGTGTGGTTAAATGGGTGTATTTTTTTAATCACAAATAAATGTGAAGCACAAATAGCTGGTATTATTACTGTATTGGGAGGGGTGGGCAGAAGAAACTTAGTAAGTTTGTTCATTGAGCACAAAACAATGCTGTTGGCAGAACTATGAAGACGCTATTAATGGGTGAAGTCTTAAAGGTTACTCTACAGTGCCATTAAACTTTTCCACATTTTTTCAAATTACACTCAAAAACTTAAATATGCCCACACTAAGAAGCAACTATTTGTTAAGTGTAAAGTAAATGATACATTATTATCAAAATATTTTAAAAAGTAAAAATCTGAAAATTGTGACGTTGCATTTGTATTCAGTTTTTGAAACCTTTAAATTAAATCCTAAGTGATCAATTGTCTCCATAAGTCACATAACTAATAAATTGAGTCCAACTGCATATAATTTTTCAGTATTACTACAGCTGTCTTGTGAAGGCCTCAGAAATTCTTAAAGAATATTAGGGATCAACAAGCATCATGAAAACTAAGAAACACACTGGACAGGATAGGGATAAAGTTGTGGAGAAGTGTAAAGTAGAGTTAGGTTATAAAAACAAGCTGTGATAATCTCACAGAATACTGTTTAATCCATAATCCAAAAAAGAAATGAGTATGGCAAAATTGCAAACGTACCAACACATTGCTATCCAAATAAGGTGGCCGTCACACGGCTCAATATTGCGAACGATATCGTTTAAGCGATCTGCTTTTTAATCGCTTAAGCGATATCGTTTGTGCATCGCTGCGTGCAATCAAGCGATTTTACAATGTAATATCGCTTGATCGCTAGATCGCAGATTGGTGAGCAGGAGCTCATATCAAGCGATAAACGCTTGAACAATCTGCTTCATCGTGGTGTATGACACCACGATGAACGATCTCCCAGCGGCAGAGCCTATGCTGGGAGATGGTATCTATGGTAAACGTCGGGTTACTAAGCGCCGCGCGGCGCCTAGTAACCCGATGTGTACCATAGTTACCAGCGATCTCGCTGGCCCACATCGCTGGTGAGTCTGTCTGTGTGACAGCTCACCAGCGATGTGAGCGATATTGTTAGCGATCGCGCGTGCATGTGATCGCTTACAATATCGCTCACGATATAGATACGTGTGACGGCCGGCTAAGTTAACATCGCAACAAAAAGATCAATGATTAAAAAATATTCCAAAATGCCTATGGTAACTCTGGAGGACCTTCAGCGATCTACGCCTCAGATGGAAGAATCCATCCACACTACTAGTCGTATAGTCCACAAATTTAACCAATATGGAAAAGTGACAAAAAGAAAGTAACTTTTAAAAGTAAGCCATAAGAAATTAATTTGCAGTTTGTCAAAAGGCACTGTAAAATGGCCACGGATACGTCATCGCAGGGAGATATGTATGACAGAGGTGATTATCCTCAGAGATGTAGCCCAGAAGCAAGCTCCAGCTTGTATAGTATTGAGAGTATTAATAGTGCGTGGCAAGTACCGGGTTTATGAGAAGTCACAAAGATGTGTGGGACTAGCTGCTCAAATATTCCAGCCCCAGCTACTGGTATGGTGGATAGCGGAAAGTTCAGGTGTATTATTGGGCATGTGGGTTTGAAGGTAAGAAGATCTTTTGTGTAAAGTATCCATACTGGGATATTTGTACTGGACTGTTACCAAAGTGCCATTGTTTGGACTGTGTACTCTGTTTATCCTGCACTGAAAGACCATTGTTTTCTCAGTTTGCGTCGTGCTTAATGGAGTCTTAAGAGTGCAACCTGGCATTTTGCTAAAATCACCTTCCGTGCCTACCTCAAATGCCACTCAGTGAGTCGAGATTCCTACAACATACACCTAGCATGTGAAAGAAGATGCTATTGTCAGATCAAACCAGCAAAGTAGAATTCTTTGTGCTAAATACATAATGCTATGTTGCTACATTGCAAGGAAAGATTTCAGAGTTGATGAGAACATGAATGGAGCTAAATAAAGGACAATCTTCGAAGAAAACTTGTTAGAGGCTGCAAAAGATTAGAGATTAAGATATATCTTCACCTTCCAGCAGGAAAATGACAGTAAACATACTTCCAGAGTCACAATGGAATGGTTCTGATCAAAGCATATTTGTCACGGTGTAGTGAGAATGCTGATGAGGGAATGGCAATCATGGACAGGGTGACCAGGGAAGACTAGTCTGACCCTAGACTAGGAACCCTGAATGGCCCTGTCCCCGAAGGTATCTCTGATAGTGAGAAGGTTCGGGTCTCCAGCCTCTCCCTAAACTCCTCCACCAGCCCTGCGATATTCCCCCCCCTCACCTCCCTCCACAGAACCAGGATACAGCAACTCCAAAGGAAAGGACTTCAGCAACACAAACACACAGGTCTGCACAGCATAGCTTCCAGGCATAGAGTGAAACTCTATCAGCAGCACCACCTGGTGGATGGAGAGGCTATTTAAAGGCTAGGGGGAGGGGATTTCAGGTGAGTCACACTTCAACCACTCAACCAGCAGCTGAACATAATAGTGAATGCAGCTCTGGATCACAACACAGGAAGCAAGACATTCACACCAATGCTTCATGCAGCCCTTAAAGGAAAACAACACATACAGCAGCATCCAGCAATGTCAGGGCAAAAAAAGCGTGTGACTGTACCCCCTCTTTTGAGAGAGGCCTCAGGACTCGACAACAGACACATCAGACTAACATCGTGAGTGATGTGACATGAAAGATGTTTCAGGGCGCTAAAACTGGGGGTAGGTCAAGTCCGTACAGCACAGGATTACAAATAGCCGGATATCTGAAACGGTCCTATAACCCCAGAACTAGTAGTCCCCGCAGCACGCCTCCACCTGACATGTTTGGACAACACCCACAGATACTCGGTCACTCTCAGGTCTGGACTTGCATGTTTATTTTCAAATCCTCGCTCACAGTCAGAGGCACACATCCAGTATGGCAAACAGCATGCAGTGTCCTCCAGGCTCAGGGCACCCTTCCCTGGAGTACAGAACTGGAACCACTGTCCGTCCCAAGCGCCTCCTCCTGGAACAATGCCTAGACCCACCAAGAAGCTGAGGCGTAGTCCGAACTCCACCCCCTTTTCTGGGCTCGCTCCCAGTCACTCTGTAGTGAGGTAGGAGTCAGTGCAACCAGTACAGTAGAAATAGGTGTAGCCAGGCAATTACTCACACAGAAAGCCCCCAAGTCACAACCTTTCTGGCCCGCCAGTCTATCAATGGTTGTATGTCTCAAGCCAGGGAAGTCCCAATACAATGGGAGTGGTCAGGTTGTCCAAGAGGTGACAGGACAGAATCTCCTGGTGGAGAGTTCTTATGCTCAAGTTCACATTACACACCACTTGGGAGAGAACCTTCTGGCTGAGTGAAACTGAGTCGATTGAGGCGATGGGAATGGGTCTCACTAAAGCACTGCTGGTGAAACCATGAGCCTGAGCAAAGCAAGAATCCATCAAATTGACCCCCGCTCCGCTATCGATAAGTATCGGCACAGTCTCGGTTTTACCATCCACCACCACCCTGGCAGATAGTGTGAATCGAAACTTAGGAGGAAGGAAATATAAACCCTCTAGTCGTCTCCTTCTGAATGATCCAAGGTACACTGCTTCTGAGACTGCGAGGTTGTCTTGGAGCAAGTGGACAAATCTAAATAAAATGGTCAGATTTTCCACAGAAAAAACATGCTCCGCCCTCTTGGTGAACAGTAGCCACAGGAGGTTTAACACAAGAACCTACTGCCCCCAAGTGCATGGGTTCATCAGGTAAGGTCTCCTCAGCAGGGATAGGAAAAGGAGACGAAGCAGGTCTTGGTCTCTCCCTTAGGCGTCTGTCAACCTGTATGGCTAGGGACATCGCAGCCGCCAATGACTCAGGTGCTGCGTACTGAACAAGGGTGTCTTGCAGTCTGGCTGACAAACTCAAGCAGAACTGACTCCTGAGGGCTGGGTCATTCCACTTGGTGTCAGTTGCCCATCTCCGAAACTCCGAGCAGTACTCCTCCACTGCTCATGTGCCCTGCTTGAGTTTATGGAGATTAGACTCAGCAAAGGTCACCCTATCTGGTTGACTGTATACCTGAGCCAGAGCAGCAAAAAACTTGTCCACCGACTGTAGCGATACTGAGTCAGCTGGGAGGGAAAAGGTCCTGGTCTGGGGTCCCCTTAAAGAAGGGAGACTATAATCCCCACCCGCTGTCCCTCACTTTCCCGATAAATGGGTCCGAAGCCTGAAATAAAGCTTACAGACTTCATGGAAAACAAAAAATGTATCTCTTCCTCCAGAAAACCTATCTGGAAGAGAGACCTTGAGTTCTGGCACAGCCTGAGCATGAGCCGACGCCAGATAACCCATGACTTGCTGCAGCTGATGCACCACCGGAAGTCCCCAGACCAGTTACCTCTTCAGAGATGGTCTGTATCAGGTGAGAAAATGCATCAGTTGAGGCAGTCTGAGACATAGTGACTCAAGGAAAAAGGTATGGGCTGCTGATAATATCACGGTGTAGTGAGAATGCTGATGAGGGAATGGCAGTTACGGGCAGTGTGCTCAGGGAAGATTGGTCTGACACTAGATTAGGAACCCTGAATGGCCCTGTCCCCGAAGGTATCTCTGATAGGGAGAAGGTTCGGGTCTCCAGACTCTCCCTAAACTCCTCCACCAGCCCTGCGCTATTCCCCCCTCACCTCCCTCCACAGAATCAGGATATAGCAACTCCACAGGAAAGGACTTCAGCAACACAAACACACAGGTCTGCACAGCATGGCTTCCAGGCATAGAGTGAAACTCTATCAGCAGCACCACCTGGTGGAAGGAGAGGCTACTTAAAGGCTAGGGGGAGGGGATTTCAGCTGAGTCACACATCAACCACTCAACCAGCAGCTGAACATAATAGTGAATGCAGCTCTGGAGCACAACACAGGAAGCAAGACCTTTACAGCAATGCCTCATGCAGCCCTTAAAGGAAAACAACACATACAGCAGCAACCAGCGATGTCAGAACAAACTAAGCGCGTGACAATATTCTTGTGTTTGAATAGGCCAGTAAAGGCCATTTCTAAATTATATTGAGAACCTAAGGCAGGATTTGCTGTTCAAGGACATTTTCCATCCAATATTACTAAGCCAGAGCTATTTTACAAACATTTCATCTTCAAAATGTGCAAAGCTGGTATAGACATACCCTATAAGACTTACAGCTGTAATTGCAGCAAAATGTGGTCCTTTAAAATGTTGACTCCGTTGGAGTTCATACAAATGTACATTGGTATTTTCAGATTTATATTTTAAACTTTTTTGAAAATCATCTATGACTTCCTTTATGCTTCATAAATGTTTGTTAATTAATGTTGGTATATCAAATAAAATCCTAATAAAATACCTTTAAGTTTGTGGGTGCAACGTGAACAAATGTATGAAATTTAATAGGGTGTCAATAATTTTTCAAGGCACTGTGTTAGTGGGAGGGGACTAAAAAGAGTATTATTACCATGTGTAAAACACATTTTACAACATGTGGTGTCATTTAGACACTGCTTATATCTGAGGCATTGGAAAAAACTGGCAAATTACAATGTGAGGGGATAATGAAGCTTTTGCACAGGGTCTTTTAGGTTATTAAAATGGTTAAAGCTATGAGTTATTTCCAAAGACAAGCTGGTTTATAACTGTTGAATACTGCAGAATTCACAGACTAGATGTAAAAAAAGCAGAATATCTTAAAAAAAAAACTTGTCAATAACTGCATATCTTATATTACTTTCTAATTTTACAAACTTTGCTATAAGTCTTCTAAATTCCCTTTCTATCTTTGATGTCCTCCTGGTTTCTGCTTTGGTAACTTGACTTCTCTCACCTCTGGTTCACTCCTCGGCAACAGTCCTTCCATGAAAGAAATCCAGTGGATCTTGTTGTGAGATCAAATCCCTGTACATTTGTAGAAAGATAAAAGCTGGGTTTCTCTGGAATCTGACAGATGAAGTTGCTAGAACCAAGTCTTTCTGAAGCAGATGTTTTGATCCTATGGTCTTTGACAATGTTACACCAAGGAAAGGTATTTCAGCAGTTGTGTGTAGACGTGAAGAAAATCTGTTCCATCAATAAAATGAGGTAATGATACCCAGTGGCAAGACAATGTGAAGTTTGGTGATGTTGAAGTAGAGTAATCAGTACCTGTCTGAAAGATAAAAGGTTAACAAGATGAAGGCATGTGAAATTCTCATTAAATTATGCATTCCTAGAAAAGGATAGTAATAAAATTGAGTAGATTGCACTACGTCACTGTCTGCAAAACCCCTTCTTTTTAATTAGTTTTGGCTTACCTTATTTTGTTAAATCTCTTCTCATGCCCTTAATTTTCTCTAATGACACCTGTCACTTCCCTCACTCTGAGCCAATAGCATCCTGTTTTATTGTATCCTCCCCTTATTATCCTGTTAAATGCAGAGTGCTGTGTCTTGCTCCTCCTCTCCCTCATTTGAGTTACAGAGATGCTCATCACAGCACTATTGGGCAGAGGCAAAGTATGACTGATCTTTGTTGGACACTATTTGTGCTCACATTTAGCAAGAGGGAGCAACTTGGCTGCAAGCTCTGATTTCTGAACGTAACTTGCATTTGCATGTGCCCTGGAAGTCGGTGATCTGTAAAGTGTTCCTGCCCTCCAATGAGGCTCAGTCCCAATCACCAGTGGCACAACATGACTCCAATGGGCCCCAGTGCAAAATATAATATACGGTAATAATATAATATAGTATGTCAATATAAGTGATTAGAGATTATTATTCTGACAACCTTCATCAGCTAGTTCTTTTTCTGTGGGATTAGCATTATTGGATCTCATTTAGATGAGGATAACAATAACAAAATTTTAAGTGATTACTATGTCAAAATTTGTATTAAGTATCATTAGATTGTCAGATAGGGAGCAGACACAAAGTGGACAAAACCAAGAAGAATGCTGTTGTTTTTTTTCCATTTTGACATTTTTTGAATATTTAATAATAAAATGTGATAATGCACTGTTACATACTAATTTTATTAAGAAATATGTCCTCCTTTAGCAGATATAAGATTTTCAATGTGTTTTGGCATTGATTCTACCAAGTATTTGCATAAATTCTTCATCATGGAACCACGCTTGTATGGCACTGTTTATCATGCATTCTTTGGTTGTACAGTCCATTTTGCCAAGATATCTCTTCACAATGCTCAACAAATTTTCTATAGGATCTAAGTCTGGTGAATGGCCAGGCCAGCCAAGCACTTTTACTTTATTTTCTTCCAGGAATTTCTTCACATACTTGGAATTGTGGCATGGAGCCAAATCTTGTTGGAATGTTCCTTCAAATTTATGCATGAATGGCGCAATAAAATGTTTTAAAACGTCTATGCATTTGGATGAATTCATCATACCAGCAACAGGAAATAAGCTCCCTGTACCATCAGCTGTAAAAAAAAAGCCTCAAAACATCTGTTTTGAGGGTGTTTTACAGTTTGTTGAATATGATCAGCTCACAATTGTTCATTTTTGCTTCTTCTAACAACACTCTGTACCCTTAAACAAAAAGATGGGTTTTATCACTGAAAATGACCTTTTTCCACTAGCTAGTTGTCTAAGATATATATTTTTTTTGCCCATGCGAGTCGTTTTGCCTTCATTGGAGATGTCAGAAGTTGTTTCTTTACTGGCTTGGTTGCCCTCCGACAAACGTCCAGAAGCCTACGCCATACAGTCGAATCACTAATATCAATACCTGCAGTGGACAATTCTCTTTGGAGGTCTTTACTTGTTTTTCTGCATTAGTTTTACTATTTCTGATAAGTGTTTTATGAGTTCTTGGTGTTGTTTTCCTTTTTCTTCCATATTCTGTTCGTTTTGAAGAAAATGATCCAGTTTCATTGTGTGTGTGATTTATTCTTGAAACGGTAGATTTTCCAACAACAGCGGTGGAAGCTATTTCTCTTACAGTCAGACTTGTATGTTCATTAAGAGTAATAATTCTAGACCTCTTCCGTGGAGTAACATCCATTTTTACAGGCACGAATCACACTGAGAGAAAAAGTACACAAAACCACTCCTCACTGAAACAAGCTCTCAACTGAAGCTGAGGGGGCAGCTAGCTGTTATTTTCTGATGAAAACCAGTCAGACCACATTTTATTACTCAAGGTTGTACACTCACACCTGTTCAAGGCAGTTAAAACTGGTTTAAATCACTGACTGGTAACGCACTTACGATTTTACTTAGAAAATGCTTTGTCCCAATTAATTTGCAAAGCACTGTATCTAGAACAGTGCTCAAAATTATTCATACATCAGGATATGATTAAAAAATCTTATAAAGCTCAGGGGGGTATTTCACAGTTACAATATGACAAAAAGATCAGAAAGCAGCTGACCCTGCTTGTAGAGGTGGGATGGGGAGTAAATTCAACCAAATGATGGCTCCATCTCATTATTTACAAATAAAGCCTCCCTTTCCAGCAGCAGGCCAGCGTTCTGCTGGTTGTTTGAAGACTGCTGGTTATTTAATGAGGGACCCGGTTGTTTTTCAGACTCTGCAAATATAAACATGAGTGCTCTTCCTGTGCCAGGGACCATTTTATGGTGCATTGCCCACATTCTTTGGAGAAAAAATTTGGAAAATGCTCCACACAGGGAGAACAAAAAAGCTTAAATGAGCATAGCCATGATGGGACCCTAAGTACATCTGTTTTCTCACAAAGAAACAGAGGACCAGCGCCAATTTTATTTTAGCTATGGTCTTTAATCTTTTTTAATTTAGCAGATCACCAAGTAACCTTAAGTCTGCTAGAGTTCTTTCCCCAAGATCTATGAAAAAATGTTTAAGTTAAGTAGCATTGGGAATTTAGCTTGCCCCTGCCTGTCCCCTTCATTTTAGCACCTCAGATTCTCATTATTGGCTGTAGTGCCAAAGAAGGTACACGGCAAGTTTCATCTAATTCACCATCTATCCAACATGTGATTCTGTTAATGATGCTATTTTGCTGTAAGATGCTTCAGTACCCTATGTTTCCTTTGAAAGGGTCGTTGAATAGTCAAGTCGCATTCATTGTAAATGTGACTACTTCGAAGTCATACATTATTCTATTAACTATTTTCAATACATACTGTAAAATATAAATGTCAGTGAATGGTAAGAAACTAAATTCTTGAGTGATTGTAAGAAATTCATTACTGAGTCCAATGGGAACACCCTGTTAACCTCTACTGCAGAGCTCTAAAATAATATTAGCTGTGTGGCTTTTCCTTGGAGACTTGACTTCTTCACACAAACTCTTTAATTTAAAGACCTCTTTAGGTTAAAGCGGCTCTTTGTTTTAATTATTCTTCTGTCCAGGTTATTTTAATGAGCTTTTAATATAATTAAGTTTTAAATGATACGAAAAGCAAAGCACTGAAAAAAAAAATATAAACCTCAGCAATAATGCAGAACGAGGTAAAAAAAACAATATTGGACAAGTCTTTAATTATGGTATAATTGTTTTTTTATAATCATTTATTAGCCTGTCTCTTTGTAATGGATCATCAGTTTCACAATCCTCTTTGTATAAATTAAGTTGTGGTCAGATCGATGTTCTTGCATTATTACGCCTAACGTTCTTAGCTGTAATTAGAAATGACAGAGATAGGATTACATGTTTACAACATGCCAATTTGTGATAAATTTTTCAATGGACCACAATTTTAAAGCCCAAGATTTGCATTAGTTGTTCAAATGTCTTTATTAGGTTTTATAACATATGTTTAAATAACATAACTTTTAAACACAAGTGCATGTAACCGTTGCAAGATATTTATACAAGAGTATTACATAAAATGATTTAACTTTATGCAATCAAAGATTGATCATATTAGGTATCGTTAAAGTTCGCATCACAATTAGTTATGTTTACATGTAGATTGTGTTTAACAATTCTATTCAAGATAGATTTATAACAGTTTTACAGAAGAAAAACATAAATAAGTGGAGGGGGGAAAACAGACAACATAAAAGGAACTTACATCCTAATCATACAGTTTGATTTACAAAAAAGGTAACACTTTCTTTTCACATCCCAAATTCTTACAAGTAGCACCATATCCCAAGTTTCGCAAATGCATTCAGATAGTATATTGAATAAAGTAATATAAATACACCGTTATAGAAACTGAAATCAAAAATTGTAATGTCACAACGTTAATGGGTTATCAGGGGATTAAGTTTGGCATAAAGCTTTGCGACCAAATTTCCCATTTAAATGTATTTATTTATTTGTTGTATTCATAGACATTGTGGACAGAGACTCTGTCTATTACATCTGCTATGGTTGGAACTTCAACTTGCTTCCATCTTGAAGCTATCAGCAATTTAGTTGTTATTAAAATGTGGCAATTTATATGTCTAAGGTTGTTGGGAAAAGCATCTATACCCAACAGCAGAAGAACTAGTTGTGGATTGAGGGAAACTCGTAAACTAGTGAAGCTCTTGATAAGTTTTCCTACCTCTGCCCAGAGATTATTTAGTTTGGGACACCCCCAGAAGATATGTGAGAGAGTCCCCACCCTCCCGCATCCCCTCCAACAGTCGGATGATGTCGATGGTGAAATTTGGTGGATCCTCTCCGGTGTCCAGTACCATCTAGACAGGATCTTATAGTGGGACTCATGTAGGGAAGCACACAAGGTGTTCGAGTAAATGATGTCAAGAGATTTAGAAAGTTGAGATATGTCTATCTGAACTTGGAATTCTTTTTCCCAAGATATTATGTTTTTAGTTTTTAGTAATTCAATGTCATCACCATAAGTCCTATACAGACGGTTTGTCACCCATTTGGGGCTGTCAAGGGGTTTATTTAAGAGGTCAGTAATAAACAGGGGGAGAGAAAAGAAGATGTTTTTTGAAGTCAGAAATAATTGTATTTTTAACCACGTTGAAACCACGTTTAACCACGTGTTAGGTAGAACCACGTTTAACCACGTGTTAGGTAGAATATATTTATCCTGGAGGGATTGGAAAGGGATAAGAGTATTATCCAGAATTATATCTTGAATTGTTGAGATACCAAATTCCAACCATTTATTCAATTTCAGTTTAGGAATCAAAATTTCCAAAATTTGGAGTGGTAAAGAACTAAGCTGCGATTCTTTAAATTTTGATTTTGTTTTGTCTAGAAACTTTACAAATGCAAATCTTGTTTTTTTATTTATTTTTTTTTTTTTTTCAAGGCAGTAATCACCGTCTGGAGAGATCTGCTCAAAAAAACAAGATTTGCATTTGTAAAGTTTCTAGATAACAATTAAAGTGCTAATACAATTAGTTTCGGAGTAGACTATCCGGTGCAGTGACGAGCACTCCCAGATTCGGATGGACCGGAAACAATTTCATTTATTTATTACAAACAGTCTTCATACAGTAAAAAACACAAACATACAATGTGTTTCAGATATAAAATTGCATATAGGATAGCCTTCCTCAGGTAAACCTGAACATACAACGCGTTTCGGCTATAAAACACATAACACGTTTTGGCTATAAAATTGCATATAGGATAGCCTTCCTCAGGTATACTTGAGGAAGGCTATCCTATATGCAATTTTATAGCTGAAACACGTTGTATGTTCATGTTTTTTACTGTATGAAGACTGTTTGTAATAAATCTTTGAAAAATTGAAATTGCTTCTGGTCCATCCGAATCTGGGAGACCTCATCATTACATCGGACATTCTACTCCAAAATTACTGCTGACGGACTCTTCGCTGAGAGATCCGATCCCTTCAGGACAAAGCAGCAGACCAGACGGGCCATGTTCCGGAGCACTATACCCTGCAAGGGGTGATACGCAATATACAAAGACACTGAAGAGGTGAGCAATTAAGCTCTTTCTCTATAACCAGTACACAGTATACTCTGCACTTAGATCTGCACCCTCTCTTTTCTCTCTCCCCCTTTTTCTAGACCCTACACCCTACAGCCTAGGAGTCAAACCTATCCAATACAATTAGTTTGAGATTTAAATCCATCATAAATCCTTGTACAGTTAAATCAAAATTACCAACTGTAATTGCCATTGGTATATTAATCTGGGGATAAGTGCCATATTTAATTGCATACCGATTTCCTATTGAGTTCAGTAGAAGTTGAATAAATCTGTATCTATAACCTATTATAAAAACCAAATGAGCAAATACCTTGCAATCATTAAATAAGTAAATTGATTTTGAAAAAAAAGTGTTTGTGCATGCTACACTGTGGGACATTCCAAAAATGTTTTTATCAATACCAAAGTCTTTCTGTCCAGAACCGGTGCAGAAACATGTTGTTATTGGCAAAAAAAGCAATTTGGAATCCCAAGGCTCTTCATTCCCACAGTGCAGCCGTCTAAAAGTGACAGTTTTTACTATTGCCATTACACTTCTGGGATTACTATTTCCTCCAGCCAGATGGCATCAGCAGTGGCTTGTACATTACGCTTTTACCAGGCAGTGTTGCCATGTTTTGTGTGCTCTTCTGTCCCTCCCCAGAGCTTTGCAACTCAGGACTCTAGCATTTACATGTACGCTTACTATTTACTTGTTTGCTTACTGCAAAGTATTTGCTCATTTTGTTTTTATTGCAGGTTACGTTTGTTAATGGCCACAGTGAAATGTGCTCCTAAACATAGAAATTATACCAACATGTGTTCCAACTCAGCTTTTTGGATTAAATCTTTATGCAGTAAAGCCCACGATTAGTGGTTGTAAGAAACTAACATTTTAGAATTTAAAGGGAATATTTTGCAATTTTTATTTTTGCATAAAAATTATTGATTATTTTGTCAATTTTTTACAATGGGAAATTAAGAGTTGTGTTTTAGCATTTATTTATTTATAATTTTTGGTTGCAGCCGCAGGGGATGCCATTTTTATTTTTTGGTATGTAATTGTCAGAGCAAGACAGACACTACAAATACGGCCCCTGTGCAGTGGCATACATCGAAAACATGGGGCCCTGTACCAGAAGCCCTACTTGCCTCCCCGCCTTCCCAAAAATGAATTGTTTTTTGTCAGGGTCATAGAGGAGTATATCTCATATATATTAGTATTCCCTTGCGTTAAAACACCCCTATCATGGCTCATGTAAAGTATCTTGCACAAAAAAGTACTCCCCACAGTGAATTCCAGATTTGATATTCGGCCAAGATAAAGCACATGGCTGGGGGCCGGCATTTTCACCCTGTGGAAGTACATAGTTATTGCCTTCCCTCCCGAATGAATAGCAGTCTGCAGCCACTGCAAAATGTGCATTCATTAGAAATGCCGAATCCTTGCTCTTCCCAATTGCCCTGATCTGGGGGCAATTTGGGTAATAGAAGGGAGTTAATGACAGCTGAGTATTGACAGCTGTCATCATGGCTTTGATTGGTGATGTTCAGGCCTCTATGAGACCCCAATATTAGTTGAGGTCTACCTATGATCTCAATTACAGGTCTCTCTCATCTTTTTAAGTGGGAGAACTTCCACAATTGGCTGCTGACTAAATAATTTTTGGATGCAAGGCATTTTTTCAACAGGGTTTAATTAACAGTGATTATGATAAAAACTAAAAGAAAATTGAACTTTGATTTGGTGAGTTTAAAAGATGTTCAAGAGATCAAAGTTTCCCCAATCATGCTTTTAGATGAGTTCACTAATGGATTTTACTGTCAATTCATTCTGCTGCCATCTATAACAATCATACATAGAGATTTCACAAGAAAAATAGTCCAATAATGCTTTACAGTCAAATATGCATGCATTTTAGGAACAAAATTCTCCAAAGTATCCATAGCACTTAAATTTTGCACAGGGAAATTACTGTTATTGTTAAGGGCTCACCTAGTCAAGTGTATAAGCTACATGGTCATGGTTAGCAGCATGAACTGAGATGTTACTGTGGAATTTGACAATTCAGACAGAAAGTTAATCAATAAAGTTTTGAAGTGCAAGATTGCATGTTGATCAATGAAGTTAGAAGTGCTGGATGGGATGAAGATCAAAGGAGCAGGAGATATGGAAAGACAGCTTAGATGAACAGAGTCAAGTGTGCAGATAGCACCTAGAACTAGTAGAGATGGGTTGGCTGTATGTACTTTGGTGCAACATAGGTTGAGCATGCAGAAAGCACTCAGGGACAAGAGAACTCGTAAGTCAACAGCCAGGTACCTTTTTCAAGAGAGTCGAGAGTGCAGATAGCATCCATGCACTGCAGAGTTGAGTCCATAGACAGGCATCATGTTGAAGCAGAGCTGTGTTTGCAGGGAGCATCTTTAGCAGAATTGAGATTTAGGAGAGGAATATTTGTCAAGCAGTACTCTTTGGATAAGTTGTAACATACCTGAGTAGTAATAGAGCTGAACTGGTTTTGTAAGCTCGTGGAGCGGGTCACTGTGCTCCACTGAAGATAGTGCTGACCTCTGATTTGTGAAGTCTCACGAGACTTCGGCATTATCTTCAACGGAGCACAGTGACCTGCTCCACTGTGCAGGCGCGAGTGTGCCTGCCACTCAGCGCCCGGTCACAGGAGAGGATGGCAATTTTGAACATGCAGGGTGGGTTTTGCAGCCAGGGGGGTGGCGAGGACCTAATCCATCAGGACCACAGAGCAGGTCTCCTGGACCTTTTAGGGTGCAGTGTGGGACAGAATAAAAGTTGATTTCTCAGGTGTGAGGGGGACATCTGGGCACATAAAGGGGTTACAAGAGCCCCATTTATATTATGTTTAAGATGGTGGGCACAGTTTAAAAAGCCCAAAGGGGGTGACAGGTTCCCTTTAAGGCTAAGGCAAAGATCACATGTGCATTAATTATCCATTAGAATGGATCCAACAGCAATCTGTTAGCAAACAAATGTGCAAACACTGCCTTTTTTCTGTTTTGAAAAAAATAATTTCTTCAGGATCTGTGGGAAAATGGGAATCTATGGAAAACAGATCTATTAACTGATTGCTGTTTAACCTGTTACATGGTCCTAAGTGGTAGTGATGGGTGAGGGACTCATCTTCCATGCCTGGACATGCTACAGAACAAACAAGGATTTTTGTATGTAGGGGTGCCTCAGTCTCAGGTATCTCAATTTTTCACTGTGTTGCTCGTTGTACCGTACCATCCTGCTTGCATTTTACATTGGGGAAACCAAACCGGTTTTTACAAACAGCATCCTTTTTATAAATGTCCAAACTTGTGAGCTGAAGTTGGCTAATAACACATTCCCCATCTTGATCTTTATAGTACAATGGTTCCTTTCACAGAGTTACAGATAACAGCTTGTTTTTGGCCACAGAGGCAATAAATGAGTGAGGTGACAGCTGTATCATCTGCATATGTCCTGGAGCAGGAGGCCAGCGGGGTTAACAAGATTAATTATAGAACCTGTTCCTAGACTTTTTACAGTCATCCCTAATGAGGCTCTCTCCTAGAACCGCTTCCCTCTTTCAGTGTCCTCAGCTGAGCAGAATCAACTCCTTTAAACAGTCTCTTGCTGCCAGAGTTACCTGTGCCACCTCTGTAACTGTTAGGGTACCTTCACACTTGGTGATGCACCAGCGATCCCGACAGCGATACGACCTGGTAGGGATCGCTGGTGAGATGTCAAACAGAGATCTCACCAGCGACGCAACAACGATCCGGAATGATAAGGAGGTCGTTGCGACCCTGTTTCTCAGACCTGTAGTATTGAGGTTGTTGTTCATTGTCCCTGTCAAATACAGTGATGCATGCTGCCCAGCGGGACCCCAACGGTCAAAAAATGGTCCACATGACTCTGACACGACCAGCCATCTCACAGCAGGGGCTTGGTCACTGCTAAGTGTCAAACGTAGAGAGATTGCTGGCGAGGTCGATGTTGCGTCACCAAACTTGTGACTTAGCAGCGACCTCGCTAGCAATCTCGCTTAGTGTGATGGGGGCTTTAAACATTCATATCCTTCCCTCTTACAGAAGCCTCATCTTCTCCACCAATGATTTCTCTGTCTTGCTCATACCAGGCCATGACTCACCAACTTCTCAACCCATAACTCTCTCACCACTAGCCCCACTAGGTCCAACTAAGGGCTGGCCTTGAGTTAACCCTGTAAATTATGGCTAAGAAGATCTGAATCCTGGAAAGATTACATCAGTGAAAAGGCTGACGTTACACACAAATTAAAGCATAACATATCAATACAGTTGGTGACTTCAAGAGGAATGTATCACTATAACAGATTTAGAAAAATTTATATGCAATATTTGAGAAAAAAAAATGCTTTTTGTCTACACAGAAAAAGTCTTAGATCTTCGAATTTAGCTCATGAAAAATGGAAGCAAAAAGCAAACGTGTTGTGTTTATAATTATGATTAGTACTGCATATATATATATATATATATATATATATATATATATACCGTATATATATATATATATATATATATATATATATATATATATGGCTGCTTTTTTCAGCAGAGAAATTGAATAATTCAGCAAAAACAATACAAGTAAAAGGATAACATTTTTGCAGAGAGAGGCAGAATTTTTGTATTCTAAGTAAATATCTTTATTAAATCAATATTTTATGAACAAATGCTAAAAGTTTGTTTATAACTCCAGTAGTTGGGAGATCTGAAAAAGAGGAGAAAAACTAAACTATGGGTAAACTAAAGTATAGTAAATTGTATATACTTTTACTCCTAAAAATTGCAATGTTAATATTAATCTCTCTACCCCAGAAATTACAGCAAACTGAAACATTTTGAATAACTCATAAAAATAAACTATTATTTGCTATTATTTGTTAGGATTCTTACAGCTATTCTCACATTATGCATGGTAAAGTCTGCATACAATGGCATACTAATGGTGCATCTTATGGCCAATTGTATGTTAGAAGGTGCAGAAAGTACAAAAGTAAGTTTTCTCATTTATTATGATATTATTATAAGTTTTATCATTAGACCAATATTACTAATTGGCTCAATTTTTGCAGAAATCATGCTTTGGGATTTCACTTTTTAAGAAGAGTAGTTATCAGACATTGCTGTAATCTGCACATTATTAATACTTAGAAATGCTGTCCAGCTTGTAACATAAAGCAGGGAATCATTTATTTATTAATTTTAACATAATTTTTGCTTAATAACAAGAATAATTTTCAAGAGGGCACGAAATGAAAGAAAAACAAAACAGAAATTATGCTATCATGTTTTAGATTTTGCTTTTATGACGTTCAATAGGCAGTAAAATTTAACTATTAACTCCTTGCCAACACAGGACGTTGTACAATGTCCTGAGCCGGTAGAGGGGCTTTGATGTGAGCTCCGGTGCGGCACTCACATCAAAGCACCGATATCTCAGCTGATCTCATCAGCTGAGATGTCAGGCTAACAGCTCCGATCAGATCCGGGATCCGATCGGTGCTGTTAACCCTTTGGATCCCGCCGTCAATCTCTGACAGCTGGATCCAAGGCGTCCACGGCGGGGAACGCGCTGTTTCCCACCTGCTCTGGAGATCCTGTGATACTATCGTGGGATCTCCGGTGCTCATGTGACAGCCCGGGGTCCTGGCTAGACCCCGGATACTGTCAGAGTGCAGTTTCCTGCTGTGGTTGGCAGGTGCTGCCAACCACAGCAGGTCCGCGATTCTGGGAGATACAGATGAGCTGCAGCTCATCTGTATCTCCCAGAAGCGATCGGACTGTGCAGCAAGGTGCCTCTTAAAGGGGCAGTGTAAAAATAAGAATTAATAAAAAAATCAAGTTTTTAAAAACCTGTAAAAAAAAAATATAAAAGTTCAAATCACCCCCCCTTTTCCCCCAATCACAATAAAAGTATTAAAAAAATAAAAAGAATACATGTTTGGTATCATCGCATTCAGAATCGCCCAATCTATCATCATATTAAATCTGTTAATGAAAGCTGTAAACTCCGTAACAGAAAAAATGGTCCAAACGCCTAAATTCCGTTTTTTTGGTCACCGCAACATTGCTATAAAATGCAATAACGGGCAGTCAAAACTGCAGATCCCCCCAAAAATGGTGTCATTAGAAAAGTTAGCTCAAGACACAAAAAATAAGCCATCACACAGCCCAAGATCCTGAAAAATAAAGATGCTACGGGTCACAGAACACGGCGCAAAAAGTCAGTTTTTGTTTTTTTGCAAAGTTCTGAATTTTTGTTCATCACCTAGATACTAATAAAGGTATACATGTTGGGTGTCTACGAACTCGTACCGATCTGAGGCATCACCCCGTCATGTCGGTTTTTTCCATACAGTGAACATGGCGACTAAAATACCCAAAAAACAAACGTGTTATTGCACTTTCTTTTTTTTATTTCACTGAATTTAGAATTTTTTTGCAATTTCCCTGTACACTATATGGTAAAATAAATTATTGCATATGAAAGTACATCTCATCCCGCAAAAAAGAAGCTGTCATATGTCTATATTGACGGAAAAATAGAAAAGTTATGGCTCTTGGAAGCAGGGGAGCAACGAAACAGTAGTCATGTGGCCGGGAATATGCATACTCCCAGCCAGAATCCAACTAGATAGGCGCAGTCATGACACACTTGCATTGGGCAAGTCTATGCCTATCTAGTCGGATTCTAGTAAAGAGTCTGCTTATCACATACTAGTAACCATGTGCTGTAGGCACTGATGTCACTTCCGGCCTCCGGCGTCGCACAGGACAGCCACAGCAAGCAGATTTAAACCACTGCTGTGAGCAGTAGCGTGTGTCTTCGGCAAGAGTAGCTGATGAAGCCTGTCTGGGTGAGTGACCAGAGGAGCAAGGGGGGCTTTTGCAGCACAAACTATGCATTCACATTGATGTGCCCCAGAGAGTGTAATAATTATACTTTCAGGTAACACATATTGATTTATACTTTGTCTGTTTTTAGACACCACCTTTGCCATAATTGATGTGGGACTGCTTGCACTTGGCTTTCCCTCCTTAGCCATGACTCCCCTGACGATGGGGCAACTGAAACGCGTTGGGCATAACTGAAAAAGCATGATGGCATATTAATGTATCTACTAGCCTAAAGAATCAGAGTGTCACTAGCAGAAGAGCACGTGGTCTCTTAAGGGCTAACGAAAGGATGTGGATAGTAGAAGACACACTGGTGAGATTGTTCCTTTATACATGACTATAGAGTGTGTTCCCTATTACACATGTTGTCTGAGTTCTTGATACACAGACTAGGTTCTGTTTCCACTGTTAAAGTTCAATCACCTCCTTTTGTGTATATAAGGTATCAGCTAAGTGCGTAGAAGGTTCAATACGTCAATTTCCGTTTCACTCGACACTTTTTGGTTTATGTTTGTGTGTGATGTCATTTTTTAATCTCTTTCAGTGGACATTGTATATGTTCCTCTTTTAATTAGAATTATTAAAGGTTATGTTTTAATTTGACCTTTTTCAACACCTATAACTTGATGTATTAACATAAACATACAATGTAGGTTGTGTGAAGCAATTACCCCCTCTACTTCTCTTTGGTCAGACCTTATCTGGATTACTGTGTCCAGTTCTGGGCACCACATTTAAAAAAAAAACATTAACAACCTGGAGCAAGTTCAGAGAAGAGCGACCAGAATGGTGACCAACCCGAAAGGAAAGGTTACAAGACTTGGGAATGTTAAGATTCTAGGTCTTTTTTTTTAAAAGCTAAATAGCTGTCTACAAATATGTGAAGTGCTGTCACACTGTAGAGAGATACATTTTATTCTTATTTGCACAAGGAAAAATAGAAGCAATTTGATGAAACTGAATGGGATAAGACAGATTATATATTGGGAAAAACATTTTGGCAGTGAGGGTAATCAGCAAATGGAACAGGTTGCCATGAGAGGGGCTGAGTTCCCCTTCTGTGGAAGACGTCAAACAGAGGTTAGACAGACATCTGTCTGGGTTGATTTAGTGAATCCTGACTTGAGCAGGGGGTTTGACCAGATTACCCAAGAGGTCCCTTCCAACTCTACCTTTCTATGTTTCAATTACTTTTTAGCTGACAGATTTTTATTAGGACTTGTTTATTGCGGACATATATTGTGGATACACAAGGCTTTATGGTCTATTTTTATTCATTAATTTTGTAAAACTAAGGCTGCTTTCACATCAGTGTTTTTTTTAAAAACCGCATCTGCCGCGATTACCGCATAACCACGACACTTGCGGCACAGTTGCGGCAAGCCCAATGCAATGTCTATGCGGGCTTGCGGCAGGTGCGGTTCGGCACTTGCGGCAGGTGCGGCTGAAAAAAAATGCGGCTGACCGCGTTTTTTTTCGCGGCCGCACCTGCCGCAAGTGCCGAAACCGCACTTGCCGCACCTGCCGCACACTTACCGCAAGCCCCATAGACATTGCATGGGGCTTTCCGCAACTGTGCCGCAAGTGTCGCGGTTATGCGGTAATCGCGGCACATGCGTTTTTTTCACCGCATCTGCCGCGATTTAAAAAAAACGCTGATGTGAAAGGGGCCTAACAACCGTAAACGGAGTAATTCTGCCAGTTCATTTTATTTATTTTGGGCATTCACTATATGCAATAAATATGATATTTAAAGAGTTCAGACAGTAAAAGACACTTTTATACCAAATGTGTTGTTTGTTTTCTTCTTATAGTTCTGTGAAATAGTTGAACATTTTTAATTTTCTTATTATATTTTTAAGGCATTATACATTAGATCCCTTAGGAAATTTTAATGTGCTATCATTTGGTCAATTGTATAATACACTGCAATACTGTGAAGCCCATCTAGAAATTCTACGTTGGTAGACTAAAATTGTGGCAGACATAGGAACATCAGAAGAGACCATGACAACACTGAGGGAGGTGATAGTGTATCATGGATAATGATAAGAAAGAGGTGGGAAGCTAAGTGTTTTTAGTTTCAGTTTGGAGCATGCTGACGAAAGACTGCTATGTGATATGATGAAGAAAGATGGAAGAATAAAGTACAGTTAAAGTTTCCCTTGTGGATTCCTCATATCGTGTGGACATTACAACTGGCAACGAGAATGGGATATAACCACCGGCTGCTGTGAGTACTGATCCCTGTTTACTGCTTCACACACCAGCATCACTGAGACACTCCATCATGGCTGAATACTTGCACACCTTCTCACAGTTTGATATGACTGATGCTATTAATCTCTCCCATAACTTGAGAAAATGGCTAAACAGGTTTTAGAACTTTCTAGAAGCCGTGGACATAAAAGAGGAGAAAAGAAAAAAAAACGTTCTCCTACATTGTGCGGGCTCAGGAGTCTATGATGTATACAGCACATTACCTGCAGCAAGACAGACAGATACAGCAATTGCACCCAAGCTCTCACTGACTACTTTAACCCCATATAAAATATCAGATATGAAAGATACAAGTTCAGAATTGCTAAGCAGCTTCCAGAAGAATTCATAGACACCTATGTCACCTGGCTGAGAGAGCTGGCACATGGATGTGCATTCACAGATGTAGATGATGAAATTCTAATTCAAGTAATTGTCACCTGCTCATCCAATAACATAAGGCACAAAGCTCTGCAGCAGGATCTCTCTCTACATGATTTACTCAAAATGGCCCGTGCTATAGAAAGAGCAGATCATTAGGCTACTGCAATGGAGAGTGGGGATAATTTACATGTGCACAATCTCAAGCATAAGAATGCACAAGACAAGCAAACCCAGAAACAGAGGAAATTCTATAGATGTGGACAGGATTTCCCTCACCACCTGAACAGCTATATGACAGACATGCAGTAAATGTGGAAAAGGGAATCATTTTGCAGCTGTCTGCAGGTCAGCACAATACAAGTCTTCTCTGCCTCTGACCCTCTGACAAAGCCCGCAAGTATAAAAATGGTATTTCAGGACACAGAAGAAATGTCTGGGGCAGAAAACTATGTGTTCACCACCTCTGCCACTGGCTCAGTACAATCTCCCAGTATCACACTCCCAATCTGCAACACCAATATCACCTTTACAATAGATGCGGGTGCTTCAGTGGATATTATAGACAGCACTGCATATGAACAATTGTAAAATAAGCCAGTTTTACAGCAAGTGAATACTAAAATCTTTCCATATGGATCTACAACACCTCTAGCCACAAGAGGACAATTTGACACAGAAGTCAGCTATAAAGAAAACAGGCAGAAGACCACTTTTCACACATTACAAGGATCGGGAGGCTGTCTTCTCAGGTATCACACTGCATTGAAGCTAGGTCTCATCCAGATTATTCATACCATAACTGATCCAGCAGATATGGATGTACAGGCCATGGTAAACAGTTTTCCCTCCTTATTTAGTGGTTTGGGGAAATTAAAGGACTCTCAAGTACATCTTCATGTGGATGACAGTGTTCGTCCGGTAGCCCAACCACATAGACGCATTCCTTTTCACCTGAGAAAGAAGGTAGAAAAAGAACTTCAATTCCTCATGGATGAGGATCTCATTGAAACGGTTACTGGTCCCACTCCATGGGTCTCTCCACTTGTGGTAGTTCCAAAACCAAAGACTCCTGAGCAGGTGAGACTGTGTGTTGACATGTGCCTAACCAACACCGCTATCCAGAGAGAAAGACATATCTCACCCACGATTGATGACATCATTCACTTATTAAATGGAGCGACCGTCTTTTCAAAGCTCGACCTCAATAAAGGCTATCAGCAATTAGAACTGAGTCCAGAATCCAGACACTTAACAACATTTTCCAAACATGTGGGCCTCAGAAGATTTAAAAGATTGACTTTTGGAGTCTGCTCAGCAGCGGAAAATTTTCAGGATGCGATAAGGAGCGTTATTCAACACATTCTAAATGCCTTTAATTACAGTGATGACATACTGGTGTTTGGTAAAACTTAGGCTGAACATAATCGTGCGCTATACAACATCTTCGAATGCCTGCTCTCTGCTGGACTCACTTTAAACAAAGAAAAATGTGAATTTGATAGAAGTGCATTAGAGTTCTATGGTCACATCTTCTCGCGAAAGGAGTACAACCTGATCCTAAGAAAGTAGAATCCATCAAAACAGCCTCAATTCCACAAACTGCCAGTGAAGCACGCTCTTTTCTTGGAATGGCAAGCTACTGTGCTAGCTAGTAAAAGAAAGCTTGGCAGTTGTCTGGGGATGTGAACACTGGTAGGGAGACTGGTAGTTAGAATGCTTGGGATATGCAGCCATTAGAGAAAGAACATGAACCATTGACTGCAACATGGTTTAGCCAACAACTGTCTTAACTGTATGAGGACTTTACTTCTGGGTAGGCAATCCAAAAATGACAAATCTGCATAGTAATCAATCGGTTATGCAAATCAAATAATTTCTATTAAAGATAAGTATATACACTGGTTATATGGCAGTGTATGGTATTTGTATCCTAGCTCTATTAGTTTATTAAAGAGGCATAGTTATATGGGGAAAATTGTAATTTAAATAGTCTATAAATTAAGACTGTTAAAAATACAGTATTTATAATAGTAGCAGTAAAAAGAATGAGAAACACAACTGCAGCCCATGCAGAGTATTCACATTTAGGATACACTTGGTTTCCTAAGTTGAATTTAAAAATTTTCCAACATCAAACTAAAGTTACTATAAGAACAAAATAACAGAGACAGAATCTACTCTTTAGTTTTCTGCGGTCTTCTCCTATTTAATCTTTAATATCAATGTTCCTGAATTTGCTCCAAACAGCCCTGTGGTAAGGTGATGTAATCTACAATTTATGTTAGTAGAATCTTCAAGGTGGTTTTCACGTCTATCAGTTTACGTGCATCAGACTACAAAATCAGGGCTGTGAACACTGAAAATGATTACAACCATAATTGTGTTCCTTGTTGAGTATTTAGTACCGATTCTGCTCTAGCCAACAGTCTACATAATTTCCATGAGCAATGGTATATGATGCACGCTCACGCCTCAATAACTTTATGCCGCAATTGAAAAGAAATGATTGTCCTGTGTAATTGTTCACTAGAAAGTTTTTATTTTAAAGACTGCTACTGGCATCCAGAATGAGTTGAAAATGGAAACCTTTACCCAGTCTGTGCTTTCTTGCCTAAAGAATGAAAAGAAAAAGTAAAACTAATGTTTCAACTTCTGTAAGCATGTTGAATCCTAGAATTGAGATGTTACTGAATCGGACACATCTGTTGCTTAGTAAAGAGGTATGTATATATTGCACATCACTCAGACACTTGAATAAAATGGAAATCCATTAAAAAAAACAACTTTCCATTGTTTGTATAAATTGTTGGATATGTTGCAGCTGTCAGGACTTGGATGTCTTGGATGCTATAGCTGTAGCACTCAGCTCTGCTAATGATCTACGTAACTAGGTGCTGCAGCTAACCAAAAACATGGACTATGTGTTAAATCTCCTGCAAGACAGGCCGGGGTCACAACCACCAGGCTGGATCCAGCTAGCTGATTGCCATGAGGATGTCCCATGGATGAGGAGGAAGCCCATGTCGCCCGTGGAGGGTACCAACAAGTCGCCCGTTCAGGGGACACACAATTTGCCTGTTCAGGGGACCAACGCACCATTCCAATGCAGAGCCATTGACCTCACAGATTCTTCAAGACAACCCGTCTGCCTTCGCTGCCACTTCGCAAGAGGATGTCCTTTAAACCCGAGATCCCCAGGAGTAAGACATCTAGGCCAATATGACTGGCATAGTCGGTACGTGGGAGGTCGTCCGTACCTCAACATTACGCTAGAAGGAATCCCTACTTCGGCCCTACTGGACACTGAGTCACAGGTTACCACCATCCCACATATCCTTTACAAACAATTTTGGTCTGATACTGATCTTGAACCTCCAGACTCTAGCTTTTTTATTCATACAGCTAATGGACTACCACTGAATCAGGTGGGGTTTAGAGAAGTGACAATAAAGTTGGGGAGGGTAGAGTTAAAAGGCCAAGGATTATGTGTGGTAGAAGATGACCTTAATGATAAATGCCCCTACATGGTAATTGGTACTAATGTGATTGAAAAGTGCCTTGGAGAAGTATTGTTTTTACGCCAACAGATTCCTGTGATTGCTGGTAATGGGCAGAAGAGAATCCTCCTGAGAGTAATCCAAGCCCTCATGCACAAGCAACAGGTAAGTCTGTCTGGTGGAGAGATTGGTATTGTGATACCACCAAAGATTGAAATGATGATATGATGTTGAGCAGCTATAGGTCTTAGAGGAAAGGAATACCAGGCAATTGTAGAGCCGGTATATTCAGAACACAGAACTACACTACTGTCAGCGAGAGGGGTGGTGGATGTACTCAGAGGAAGAGTACCAATCTGTGTATTAAATTGTGGTGAGGAAGAAGCAAAACTACCCAGGTATGCTATTGTAGCAAAGCTGTGTACTGTCTGTGATAACATACAGACAGTAGAGCCCCTGTCCCCGTCAAGCCAGGCGGAGGGCAGCAACTCCAAGAGACAGCTGTAGGAGTGGTGTCAGCAGTTGCACGTAGGAACTGATGCCACCCCTTCCCACCGGAAGCACGGAGTCTACTGGGTAGCACAAGAATTCGAGCATGTATTCAGTAAGCATCCATTAGATTTTGGGAGGATTAAAGGGGTACACCATCACATACCCACAGGAAATCATCCCCCAATTAAAGTGAGATACAGACCCGTTCCGCCAAACCGCTACCAGTGTGCTAAAGAGATGCTGCAGGACATGAGGGAGGCAGGGGTTATAAGGGATAGCTGTAGTCCCTGGACAGCCCCCTTAGTCCTAGTCAGAAAGAAGGATGGCACTATGAGGAAGTGTGTGCATTACAGGGAAATCAAAAAGATCACTCACAAGGATGCTTACCCGTTACCCCGCATAGAGGAGTCTCTTGCTGCATTAAAGACTGATAATTATTTCTTTACATTATATCTCACTAGTGGGTATTGGCAGGTCTCTGTTGCAGAAGAAGATCGGGAGAAGACAGCATTCGCAACACCAATGGGCCTATGCAAATTCAACAGCATGCCATTCGGGTTATGCAATGCACCAGGAACATTTCAAAGACTCATGGAATGTTGCCTGGGACACTGGAATTTCGAGACAGTGCTCCTATACCTGGACGATGTCATCGTCTATTCCAAAACCTATGAGGAACATCTGGAACACCTGGCGGAGGTATTTGCAGCTTTACGGCAGAGGTACGTCAATCCTTAGGTTTGGTTGGGTACTACAGAAGATTCATTAAGGGCTACACAAAGAATGTCAGCGCCCCTACAAGATGTTCTGGTAGGCCAAACTAGGAAGAGGAGGTCCTCTGAGCCACCATTGGAATGGGGAAAGGAGCAAGAAGACTCTTTCCAGCAGATGAAGCCGGCTCTGACCGGTGAGGAAATCCTGGCTTATCCTGACTACAGCTTACCATTTGTCCTTTACACCGACGCAAGCAAGGTAGGCTTGGGAGCAGTACTATCCCAGATGCAAGATGGCAAGAAGAGAGTAATTGCCTATGCAAACAGAAAACCTCAACCCACGGAGAGGAGCCTGGAAAACTACAGTTCCTTTAAGGTGGAGTTCCTGGCCTTGGTCTGGGCTATAACAGAGCAGTTCAAGCATTACCTGGCAGCTTCAAAATTTACCGTCTTCACGGACAATAATCCATTAACACACCTGGATACTGCAAAGATTGGTGCATTGGAGCAATGCTGGATGGCTCGGCTATCAAATTATGACTTTAACATCAAGTACCAGGCATGCCGTAAAAATGCCAATGCTGATGCCCTCTCCAGAAACCCTCAAGTACATTTACAAGGAGCTGAAAAAGAGATGGATGACTTGAAAGAAGTAGAACTCCCAGCTTTCCATAGAAAAAGAGAAATGACAGAAGCCAACATCTACCAGAATCGTCAGAATGTTGCACATAACCCATTGCCTCACTATGGATGGAAAGAAACACAAGACAGTGATTCAGCAGTGAGCCTAGTGAAGAGGCTGATAACCCAACCGGATTCCCAACTTCAAAAGAATGCTCCACCAGAGGCCCAACACCTGTGGAAAGATTGAAACAGGTTATTCATCTATCAAGATCAATTGTGCAGACGGTATATCAACCCTAGAACACATGAAATGGCATGGAAAGTTTTGGTTCAAAAAAGAGAGACATCCAAATGGTGTTAGAAGCGTACCATAATGGAGCAGGACACTTTGGATGGAGAAAACTGGAGATATTGTTACGTGAAAGATTCTGTTGGATCTACCATATAGAAATGGTGTAAAGATTTTGGACCATGCTCATTGAGAAGAAAAGACCGTAACAGCCTGAAAGCACCACTACAGACTATCATCACTAAACAGCCATTAGAACTGGTAGCCTTAGATCACTTCAAACTCATACCCAGCAGATCAGGCTATACCTATGTTTTTACCATGGTGGACCACTATTCCAGATTTCTAGTGGTAGCTCCTGTGAAAGACTTAACAGCTCAGACAGCAGCAAGAACCTTTCAAGCCTATTTGTGCAGACCACACGGGTATCCAGAACAGGTATTGACAGATCAAGGTCCTGCCTTTGAATCTGAAGTATTTGAAGAGTTCTGTAACTTGTACAGATGCAAGAAAATTCATAGCCCACCTTAATATCCCCAAACCAACGGAATGTGCAAGGAAAAGAATCATGTGGTAATAGAATTGCTAAAAACTCTGCCACTAGAAGAACGAAACAGATGGCCAGAGAAGTTACCAGACGTTGTTGACATCTACAACAACATCCCAGTGAGCTCAACAAATTGTACCCCTGCATACCTCATAAGAGCAAGACCAGGAAAATTGCTAGTAGACTTTGAAATGGGCATTGTAGTTCCTGAAGAAAACACCTCAGATGCAGATTGGGATACCAGAAGAAAAGAAAATACAGGAATGTGTTGAGATAAGTTTGGCAAAATCAAGAGAAAAGCAAGAAACAAACTTTAACAAAAGCACACAAGGAACACCCTTAACACCAGGTGAATTAGTTTTGAAAAGGAAAAGGAGACTCCACAAGTTAGATGATCAATGGGAAGCAGATCCATACACTATATTACCATCAAACTTAGACAATCAGAAGACCTGTCTGATCAGTAAAGACAATGGAGAAATAACAGCAACAGTGTCCAGGTCCAGAGATCAACCACCACAACCAAAGGAAGAGGTCCCTTGTCTAGTACCAGAAGAAAAGGAACCAAAGACAGTCAAGACAATCTTAGGAAATCTACATGCAGATTGGCCCCAAATAGAAAGTGCATACCTAATACTAATGTTGACCTTTCCACAACCAGTAGAAGAACCCGTTCCAGTACAAGGAGTACAGTCTGTTGTACCGGAACCAGAGATTCCTGCAATCGGTGCACCTGCCAGTCCGCTAGAGAGACTTTGTCAACACTATGGTATTTCAGAATCATGTAGATCTCACAGACTACTAAATAGTGCATACACAGCACCAGATGCAGACACTAGGGACACACCAATACTACGCAGATCAACTCGTAGTAACTTTGGTCAGCCACCACTCAGATACAGAGAGTGAAATGTAAAGTGTCGAAATGAAGAAATGTAAATAATGACTTGTATATGAAAATGTAAATATGTAAATAACTAGATGGCGGCCCGATTCTAAAGAATCGGGTAGTCTAGAATCCATATATAGTTTATTTACTAATAGTTACGGGAGTGCGGTGAAATGAATTGTGTGTATACAGGCGGCTCTGTGGGTAGCAGAGTATACGGTGGCTCAGTGGCTAGCAGTGAGCGCGGTGGCTCAGTGGTTAGCAGTGAGCGCGGTGGCTCAGTGGTTAGCAGTGAGCGCGGTGGCTCAGTGGTTAGCAGTGAGCGCGGTGGCTCAGTGGTTAGCAGTGAGCACGGTGGCTCAGTGGTTAGCAGTGAGCGCGGTGGCTCAGTGGTTAGCAGTGAGCGCGGTGGCTCAGTGGTTAGCAGTGAGCGCGGTGGCTCAGTGGTTAGCAGTGAGTGCGGTGAGATTGGTCAGCGCAGCGGCGTGGGCAGAGTGGTCAGCGCAGCGGCGTGGGCAGAGGACAGAGGCAGCTGGGCAGAGGAAAGGGGGCAGAGGCGGCTGGGCAGAGGACAGGGGGCAGAGGCGGCTGGGCAGAGGACAGGGGCAGAGGCGGCTGGGCAGAGGACAGGGGGCAGAGGCGGCTGGGCAGAGGACAGGGGGCAGAGGCGGCTGGGCAGAGGACAGGGGGCAGAGGCGGCTGGGCAGAGGACAGGGGGCAGAGGACAGGGGCAGAGGACGCAGAGGACAGGGGCAGAGGACGCAGAGGACAGGGGGCAGAGGACGCAGAGGACAGGGGGCAGAGGACGCAGAGGACAGGGGGCAGAGGACGCAGAGGACAGGGGCAGAGGACGCAGAGGACAGGGGCAGAGGACGCAGAGGACAGGGGGCAGAGGACGCAGAGGACAGGGGGCAGAGGACAGGGGGCAGAGGACAGGGGGCAGAGGACGCAGAGGACAGAGGACAGGGGGCAGAGGACGCAGAGGACAGGGGGCAGAGGACGCAGAGGACAGGGGGCAGAGGACGCAGAGGACAGGGGGCAGAGGACGCAGAGGACAGGGGGCAGATGACAGGGGGCAGAGGACAGGGGGCAGAGGACAGGGGGCAGAGGACGCAGAGGACAGAGGACAGGGGCAGAGGACGCAGAGGACAGAGGACAGGGGGCAGAGGACGCAGAGGACAGGGGGCAGAGGACGCAGAGGACAGGGGACGCAGAGGACAGGGGGCAGAGGACGCAGAGGGCAGAGGACACAGAGGGGGCAGAGGAGGCAGAGGACACAGAGGGGGCAGAGGAGGCAGGGGCAGAGGAGGCAGAGAACACAGAGGGGGCAGAGGAGGCAGAGGACACAGAGGACAGGGGGCAGAGGACGCAGAGGACAGGGGGCAGAGGACGCAGAGGACAGGGGGCAGAGGACGCAGAGGACAGGGGGCAGAGGACGCAGAGGACAGGGGGCAGAGGACGCAGAGGACAGGGGGCAGAGGACGCAGAGGACAGGGGGCAGAGGACGCAGAGGACAGGGGGCAGAGGACGCAGAGGACAGGGGGCAGAGGAGGCAGAGGACACAGGGGGCAGAGGACACAGAGGACAGGGGGCAGAGGAGGCAGAGGACACAGGGGGCAGAGGACAGGGGGCAGAGGACGCAGAGGACAGGGGGCAGAGGACAGGGGGCAGAGGACAGGGGGCAGAGGACGCAGAGGACAGGGGGCAGAGGAGAGGGGGCAGAGGACGCGGGGCAGAGGAGAGGGGGCAGAGGACGCAGAGGAGAGGGGGTAGAGGACGCAGAGGAGAGGGGGCAGAGGACGCAAAGGACAGGGGGCAGAGGACGCAGAGGACAGGGGGCAGAGGACGCAGAGGACAGGGGGCAGAGGACGCAGAGGACAGGGGGCAGAGGACGCAGAGGACAGGGGGCAGAGGACGCAGAGGACAGGGGGCAGAGGACGCAGAGGACAGGGGGCAGAGGACAGGGGGCAGAGGACAGGGGGCAGAGGACAGGGGGCAGAGGACGCAGAGGACAGGGGGCAGAGGACGCAGAGGACAGGGGGCAGAGGACGCAGAGGACAGGGGGCAGAGGACGCAGAGGACAGGGGGCAGAGGACGCAGAGGACAGGGGGCAGAGGACACAGAGGGGGCAGAGGACACAGAGGGGGCAGAGGACACAGAGGGGGCAGAGGACACAGAGGGGGCAGAGGACACAGAGGGGGCAGAGGACACAGAGGACAGGGGGCAGAGGACAGGGGGCAGAGGACACAGAGGGGGCAGAGGACAGGGGGCAGAGGACAGGGGGCAGAGGACAGGGGGCAGAGGACAGGGGGCAGAGGACACAGAGGGGGTAGAAGACGCAGAGGGGGCAGAAGACGCAGAGGACATGGGGCAGAGGACAGGGGGCAGAGGACTGGGGGCAGAGGACACAGAGGGGGTAGAAGACGCAGAGGGGGCAGAAGAAGCAGAGGACATGGGGCAGAGGACAGGCGGCAGAGGACACAGAGGGGGCAGAGGACGCAGAGGACAGGCGGCAGAGGACGCAGAGGACAGGGGGCAGAGGACGCAGAGGACAGGGGGCAGAGGACACAGAGGACAGGGGCAGAGGACACAGAGGACAGGGGGCAGAGGACACAGAGGACAGGGGGCAGAGGACACAGAGGACAGGGGGCAGAGGACACAGAGGACAGGGGGCAGAGGACACAGAGGACAGGGGGCAGAGGACACAGAGGGGGCAGAGGACAGGGGCAGAGGACACAGAGGGGGCAGGGGGCAAAGGACGCAGAGGACAGGGGGCAGAGGACAGGGGGCAGAGGACACAGAGGGGGCAGAGGACAGGGGGCAGAGGACACAGAGGGGGCAGAGGACAGGGGGCAGAGGACACAGAGGGGGCAGAGGACAGGGGGCAGAGGACACAGAGGGGGCAGGGGGCAAAGGACGCAGAGGACAGGGGGCAGAGGACAGGGGGCAGAGGACAGGGGGCAGAGGACAGGGGGCAGAGGACAGGGGGCAGAGGACACAGAGGGGGCAGAGGACACAGAGGGGGCAGAGGACACAGAGGGGGCAGAGGACACAGAGGGGGCAGGGGGCAAAGGACGCAGAGGAGGCAGAGGACACAGAGGGGGCAAAGGACACAGAGGGGGCAGAGGACACAGAGGGGGCAGAGGACACAGAGGGGGCAGAGGACACAGAGGGGGCAGAGGACACAGAGGGGTTAGAGGACACAGAGGGGGCAGAGGACACAGAGGGGGCAGAGGACACAGAGGGGGCAGAGGACACAGAGGACCTGTTAATCCCTTGCAGCCCGGCTCTCACCTCTGCGTCCCCTCCCGGTGCTGAGCGCGGTGTCCCCCGGTGTCAGCAGTGCGGAGCTGTGGAGAAGGCGGGCGTGGAGACTGCGCTGTGCAGCATGATCCCGGGTGTCAGCCGCCTCCTGTCAGTGCAGCTACCCCCCGGCTGCCATGTGCTGCCGCTGCCACCTCCTCACTGCCCGGGCACCCGGGGAATGTGTGTGTGTGCGGAGGGTGGGGAGGAGTTGCCCGCACACACTGGAGGCTCGGCTGTAACCCCTGCACTGCCGGGCGCCTCCTTCTGACAGTGTACTGATGTGTGGAGCAGGGGCTGAGGACATGATACATGAGGGGCGGCCTCTGGGCAGACAGCAATGGCAGAGGGTGGAGGGGAGAGGCTGTAGGGCACACGGAACTTCCGAGGTCGGAACGTTCCTGTGCCGCTGCCTGTAGCAGGGGGGCCCTGCACTGGATGACGTCACCAGCCCCTGGGCGAAGTCCGTCACGGAAGTGGCCTTCGCCTTTTCAGGAAGTGGCCTTCGGGTTTTATATAATAGATGTTAGTGTACAGAAGGGTGAAGAGTAGGCTAAAACAGGTCACACCAGGTACACAACATCAGAAAGAGGGGTGAGTGGAGTTGGCGTAAGGAGCTGTCTAGGGAGAGTAAAATCTTGGCCAATAGGTGACCCCAGGGCCAGGAGGCCTACAGCGCTTATGACCGGTAGAAGCCCCTGCAGTACCCAGGACTCCTGCGCCGAAGCACCCGTGGTGTTCTGTATTTTGAACTTTTAAGCCTACAGAGACTTTTCTGTTTGGACTTTTTGAACTTTTTATAATTTCAAAAATGGACCATAGCTACAGGACTGCTGGTGGCAAAAATACTTTAAGCAGCCTGCAGCGGATGGACTAGTGCTGTATGGACTGGTCACCTGTTTTTCCCATTGTCCCCTAATGTAAATATTAATGTCGTGTTACGTTTGTTAAGAAAAATGATTCTGTCCCAGAGGACTGGAATTAACTAGCGGGGAATGTGGCACCCCTGCGGGGATTGCCAGAGGACCCATCAAAGCAGAGAAGGATGTACACCTTGGCACACACAGCACACAACACCTTCCACCCCAGGCCTGAAGAGGGAGCTCTACTTGCTGCCTAAGGCAAGATCCCCTATAATGATCCAGGTCTGAGGGAGGAGTTCAGTTCAGTCAGAGAGTTCAGTTCAGTCAAGTCAAGTCAGTCAGTCAGTCAAGTCAGTCAACAGGGTTTAGTACTAGGAGGAGCTGGTTGCTGGGACCAAGCCAGGCCCAGAACCAGGAAAGACTGTGCAGCACCCTAGAGAGAGGGACGGAGGCCAGTGGGAGAGTTAGGAAGAAGAAGAAGAAGGGAACATAACTAGTTACCCTTAAAGTCAACCCGGACACTGGTGTCCGTACTTGCTATATCTCCATTTGTAGCAGAGAAATTCCCGACAGACCAGGAGGATTTAGTCCCCCTGAGCTCAGAAGAAAGTAATGGCTCGAGCTAGACCGGTTGAAGGACCAGGGCTCTAGAGAGGATAGGGATCTCAAGAGAAGGTCCTTAATTTCAGCTTTTGGAGCAGACTCCTGATTAGGAAGAGCAGCAGATCAAGCTTCAGGCAGATCTCACCCCAACCATCGCACACACTGGCAGAGGAGGCCTCACAACTCTCTAAGGTGGACGTCCCAAACTGCACCGGCCACCTGGTTACCTTCCTGGACCGTACCTGCTACCCGACATCAGTAAAAAGGTACTGAAACAGAGACTATTGTGTGTGTGTGCCTGATTCACCGCCGTCGCCTGCAGCGCCTACACAGAACTGAAAACTACTACTCCTCTCATCCACCCCGTTGGGCTGAGGGGGAGTTGTACTATCACTGCTGCGTCACCATCACTTCAGCAGCCGGCTGCAGTGCTGGTAACCACATTATCAGGTACCACAGGTGGCGTCACGTATCATTCCCCAATCATCACCTCCATCAGCCATTGAGTGCCCAGGGCACAGATCCGGGACCCGACAAGCCGTGATCCCCACCAAAGCCACCGTCCCGGTATCCGAGTGATCCCTTCCCTGACGGCCCGACTCACTATAGCAAGTAGAACATTAATCTATAATAGCTGCTGATTTTAACATGTACAAATATGTATAAGAATTAGATTTCTTTGACTGAAACAATCTTTCCATAGAGGAAATAGCACAGATATCATGTCAATACCTTATAAATCACACAAGTGGGCAGGGTGATGCTCTTCTAAAGGTGCAGACGCTCAATGACCAGACTTGGTTCATAGACATCAATTTTCAGGATGCAATGTGCAAAACCCAGTTCCTTTTATTCACCTTGGCTAAAAGATGATTACTGCAAGCATGGCTTTTTTTTTTAAGTAGATACAGTGTTTCCCTGAAAATAAGACATCCCCTGATAATAAGACCTAGTACAGGTTTTGTTGAATTACTAAATATAAGGCCTCCCTCAAAAATAAGACCAAGCAAGTTTTTGTTTGGACGCATTCCGGCTGAACAGACCAGGGCATGAAGCTGTGATTCTTTCTACCGTAACCCGCCGCCATTAACCAGGTGACTGCGGCTTTATGTATTCTGGGTGCCATTCTGACAAGCTCACTGGCGCAGCGCTATCAATAGCAGTCACCAGCCAAACAGAGGCTAGCAGCCGCTAGTCAATCAGAGGTCAGCAGCTATCGGTCAATGATAGGCAAGCAGCTAACATCGGCACATGATCTTACATGCAGGCCTCTGATTGACCTGTTGTTTACATCTACTGTAGCTGAGCCAGAGAGCTCCGAGCGGCGTCTGGAGGACCGGTGAGAAAAGAGGTGTGTGAATGTACGGTATGTGTGTGTGAGGGTTTTTTGCAGGTAATGGGGATATTGGGGGCTGAAAAATGATGATGGGGATATGGGGGCTGCAAGAGGACATTGGGGTCTGCAAAAGGATGATGGGGATATTGGGGTCTGCAAAAGGGTGATGGTGAAGATGGCATCTGCAACAGGGTAATGAATAATCTTCATAGAAAAATAAGACAACCCCCTGAAAATAAGACCTAGTGCATCTTTGGGAACAAAAATTTATATAAAAGACACTGTCTTATTTTTGGGAAACAGGGTACTTGTAAGAAAACATGTTACAAGTATCTTATTTCACCTGAATGAATGGTCATTTAATGTATGGAGCCAGCAAGAATGGTAGCTAGTCTTTGTTTTGCTTACCTGATCTAACTCATAGTCATTTCTGCTGTAGTCTAGCATACCTAAAGGGATGGTCTGGCACTTAAAATGTCCTTTCTAAATATTTACCTTTACAACCTAACCAATTTTGTAATTCGCTGTATTATAAATTACCCTACTATTCTGCTAACTCCAATATATGTTTTTTTTTACTACATTTCCTCTTACATTTCATTTGAGAGGAGTCTCAAATATGATGTCACAGAATGCTGGGGTTGCACTCACTCTCTGCAGCATCTACTGCCCCTCTCAGAACAAGACATCATCAAGGGGTGGCGCTGCAGTTACTTAGGAGTTTCTTGCATGGCTGCCCCCTCTGAAGACATCCACCTCTATGATAATACACACTCTCGGAGATGTTAATGCAGCACTGGCATTCTGCCTCTATCTCTGCCACAGCTTTAGCTTCTATGTAAGATGTCTTCAGGAGTGGTGATAAAAGCATTGAGTCACTCCAGCGCCACCCCCTGATAAAGAATATATTTGAGAGTGGTGCTTGATCCTGTGGGACAGCATTGACTTCACAATGATAGAAGCAGAGTGACAGTGCCGCACTCACATCTCTCATAGTGTCTGTCATCAAAGATGCAGGATATTTACAGAGGGGGCTGTGAAGCAGGAAACTACACTTCACTTCTCAACAATATAAAATTCTGTCAAGAACCTACAGGTTCAAGATGCTCACCTTATATCTAGATAAATTGTTGGAGGGGTTTAGTTACTAAAATGGGGTCAATTGTGGGAGTTCCCCAGATTAGGGACATCAGGGGCTCTGCAAAAGTGACATGGGGTCTGCTAGTGATTTCAGACAATTGTCTGATGAAGGAGTCTTGAGCTCTGAAAGCTTGCAAATATAATTTTTCTTGTTAGCCAATAAAGGTATCACTCCTATAATACTTTTCTCAACCTTTTTTTGGTGACTTAAGTATTTACATTGGATATATAAGAAATTGCTGATATAATGTTAACTGTTTTAAATTCCTAACAATAAAATATGTTTCACAAGTGCTACTAATGTAAAGTACACATGTGCCAAATGTTATTTATTAACTATTATGAGTGGTATAACTATCTGGTTTATGGGCATAAACAATAAATTTGAAAATTGTGAAATTTTTTCGGACAAATTTTAGATATTTTTATAAATAAACACAAATAGTATTGACCAATATGTACCACTACCGTGAAGTACCGCATGTCAAGAAAAAAATAATCTTAGAATCGCTGGGATCTGTTGAAGGGTTATAGAGTTGTTACCGGATAAAGTGATGCTGATCGGTCATTAACATACAAAGTGGCTAAGTCTTTAAGGGGTTAAACTGTATTCTTTCAGAAATCTTCCCTTCCTTTTACCAATCTAAACTACTAGCTCTTTATACATTTTCATACATGTTCTAGTATATTCTTTCCACAGTTTGAAGCACATTATACTGTATACTGTATAAAATGTTGTGTAAGGGACATAAAGAAAGTAATTCCTGGGAGAACCCCCACCAGAATAACATAGATGCAGCTTTTTTGAAGATATAAAATGAGTAAAATTTGTTCTAAGAAGATATGAAGGGCTAACTTTACCTACCTGATGCATTTAGATGCAAGTTATTGGTATTCAAAGTGGTAACACCAGATAATAAAGTATGGGGTTCATACATACCTCCCAAGATTCAAAGAAAGGAAAGAGGGACAAAGGTTGTGTCACAAGTCGCACCCCGGGGCACGGGTACTCAGAACCAGGCCTTCTCGTCAGACTGCGGGGGGTGTCACGGCGACGTGACCTGGCTCCATGTGCCCAGGTGCGGCAATAAAAGGGGATATAAAGTTTATGGAAATAGTTTGTGATGCCACCCGTGGTTTGTGGCCAGTGTGGGCCACTGCTGCTGTGCAGACCTCTTGGGATAATGATGACGGTGGCAGCCGGAATGTTAAGCCCTTCACGAGTAGGGCTGAGGTCACCAGGGAAGGAGTGGGAACGAGGTGTCCAGACGTCACATGCTGTACCTCCAGGCAATCGTTCCCGCGGCTGGAACAGTGAGAGTGAGGCACCACAGGTGAGCCTCCGCTGCGGCCGCAGAAATTACAGTCTCACACCAGCAGTGTCTGGCTTAACCGAGTACTTTACTCAGGAGGCTCAACAGTTTAAATGACACAGTTCATGCTGTTACACACTCTCTTGCAGCTGGGACCTATCGGGCACTACACCTCCTTTTTCGTACCTTTCTGGGCCTCTCTTTCTCAGTTCCAGATGCTAGCTCCGGGCCAGCGGTCTCGAGTCTCTTCCCAGGAGAGCTTAGCCTGTCTCCCCGACCCTATGTGATGGCCTTTCCTTCGCTGCACTGGAGGGTAGGTTCGGGGCATGAAGTCCCTTTACCTCACTGGTTAATTTATGGTTATTGCATAAAGCGTCCTGCCACTTCTACAGGGTCGGCACCCTGGCTGTGGCCCGGTCCTCCGATGTCCCCGTTGCCCTGGGTGCACCATGGACCCCTTCTTTCCTTCCCACGGGAGGTTGCCTGGGACCCGGACTAGCCATACGGTGGCACAGGCCACCAGGTCCGTGTTCTTTCACTGTAACCTACAGTCTATCAGGCTTACAGGTGTCTCGGCTTAGGGGTATCGTTCCTCACCCTCTCACTCTCACCAGGAACATCAATCAGAACTCTCCAAGCTCCCCTAACTTTGTGTTCCTAGGTTTTAATCTAGTTCCTCCACCCCTTTCCTGGGCTTTTTCCTCTCGCTCCACCCTCCGCTTAGTTCTCCTCCTTTTCCCTGCCTGACATAGAGTAACTAGGACTAAGGATTCAGGGGATGTGTCTGGTGTTTGTGCGAAGTGGCCTGCCTGTATGTCCTAGCTGCAGTACCTTACTGTGGCTGCCAATCCGCAGGGGTGCCACACATACGTAACATGTCACAGCAAATTTTAGGCCATGCCCTTGACCATACCCATTTCACAACTAGTATCACCCCTATCCATGCCCCAACCACACTCATTAAGTACTGCTGATCACACTGTTTTATAAACAATAGTTATAAACTTAAAATTAATTTATTTACAATTAATGAATAAAGTGTTATTTGAAACTGGCTAAGCTGTATGCTTTACCTTGACTAGTTGTCAAAATTTGGGGGTACCCCATTCCATGTTGACTTGCTTAAACTTGCCTAAACATCCTTTAGTACCACATGAAAGGCCTTAAAGGGTGCAAGTGTATAATATGCAAGGGTGGTGGGACATTATTTTCTGTAGGAAAACAATCTATCCATGTCTATTTAGTCTATCTATATAGCTCACGCGATGTAATGTCATGTGAGCCCTGCATCCAATCAGCGGGCACTGCACTCTCACTTCCTTTAAAGGGAACCTGACCTCTCCAAATCAACCCCAACCCTATGAATAACTGTCCCTGCACCCTCAGACATCCTTTCTAGCAGTCCTTTTGTGTAAAAAATCAGTGGGGTAACATAGACAAAAAGACCATTACACACTTACAATTCTGCAACTTCTTCTCCCTGAATAAGTCGCACAGGGCGTTCCTTGTGCGATCCTAAGCCCGCCTGAGCCGCTCATTATTACGTCCTGATGGGCGTGATAAATAATCCTACTCCTCCTTGCCCTGTTGTATTGGTGTAATAGCCGGTGTCACGCTATTTGCGTCACATCTGGTCATGGTGATGTCGGTACACCCTTTAGGTGTACCGCCGACCTCACCATGCGCATTGCGCATGCGCGGCTTTTGCTTTACACCTAAAGGGTGTACTGACGTCACCATGACTGGATGTGACGCAAATAGCATCACACCGGCTATTACGCCTACACAGCAGGGCGAGGAGGAGTAGAATTATTTATCACGCCCATCGGAGCGTGATAATGAGCAGCTCAGGCGGGCTTAGGATGGAACAGAGAAGGCCCTGTGTGACTTACTCAGAGAGAAGAAGTCGCAGAATTGTAAGTGTGTAATGGTCTTTTTGTCTATGTTACCCCACTCATTGGGGATGTCTGAGGGTGCAGGGACAGGTATTCATAGGGTTGGGGGTGATTTGGAGGGGTCAGGGTCCCTTTAAACATGATTTACATTCGGAAATAGTAGGAGAACAACAGCAGTTCTTGTTACTACTGGCTGTCAGTTTCACCCAAAATAAGTGAAAGTGAAGCAATCCATTAGTAGACTCTAGGGATGAGCGAGTCTACTCTCTACTATTCGTTACTCGGCGAATAGTACGGTACTCACTCTACTCGTTACTCTGCGAGTATCCTAGCCATTACTCGCACAGTAACGATTACAATGTAAATTAATGGGGAATGCAATTCCTCTCTGCTTGACCCTATAAAGAGGTCTTGCAGCAGAGGAAAAACCTGCAATTCCTCATTTCATTGTTTAAAAGCCAGTGGTAAAAAGCCACCGGCTTTTAAACAATGCTGACAGCTGTTGACAGCTTGCTGTCTGCAGAGGCTGTCAATATTGTTCGGGATGGGGGGTTCCGGTGTTCAATCACAGTTCTCTGAGCGGCCTGCCGTCTTCTTCCCTGTGTCTTTGCGACTGCAGCCGCATAGCACGGCTGGGGCCACAAAGCACAGCCGCTATCACTTAAAACCGGATTTCCCGGATTGTACTGATCCGGTGCAATCCGGTGGCCCATAACATGAGGCTCTATGGTCCCAGATTGCACCGCACCGGGGCAATTCGGTTTTCAATCCGGTTTTCTATTTTTGACCTTCCCGCCTGGATTTTCAAATGAACAGCTGACTCAGGTCAGCTGTTCATTTGAAGTAGCAGTGCTGGCAGGGTTCATGTGAGTTCATGCTTGCCTGCATGAACTCACATGAACTTTCCCAGGGTGCACAGCTCTGCTACATCTCTGGTGGAGGCTCTCTACCAGAGATGTAGCAGAGCTAAAGAAGAACTGTGAATTGGACTACGTAGGACTGAAGAGGATTTTTTTAAATAAAGTTGGAGTCCCTCAGTGTCTTTTTGTTTTTTTTTCAAATAAAAGTATTTTTTCTATGTGTTGTGTTTTTTTTAAAAATTCACTAGAAATTCATGGCGGTCATGTCTACTATTGGTGTGACCGCCATGAATTTCGGGCTTGGGGCCAGCTGATAATACAAAACTGGCCCTAACCCCTTTATTACCCAGTGAGCCACCGCACCAGGGCCCTGGAAGAGTTGGGTTCAGCGCCAGAAAATGGCGCTTCAATGAACGTGCCATTTTCTGGGGTGGCTGCGGGCTGCCATTCGCAGTGGGGAGTGCCCAGAAAGCATGGGCCTCCCTGCGCTGCGGATTCCAGCCCCCAGCTGCCTAGCTGTACCTGGCTGGACATAGCAATAGCGCGGAGCCCCACACATTTTTTTTTTATTATTTCATGAAATTCATGAAATAATAAAAAAAAGGGGCTCCCCTATATTGTTGTGTCCGGCCAGGTACAGATAGGCACAAGGGGGTTGGTGGCAGCCCGTTGCCGCCTGCTGTATCCGGCATACAAAAATACAAAAATACGGCGAAGCCCACATCAAAATTTTACTGAAAAATCCATTAAACAAACTTATAAAAAGGGACTGCATCTTTATTAACCCATCGACCATGGTCGAGGGGTTAATAAAGATGCAATCCCTTTCATTCATATTGTTTTTTTGGATTTTTCAGAAAAAAAATTGACGTGGGCTTCGCCATATTTTTGTATGCCAGCCGGATACAGCAGGCAATGACGGGCTGCCGACAACACCCAGGTGCCTATCTGTACCTGGCCAGACACAACAATATAGGAGAGCCCCTTTTTCTATTATTTCATGAATTTCATGAAATAATGAAAAAAAAAATGCGTGGGGATCCACACTATTTCTATGTCCAGCCAGGTACAGCTAGGCAGATGGGGGCTGGAATCCGCAGCGCAGGGAGGCCCATGCTTTCTGGGCACCCCCCACTGCGAATGGCAGCCCGCAGCCGCCCCAGAAAATGGCGCGTTCATTGAAGCGCCATGTTCTGGTGCTGAATCCAACTCTTCCAGGGCCCTGGTGCCGTGGCTCACTGGGTAATAAAGGGGTTAGGGCCAGCTTTGTATTATCAGCTGGCCCTATGCCTGAAATTCATGGCAGTCACGCCAATACTAGACATTACCGCCATGAATTTCTAGTAAATTTTTTTTAAAAACACAACACATCGAAAAAATTTTTTATATGAAAAAAAAACAAAAAGACACTTAGGGACTCTATCTTCATTTAAAAGAAATCCTCTTCCGTCCGCCGTAGTCCCAAAACGCAATTTCAGCACTGCTACATCACTCTGTATAGACACACATGTCTATGCAGAGTGATTGCAGGCTGAGAAATGAAAACAGTCAGGGTTCATCTCTAGTCATAGTCAGGCTATGACCTGAGGTGAACCCTGCTGTCAAAGTCGAACTCTGCAGCCAGCCACCGGAGATTACCGACCGCCGGCAGGGCAGTGAATAAACTGGAAGTTAATGACTTCGGTTTATTCACTGTTCTGCCAGCGGTCGGCAATCTCCGCGGCCGGCGGTAGAGTTCTCCTGACTGTTGTCATGTCTCAGCCTGCCATCACTCTGCATGGACATGTGTGCTTATGCAGAGTGATGTAGCAATGCTGAAATTGCGTTTTGGGACTACGGCGGACGGAAGAGGATTTTTTAATAATTAAAGATGGAGTCTAAGTGTGTTTTTTGTTTTATTTCTAATAAAATATTTTTTATATGTGTTGTGTTTTTTTTAAATATTCACTAGAAATTCATGGCGGTAATGTCTACTATTGGCGTGACCGTCATGAATTTCTGGCTTAGGGCTAGCTGATAATACAAAGCTGGCCCTAACCCCTTTATTGCCCAGTGAGCCACCCGGCACCAGGGCCCTGGAAGAGTTTGGCTCAGCGACAGAAAATGGCGCTTCAATGAATGCGCCATTTTCTGGGGTGGCTGCGGGCTGCCATTCGCAGCGGGGGGTGCCCAGAAGGCTTGGGCCTCCCTGCGCTGCGGATTCCAGCCCCCAGCTGCCTAGCTGTACTTGGCTGGACATAGAAATAGCGCGGATCCCCACGCATTTTTTTTTATTATTTCATGAAATTCATTAAATATTAAAAAAAAGGGGCTCCCCTATATTGTTGTGTCTGGCCAGGTACAGATAGGCACCTGGGGGTTGGTGGCAGCCCGACGCTGCCTTCTGTATCCAGCTAGATACAAAAAATACAGCGAAGCCCACGTCAAATTTTTTTGAAAAATCCAAAAAACAATATGAATGAAAGGGACTGCATCTTTATTAACCCCTGGACCATGGTCGATGGGTTAATAAAGATGCAGTCCCTTTTTAGAGGATAGTTTATTGGATTTTTCAGAAAAAGTTTGACGTGGGCTTCGTGAGTCACTGTGCTTTATTGAAGTTGCACAGTGCCCAAAGTCTTGCAAGATTTGTGAAGTCTCGCGAGACTTCACGCACTGTGCAGCTTCAATAGAGTACAATGACTCGCGCAACTGCACAGGCGCAAGAGCTGTGAATGATTCACATACATACACAGGAGGGGTGGTGTTTTCCAGGCAGCAGTGTGGCTCGGACTGAAGTGTGCCGCACCCCATCGGACCCTTAACAACTGTTAAAGAGGCTGGGCACAATTTATAATGCCCAAAATAGGTGACAGGTTCACTTTAAGTAGTCCTGCAAAAATACCAGAACCACATTGATGTCTGAGTGGCCTTTGCAACATACAATTCTGTTTTTTTACAGCAATAGTTACAAAATTATAAAGCAAAAAGTGTTTTACAGTTCTATATTTTTAGTCCTTTTATTTATCTGTGCCCAGTAGGCCTGTGATGAGTTTTAAGATCAAGTACATAATCAGGCATAAGAATGGAGAACTTGATGTGTATGTGCAATGGAGAAATGGATAACATGCACGGTTCTGTTTTATCCATCACACTTGCAGTCAGATTAGAAACTGGCTGTGTTAGGCTCATTACTGTTAAATTGAAATCAATTATTTCTTTGACACCCATGAACCTTAGAAGTGCTTCACAGTCTGGTAATATTCAATCACATTTTTCTTTATGTCTCAGGTAATGCATTTCACATTTCTTACATCCATTTCAGCATTAGCAGGCAGAGGACAGAGGGCAATCTAGAGGATTCTTTCTTCTAAAACCTTCATGTGCTCTTCCTTGCATATGTCATTCTTAAAACCTCTGTTCCATAAAATTCAGACAATCAAAATAGGATAATGCAAAGATAATATTTCATACTAAATTTTAGCTTTAAACTATCTATGTAAACAAGTGTAATTATTTTTTGATCAGTTACCTGAAAACAACAATATCATTTTTAACCAGTGTCAAAGCCATACAGTTAAAAAATAATATTAAAGTAAAAAAATTATGTAAGGGAGAAAAATAAAACGTACCAGATCTTTAACAACAAAAAATAAAATCATGGTCCTAGCTTCATGCCTACCATCATACATGGGAAATTGTTTATTACTATTACTCTGCATTAGGTAACTAATTATTACTCTGCATTAGGTAACTAATTATCTCTGCATTAGGTAACCCTGAAAAAGGAACACATTGAGCCTGTTTGCTGATTTGGCCTACCACTACCCAAATACCAGTTTCCCACCAGACAGTAGCATATCCATGATGTAAACTGTGGAAAAATGAGTCCACCGAGTTTTAGCTTTAGAGTGGGCAATGGAGCCAATTTCTGGCTGTCCGGTTATGGCAAATTTTAATGTATGTGCAAACTTCACAAGCAGATACAAAATCTCTAATTTAGTACAGGGAAGGCCACCAAAAAAGCCTAACAATGGCTTTCCAGATAGCTATGACCCCAGAATGACCACTCAAGATGGAATCATTAAACTTTTGTAACAGACGCAATCTTAGGGTACCGACACACGGGGCGATCTCTGTGGTGATGTTGCTGGCAACGTAGGGCCGTGCTAAGTTGCGGCAACATTGCTCATGAGTTGCCGCGTGTGACAGGGCGATAATAAGGCAATAAATTACCTAAGCAACATCGCCAGGTTTCCCAACATGTTCGGAAACCTGGCAATATTGCTCAGGTGATCTGCCTGCATCGCCCTGTGTGAGGCCGCAAATGCGATGTTGCCGGCAACTTTCCCCATAAACTCCCATATTATGTATCTCTGGCAGCGATAGTTGCCGGCAAGATCGCAGATGTGTTGCCGGCGATATTCCTACGTGTGACATCACAATAGAAACCATGGCAGCACGCAAAAAAAGTGCGCGCTCCCGTGTGTTGCCGGCAACATCGCCGCAGAGATCGTCCCGTGTGACAGTACCCCAAGATGCACGGGATCTCCACTTCCAAATCCAAGGATAACATAAAAACAACAATACCTTGAAACTTAATCAAGACTGTGTGATAATCAGCCTTCACATTTTTAGACCCCGACCTTAATGTTATAGAGAAATTGAATCTGAAGAAAAATAAGCACCATTGGCCTGTCTTGTGGTTAATTGTTTAATAATTCACTATAAGCTATGCACTTATGATCACCAACCACAGTGACTTAATGAACCATTCCCTTGAATAAAGCCTCCAGTTTTCAAAGACTAATTTAACAAGTAGCTCGCAATTATCAACATCTTATAATGAGGCAATAGAAAAATCTTAATTTCTTTCAGCCGATGTAGAGAAAAATGCACTAGTTGGTTAAGAGTTTTGGAGCCTGGAGATAATAAAGCCGCCACCTGATTTACAAAGCATTCACCTGCACAATGAACAGTTCCTGGAGATAAGGTTAGATTAGGACTAGAGCAGACATGAAGCACTCTTCCAATTTTTTAAAAACACTAATAGCACCCGGCGACCAAACCATAATATCCGCCCCCTTATCTGTGAGGTCTGCAAGAGGCTTAACAATCTGAGAGAAACCCTGAATTAATTATCTACAATAGTTGTCGAATCCTAGAAAATTTGCAATGCTTTCAGGTCATAAGGGTGAATCCTGTCAATTATGGTCTACATCTTCCCAGGATCCATATTAAATCCTTCAGCCAATACAATGAATTCCAAGAATGAAATTTCCTGAACAAAAAAAAATAAATTTCTCTAATTTAGAAAAACAAAGAATTCTCTCTCAACTTTCATAAAATAAAATGGACATGTTCTTGTTGAGAATCCAAATCAGGTGAAAAAAATAAAATATCATCAAGGTAAACCACAATAAATCTTCCAATGCAATTAGAAAATACATAATTAATTTTTTTTTTTTTTTTTAAATACTGCTGGTGCATTGGTTACCCAAATGGCATGCCAAGATTTTCATATAGACCCTCAAACTTTCAAAATGCAATTTTCCACTCATTACCCTTCTGAAATGGCATCAAATTGGAAGTTCCTCTAACACTAGGTTTAGAGATCCACTTAGCTCCCATAAGTTGATTATATAGGTTAAGGATGAGAGGAAGTGATATGTTGTGTTATGAACCGATGACTCAGGAGTAACATTCAGATTCCATAGAAGTCGTTGGTAACTGTACTGACCGCAATCTCTGACTACACACCGCAACTAGAAGTAGCCGTGGGATGTAACTAACCAGACCTAGACACCTCTGCACAGCCGGAGAACCAACTGCTCCTAAAGATGGATGTAGGAAAAGCTATCTTGCCTCACAGCAGAACCCAAAAGAATAGCAAGCCCCCACAGATATTAACTGGGAAACAAGAGAAAGAAAAACAAACACAGGCAGAGTAAAAGGTTTAGCAAAAGATGCCAAACTAGCTATAAAGGAAAGACAGGATAGAATACTATTGCGGAAGTATAAAACACTATAAAAAAAAACACCAACAGCAGATAGTACAAAAATTACCCTCAGTCACTAAGACTTAGCGCCCTCTACATCTGCAGACTTCTATAAATCAAATGCCAGCAGTACTGGAAATAACAGATAATAGTGAATGGTAAAATTCCTAAGAAGAAAACTTCCTAACTGAGAGCAGATAAACAAATCTACAGACTAAATTGCAAACCCACAATTCAGAATAAGACAAAAAATAAGCAGAACCTTAAGCACACAAAAGTGTGCCACAAAATATAAAAAAAATCCACTGAGCTTGCAAAGAATTCCACAGAGCAGAAGAAACCAGAGAGATGTGAACTCCTCCAGGAACCAAAGACAACTGGCAAGGATTGATCCATTTCAAACCATTATATGCTCCAAGAACCAAAATGCGAATCATCACCATCACCTGTGAAGTCCACACAGTCAGCTGCATCACCAGCAACAACCACCGGAGGGAGCTCCAATGAATTCACAACAATGTTGCACCCAGGGACTGGGGTACTCGGAACTGGGCCCTGTCATCCTCAAGGGCCGTGGGGTTGTCACCATGACTCGGCTCCGTGGTCCCAAGTGTGGCAATAAAAAGGGAAATGATAAAAGGGGATTAAAGTTTTAGTAAATTGTAGTGCATGACACCAACCATAGTTTTGTGGCCAGCGTAAGCCACCACTGCCGTCAGGGCCTCTTGGGGTGATGATGATCGGCAGCTGGGATGTTGAGCCCTCTACAGGTAGAGCTTAGTTCCTCAGGGCCGGTGTAGAGGAGCTGTATTCGGACACCGCACTTTTTCTCCTCCAGACGATACTTCTTGCAGCTTAGACAGTCAGTGTACAGCTCTGCAGGCAAGCCTCGTCGACGCAGAAATGACAGTCTCAGACATTCAGCATCAAGCTTGTACATACAACAGATTGCAGGGTACAAACAGTTCTCATTGTTTCACACACCCTTGCAGCTCGGACCTTTCGGCTACTACACCTCCTTTCCTGTTTCTTTCAGGGCCTCACTCTCTCTGTTCCACAGGCTAGCTCCGGGCCAGCAGTCTTTTTCCCGGGAGATCTCAGTCTGTCTCCCTGACCCTATCTGACGGCTTTTCCTTTGCTGCACTGGAAGGTAGGATCCGGGCATGAAGTCCCTTCTCCACGCCAGTTAATTCATGGTTAGGGCATAAAGCATCCTGCCGCATCTACAGGGCCTGCAGCCTGGCTTTGGCCATATCCCCTGGTATCTCTGTTGTTTTTGGGTACACCGTGGATGTACATTGTTCTGTCTCCCCTTACACACACCAGAAACGTCAACCAGAACTCTCTCCACGCTCCCCTAACTTTGTGTACCTAGGTTTTAATCTAGTTCCTCCACCCACTTCCCGGGCTTTGTCTCTTGCTCCACCCTCCACTCAGTTCCCCTCTTATCCCCTGCCTGACATAGAGTAACTAGGACTAGGGATTCAGGGGATGTATCGGGTGTTTGTGTGAAGTGTCCTGCTTATATGTCCCAGCTGCAGTAATTTACCGTGGCCACCACTCTGCAGGGGCGCCACAGATATGCTCAAGATTTTGTACAGTTCTCCGAAATCTAGGCAAGGAAAGAGATCACCATTGTTCTTTTTTTTTTGCCAAAGAAAAACCTATCTGCTAGGGGGTAGTAATGATGAATATTACATTTCTGTATACTTTCTTTCACATAGTTTTTCATGACAGTACAATCAGACACAGGCAAATTGTAAATTGAAGCATTAGGTAATTTGACATTTGGAACAAGATCAATAGCACAATCATAGGAGTGAAAGGGACATAGTATATGACTCTTTTTCCAAAAACACATCTCTGAAGTATTTCAGGTACCCAGCTAGACCTACAAGACTGCCCGAGCTTGTTTGTACAGAACCTAGGCCTGTAGACCAAAGGGGCCCCATTTAATATCTATCAGAAATGAACCAATTGCAAGATTGTGAATAAGGAGGCATGGAAGCCCAAGTACCTACCCAGCAGGTAAATTATCCAAGACAAAACAGAAAATGATTCAGATTGAAGAGTTCGACTTGGAGTGTGAATTCCACTGTTACCATCGTAAAAGATTCTGAAATAATGGTGTCTTGTGAATGGTGAAAATTTGAATGTGTTTTTCCAAACTAACTAACTAACAAATCCTAATTTCTGCCAGTCCAGAATCAACAAGGTTAGCTGCATATGCGTAGTTTATAAAAGGCAATGCTGATCATTTCTGATCCATGAAAGATATGACCACATTCAGTAGTAGTTTGTCAGAGGAGTAAAAGGGTACCTGAAAGACTGAATGACTGCCTCAACAATTGCAAAGACTTAGGCAATTTCCGATGTCTTGCTTGTTTTGAGGCGGGTTGGACAGTTCTTTAAAAAATGTCTGGAGTAACCACAAGTAGAAAGAGAGTCCAAGATTCTGTTAATCTTTCCTCCTAACAGCACGAGAAGAGAAATCTCCAATTTCCATTGACTCAGGTAAATGGACATGTTCAGAGAAAATTTAAAAAGCACTCTGCTTCTCACCATACTTTTCACAAATTCTATTCTTAATCCATATGGTCAGTGTCATGGCATCCTCCAAATAACAAGGAAGAGCATCAGAACATCTTTGAAAGCTTAGGAAAGGCCTCGATGGAATCAGCAAATGAGGGGAACATCATTCAAGTGAATTTCAGTAGACCCCTGCCAGAACTCAGAACTATAGTATTCAGTGGTACTACCCCCTGTGTTAGGTTCTTGAGCTTTGCCTCAGTGACCTGGATCCCGTCACGTTGATCATAAATTAAACCTAAGGTGCCAATGTCAAAGAAAGCATCAACTGAAGACTGTTTTGAGTCAAGTGGGAATGATGAAAATGTCCAGATCAAGGGAAAAGACCTCTCACAGTAGGGACACGATTATTCCCACCTGCTGGAATATGTCTCCTGAAGACCAGGATTAAAAAAAACTTACATCTCTCTCTGAACACTCCAAACAGTTTTTACTCTCCTGAAAATTTATCAGGAAGGGCCACTACAGGTTTGGAAAACACCAACTGCATATCTAAAGGTACAGACACCACTGTCACTGCCGGCAGCAAAGACTTAGGTGGAGCATTCATAAAGCTAGACTACTAGCCCTGCAACTGGAACTGCAACAATTCAAGGCCATTGTGCTCTTTAGCCAGATCCTAATTATTTGAGTCACATTTGCCACTTAAAGGGAACCAACCACCTCAGATCACCCTAATACACAGTTAGTACATGTCCCTGCACCCTAAGGATACCTTTCCAGCACTGTTTTTGTGTAAAATCTTGCATTAGTATAACTGATATAAAGAGTTTATAAACTTACTAGCCTGGAGACATCTGGGCGTATCCCTCCTTCTGTTATACTTCAGGGCTGTGCATTCATTGCATGGCTGTGCTCCCCCTCCCTCTGTGCAGAGGAGATAACGATCACGCCCATCAGGGCAGGGCAGCAGGCACAGAGGGAGGGGGAGCACAGATATGCAATGCACAGCCCTGAAGTATAACAGAAGGAGGGATACGCCCAGATGTCTCCAGGCTAGTAAGTTTATAAACTCTTTATATCAGTTATACTAATGCAAGATTTTAAACAAAAACAGTGCTGGAAAGGTATCCTTAGGGTGCAGGGACATGTACTAACTGTGTATTAGGGTGATCTGAGGTGGTTGGTTCCCTTTAATCACAAAGAGTATGAATGAGATATATACTGTCAAAAAATGTCTATGGCCAATCATAATATGATACTAAATAACTTTTTACTTGACTAGCGCTTTAATCCTTCAAGGTGCCGCACCTCACCCTGGCTTTCACCCTCTCTAGCCAGAAAAAAATTATTCTTAATTGATATTTTACTATTAAAATAGTATATTGAGGTGTGCTACTTTCAACCGCCCTATATCCTCTAAGTATATTCTTCCAGACTAGAAACTGTTTTATAAATCACAATTTATTCATAAATAAATGAATCATACATATAGTGCTCAAACCCGCAGGACCCGGCCATAGAGCTGCAGAATTGTCTACCAATGTACACTACGCATAAAACCACACACAAAACACACATAAAAAACCATTAACACACTAAAAGGTTTTTACCACACGGTTAATATTTAAAGTGCTCCCCTGGGACAAAGGTGCTTGAAGGAAAAAAAAAAAAGAAAAAGCCCACCTGTATTCCTTAATAGTTTATGGGGAATATTTCTAAGTGTATTTTTTAAAGAGCCGTACATGATAAGACTGAACTGAGTCAATATAGCAACTTAAAATTAACTGAAAGCAAAGAGTGACTGCTCGAGAAGTAGAAGCTTTTTTTTTTTCTCCAAGCTCCTATTTCCCTGGGGAGCACTTTAACTATTAACTGTGTGGTAAAAACTTTTAGTGTTTTTTAATTTTTTATGTGTGTTTTGTCTGTGGTTTTACGCGTAGAGTAAATTGGTAGACAATCCTGCAGCTCTACGGCCGAGACCTGTAGGTTTGAGCACTATATGTATGATTCATTGATTTATGAATAAATTGTGATTTATAAAACAGTTTCTAGTTTGGAAGAATATATTTGAAGGATATAGGGTGGTTGAAAGTAGCACACCTCAATATACTATTTTTAGTAGTAAAATATCACTTAATAATATGATACTAGCTAGTGACTAATCATCGAGAAGCCATGCAGCTGAGGAGTGAAGAAGACAGCATTTATGGGGCAAGACAAAAGAGAAACCAGGTCACAATCTGAGGACAATCTGAGGACAGATACGGATCTGTGTCTGTCCGTTTGTGTCCACTTTTTTCAAGGCAGCCCAAAATCGCAATGGTTTTTGATTCCTGGTTGCATGAAAAGAACGGAAACAAATGGATCCGTGACATGGATCCGTGACAAAACTGACACACACAGATGGCCATATAGGACCAATCTGTGCCCATATGGATACATGGGAGGCCAAAACGGATCTGTGGCTATCTGTTTTAAAACGAATAGACTTGGATCACCAATAATGCAGAGTGAAGGCAGCCTAAGGCAATTTACTGGAATATAAGGCCGGTTTACATGTAGTAACATCGTTAACGATGTCGCTACAACTTGTGACGTTGCAGTGACCTCGTAGCGATGTCGCTATGTGTGACATACTGCAACGATCAGCGATCAGCTCGCTGATCACTGATCGTTCATGTAATAGCCAGAACCATTTTTCGATCGTTGGTTTCCAGCTGGGTGGCCAGCATCGGCGTGTGTGAAAGAGGGAGACCAACGATAATTGACCTCCCAGTGCCGCACAGCACACGCTGGGAGGCTGGTAGCCAGGGTACAATGCGAGTAACTAAGCAGAGCACTTAGTTAGCCGCTGTTTACCCTGGTTACCAGCTCCCAGTGTGTGCTGTGTGGTGCTGGGAGCTGGTAACCAGGGTAATCAGCAAGTAACTAAGCAGAGCGCTGCGCTTAGTTACCTGCTGTGTACCCTGGTTACCAGCTCCCAGCATGTGTTGTGCAGCACTGGGAGCTGGTAACCAATGTAAACAGCAGGTAAGTAAGCAGAGTGCTCTGTTTAGTTACCCGCTGTTTACCCTGGATACCAGTGTTCTTGCTGGTCACTGATTGCTGGTGAGTCTGCCTGTTTGACAGCTCACCAGTGATCAAATAACGATGTCCCAGCGAGCCCCATCGTTGGTGGGGTCGCTGGAACATCGTTATATGTAAACTGGCCCTTAGGGCCCCGTCACACTGAGTGATGCTCCAGCGACCCCGACAGCGATAACGACTTGGCCGGGATTGCTGGAGCATTGCTACGTGGTCGCTGGGGAGCTATCAAACAGGCAGATCTCCTCAGGGACCAGGGAGCCACCTCCACATCGCTGGAAGTGGGAGGACACTGGTAACTATGATAAACACTGGGTAACTAAGCAGCACGCGCTGCCTACATACCCGGTGTTTATCATAGTTACCAGCACCCTCCCCGCTTACAGGCTGCGCTAAGCAGGGAGGACGCTGGAAACTATGATAAATACTGGTAACTATGATAAATACACTGCCTAGATATCCACTGTTTATCATGGTTACCAGCATCCTCCCTGCTTAGCGAAGCCTGTAAGCAGGGAGTACCCTGGTAACTATGATGGATACCCGCTGTTTGTCATAGTTACCAGTGTCCTCCCGCTTAGCGCTGGTAGCCATGATATACACCGGGTATCTAGGTAGCACGTGCTACTTAGATACCCGGTGTTTATCGTGTTACCAGCCTGGGAAGTTGCTGGTTGTTGGTCTCTCACTGTCACACGCAGCGATGCGTGCTGACCAGCGGGAGACCAAGGACCAAAAAATGTCCTGAACCATGTGCAGCGATCAGCGACCTCACAGCAGGGCCTGATGTGCTACATGTCATACATAGCGACATCGCTGGAGAGGTCGCTGTTACGTCACAAAACCTGAGACATGTCAGCGATCTCGCTAGCGATTCGCTATGTGTGACGGGGACTTTAGTCATATGATCTTCACTTGTTGGTTAATTAGCTGTGAATAGTGACATCTAGACAACATGACACTTTCACTTTCTTATCTGTTTAAATAAACAGACAATATAAAAAATGATTAAACTCAAGATCTGTGTACCAACCTTGAGAATATGCACAATCACCTTTTAGAGCTCACTACATTTATCCATAAATAAAGTAATGATAATCTATGTTAGTGTTAGCTTGCTAATATACACACATAATTTATATGCTTACCTCTTAATCTTAACTTCTTATAGAAGAATCTGACTTTTTTCTTGGGCAAAACTAGATAAAAAAGAAAGCTGGACTTTTATAACGACTTTTGACTTTAGTTTTCAACTAGAAAATGTTTACCTGAATGAAAACCTTTGGGAATATCCTAAAATAAAGCCTTAAACATTTTCAAGAACTAGAGCTATTGTTTTAAAATATTCACGATTGTGGACCCAGGGAATGCATTTTGAGTTCTTTCTTAAAGAAAACATCACATCACAAAAAAAACACCTTTCTGACTTAAAACAATCTTCTTCCCCACTGGCTCCATCACCGTACAATCCAAGGGTGAAGGCTATGAACACAAAGACTAATATCAGCTGACAGCTTCCATCGATCGGAAAAGGTTTTTAAAAGATTTATATTCCAAGTTAAAGTAGCATTTGGTGAAATAAAGCACATATTTACCCCTTCACTTCAGGAGCACTGATTCCATTTACCACATGATTGGACATAATGCCATTGCCATATGTAATGCTTTTAGCCTGCTCAGCAGTATTTAAAGGGAACCAGTCATGTCCTTTTTTGTTATTAAACCACCTCCAATATTATTTAGATCATGTAATGTTAATTAATAGCCTTTTTTTAAGTAAAAAAGTTGTGTTTATCCCACAAAGCATTTTAACAACTTACATATTTTCATTAGATAGCTGGGTAACAACTCAAACAGTCATTCAATAGCTAGTCATTCAACAGTTCAGCCAAATTTCTGAAAATGCTGCAGGACCTATGTGATGTCACGACCATGTGACTATAATAGAGCTAAGTCTACATAAATCTTAATGATTTTGCTTGCTTAGCTCCTCCCATTATGGTTGCATGGTCATGACATCACACAGGTCCTTTATACAGAGATGTTGTCACTGAGTTAAAGGGAACCTGTCAGATTGTCTATAAGTTTATAAAAGCTTTTTTTCTACAGTATTGTATTAGCTTAGCCAATGATGCTTAGAATAGGAATATTAAGATGCTGATAGGGACAGCTTGAGGGTATAAATGAACTGACAGGTATTTATCACAAATGTAATGCTCCTCCTTAAAATATCATCAGTTATGTGATCTACAAATGCAAAAAATATATAATATATAAACAATATCAGCTTGGGTGCGACAGAGACCCACCGGTCCCTCTTGATTGAAGTCTCCTTCTGTCTGCTGTCCCACTGCTCCCTCCAAGCCACTGAGGGAAGGAAGGAATCAAGCTGCACAGATTGCAGGAGGAGCAGGGAGAGTGGAGAGAGGATGAAAGCATTGAGCATTGAGCATTTTGTTAATATGTTTTTGATATTAGTTCCATAGATAGGAATATTCACATGCTCCTTACTGCAGTTTATAAAGGAATGGTTAAATAGAAGAGGTTTCTCTATATCTAACACATAGATAAATTCAATGTAGTGTGGCTGTCTATATGTTATTGTCTTCTATATGCATGATATTCAAGATGAAACAGTTCACAAAGTATTTGGTGATTAAATATAAATATATTTGGGAAATATATAATTACAAAAATAAGTTAAAGTATACAAAATTAAAAATAAATATAAATATTTGATAAAAATAATATTAAAATAATTCTTAGAAAGAATTAGACTATAATGTGCTTGGTGCTTAATTATAAATAAACATATTAAAATATAAAAATAAAATGCAAAATATACTAAAGAGTATAAATAATACATAAATGTAAATAAACAAATTAATATAAAAATTATAGGTTATTGGGCATCTAGGTATATTGCTGGGATAAGGAGTATAGTTCTTTCTATTAAAGGAGACTTTATATTGTTGTCTCTTGGAAAATCTTAATTTAAACCGTCCCCTACATTTATTTCTTTGTTCTTCTATGGGTTGGTTATCCTGATTGTCCCATCTATTACTTTACAATTGGTGAATGATACTGCAGAAATGTATTTAAAAGAAGTCACTATAGTCCCTAAACAACTAAACTTTTAAACTGACCTACTAAAAATCTATGTTTTGACAATACAAGGTTTGGAGTATATTTTGAGTTTATTGTTTTAACATTGTGATATTATATTTGAATTACAGTTATTGACAATATACTAGAAGTGGGGAAACTGCTATAAAGATATTCATTGTTTTATTTATAATCTCTCTGTTAATATACCAGTGGGGATCGTTAGAGATTCAGACTTTCAATCTCTACGATTGAAGCTTTCGGCCCTATTGTTTCATTTTCTGGGTTTAGATCATCATCCATGCCTCCGAAGCATAAACTTGTTCCTGGCAGTAAACCTGCTAAAAATGTCTTGCATAATGTACCAGATATCAAGAGTAAAATGATGGGCAAATAGTCTTGTGTTCAATGTCATAATAGGTTAAAAAATAATTCTACAGATAACACTAGGAAAGATATACATGCTGATTGTAGTGCTTCCTCTGGGGCACCGATGGCTTTCGATTTGTCACAATCTAAAAGTAAATTGAAAAGAAATGGCCACACAGCCTGGTTCTGGTTTTGGCGATGGTCTCTTGGAGGACTCAGGGCAGGAGGATGTCCTCAGGATCGACTTAGCCCTTTGAAATAGAGGATCAGGAGGGAACATGCAAATCATGATTTTCTAGGGGTTATCCTGTGGATCAACGCTGAATAAAGAGTTCTTCTTGATTTTGTTTGAGAGATTTAGAGATTCACTTAGACAAAGTATTAACGAGCAGTTTGAAGAACTGAGACACACCCTAGCTTCTATTGACTTTATAGCTGAGCAGAGTGAAAAAACAATTGTAAACTTGAAAAGAGATAATGAGGATCTAAAAACTGAGCAAGTCAAACTGAAAAAGGAAGTTAACTATCTATCTGATAAATTGGCGGCTAGGGAAGATTGAGATAGATGTAATAATTTGAAATTTAGGGGGATATCAGAGAAGATTCAGCCCATGGATATTATCCCATATCTGAGGGCTCTTTTAAAACAAATTTCCACTTATTTGATGTAGGAATATGGAGGTTCATAGAATACCTGAACCATCACGCCTTTCAGGGAACATTCCTAAGGATATTGTGGTCACTATCACTTTTTCTCCAACTAGAGAATTCTGGAGACTTTAACATTGTGCCGAATGGCCATCTTAACTCTTCTAACAAGGGTAGAAGTATAAATGTAACTCTGGATCCCTGGTTTAGAGAGAACCTGTCACCTACCTAAAGCCTCCCAGCCTACTACATTACCTGTCCCTGCACCTTCCTATTACTACTCTAACTATCCTTCTCTGTCCTAAGTGTGACCTGTAACTGTGTTAGAAAATGTTTTTAATGCTCACTCATTAGTATTATAATGAACCAGCTACCGTTTCTAGCCCCCCTGGGCATCTTCTCTATGGCCCCTTTGCCACCTCTTTTTTAGTTTATCACGCCTTTATGGGCGTGATATTGACTTCCCAATGTGCGCACCCGCCTGGCTAGCAACCATCTGCAGAGTTCCGGGTATGACGCCGAACACATAATTTCCGGTACTCCGCAGGCCTACTTTAGGCTGGCCAGTGCGCATGCTCTGTGGAGCACAGTACGTCAGCTCATCTGTGATGAGCAGCCGTACGTGCTCCACAGAGCATGCATACTCATGAAAGGACAAAAAAGGAGGTGGCAAAGGGGACATAGAGAGGATGCCCAGGGGGGCTAGCAACGGTATTCATTATCATACTAATAAGTGAGTATTAAAAACGTTTTCTAACACAGTCACAGGTCACATTTACGACAAAAGGGATAGTTAAAGTAGAAATAGGAAGGTGCAGGAACAGGTAGTGATATCCTGGGAGGCTTTAGATAGGTGATAGGTTCCCTTTAACAGGGAAGAACTATATGATATATTCCACTGTTTAAATACATTATCAGTGGAGTACACTCATTACTCAAATGCACATGTCCTCATAGAAGACTGATATTATGATATCAACTTACTGAGGTTGGCTCATATCATTTGCTAGGTCTGACGCCCATACCATATATTGCTTGTCTCACCAAGGGTCATAGCATTAATTTGGGAATATACTTTTCACAATCAGATATAGCTTCAATTCAAAGGTCCTTGGATCATTATTTTCGAGAGAATAGTTCCTCGGATATGTCTATCTCTACAGTTTTAATGGCCCAACAGGCTGTTATATGTGGTCAGCTTATACAGTTAAATTGTAGACTGAAAAGGGCTAGATTAAAAGATCCTGAAACTATAACAAATAAAACAAAACTACTGGAGAAAAAGCAAAAAGATTCTCCATCAGTGATGATCCAAAGGAACATTCTAAATTGACGTGTTGAGCTGAAATCTTTGATCTCAGAATTTCATAACATTTTTCGAGGGCTAACTTCTACCATTCCATTGACAAACTGTAAAAATTATTTGCGAAAAAGATCAAGATCTTTTAGATCAAAAACTAGAATTCTTCGGATGAAGAGTTGTATTGATGAGGTCTGTAAGACTCGAAAAGATTTCCAATATCTTTGCAGAATATTATAAGAACTTGTATAAATTGAGGGATAATCCTATGGATCCTCTGACGATATTTTACGTCTTTTTTAAATCGATTAACCTTCCTTCATTAACTGCAGAGGACTTATAATTCCTGAACTCTCCCTATACTGAGGCTGAAATTAGAAGTACCATAGCCAAATTAAAGAAATGCAAATCTACCTAATGAGTACTTCCAGACTTTTTCAGAAACTCTTTCTCCCTAGATTACATCCTTAATTAATTCTGCAAGTAAGGAGTGATTGGCACTCCCTACAGAGATTCAGGAAGCTATTATTACTGTAAAATCTAAGGGAAGGGAGAAGAGGATGTTGTCGGAAACTACAGACCTATTTCATTGCTCAACTTGAATTTGAAGATCATAGCAAAATCATTGGTATCCGTTTACAGATGATCTACCACAAATTGTTGCATGTCGACCAGACGGGGTTTGTGCTGGGAAGAGGGATTTCAGATGCTTCCAGACGAGCGAATAACATCTTGTCTAATATCGAAGGAGCTGGAGTTCCGGCCCTGGTGATCTCTCTCGACACCAAAATGGCGTTCAACAGGGTTAACTGGGGGTTTCTCTTTGAGGCCTTGGGCAGGTTCGGAAACAGAAGAGGAATATTAAATTCCATTAAAGCCATTTATACCTTTCTATTGGCGAGGGTATTGTCGAATAACACCCTTTCTAATGAATTCCATCTAACGAATGGAACTCGCCAGCGGTATCCTCTCTCACCCATACTCATTGACTTATTCATTGAGCCTCTAGCTGAGAGGATTTGAACAGACTCTCTGATTGAGGGTGTGAAGTTATGCAGCAGGCAATATAAGATCTTGTTGTTTGCTGACGATGTTTTGCTAACTTTAACTAATCCCCTGACTATCTTAAGATCCCTGCTCTGAGCTCTGGAGGAATTTTCCCAGGTTTCCCAATATAAAGTGAATCTGACAAAAACTCAGGTGTTGCATTATGATTTAGATAGAAATCTATTGGAAAATTTAAAGGACGAAACAGATCTCTTTTGGGACAGTAACATTATGAAGTATTTGGCAGTGAAACTAGCTAAACCAATGGCATTAATGATAGACATTAATTTAACGGATATTTATTAAATGATTCAGTTGGACCTATTGCATTTTGCAAAACTTGGCTTGTCCTGGTTTGGTAGAATCTGCTCATATAAGATGTATGTCTTGCCAAAGGCTTTGTATTTGTTCAGATCTGTTCCTGTTGATATTGCAAAACGTTGGCACCAGAAATTTCAGAGCCAGATGGTTGCATATATTTGGGGCAAGCAGAAGCCAAGAGTGGCTAGGTTGATTCTTGAAAAGGATAGGAGGAGAGGAGGTATGAGATTACCCAATCTCTTTGCATATCATGATGCTTCTATTATTAAGCTTACTTAATTCTGGTGGGAAACAGAAAATAAACCATCTTGGATGGATTTGGAGGACTCTTCGAGTAAAAATGGCTTGCTGAGATCAGTGATAGTTGCGTATTTATGTGACTTAAAAAAAAAATACCTGGAACTATCACTGTGAAGGCGGTTATTCGCTCCAGGAGGTTACTCCTCCTTAGATCGACTAAATCCTTTCGGGTCTTGTCACCAACCTGGATTTCAATAGATTCCTTAAAAAAGGATAAATAGGGAGCGCACATAGGGCGTTATCGTCTTAATAAATAGTCCAGTCCCCCAATCGGTGTGACTCACCTGCGGTGGTTGTGAGAGCCACAACAAACTGAGAGAGCCTGGTAATAGTCGCTGCAGGAGCCCACTGAAGATAAATGATTTTCACCGAAGAAAAGGCTGGGCTTTGCAGTCCGCGCTGACCTCAAGAAACTTCCAGTCCAGTAAAGGGTTAATCAGGTTCTGGTTTATTTGCCTACGCGTTTCGTGGCTTTAAATCTGCCATTTCATCAGGGACTAACAATCTTCTACTTTTTGATACTGTTCAACAATGATACAACCTTGGCAATTCTAATTTTCGGATGTGGAGTAACATTCAAGATATGATGGCAAAACTCAAATTGAATTTCTTTTTGCCAGAAAATGTCGTCCATATGATGCGATATCCCAAGAGTGTGGTGTTGTGAAAAACAGGATCCATAAACTTTATATTATTTTGGATGTTGAATTGGTAAGAACATCCTATTTGGATGCCTGGGCTAAGGAGCTGGGAACTGATTAGCCCACTGCATTGTTCCAAAAAATTCTAGACTGCGTTTACAAGAATGTCCCATGTGTCCCCTTGTTTGAGACATTTTATAAATTATACACAAGATGGTATCTCACGCCCATTAGACTACACATTATTCATAACCAGAACTCTTCTCTGTGTTGGAGGGATTGTGGATTGTGGATGTGTGGGAAAACTCTCCCAAATTTTTTGGGGATGTAGAAATCTGGCTCAGTTTTGGAAGCAAAAAGAAAGGCTAATTTCTGAGGTTACAGGGCTTGAGGTTTGTCTAAATCCAGAGATGACCTTGCTTCTTGTAGGTATAGCAGATTTACCTAGGCAACATAGGCAGTTAATTACTCATATCTTGCTTGCATCGAATACCTCCATTGCTTCGCATTGGAGACATCCTTTTCCCCCTGTGGCCCAGGAGATCATCGCTAAAATTTCAGGTCATAATACATATGAGTACACTCAGGGGTGAGATACGCCTGATTCTCCCCGATTCACTGGAGTCGGTTGTTAAAACAGCAGCCGGCTTCCCAAACGGGAAGATCAAGAACCACGATCTGCCAGTCGCAGCCCACAAACACTCTGCTCTCATCCTCCCCGAAATTATCGTGGGCTGTGAGGAGCTGTGAGGAGCAGAGCAGAGCCGCGGGCTGTGACTGCAGAGAGGCAAAGTGCAGCAGCTACTGCATCAATGGCTGGATGCATCATTGTGTGTCTGTAGCTTCTGTCAAGCCTGCCATTGCAATTAATGATCCTTGTTCTGGATTCATTAGTGTGGTTCTTGTATCTGTGTGATGGTGCTGACAAACTTGTGTTTGGACAACTTTTTTCTATTTCTTTAAATTAAAATGTCCACCATTGTCCTCATTTTTACAGGACAGATATTGATCTGTATGCGCCAGATTGATTTCTACAGATTTAAAAAATTTACTAGGGGTGACGTCGTTTTGCATCTAGCTTCAGGCAACACAGAGGCTAGGTTCACCGTTGGTTCCAATATCGCTTCGATGTTTAGCAACCATCCTATTGCACCCTTATTCATATATGTTTGAGCAATGGGTTTGGCTTAAAACAGGTGTGGTTTTTATAGTAAAATGGGTGTGGCTTTAAAAAATGGGCGTGGTTTCCCTACACCCAAACACAGAACCTGCTGTTAAAAATTTGAATCCCACCCCTGAGTACACTTTTTCTATAACGAACAACTTATATTGCAAATACAAGACTAAGTGGGAGCATTGGAACAATTGCTGGCACTCTCATACAGAGTGAACGAGACCGTTGTCACATATTATTTTAAGATATTAACTCTATTATCAGACTAGGGGGTTATGGCTGACAAGGCTATAGACTTTTAACTTTAGTGTAATTTGCTTCATTGTATC